>OX104067.1:61325455-61344162 GCA_944474145.2 Dicrocoelium dendriticum | reverse complement strand
ATGTTACTTCGCGTAGTCGGAAGTGCTTTTGGGGTTATAAAACTCGGTCCCAAGATGAGCGAACTACAAAGAGGATCCATGTCCAAAAAAGGTGGCACAGATAGATACAACGCTAAGCAGAGACTCTACCTTAGGTTCTACAGAATCCATGGTTAATAAGGGATGCAAAAATAGGCTACCGTATGCAAAAATAAACCGGAAGATATGAAAAATAAATTGGAACGAGCTCACCAGTGAAAGGTTCCAAAAATCCGGCGCGGAGGTTTATCCGGATTCGGGGTCACCAATTTGAGGGTTGCCTATTCCGGTAGCCAAGAGAGCTATTCGAGAAGACAGATCGAGTTGCAGGGAAACTTTTATTGGTACAGTAAAAGCTTCCCTGTGACCTAGCTGTAAAAGAACGACACCGTGGACGCTCTAGCTGGGGGAACGGATAAAGCACAGCACACAGGGCAGTTGGAGAGCGTCGGATTAATCGAAAACAGCTGATCGTATTCTGGGGGCGGTACTGTTTGCTGTACTGGCTGATGTGGATGAATGATATGCAGTACGTTGGTAAGGCCTGAAAATGGTTTAATAAAGGTATTTTGATTTAGGGGAACTGAAAATGGTGATGCATTCTTATACGGTGTATGAGATGGTGTTTGTTTTAGTGCGCAGGTGTTGTTTCGGTTTCGCTGCAATGGCTGTGGATGATACTCTTGCGTTATAAGGCATTTGGTGAATTCGAGGAAGATTTGTGGCGGTTTCAACTTCAGACGGCGACCAGTTTTTACAAATATGACGTGTTGACCTCCGCGCCGTATAAGAAGAGGTCCGGTCAAGAGCTACCCGATGGGATGCGGTACAAATGGGTACAATATCGTTGCGTCTATTGCACCCGGAAAGGAGACGGTGGCAGTCGGTAAGTGGGAACGTTTTTTTATGCGTAATTCATGTTGCATAGGTATGTCAGCCTCGGTTGTAAAGCGAGCATATCCATCAGTGCTAAGGGCATTTACCATGAGATAGGCTCGCATTGCCTGGTGCATAATCATACTTTTTACTTGGGGAATCCAAGTTTGTACGTGGGTAACCGGCGGCTGACTCCCGAGGCGGAATGGCAAGTGTTTGATTTAATGCAGTCCTTCCGTAATACCGGAGAATTGCGAGACCATGTCCTGGAAAGATATAGCAAACGACTGAATCGACAGGACCTATTTTCTATCCGCCATCGCTTAGGTGGGGTATCTAAGTGGAATGATGTAAACGCGGTAGCGGAATCGCTGAGTAAGAACGGCGCTGTGCGTGTCGAAAGAGATGGGTCACAAGTGCGATTCGTATTTTTCGTCCCTGCTTCAATGACTTCCATAGCGGCGAAATACGGCGACGTACTTCTTGCGGATGCAACGCATCAGGTGAACTGCGGTGGTTATGTTCTTTGGCACTGCATGGTGCTTGACGGTTTCGGCGTGGGTCGCAGCGTGTTTTACGCTTTAATGCCCAACGAGACAGCATGCAGTTACCTGGAGGTTGCTCGGGGCATGTCGGAAATGTTGCCCACCACTTTGTCAGCGAAGACTATAGTCATGGATAGGTGCCTGGGTCAAATGAAGGCTTTAAGTCCGTATATGCACGCAGCACGGTAGTATTATGCCGGTTTCATTTCCTGCGTGACGTTTCACGCGGATGCCAGTGTTTGTCAAAGTGAAGAAGGCGGACAGAGTTTTGCTCAAGCAGTGGATGCGCCGATTAGTGTACACGAAGACGGAATTGCAATTTTAGATGCTGCTCAGAGCGATAAGGGTTAGAAGCAAAGAGGCATTCACTTACCTCAGTCGTACCTGGTTGCCCTTCACAGGAAGCTGAGCGTACCACCGGTTGCGCGATGTGCGTACATTGGGTGCCTTCACCACAACGAGAGTGGAGAACGAGAATAAGCACCTCAAGTGTGGATTAAGCAAAAGGACATCCCTGTTGCAACTTTTTGAAGCAGTTGTAGGCAGAGCACGCGATGCGGAATCACGTTGGACCACGTCACTAGGCAAATTGCGGATGTCGAAATCGCGCACCATTCCGGCAACAGGGCAGGTGCGGGAGTTGGTTTCCTGCCTTTCTACTTATGCTGCTGCCATATTTATGCGGCACATTTCTTCAGAGACGGTCACCTCAATACGGCCGAACGGCACTGGGTATGAGGTATTAGGTAAGGGAGACCGAAAGCACACCGTTTTTATGGGTAATGAGATGTGCTGTGATTGCAGTTTCCTTAGGCAATGGGATATGCCATGCGCTGGGATGTTAACAGCAGACGTTACTCCACTTATGCACAGAAGCCGTTGGTCGATGGTGGACCATCAGATTCCTGTCCCTGATGGGGAAACCTTCCGAGCGGAAGTTGAACCGATGCCCTCCACATCTGCCTCCACGCACGTCGTGTTAACGCGTGAGGAAAAGTTGTCTCGTGCTAACCGGCTGTTCGGTGATTTAACCGTTGCCATGACCAGCCTGGGTACGATGGCAGTCATTGAGGCAGAGCATTTCAACCAAAGCAGCCTAAATACCTTGCTTCGGAGGCAGAGACTGGTGTCCATTGGAAATTGCCTCCCTGGCAACGTCCACCAGGCGGACGCTATACCACAGCGTCCACGGCCCAAGGCAACAAAAAGGAAGAAGTCGCTTTCACCTAGGGTGATGGAAGTCCCGCAACTCTCAACCGAAACGCACCCCCTGCACTTCCGACGCATGCCGACTGTCACCTCCGCAGTGTGTAACACGCTGACTAAACGCGCCAGTGCTGAGAATATACAGCCTGCAAACAAGTACGAAAACGCCTGCATTATTTGCGATACGGAGGACGGACCGAGAACCGGCGGAGACCCCGTTCGCTGGGTGATGTGCTGCAAATGCAACCGTTGGCTTCAGCAGGTATGTGCCGCATACACCGCAGACCAGGAGCACTATACATGCGTCTTTTGCATGTGAGTTCACATTTTCTAACCCAATTCCTCTTCTTCCATGCCACTGAGAACGACAAACCGGCCCTTTTTAGGGCCACCCTCTGGCGCTGCAGCGGAGTGACTCCCCCGGATGGTAACCCACGCTGCTTGACAGCCGCTGGGTATTACTTGGAGCATACCGCATGGCAGCCTAGTGGGTGGCTCTAAGAACGACGATTATGCGTCCTTGATTATCTATGACAACGGAGCCCCATTTTCAGTGGCAGTTAGTTTATTTTGTATGCCAGGCTCCGCCATAGAGTGACACAGGCAAGGGCAAGTCATGTTCGTTCTGTGGTACGTATGGACACATAATAACCCTCGCCCTTTGTATCCCCATGTCTTTTCATGGCCCCTCGCAGCTGTCCTCTGGAAGCGGCAGGAATGGAATCCGTCAGCAGGTACGTTCAGTAGTTATTTCCCATTTCTATTGCCATTGCATGGAATATAGCCCGGACCTCAGTGATCCACTGTGTTGGCGTGACAAACCTTTACTGTCCTCAACAACAGCGTGAGCACTTTGAATGGGCCCAAACAACGTTTCCCCTGTGTAACATTCACTTTCATCCCTGATTGTATGGACAATGTATTGCTGTGGCAAATGCGGTGGAACCGGCGAAAGCATTTCTTTGCTAGTGGTCTGCTTAGTGAGTAGTTACTTAACTCCACGGCATGTGCTTGCACGGCTGTTACACAAACTGCGGACCGGGCAACATTTAATAACCACAGTGGTCAACGTTATATATGTAGTCCGATAGCACCATTGCCTATGGTGGCATGCCTTTCACTTCGTCAGCGGAGCGTTGAACTCATAATATATACCGACCGCCAGGTTATTAGAGTAGTCAGTCAGTACAGTACAGCCTTTCGTGCCGACAGAAACCTCTCACACTTAAGAGTGGCGAGCTCATGTGAGTAGTCAATGACATGCGTTGCAAATGTCAGCATCGCTGTGATATTCTAAGTGCAATCGGGAACATCGATAACTTACTGGCGTCTACGTTATATGAGTTGATAGTTACCTCTATAGCATATCGCAGCATGCCTGTATTGTCTTAAGTGCAGTCCGGATTACTTAATAACTACCCGCCGCAAGCTTATATTATTGACGACTTAGCTCCATCGCACATGGAGGCATTGCTGTCACACCTTCCGTTGAGCCGGCAGCGTACGATACTTAACAGCGGCGAACAAAACTGAGCAGTCATTTAAGTTGACTGCATATGGTAGCATCGCTGTGACTTCTTATTCAGAACCGGGAACATCCATTGCTTAACAGCGGCCTGCTTATGTATACAGTGCATTAGCTCTGTTACGGCAGAGAGTATGAGGCTAATCGTATCACCTAACTAACGCACGGTCTGGGCAGTTAAAATGCAGGGCAGTGGGCGGAATGAGTATACTGAATAACCGTGATTCTACAATAGCAGTAATAAACAAAAAGGAATACAATTAACTCACGAATAGGTAATGCGACTCGCTAATACGGGCAGCAATTATTCCACGTCAGCAGTTAAGTCTGCGCAAATGGCGATTAGTCCGTAAAATTGGCACAGTAAAACAAATTACAACCGATGAGACGCAAACCATAAGTTCACAACAATTAAGCAAAGAAAGAAAGATAATAAATGCAGAAAATTGCAGGGTTTTATCAGTTTGTTAAAGCCGAACATTTGTGCATGAACAGGTAAACTCGAGTACCACATCGTCCAACGGGAAAAATATAAAAGAATTGAACTACTGGTAAATGTGCAGTAGTATAGTTCGGAATCGAGAATTTAGAATTCACAAGCTCCATTGCATACGGTCGCAGTGCCGTGACACATTCTATCTAGCGGGCGACATCTCATATTCACTGGCGCCCAGTGTATGCGAGTAGTCCGGTAGCTCTATTCATTATGGAACAACGGTCGACTACAAAATAACATTACGTGGATATGGAAGTCCCGTGGGATAAAAATTATTGCGAAAAGTGAATTGCATGACAACGTGAGAACCGTTTTGGTGGCCTCACCACAGACTTCAGTAAAATAGCGGAGATGTTGGATTAATAAACACACAAATAAACCGTAGGCTTTAAGGATTTGGGGAACGATTGAGGGTTCCATGGGCCAAAGGCTATGCTGCGACACATTCCGTGCAGCCGGCAACATGTAACAATTACCGGCGTCCAGCTCATACGAGCTGTCGATTACCTCCATTGCCTACGATAGGACGTATGTGATATCTTCAGTGAAGTCGGGGACATCTAGTACTTGCCACCCGCCAGCTTATTAGAGTAGACAATCAGTACCGCCGCAAATGGAAGCATGCCTGTGTCATCTTCTGTGCAGCCAGCAACCACTAGCACTTACGAGCGGCCCGCTTATGCGAATAGTCAGTGACCATTTGCATACCTTAGCATCGCCGAGACATCCTCACTAGAGTTGGAGTCGTGCAATAATTACTGGCCACCAGCTTATGTTAGCAGCCGTTTACCTCCCTTCCATATAAATAAATATATATATATTCCCTTTTAACTATTAATTGTAGTGGCGATGGTGCCATACTTATGGCCCCCAGAGTAAATGAGCAGTCAGTCAGCTCCACTGCATATGTTAGCATCGCTGCTACAATTTAAGCAGAGTTGCGATCCTCTGCTAATTACTGACCATCAGGTTACATCAGGGTTCCTTAAGCTGTATTGCGTATATATATATATATATATATATATATATATATTCCACTTTAAATAATAAGTGCAGTGGCGATGATCTCATACTTACGGCCCGCAGACTATATGAGTAGTCTATCAGCCCCATTACATATGTCAGCATTGCTGTGATAACTTAACTAGAGTCGAGATCCTCCGTTAATTAACCGCCACCAGCTTATGCATCAGCCCTTGCATATACATAAATTCATAAATACATTCCCTTAGCAATATTACGTGCAGTGGTGCCAATTAGCACTTACAGGCACACAGTTTGTATGAGCGGTCAGTCAGCTCCATTGCATATGTTAGCATTGCTGTGACACCTTCTGTGGAGTAAGCAACCTATAATACTTCACAGCGGTCAGCATATTGCAGTTGCCAGCCACCTCTATTGCACATTGCAGCATTACCGTTAGACAGTAGATGAAGCAAGCAACATATTTCAATTACCGCCCACTAAGATCTTTCAGTAGCTAGTTTTAGGTAATGTGGATACTGAAGCACATAGTCGCCTCGTTTTTCATTTGTAGTCCGACGGTAACAATTCCAAAACCCTTTGCCGACATTCAAAAATATTTACAGCCTACCGGTTATTTATCTACGTAAATAATTATAAAACCTCCTTCCCCATTAAATAGGCTGTAGCTAAACTCATTCATTTACCGCATAATATGCCACTAGGCGTATCTAAATATAGATTGATTATCCAAATGTTGCATTCCCCTTGCATATTCACGTCTTTTTTTACATACACGGACGCTACCGCATTAGCACATCATCTTGTACTGCATGCAAATTGCTTGCAAATGTTCTAACCATTGAGTCTGCCATAAAGGCCTGCTAAACAAGCGCCGATTGCAGCATACACATTTCTTATTGACGCTCATTATGTGCCCTTACATAACTACTCATTAAAACCGAAACTAACGCCACGCCAAAAACAAAACATAGTATTAATTAAGCATTCCTTTTTCATACCTTGTTCACATTACGCCGTAACTGTTGTTTACCTTTTCATCTTTTGGAGACTGATGTACGCTAGTTCCTCGGCCAGAAACTTAATTTCGCGCGTCCTACCGATTCAACCTTCCCGGGCAGTTGCGAGTTGCAACCGAAACGAGCGCCAAGCAAAAAAATTGCGATGAGCAAGTAGAGCATTCGAACTCAGCAAGCAGTTCAACAGACCACACCGGTTGCCTAGGTGTACAAATATAGAATTTTGGTTAGAATTTTACACAGGCAAACCGGGGAATCTCCAGACTGCTACACTCTTTGCGCATCGGTATTATTCCGCACAATTAAGGCTTTGTATGGAATTCTATATGTGATCGCTCATGATGAGAAGACGGAAACTTTGGAACCTGTTCAAGTTCATTCAGACGGCACAAGATTACCCGCATTACAAAGAGGCTAAAAATTTGTGTACCCTGAGAAAGCGCGAAAGTGTGAATAGCGACGCCCTATCCACGTTCTCGGATTCTGTGAAGGATTTGTTTTCGATTTATCGAGTGAGAAGAGCTATCCGTGTTGTTAGCTATGACGTCAAAATGCCTGAGTTGCAGTAAAGGTGTGATATCGCGTTCCAAGGCCGTACAGTGCTCTGAGTGTGACGGATGGCTGCATATTGAATGCTGCGACATTTGTCCCGAACTCTATGAGTCTCTGCAACGGTACACTACATCGGCTATCACTGTTTCCTGTCGCAGCTGCCGTACTTCATTAAACAGTCGGCGCCTTCAAGCCGGACTGCCAGTCCTGCGCCCTCGTTCTACGCCAACGAAGTTCGAAACTTCCACTGCGTTGGACTCACTTGTTTCATTACCTTTTTCGTCCGCACCCAATTCCGGCTCAGCTACCCCCACGGGTAAACGAAGCCTTGTCCCATCTGCCCCCTCATCAGAACTTTTGACACATGCCTTGCCCAGTGAGCCCACGACTGAGACATACGCTGTCGTGGTGAGGAAAACTCCCACTGTCCCAGTGGGTCAGGCGAAGTCTAAGTCCAAACCCAAGAAAACTGATTCCCAGACCCATATGAAATCTGTTCTCAAAAAGGTCAACGAGTTGGAAAAGTTGATCAAGGATAGTACGTCACCACAGCCTCAGATCTCTGGCCGCGCTCTACCACCCTCTCGTGAAAGATGCCTTATCATTGTGAACGCCCCAGAATCCACCAAGCACACGTATGCAAAAAGGATGCTGGATGACCAAGGGTTTCTTGAACGAATGATTTCCATTTTATTCGATGAAGGTGAATTAGGTATAAACATTATCTCTGCCTTCGGCCTGGGCAGGAAGTAAGAGGATCCTTCCAAGGTACGTCCCCTCAAGATCGTATGCCAAAGCGAAGAGGAATGCCGACGCATCCTCCGACGAACCCCACGTTTGAAAGGTGAGCCTTTTTACGTCCTGAGAGATCTTTCTCCGGAAGATCGTATTAAGCTGAAAACAGCCGTTGATGAGCTCCGGTCCCGCCGAGCGAATGGTGAGACAGACCTCCACATTGTGGATTTTCGCGTAATCCGGAGAACCCCGAGAACCCGGTGGAGGCCAATTCTCCTCAACCCAGGAATGTAAAGCACGAGAATGGACTGCGTGTAATTGTTGCCAATGTACGCAGTCTGAGAAATAAACTTGATGAGGTACAGATGCTTGCGTCAGATATTTGCCCAGACTTGATGGCCTTTACCGAAACTTGGCTTTTTGCAGACATCATAGATTCAGAGGTTTCTATCCCCGGATACAGTCTTTGTCGAGCCGACCGCCTTGGAGGTAGGCCCGGTGGCGGCGTTATACTTTACTGGAAGGCCGAACGTAAGGCCCATTTGGTTGCAGCTACTAGTGGTGACGATGGTGATTTTGGTGCCCTGTGGTGCCGTATTCTTGATGGATGCAGATCCTACGCTATTGGTGTTGTTTACAGAGCGCCATCGGGATCCGGAGTTCATTTGCTCGATTCGATCAGGAAGCGCTGCGCGGGAAAGGACAGTCTTATCCTGGGGGATTTTAATGCCCCTAATATCGACTTGGACCTACTTCTTTGTGGTCGTCCACCTGATTCTTTTGATGCTACTTTACTTGAGACTGTTATCGATTGTAATTTGTTTTAACACGTCACCATGCCAACCCGCATTGTTGCCGACCAAACGCCAAACATTCTGGAACTTGTGCTCACCCCAGCTCAGTCAGATGTCACGAACCTAACAATTATTCAACCTATCGGCAAAAGTGATCATTGTGTTGTTTCATTCCAATGGACACGTCGCCTCACGATCCATAGCCAAGGTGGTTGTCGTCGGAACATTTGGCAAGCGGATCCTCTCCGTCTGAGAACAGCCGCAAGCGCTATGGACTGAAGTATTCCTGATCCCATTCCCCTTGATGATGCGTGGAACCTTGTGCTCTCCAAAATGACTTCTTTAATTGAGCAGGTCGTTTCTTTTTTCCCGTAGCAAGTGCTTCAAGAGGGGTCCACCTTGGATTGACAGTGAATTGAGATCTCTGATAAACAGAAGGCGCAAATTGTGGGATCGTTTTAGGCAATCTCAAACAGAGTTCGATTACTCTTCCTACAAGACCACCAGAAATGCTTGTGTCGCGTTGAAGCGACAGAAACGTCAGCAATATGAACTATCATTAGCAGCACACTCCAGAACGATACCCAAAATGCTTTTCTCTTATCTAAAAAGAAGTACCAGGGCTGGCAGTTGCATCCCCACCTGGTGTTCCTTTGAACATTGAAATTTACTTTACGAAGACGCTGATAAAGCCAGTCTTTTGGCCCAGCAGTACGCCTCTGTCTTCACGAAAGAAACTCCCGCCTGCGACAACACTGTGTCCAGTTTTCCTTATGAGTTAGATCAAGTGGACATTAACATCAATTCTGTGGTTAAACTTCTCCTTGATTTAGATCGGCATTCTTCACCCAGCCCGGATGGCTTGCATCCCCTGTTCCTTAGGATTGTGGCGCAGTACATCGCCACTCCTATCTGTCAGATTTTCCGTCTTTCTTTTAAAGCTGGGCTTCTCCCGTTGGCTTGGAAAGTGGGCATTGTAAAACCCATTTACAAAGGAGGGAACAGGCAAGATCCAGCCAACTATCGTCCTATCTGCTTAACGTCGATATTATGTAAAGTTATGGAGCGGATCTTGAAGCAGACTCTTCATCTCTACCTGGAGGATCTGAATCTCTTCTTTTGTGCACAGCATGGTTTTCGAAGGGCACGCTCATGTACCTCGAACTTATTAGTTGCTAAGGAGAAATGGGCGAAATCGCTAGATTCCGGCAAACGCTTGGACGTTGTGTTTGTGAATTTCAGCAAAGCTTTCAACAGGGTCCCGCCCGTACGAATTTTGCTTAAACTCCAAGGAATCCGTATTGCCGGGAATCTTCTCTCCTGGATCTCTGATTTCCTTCGCCACCGCACGATGCAGGTGCAAATAAACGATACATTTTCCGCCCCCTGTTCTCATGACTAGTGGAGTCCCACAAGGTTCGGTCCTCGGCCCTGTGCTTTTCAACATCTTCATCAATGACTTATCGTCAACACTCCAGGCGGATGGCCTAATCTACGCCGACGACTTGAAGCTGTGGATGGAGGTATCCAATATGGAAGATGCTGACAGGTTGCAATCGACACTCGACCTGCTACATGATTGGTCAATTAAGTGGCAGTTGCCAATGAATCATAAGAAGTGTTCAGTTCTCCCAGTTGGTGCGTCTGTCCCATTTGGAATCTATCATATTGGTGGTTCCTTGCTCAGAAACGCCACTCAGGAGAGGGATTTGGGAGTGGTACTTTCGTCTGACCTCAAAGCTAATGAAGATACCAAGAAAAAGGTCGCTGCGGCCTACAGGATGTTTCACTCTATACGCAGAGCTTTCTCTCGCCTGACCCCGGGGATCTTCCGACTCCTGTTTACTTCACATGTACGCCCGCTTCTGGAATACGGGCTGCCTGCCGCCTACCCTCTTACGAAATTTGAATGTGATATGTTTGAAAAGGTTCAACGGCGTGGATCCAAGTCTGTTGCTGAGCTGCGGGACCTGTCCTATTCTCTCCGACTCAAACAACTGAACCTCCTTTTCCTGGATTACCGTCGTCATCGCGGAGATTTGATCTTCACCCGACGTATTCTTAGAGGAGAGTTGGGGAGGGAATTACAGGAATTCTTTCATCTCAACACAGAGAGTTCAACAAGCGGCCACCGTTTGAAACTGTTCAAACCGAGGAGTGATCGAGTGCGATCCAGCCTGGCTTTATCCAATCGCGTTGTGAATGACTGGAACCGCCTTCCGGAGTCCATCGTCGTTGCCGAGACATGGGAACGTTTCAAGTATTTATTGGACTCTCACTTTAGTTTACGGGGATCCAGCTGTTTTCAATGCAGCTTCAGTGCTTCTCTGTGGGACCTTGTTCCGCAATGACGCAGGCTATCTCCGAAACGATCGGGAAGTGACGGAGCTGACAAAGGAACTTCCTTCTGCTCTCTATCATCCAATGGTACAATGATCCTATGAAGCGAGAATTATATGAACAGCATCTGGCCGAACAATCTGTGGTTAATCCGAAAAAGCTTTTGCATACCCAAAAAGAAGCACCAAAGATGGCAACGGTATACCGCACTGTATTCAAGCAAAAAGGACATCGTGCTTCATGATGACATGGCAAAAGCTTGTTTACTAGCTTCGCAATATTCTTCTGTGTATACGACGGAGGCGCCAATAGTTATTGAGGACACTCCCTGTCACCCCTCTCCATTAGAGCATGTTGAAATTACCACTGACAGAGCATTGGAACTGCTTATTGGCTTAAACTCGAATTATTCACCGGGTTCCGAGGGCATACGTCCCTTGTTCCTCAAAGAGGTGACGGTTGCTGCACCAATTTGTCAAGTATTTTGTAGCTCACTTGAAGCAGGTCATCACCCAACTAAATGGAAAGCAAATGTTGTGAAACCCATATACAAAGGTGGGAATCGCCAAGCTCCAGTAAACTACCGACCGATTTGCCTGTCATCAACCCTTTGTAAAACCATAAAAAGGATTTTGAAACAGGCCTTGCATCTTCACCTTGAGAGATTGGACGTCTTCTCTCCTGCTCAGCACGGATTTCGGAGGGCACGCTCTTGCATTACCAACCTGCCTGTTGCCCGAGGAAAGTGGGCGCAGTCAGTGGGTGCTGCTCATCGACCTGATGTAACTTTTGTGGATTTTAGCAAAGCGTTTGATAGGGTTCCACGCAAGCGACTACTTATCAAACATCGGCGGATTGGCATCGCTGGTAAATTGCTCACTTGGATCGCGGATTTCCTAGATAACCGTAATATGAATGTGAGGGTTAACGAAGTTGACTTTGGTCCTGTTCTTATGATCAATGGGGTTCCACAAGGCTCCGTACTTGGTCCCGAACTATTCAAAATCTTTATCAACGATCTCCCGGAGGTGCCCCAAGTCGACTGCTTGGTCTATGATGATAGTCTTAAACGTTGGTCGGAAGTATCCAGGCTTGAAGATGCTGACAGGTGGCAGCCGACGCTCGATCTGCTGCACGATTGGTCGGTCAAGTGACAAATTCCTATCAAACGTGATAAGTGCTGCGTTCTCCCAATCGGTGATCAGGAACCTTTCGGTGCTTACCACATCGGTGGTTTTCTGTTGAAGGTTGTGATTAGTGAGAAGCATTTGGGTGTACTTATTTCTTCAGACCTAAGAATAACCCAGAACACGTTGCGGAAGGTAGCATCTGCCACCAGGATGCTCTGTGCCATACGAAGGTCGTTCTACAAATTGACTTCGCAGAACTTCAGGCTCCTGTTTTCCTCCCACGTTCGTCCAATACTGGAATACGGCCTATCTGCCATACACCCACTCACGAAATTTGAATATGAGTTGATTGAGAAGGTTCAAAGGCGCGGATCCAAGTCGGTGTCTATGCTACGTGTTTTACCTTATCCCCTTCTTCTCTAATGTATGAACTTATTGCTCTGGACTACCGTCGTCGCCGTGGTGATCTAGTTTATACTAGACGCATTTTAAGGGGCGATTTGGGGAAGGAGGTGCTACAGTTCTTCCAACTCAACACAGATTGTTCAACACGGGGCCACAGCTTTAAACATGTAAACCTCGGCGGAACCATATCCAGTCCGATATCGCGTTATCCACACGGGTTGTGAATGAGTGGAGCAATCTTTCTGAATGTGTGGTAAGTGCCCTGACAGAGGAATGATTTATATAAATAAATAAATAATATATTCCCGACAAAGCGAGACACGCCTTTTGGGCATGATCAGCATATTGCATTATTGTACACGATAGCGGAATAAGCAGCATTAACAGTGGGAGTAGTACAGTTGGAGACCGTAGTGTGGGCCCATAGAGCCCAAATGTTGTATGTAATCTATGTACACAGAATGCGAGAGGTAAAGATAGTAATCAGATCACTTATATGGTATGTTGATGAGGAACTAGTCCGATGAGGTCCCGGAAGCAATGTAAGTCAGTGAGTGAAGTATGAGGAAACGGGTGAAAAATACTTAAGAATGGTGGTATGTCACTAATCAGATGTGTAGGCGTGTTCGTGCGAGAGCTGCTATATACACGGAACTTGTAAATGTGGTGTCGGTCAACTTGCCAATGTGTTAGGGGCGGTGACTTTATTGAGTGGCGAGTCACATCCGCCACGTCGCAGTGTTGTTAAACAGACAGTTGTGGCTTTTTGTAGGGAAAACGCTTGTCCGACCAAGACCCACCACGTCCTGGAACACTGCCGATTGGACAAGTGTATGCTGAGCATGCCTGGATTCCGCTGTTTTTGCAGCAGCTTCAACAATCGCTCGGGGTAAACAGTTAAGCAACGACATGTCATCCAGTCAATGAACGCGAGATGATGGAGCTGACACGGGTCTTCCCTTCTGCTCTCTACAACTTTATGAACCCTCTGAACTATGTATTGGGAAGCTCAATGGCAGCGTCGCAGAGTGTGGGGAGTTCTGGGCTGGTCACCTGGCTCTCCATTATATACCACAGGTGCTGGTACGGCGCTGTGTCAAAGCCACTGTGACCGGCTATATGGTCACTGACCACTTATTTCTGTAACTGGTGAGTATCTAACATAGGGCGGATGAACAACCTTGCTGGCTACCGGCTTCTCTGTGGACTGCTTCCGGACGCAAAGAAGGCGAATGAGCCATGCGGCTGTCAACGGTCTTCGTGAATCGTCCCGCTGCCTTGCGGGTCAGGTCTTTAAGTATTGAGGCTCGGTGTGGGGCCAATTAGGTCAAGCCTCTTCCTCGGCCTGGGCAACCGGGAAGCTCCCTGCCCACACAGCACATAGCACTTTGTATCCCTTCCTCTGACTCTTCTTCCTTTCTGTTATTGTTACTTATATGTTGTTACACGCTGCCAAATGTTTAGTGGACAAGCGTTAAATATACATTAAGTATATACTAAAGGGCAGTGGGTTGGCATAGAAACTCACAACACAAACGCCATTGGGGCCGGCTCCTGGCCATATCAGCAAGTGTGTCCAATAAAACATGTTCCTCGTCTTTAGGATCCCAGTCAGGCATTCGGGATGCAGTAACCGACGTTTTCATTCCTCTCGCCCAAGTAATCGCTTGGTCCCCCTCCTCTTCCAACCGCAACCCCCGGTGCGCAAATAATACCCGTCGCGGGAGTCGGTGTGCTGGCATACGCAACACGTGGCCCAGCCGTCGGAGGATGGTGCGTGATATACTGGTGCTTAGCGGTTCACCAGGTTTTCCTGCACCAAATACGCGACACCAAGCACGCTCATTTCTCGCGGTGCTCCCACCAGACATGAGCTTAGTTGCGAAGGCAACGGTGGTTGAACGTCAGCTGAAATGGAAGTTAAGAAAGCGTTATAGTGCTTCCTAGCTGTTTCGACTCTTAGTCGGAACAAACGAACGTTCTTCAGAGATAGTATTACACGCGCCGAGTAGCCACTCGAATTCGAAACGTTGCGGGTCGTGATCTAGCCGCAAGTTGAGACTAGAGACGTAATACTTGTAACCTAGCGCTACTGCACTGAGACCCGAGCAAGGAAGCCTGACCGGCACTTGAGCTGTCACAGAGTGATAGTGTCCAGTTAGTGTCAATATAGCTTTGTGCGGTAACTGTTGCAGTGTTCTGAAGAGAGCTCGCTAGGTTCAATGCAGCTTGCAAAGTAAACGCATCAGTGTCCTGAGCGGCGCTCAGTTAATACAATGTGTACAGGCATCAAAGTCTTGAAGACGAATCGACTGTTAGTTGCACAGTCTTAGTCGCCGTATGGTGACTGTATGTTTGAGGTGAGCCCGGCGAAATCTGCGCAAGTTTGTCGGACCTATATCAGCTCCGCAACAGAAAATCTGTCTAGGCTGACTTTCACACCTTCGTAAACAAGCACTTGCGCGAGGGTAATTCATGTCACTGACGGTAGTTACCAGGGAGGATTAGTGCACGAAGAGAAACTTCCAGAAAAGCTTTTAAATGCACTTTGTTATTTGTTAGCACAAACCACCATTCACTTCATGGCCTCCCATTACCCTCCTAAAATTTTTCTCATGCCGGCGCCCCCGGGAATTATCCATGGCCCCCGTTGTGAATAGTTGATCTAGACGACATCTTCTGCATAGTGGATCACACGACCAACTTGCACAAACTTCGTCGAACGTTTCAACAGTGCACATCCCAACACAATACCAAAGAAGAAAGCAACAGCCGTCTCAACTTTTTGGATGTGCATCTAAAGCGGAAAGCCGACTGCTCAATCCAGTTAGGACAGTACAGAAAGCCATATTGGACGAGGCTGTACATACATTTTCAGCGTTTGTGCCTATCAGCAGCAAAATAACACTGAGCTATATGTTGGCCAACCGTGCGCCCAAGCTCTCTATCCAAAACACGATTGTAGAAGCACTGGAACGAATCCAGTACACATCACTTGCGAAAAGTTATCCAGAACGCTTTATTGGCACGCATCTGAGGCCTAAAGGCCCGAAACAGTGAAAAACGCTTGGAATGAAACCCTTTTTCCTTAAGATCTGCACACGAAGATAGATGCAATCCTGCACAACTCAATGTGATCTATACGAGCGCATCCTTGTTTGTCCCTAGGTTCAAGGACAAAGTTCTTGTCCACCTCCAACCAAATGTAATATACTAGTTCACTTGCTCCTGGGGAGCTAGGTATATGGGACGCACGACCAGGCAACTAGAAAATCGAATCAAGGAACACCTAACAAATACGCTGACCAACCGCAGAGACAGATCTAATCTGAGTGCGATTACTAACCACCTGATTGCCACTGGTCACAACACTGACAAACGTAGTATTTTCGAAATTCTGTATAATATACCGTTACACATGACCCATCAGTTAGCAGCACGACTGGTTGTTACTGCTGAAGTAGTAAGCGTAAGACTGATGAAACCTTATCTTTGCATCCAAAAGAATCTCTTTCAAGCATTGCAACTTCCATGGCCATCAATCACATTGAAGGAGTTGGCTCCCGCTCATCAATCCGGGCCACCAATTACCTGACCATATGGCACACGTCACGAGAACTATTGAAGTTTATTTTTCTCTTACCAATAGTGTGTCCGTATACTGTCCCACAAACCTGATTGTTCATAAATACATTTCTGTAATAGGCCTGCTGAGAAAGAAATCGAAATCAGTTACCCGCATTACGCGTTCTGCTTACGTTTCTTCCAGGGTTTACTTCCAGTTATGCAAACTATAAGTGTCAATCCTCTCAGGTTGTCCAACGGGCAGTCTGGACGGAAGCAACACAGCCATCAAACTATTTGTTCTTCGTCCGCAAATGCAGCGGTCCGATAATCTTTCGATCCCTTATTGTAAAACGGTCGCTCCCATTAGTATAGATAAAATCTCCGCGACGTCGACGTTAGTATGGAGGAAACAGGTTCATATGCAGGAGTCAATCGGAATACGGCAGATCCCTAAGCGATGGGACTAATTTGGAACCTCGCCTCTGAACTTTCTCAATCAGGTCGCATTAGAACTTAGTTCGTGGCTAGCTCGCTAGTAACCAGTACTCGAGGATGGAGCGCGCGTAAAAAGAACGGAAGTGTGAAACCTCATAAGTCATCCGGGAGTGTGACCTTATTATAGGCCAGAACCTCTGTTGGTTGAGTTGACTTTGTTTAACCTATCCTGCGTTGTCCTTAGCTCGGGGGACAATGATGCCAAGATCCGTTGCTCGAGCAGCATTCGTGAGAAGAAAACCGCCGATATGCCAGATACTGAGCGCTTCAGGAGCGTCAGTTGGGAGAACGAAGTAATTGTTCCGGTTTATAGGCCACCCCAGACGACTGTCTAGTCGTGTAGCAGGTTATGTGTTGCCTGCAATCTGTCCGCGTCATCGATACTGTTGATCTCCAACAATACGTTCTCGTGGTTGGCATAGATTAGGCAATCCGCTTGAAGGGCAGTCGCGCGATGGTAGATAAAACCCTCAAATAGTTCCGGACCTAAGACTGAACCTTGAGGCACTCCACTAATCACCGGGACGGGTAAAGAAAGGACCTCTCTCACCTTCACTCGCATAGTACGACAACTCAGGTGACCAGAGACCCAAGAAAGCGCATTTTCTGCGACACTAATTCCAGAGAGTTTGAAGAGGATCTGTCAAACGCTTTGCTAGAGTCAGCGTAGACAAAATTCAGACGATTACCATCATCTGTCTTGCCTATTTCTCTCTAGCAACGAGAAGATTGGAAATACACGTGTGTGCCCTCCTGAACCCATGCTGGGGGGCGAGATTACATTTAAGCCTTCCATGTAACATTAAAGTGAGCGTTTTAGGAACCTCTCCAAAACTTTACATATAACGGAAGTAATACGGAAAGGCCGATAGTTAATAGGATATTGCCGGTGATCGCCTTTGTATCTGGGCCGCACGACGTCCAATTTCCAATATAGAGGCAGGCGGCCGGTTGCCAGGGAGAGTCGAAATACCTGAGAGAGAGGAGCAACGATGCACTCAGCCATAGTTTTGGGGAACAGGGAATGCAAGCCATCGAGAGCCGGCGGAGAATTAACATCCAATTCACGAGGAAACTGTACTAACTTCAATAAACACAAGGTAAGAGGTGAAGAGGGCGCAAGCACATATTCACAAGGAGGTGATACATCCATCGAATAGACAGAGGAATACTGCGAAGCATGCACTTCGGTTTTAGCATCATCACTGCGCACTATAGTGTCATCCCGGCAATAGGAAGTGACGGGAACACCATTACTGACTTTAGCGCTTTGTTACACGTACGAGAAGAGCTTTTTGGGAGCCGTTATGGTGTTTAACCACGCAAATTTCGTAAGGCCGCCGCTTCTTACGCTTTTTTCAGTACATACGTTCCTAACTGCTTTGTACTCCGAAGAGACTATGACATTTTGATTGTCATATTTTTCGGACTATAAGGCGCACTTAAAATTCTCATATTTGCTAAAAAATCGGCATTGCGCCTTATATCATGTATGAATACACGTGATGAAGCCTGGTGCCCTCTAATCAGTTTCTATGTTTACACTGCACTTAAAATATGGAAACATGTTTTATTACGACTTTGATTGTCGGAGCATAATCGCTGGGCAGCAATCTCGTGAAGTCAGCTTTCTATGTTATCTAGGCAGATTTGTTTGGGGATGGTGAACACTTGTAGCGCCAAGAAAGATAACTCTTATCTTTCATGTACAATTTACTTGTTGACCGATTGTAAATAAAATAAATAAATAAATAAATCTTTTATTCTCAACAAGGTGAGGCACGCCTTTACAGGCATGATCATTTTGACATAACGATGCATGATCAAGAATATGCAAAAATCCGGTATGTATCCCATAGCAGTTTGTGTAGGTTGTATGTATGTATGTCATTGTGTGTGTATGTGTATGCAGCTGTGTATTTTGTGCTTGTAGTTGTGCTGCTCCAATCTTCAATGTTTGACATCATCATCAATATTGCGAGTAGGAGATTGGTGTCCGTGGGTTGGATAGAATTATCCC
>OX104067.1:61169223-61324956 GCA_944474145.2 Dicrocoelium dendriticum | reverse complement strand
GGCATATGAAATCCGCTTATAGCCGTATCAACTGTCCAACGGCAACTGAAAACATCGATGGTCCTTCGATTAACTTCTTATAATAAACAAAATACTCATTAAAAGATAGTAGGGATGTTCACTTCGTGAATGCAGTATTCACACCCACATTACGCATAACTACTGGTGCGTGTGCGCTGCACATTTCGGTTATGCGACACCTATAAATATCGCTTATAAAAGTGCGATAAGCGTACAGGAGTGCACTCCCAGTAGCTGAAACGTCTCACCACCAGCAGACTTCCCACGCAATGTTATCGTTGAGCACGTAATGCCCCCTTCACGAAAGGCACAGCTGCTATACAGCAAAAAGCAGCCATTAATTCAACGGAGGCCCTGCCAAGTCAAAGGTGATCGTAAATTCCGACGTTAGTTTCTACATGTAACAGAAGGTTTGCGTGAATATGTGACACAAGCGGACTGTCCTGCTGGTAGGACTATCAGCAGTGAGGACCCACCAACGTAGTTCCGTAGTGTAGTCTTATAGGGCGCTTGTCTCGTCGCATAGGTGTCCGGAGTTCGAATCTTGGCAGGGTCGCGTAAGGATAAAGCTGTATCACTGGGTGGATCTCGTGGTTGCGCGGTAGGTTTTGGTCGATTCTCCATTTTCTTCTTTTAGATTAAGATTGTAAGCACTTTTCACACTTTTCATGACGATGTTGACTGAATCTCGTGTACCAGTTGTGTTAATGGCTATGTTGAGGCCAATATCAAAGGTAAGCTAATGCCATGCGTTGAGGAATACACTAAGGAGTGTAAAGGGTGAGTGCTGCTAAAGATTTCTCCGCCAGTCCGAAACGTCCCGTTCGCACATATTTTGGAAGCTGAGCGGCCTGCCGGCGGCTTTTCGTGCTGGCAGGGTCCCCAGATGCGTGGAAATGTAATAACGTGCGATAAAAGGTGTTGGCAGAGAAGGTAAGGTGGCTAGATTATTCCTACAGAGCAAAACCTGGGAAAAACAGGACATTTGAAGGGGGGACCGCAACATTTTTCTCGGCGAGCGCCCGATGAGTGACACAATTTTGTGCCATCACCCATCGGGCGCCCATCGGACTTCCAACGGGCGCCCATCGGGCACTGGTGCTGAGTGGGATATTACCAATCCCTGAGCTGGAACTATTGGCCACCGCGATGGTGTCAATTTGATCCATGGGTTGGACACCGACCACGTCCGCTAAAGCCGAGTTGTCTTTAACAATGGGGATCGTAGCCGATTTCACTCTTTGTCTGTTACGCCTCATAGCTGCGAGACGTTTAGGCACCATGATCCAGAAAAATGGAGCACTATACCACAACACTACAAAAGATGACTTGGACAAGAAGTCCAAAGAAAACCCACTGTACGGTTATAAGGTGACGGTGTGATATAATTAAATATCACAAACAGTATGATAGGGTTAATGGAAGCGATGTAGCAACACTGAATAGCCAACCAAAAATTTTCGACTTATTCGAATTTACCGCGTTACTTTTAGATCCGTTACTTTTGATCCGTTCCCCTAGCTAGAGCGTCCACGGTGTCGTTCTTTTATAGCTAGGTCACAGGGAATCTTTTACTGTACCAATAAAAGTTTTCATGCAACTCGATCTATCTTCCCGAATCGCTTACTTGGCTCCCGGAATAGGCAACCCTCTAAAAGAGCCTTGTTGGCCTATACACCTAGCACCAATAAGGCTCCTTTCAAAACCGACCCTGTCCTCTCCTTATCATGCCATTAACTTTTAATCCCTCTTCTAGCGGACTGTCGTTTGCCAGTGCCCTGCCTTGCCGTAGTCTCATCTGACTGGCCTGCTTCTCTTTGATTTACTCCAGACTACCAGCACGATTCTGTAGCCTTCTGGCTATACCCCTCTTCCCGAGAGCCTGCTGGGCTTGCTCACCCTTTTTTAACATGGACACCTCCATCTCTAACCTGTCCAATTCTGCGGACCCTCTCTGAATAGTTTGACGGCATCGGTCATTGTTCGGAAGACTGTAGCAGTCTGGAGATTCCCCGGTTTGCTTGTGTAAAATTCTAACCAAAATTCTATAATTGTACACTTAGGCAACCGGTGTGATTTGTTGAACTGCTTGCTGAGTTCGAGTGCTTTACTTGCTCATCGCCATTTTTGCTTGGCGCTCGCTTCGGTTGCAACGCGCGACTGCTCTGTGTGCTGTGTTTGCTCCGTTTCCCTAGCTAGAGCGTCCACGGTGTAGTTCGTCTATAGCTAGCTAACAGGGAATCTTTTGCTGAACCAATAAAAGTTTCCCTGCAACACGATCTGTCTTCTGGAATCGCTCTCTGGGCTCCCGGAATAGGAAACCCTCAAATTGGTGACCCCGGATCCGGAACAATCTCAACGCCGGATATTTGGAACTTTTCTCCGGTGAGCTCGTTTCATTTATTTTTCATATTTTCCGGTTTTATTTTTGCATACGGTAGCCTATTTTTTGCGTCATTAATTTTTTACCCATGGTTTCTCTAGACCATAAGGTAGAGTCTCTGCTTAGCGTTGTATCTCGCTCTGCTTTACCTTTTTGGGACATGGATCCTCTTTTGTGGTTCGCTCATGTTGAAGCCGAGTTTTATAACCCCAAAAGCACTTCCGACTACGCGAAGTATTGCAAGCTCCTGTCCTATCTCCCCAAGGAGATATCAATGCAGGTTCGTGACGTCATCCTTTCTCAGACCGAAAACCGCTATGAGGCTCTCAAGGAGGCCACGATTAAGCGGGTTATGCCCCCTGAGAAAGTTCGCCTGCAGCAGCTTTTCAGGGAGCTGCAGCTGGGCGACAAACTGCCCTCAACCCTGCTACGAGAGATGCAGCAACTCTTTGGTTCTTCAACCATGGATTGGACGTTACTTCGCGAACTATGGCTACAACGGCTACCGGAAAACACGCAAGCGATTCTCGCTACAGTGAGCTCCGTTTCGCTCACTCAACTAGCAAACTTAGCGGATCGAGTTAATGAACGATCACAGCCACAAGCCGACGCCAGCAAGATGAATGCCGTTGCGTCCCAGGGCACTTCTATCACTGGCTTACAGTCAACCATAGAAGCCCTGCAAGCACAAGTCGCGACACTTAGTCGCCAGGTCCAGCAGCTTACTATGAACCCTCGTCGTCATAGCCTATCAAAATCGCCCTGCAAACGTTCTAAGTCTAGCAACAGGCAAGCTAGCTGTTGGTACCACCAGCGTTTTGGTACCGCAGCTCGTAAATGTGTAAAGCCTTGCAACTTCGACGAAAAGCAGGGAAAACTTCGCGGCCGGTCCGTAACGGCGACGGACGCGACCGGCCAACACCAAAGTCGCCACATCCGCGTTAGTGATTTAACTTCCGGCGCCGAGATCCTAGTAGACACTGGTGCCGAAGTTGGCGTTATACCCAGTAGCCCAGATGAGGTCGTCTCACCATCGCCGACCAAGCTGCGTGCCGCCAATGGCACACCAATCGCAACTTTCGGCGAAAAGCTGCTAACGCTCAACTTAGGCCTCCGGCGAACCTTTCGCTGGCCTTTCATAATCGCTGCTGTGCCTTTCGCCATCATAGGCATAGATTTCCTGCAACGCTTCGACCTCATCGTCGACGCTATAAGGAAGAAGCTTATCGACTCTAGGACACAGCTCAGTGTTATCGAGACTAGCGTCAACGTGGCTGCTAGCAATCCCATTCATGTCCTACTTCAAGCTTCGCAGCCTTTTCTAGAACTTTTCAGCAAGCACCCTAAACTCGTTCGCGTCCTGAACGAGTTGCCTCCTGTGACGTCGAACGTCATGCATTACATTTGCACTAAGGGCCCACCTGTTTCGGCCCGCCCTCGCAGACTAGCCCCGGAAAAGCTCAAAGCTGCTAAGGCGGAATTCGAGCAAATGCTCGAACTGGGGATCATCCGCCCGTCCAAATGTCCATGGGCATAACCATTACACTTGGTGCCGAAAACATCCGGTGACTGGCGCCCTTGTGGTGACTACAGGGCACTTAACAAAGTTACCGTCCAGGATAAATACCCTATTCCGCACATGCACGACTTGACCTCAGCTCTAGCTGGCAAGTCTATCTTCAGCAAAGTCGACTTAGTTCGCGCCTATCATCAGATACCTGTCGCGCCAGATGACATTGCTAAAATAGCAGTCATCACGCCATTCGGCCTATTTGAGTACCTTAGAATGCCTTTCGGCCTCAGCAACGCTGCCTAAACTTTTCAGCGTTTCATTCATGAGGTAACGCGAGGACTCGAAGGCGTTTACCCTTATTTAGATGACACACTCATCGCCAGCTCATCTGATGAAGAACATCTTCATCACCATGAGGATCTTTTCCAACGCTTAACACAGCATGGGGTTACCGTCAAACCCGATAAATGCGAGCTGGGCCAAAGCTCTATCGACTTTCTTGGCCACCGCATATCCGCCTCTGGTATTGAAGCCCTGCCAGACAAAATCCAGGCATTGAAGGACTACCCTGCTCCCAGTTCCTTCAGGCAGTGACGCCGATTTCTTGGCCTGGTTAACTATGATCGACGCTTTATCCCTAACTTTACGAGCATTGTCCAACCAATGACTGACTTGCTCCGCTGTAAACAACGGTCTTTGCACTTTGCAGATGACGCTAAATTGTCTTTCGAGAAGTTCAAAACGATACCTCCAACATAGCGCTTCTCGCCCATCCAGACACGTCTGCATCACTCTCTCTGACAACTGACGCATCAGACACTGCCGTCGGTGCAGTTCTTCAACAACTCATCGACCATCGATGGATACCTCTAGGTTTCTTCTCAAAACGCTTACAACCTGCCGAATCGCGTTACAGCACCTTCGGTAGGGAACCGTTAGCCATCTACCTAGGTATCCGACATTTCCGTCATTATCTCGAAGGTCGACATTTTACAGTCTTCACTGACCACAAGCCATTGATCTCCGCAATCAATGGCGCAACGGACAAGTATTCACCGCGGGAAACTAGACACCTAGACTACGTTTCTCAGTTAACGACAGACGTACGACATGTCTCAGGTGCGCTCAATCCCGTCGCGGATGCGCTTTCATGCATTCAGCAGATCAGCTTATCGCCTGGCACCAACATTGATCTAGCCGCTATGGCTGCTGCCCAACAAGCTGATCCCGACATCGACAAGCTACGACGCAGCACCACTGAGACGATAACCATTGATCGACTCAAGCCAGCATTCTTCGACAAGTCTGACTCTTCGGTGCAGCAAGCACCTTCGCAGCCTGTGCCATCACAGCTGGCACCGCAACCTCAGACGAGTCAGTCCGGTCCAGCGGAACCGACAACCCCAACCGACAGCACCCCTAATCCCCCTACACTCAATCGACGCGGTAGGAAGCTAAAACCTAAGGCTCGTTTTTCAGACTTCGTTCGCACTTACTATTTTATGTAGAACATGCCTCCGGAATTTTCTGCTTTTATCAAACGCTTTTAACAATCCACAAGAAAGATCAAAACGTTTTAAAATTACCAAAAAAGTGCAAAACCTTTTGAAAACCCAAAAACAGCTTTGCACGTTTTTCGCTTTGCACTATTTTGTGTATGGCTATGTACTTACGCTGCTTTTTCGTTTTGCTTTCCATATACACCTTGTCGGTTGGTTGCCCCCCGGTTTCACTTTCCGCTGGATCCCCGCACGTCAACTGCAAGTGGAACGAACTTCCGGCTCAACCGCCTACGTGAACTTTACTAACTGTCCCCCCACAAACAGTTTTTTTACCGTTTCGACACCGTAGGGAGGACACGGGTGGAAGCCCGCTAGGTTCCGACTGCATGGTTCTCCCCCAGCAGCTGCATCGGGTTTCACAACCTGGTCTCGCAGAAGGCTGGCCCGCGACGGACAGTCCACACCTAGATCGAAGAACTACTTACACAGTCCCTTCTGGGAGAGGGCTATGTAGCAGTCTGGAGATTCCCCGTTTTGCTAGTGTAAAATTCTAACCAAAATTCTATAATTGTACACTTAGGCAACCGTTGTGGTTTGTTGAACTGCTTGCTGAGTTCGAATGCTTTACTTGCACATCGCCATTTTTGCTTGGCGCTCGCTTCGGTTGCAACGCGCGACTGCTCTGTGTGCTGTGTTTGCTCCGTTTCCCTGGCTAGAGCGTCCACGGTATCGTTCGTCTATAGCTAGCTAACAGGGAATCTTTTGCTGAACCAATAAAAGTTTCCCTGCAACACGATCTGTCTTCTGGAATCGCTCTCTGGGCTCCCGGAATAGGCAACCTTCTAAAAGACCGAACAATCTGTTCCCCTCACTAGTTGCCCTTCCACACCTTATTAGCAACCCAGCGCAGTGTGCTGACCTGCTTTCCTCTGGCCAGTCTCCTACTTTCTGACTGCCTACAGAGCACTGAGCTGTAAACGGTATAGGTTCGGCGCAACCAAAACACCATTTCCCTCACCCCGAGTGCTTATACCTAAATAACTAATGTAAACCCCATTTCTAACATGTCCATTTATGCTGACACTCTCCATTTGTCTTCCCAACGTAACTGTACTATTAAACCTCAATGCGCCGACTACTACAGCCTCGTGTATTTCGGCTCCTGCTTTCTGACTCCTGTGACGATACTGGCCAATATTAAGAAGACCAACTACCTTGTCCACAGTACCTTAGAGAGTCTCGTCGGCTCCGCTACTCCTAAGCAGTAAAGCTTTCTTCACTCTGACCTTCTTCTTTCCTTACTTCGTTGTATTCGTTCCTGCCATCGGACTGCTAACTCTCAGTACCGTGCCCTGACCGAGTCTCATCTGACCAGTCTATTATTCTTCTGGCTACCTTCAAAACTACGAGGATACAAACAGGCCAGGCTCTGTTGACTCAATGCTATGTTCCCCTCAACTCCGGTGCCTGCAAGATATGCTCAATCTTTATTAACTTACTAACTCCGTGAGCATCCTTGACTCATTCACCCTTTATTAATATGGCTCTCTTCCCATCTCTATTATACGTCCTGATCCTAACACCCCGACTAATCCAGGCTTGTTAGATCGGCTTCTCGTTCTCCGGATTCATTCAGACTTCTGAGACGTTGCCACTTCTGGTTCGGTTGACCTAACTGACAGTACAAATGCCTTCGGAGGCCTCCTTAAATTTTACACCCTTGAACAATAAAACCGTCCTCACCCTTACCCGAGACGTTATTACTCTAGGCTCTACACTAAAACACTTTGTTCCTCTCGTCCCGAGACTTTCCTTGACATGCTATCTGGCTTTTCATATGGACGCTGCCATCCCTATGACACACATTACTGCATGTTACTACATATTTCACTCTTTGAGCTGATATTCTAATCTCGTATCAGTGTCTTTGCTTCCTACTACTGTGACCCTAATGATCAGGGATGGGCAGAAATATCGGTCTGCTCACATCTCCCTGAAAACATCGTTGGCTTTTCCACTTCATCTCAATAGAGCGCTTCCCTGTTCGCACTCTGCATTACTTTTTCAATTGGACGGATATTCCTTCGGACCTGGCTCTAATCTACCCTCGGCTGACCAGCCCCCGTTGCTGACTGCTTCCCGACTTCCGAGCCATTATTACTCTAGCTCTGTGTTACAAAATCTCTGTTCCCCCCATCCCCTCAAGTCCTACCCTAACGGCCTCCTGCTCTCCGGATTTATTCAGAATTCTGTGACGTAATCTCTCTTAGTTCGGTTGACTCAACTACCTGATTACATTACCTGGAGAGCCTCGTGGGTTTTTCCCATCTTTTGTCAAAAAACATTTCCCATCCTGACCAAAACCCTTATTATCGCGCTCTACTTTCATTTCTTCAATTGGAGTGCACGATCTTACTGCTCTGAGGTGATCTAGTCCCACTGACTTCCCTCTTTCTCTTTTATGCTCCAATGCTACTCTGACTTAAGTGGTATGCGCTATGCAGACGTAGCGCTCGTGTCCCCCTACCCGGTGATTCTGCTTGACTTGCTCACCCTCTATTGTTGCGGACCTATTCCTGCCTTTAAGTTTACGTGCTATTCCCACCCGCCGACTAATCTAGTCTCGCTAGATCAGCCACTTGTTTCCACTTTTACTTAGAGTTATTCCACGTTACAAACATTGGTTCGGTTGACTCGACGTCTTGCTCACATTACATGGAATGCTTCGTTGGCTCCCTCAATTCTTATCAGTAAACCTTTTCATACCGACCCTAACCTTTTCTCATCTCGCTTTCTCTTTTCATTCCCCTTCTTTAATCGGATGACCAGCTTTACTGCCCTGCAGTGATCCTGTCTCACTGGACTAGTCTGTTTACCTCTGACTGCTCCCAAGATACCGAGCCTTAAACGGTATTGGCTCCGCAGAGTTAACTCTATTACCCCACGTTATTGTTATAGCCACTTTCTTATCTGCATTGTACGACCTAGTCCCAAATCGCCGATTAATCCAATACCGCTTAGTCGGCCTCGTAATCACTAAATTCATTTGGACTTCTGAGACATCAATTCCATTATTTCGGCTGACTTATTGGTGCTGTTTACACTACTTGGAAAGCCTCGTGGGCTTTTCCACTCTTCACCAAAAACCATTCTCACCCCGACCCTAACCTATTCTTCTCTCGCTTTCTGTTTTCAATCCTTTTTAATCGGCAGTCCGGCTTTACCGCATTGCTCTGATCCTGGATCACCTGCCTGGTCTGTTTCCCCCAGTCTGCTACTATGCTACTAAGACTACGCGGCATGCGCCCCGCAGTCTTAACATGATGTTTCCCTTAAATGTAGAGCCCGCTTGACTTGCCCACCTTTTACTGCTGGCCCCTTTCTTACCTTTACTACATGTCCTTATCCAAACGCGCCGACTAATCAAGTCTTACTCGAACGGCCTCCTGCTCTCCGGATTTATTCAGACTTCTGAGACGTCGCCTCTCTTTGCTTGTCTGACTCCACTATCCCTTTACATTACCTAGAGAGCCTCATGCACTTCTCCCACCCGTCGTCAATAAACCTTACCCATTCTGACCTAAACCCTTATTATCGCGCTCTGCTTTCATTTCTTCAATTGGAGTGCACGATCTTACTGCTCTGAGGTGATCTAGTCCCACTGACTTCTCTCTTTCTATTTTATGCTCCAATGCTACTCTGACTTAAGTGGTATGCGCTATACAGACTCAACGCTCGTGTCCCCCTACCCGGAAATTCTGCTTGACTCGCTCACCCACTATTGTTGCGGACCTATTCCTGCCTTTAATTTTACGCGCTATTCCTACGCGCCGACTAATCTAGTCTCGCTAGATAAGCCACTTGTTTCCACTTTTACTTAGAGTTATTCCACGTTACAAACCTTGGTTCGGCTGACTCGACGTCTTGCTCACATTACATGAAAAGCCTCGTGGGATCCCTCACTACTTATCAGTAAACCTTTTCATACCGACCCTAACCTTTTCTTCTCTCGCTTTCTGTTTTCAATCCCTTTCTTATTGGACATCCGGCTTTACTCCATTGCCGTGATATTGGCTCACTTGCCTAGTCTGTTTCCCTCAGTCTGCTACTATGCTACTGAGACCTACGCGGTATGCGCCCCGTAGTCTAAACATGATGTTTCTCTTAAATTTAGAGCATGCTTGACTTGCTCACCATTTACTGCTGGCTTCTTTCTTACCTTTACTACATGTCCTTATCCACAAGCGCCGACTAATCAAGTCCTACCCGATCGGCCTCCTGCTCTCCGGATTTATGCAGACTTCTGAGACGTCCCCTCTCTTTGCTCGTCTGAATCTACCATCTCTTTACATTACCTAGAGAGCCTCGTGAACTTCTTCCACCCATCGTCAATAAACCCTTCTCATCCTGTCGCTAACTTATGTGTAATCGCGCTCTGTTCTCAATTGTTCTTCAACTGTCGGTGTGGTGATCTAGTGCACCGATCAGTTTCCTTCTCTCTGATTGCTGACATGCTACTCTGACTTAAGTGGTATACGCTATACAGACTCAACGCTCTTGATCCCTTACCACAAGAGGCTGCTGGACTCGTTCACCTTTTGTTACAGCCTCTTTTCCTGCCTTTAATTTTACGCGCTATTCCTACGCGCCGACTAAGCTAGTCTCGTTAGATCAGCTGCTTGTTTCCACTTTTACTTAGAGTTATTCCGCGGTACAAACCTTGCTTCGGCTGACGCGACGTCTCGCTTACATCACCTGGAATGCTTCGTTGGCTCCCTCAATTCTTATCAGTAAACCATTCTCATACCGACCCTAACCTTTTCTCATCTCGCTTTCTCTTTTCATTCCTCTTCTTTAATCGGACGGTCAGCCTTACTGCCCTGCCGTGATCCTGTCTCACTGGACTAGTCTGTTCATCTCTGACTGCTCCCATGATATTGAGTCTTAAACGGTACTGGCTCCGCAGAGTTAACTCTATTACCCCACATTATTGTTATAGCCTCTTTCTTATCTGCAATGTTCGACCAATCTTAAAGCGCGTATTAACCCAATCCCGCTTAGTCTGTCCCATACTCAATGAGCACATATGGACTTCTGACACGTCACTTCTGTTGTTTTGGCTGACCTATTGGTCCTGTAAACACTACGTGGAGGGACTTGTGGGCCTTTCCACGCTTTACCAATGATCCATTCTCATTTAGACCCTATCCTTTTTTATTGCTTTCCCTTTTTTTTATTAACTCGGACGTCCGGCTTTACTGTCCTGCCGTTATCCTTTCTCACCTGACCCGTCTGTCACTTTCTGCCTGCTTTTATTTCCTATTATCCTTGGCCTTTTCTCTTATTGCGCTAAAAATTTTATTCCCACAGCTTACGCTCATTGCGCCTATCCAAGTTATCCTCGTGCGTATGATCTCCTTCGCTCTGAGCTCGCTCCTCAGTACTGGCGGCACTCGGACCATTGCTAAGTGCTGCTTGACTAGTACTTCCATTAGTATGCTCAACTTACCACTCTTCCTATCCCTACGCTCTTTACCTTATGCTCGCACTGGTATACTATTGAGACCGTACGTTTCATAACGACTCCCAATGCACGGCAGTTTTGGCCCCCTGTGACCATTTTCCTAGATTCTGGGCTTTTGGACTGAAGAATCATGAACGCTTTAGCGTACTTACTCTTAAGAACTACTCCTCGTATTGCCGTCAGCATTCATTCGCTCCTAGCCGATTCCTTGAAATTCCTTTTCCCCTTGGAATGTTGCTCTACCTAACTTGCTCCCGCATTCGGTCTCAACCTAGTTGTCCTCAGTTTCACCTAAGATGCCTCTCGCATTCTGGCGTCTGCCATCATCATCCGTTTACCTGTTTATCTAAAACCATCGCATCATTCGCTTAACTTTTGTTAAAACGCTGTGTTATATCGGTCTTTTGACCCTGCGTGTGCAGAACCTTCTTCCCACGTAGTAGCTGTAGTCTAAGTCACACCAGCGACGTAATGTATAGAACGCGCTTGCAAATTATGTATACTAAACAAAATTACATAAGTTTGAATGTATCATAGGCACCGGTGAGCGCCACCAGTCTGGGGCTGTGCTTCTTGATTCATTGCTGTCTCTGTTTGGCCACCTCTTGTCCGTTGCCCGTTTATCCCGAGATTCCCACAGGTACATCCGCCAAAACAAGTAGGTTTATCCACTGGGACTGCCCGACCCATCCTCAAAACGCTTGGTCCTTTCTCCAGGAAATGGAAAACCCACACACTAGTCCAAACGGAGCTCATTCCGCCCTTCCGGAGGCGCTACCTTCACGGGGTCTAAACAAATGGGTTTAGCTCGCCTCGTACTCAGAGAACAATTTACTCACCTGGAATAATTTATGTACATGGATCCCCCTTTCCACAACCGAAGACAATCAACTCTGGCGTGATTACCTTCACTGCCTCAAACATTCCTATTCGCCAGTCACCTGGAGCTATTCTGATGTCATTTCACGGAGAGCGTTGCGCACGTATACGTGGCTATTCCGGTGGTCTTCCATGGAATTTTCACTTGGCTATGGAAACAGTTACACTTACTTACATCTGCAGGAATCCCAAATCCAATTTGCAGAGAATGGCGTTTTTACCTATTAAGGACATATTCAGCCACAAGAAACAACTTCACTCACCGACCCCATGACTAGTCCAGCGTGGATAGCTGGACACGGTTTGCGAGCCTAGCAAGAATATAATAGAAGAGCCGGCCTCTATTAACAAGGTGTTTACTCACCTGCATCATTATCATTCGACTCTTCGAATCCTGCATCATTGACCGGCCTCAACGACTGCTGCCGTATCAGTACTAAGCCATTCGGCCAACCAACGAAGAATTTTGGCTGTCAGCCGACTTCGAATAATAGAATGCAAAATCGGTCTATACGATGCATAACCGACTTGCACTACTGTTCAACGAAAGCTACGGCAGTGTTCCAGGACGTGTTGGGTTTTCGCCTGGCAAGCGTTCTCCCTATAAAAAGCCACAAATGTCCGCTTAACAACACTGCGACGCGGCGGATTTGACTCGCCACAAAGTAAAGTCACAGCTAAGCATTTCACACTGACGCAGTCCTCAGCCTTCTACACCGAACCTGTGCAACTAATTCTGCTATGAAGAATGCTTTGTTGGAGCACAGATCATCCTTATCTTGTAATGGTTATTAGTTGCAACAAGACCTTGTTTAGGCTCCTGTGCTCACGGATCACTACCTGGCGAAATTACCCCCAACTTGTGTTTTGACGGATTTTTGCGCGCCACAGCGCCATTATGTCCTTGGGTCTGACTATTACCTGACGGTATGCTCACTCATACGGACAACATTTTTTCTTTTAGACCTTTCATTAATACGAAATGTTTTAACATTCCACAGAAGCTATGCTTGTAGGCATACTCGATCACGCCTTTACAGGTGTGTCTCGTTTTACCGAGAATATCCTATTTATTTAGTTATTTGATTTCCTAATCTATCCATGAGGGTCCTTTGGAGAAAAATTGTTTTGTGACCCCTGTAACAACCCGATCAATGATAAACATCATCTTGGAGCACTAAAGGTCCCAAGCAGCATCGAGATCAAACTGATGAGGGATGTTCCAGTCCATGAGGCTGGCAGCCAATTTTAAGCGGTGGGGGTCAGCTCGCCAGAAGTTTCGGCGGTGTGCTCCTTGGACATTGATCGCTAACTGTCGTGTCCGCAAAAAGGAGACTACACAGTGATCACTTTTGCCAATAGGCTGAGGAATGGCTAGAGCGGAAACATCTGATGAGCTAGGTGCGAGCACAAGGTCAAGGATGTGTTGCACATAGCCTGGAAAAAACGGGTAGTGGATAAAATGTGTTGCGTTAGGTTACATTCGAGGACTATTTCTAATAAGCGTGCATTAAAAGAATCTGGAGATAAATTACAAGGAAGTGCATCCCAGTCTACGGTCGGGGCATTGAAGTCACCCACACTCAAACAATCTTTGCCTCCCCCGTGTATCCTCATACAGTCTATCAGGTGGGATCCTGACCTCAAGGGGGATCTGTAGATAAAGCCGAATATGAGCGGCCGGAACCCATCGTGAACCCTACTCCAAAGAATTTCCGATCCTCCATCGCAATCACACATGGCTTCCACTGTGTGAACTTTAAGGTCTGACTTCCAGTAAAGTGCAACACCGCCCCCGAGATCTCCATCCTAGACGATCCGCACGGGATAGTTGATACCCTGGAATAAATACCACCGAGTCCGAAATATCCGAGGATAGCCAAGTCTCCGTAAAAGCCATCAGCTCAGGTTCTTGCTCCGACGTCGTGAGCAGTATCTCATTTAATTTGTTGCTTAAACTACGCACGTTCGCTGATATCACACGCAATCCACTCCTGCATCTCAGTGCACTGGAACTAAAATCGTTCCCACCGAGTCCTCGGGAATCTTTTCACTACTCGAAAATCCACAGTGTGAAGGTTGCTTTCACCAGCTGCTCGTCAGATTCGTAGTTCATCAACGGCCTGCTTCATTTTAACTCCATCTTCTGGGGAGAGGTCTCTCAAAACATAGAACGTTTCTACTTTCAAACGTGTGGTTTGCTGGAGGATACGGCGGCATTCCTCTTCATCTTGAGAGACCACCTTAAAAAAGCGAGCTTTCGAGGAGTTACCTTGTTTCCAGCCGAGGTGGGAAGCGGAAACAAAGTTTATGCCCATTTCCCCAGCAGCGAACAGTAACGAAACCATCCGCTTCAGAAACGTTTGGTCCTCTAATATCCTTTAAGCCGAGGATTCCTTAACAGACTCAGGGGCGCTTACGATGATCAGACACCGTTCTATCTCAGGAAATCGGCTATTTCATTTTGAAGCGGTTTCTGCAGGTAAGGCTTTGCCTTGATCATATTCTCTAATTCATTCACTTCATCGATAACATGCTTTAATTGTTGCTGTGAAGAGTTCGAATTAGACCTAAATTTTACAGTCTTCTTCGTTTTCAGGTCATTTAGCGGAGTCTCTGGGATCATGGATACTGGAGTTACGCTGCTACCCGCTACCACCGCATAAGTCCTATCCTTGCGTCTTTTGAACTACCGGACAATGGACGATGGTTCTGGGGATGAAGCTGAAAAATCAAGAGATAGCTTTGCAGGTTGTGTGTCCGGATCAGCAGCAGATGAAGGCAAAATAGGGAGCAGCGGTTCATTCTTTTTCTTTTGCACAGAATGGGGGCATGAAGGACATGGATTGAATGGAGGTAGACCAGCTGAAACACGCCTGACACTCAGTCCACTCCGACAAGAGTCACAAATAAAGATGACGACTGAGGAAATGGTCCATTGCAGTGGATCGTATAGATCTTGACCGATGTTACGAAATGCATTGTGAAGCCACCCTTCGCAGAAGGAACACTAAACGGCCTTCGAGAGAGAAGTGACAGCCTTACAATAATCCAAGCATTTTAGGACATTATATCTCTTATTAAGTAAAAGGAGAATGGATCCGCAAGACGGGAACGAAGCGCAACGGAGCTGGCTATCCGCAGTAACAGAAGACCTAGCAAGGTGATTTAGAGATGGCGACGTTTGCTGATTGATTGGACTGAAGTAAAACAAGTGACCTTCAGAGTTCGACATTCTAGTACTGTGTGCATTTAAAACTGTGTTTTAGTGTGCTAAACCCCTAGCAACCGCCAGCCGCCGAATCGAATGCAACTAAATACGGTTAACGAAATGCTGTATAGTTAGAAATTTACTAATTTCACAAAATGAAAACTGCAGTATGTCCAGTAATGCATAGTGCGAGCATCCTGACGCTAAAGCAAAATTTAGGTAGCCTGTATTCATGGATGCTGCATGTAAGTCCAAGTTCAAGTACAAAAGGGACTGGCACGATAGGATGAATCCCGAAAGTGTTCCTTTATAAGCTGGTCGTCGAGCCAGCAGTTAATAGGTGTGCTCCGACTTCTTGATCAGTCTCAAAGGAAAACACCCGAAAAACTCCCTTGCCCACCAATTTAATGCCCACGTTCACTAAATTACCTGTCCCTGCTATATCAATTACGTGAAGTAAGAAAGGAAAAAAGCAAAGGAAAATGAAAGGGAAATCTTTTAAAAGAAAAGACTATTACCAATGGCGAGGAAAAGTAAAGAAAATAGAATCGAAGTATGAAGATGGGAATTAGTCAGGAAAAAGGAAAGGTTTCGTGTTGCCACCCAAGAGCGTCTAGTTGAAGTTCAAACCCCTTAACCGTAGCTTCCTTGACAACCTTATCTGGAAGCAGGCTCCAGCGCCCGATGGCTCGACGCGATAACCGTGTCTCCGCTCTAACTCGATCGGACCGCGGTTTGTCAACCTTCATACAATGCCCGCGTAGACCAGATAACCTAACGGGACTAAATAGCCAGGACAAATCAGGGCCAACCTTCCCAGTCAAAATACGGTAGGTTAGGATTAAGTCCCCTCTAATCCTTTGACAGTGCATTGACTGCATTCTTAAACTAAGTGGGCGTTCGGGTACGTTTGTCCTCGTAATCTCTTGACCAACCTTGTACCGACACGCAACACCCTTTCTAGTGCTATGTTGTCCCGGACAAGGCATGGTGGACAGGCCTGGATGCAATATTCCAGGTGGGGCCGCAAAAACGCTAAGAAGAGCTTCACAAATACATCAGCGGTTAGGGTCTCGAAAGAACGACGGATAAACCACGACATTCAGAAACCTCTGCTAGCCGACTTCTTCCAGTTGTCACCAGAAGTTAGGGTGGAACAGTGGACAACACCTAGATCAACCTGATGAGTCAGGTGAGGCAGTTCACTCCCATCGAGTACATAAATTGCGGAGGAAGCAGACGCTCCGATACACAGCACCGAACACTTTATCCAGTTTATGGGCAGCAACCACAAGATAGACCATTCCCAGAGTCTATCCAGAGCCCGTTGAGGAGCCACAGGAACTCCAGGGATATCAACAATTTTCCAGAGCTTTAGGTCATCAGCAAATATGAGCGATCGCACCTAAAGCTCCTCCGGAAAATCATTCACGTAGACTGAGAAAAGCAGCAGTCCTAGGAGAGAGCCTTGCGCAACGTCGCTAAGGACAGCTTGGCGAAACGAAAGACTGCTTCCAACACGAATACGCTGTTCCCGTCCATCCAGAAAGACTAACACCCACTGGAGAGCGCGACCAGATATACTATACGACCTCAACATCAGTGAGAGTCGCGAATGGGGGACAGTGTCAAAGGCCTTGGCAAAGTCAATGAACACCACCTCCCCCATGTGCACTGTCTACGGCTTCAGCCCAGCACTCACGAGCTACCAGCAAGTTCGTCTGACACGAAAATCCTTTGCGAAAACCATGTTGCTGGACGCTAAGCAGGTTAAACATATTTATATAGTCCTCCACTAAATCTCGTACTAATTTTTCATGTAACTTAACGACCACGCTAGGCAAGCTGACCGGCCTGTAATTAGCCGGTAGGTCTTTATCACCGCACTTGAAAATCGGGTAGACAACAGCCTCCTTCCATTCGGTAGGCAAGATACAGCTGTTGAGTGACTTCTGAAACACACAAGTCAGAGGTCCACTGAGTTCCACTGCTAATTCGTGCAATCATTTCGGATGATCAGAATCTGGCCCGAAAGCCTTAGATGGGTTTACCTCTCTTAGCAACCGGAGAACTTGGGACTGGTACAGGAGTTTCATCCAGACAACAGTCCTCAAAGACGCTTGAAACTAACTCTTTGCATGGCGTATTTGTTTCGCGGACAAAGACGCTTGAGTACTGCTTACCAAGCATGCATGCCTTCTCATAGTCGCTATAGGCATAGGTCCCGCCTCCCTGAAGCAATGGTGGTATGGGCGATTTTGCACCACAGCCTCGTTTAACATAAGCGAATAATTTCTCGGGATTTTTAGAGGCAGTATCAACCAAGCCCTTTTCATACTGAAGCCGGGCAAACCTAAGATGTAGCTTGCACTCATTTCGAAACAACTGATACTTGTCAAGCATGCTGTTCGACGGAGCGGTTCGGTGCGCTCGCCAGCATCAAGACCGCTTCTTTGGCAGGTGCTTCCCCGCGGAATCTATCCACAGAGGCTGTGCTCTCGATTACCTTCGTTTTACCAGTTGAATGTGAGGTGCAGAAATGTCGACGAGGTGAGCTTTAAGGTTTTCCCAAGCTTGGGGAACAGTATCGGTCTCACGTATCACACAAGGCGATGACCTAGCCTTATCCCGCATCGCTTGGAAGTCCGCGGCCCAAATGTTCGGATACTAATTGATAGTAGCTTGACAGGGCCAGATAAGGGTACACTGGAAAGACAAGCAAACGTGATCGCTGGCGCCAAAAAGCGAATCGTATTTAATGTCCTTTAAAACATCCAGTGACTAAGCAAAACCAAGATCTAGGATGGACGACTGTTGATTGCTCATGTACCTAGTGAAGCGGTCGACGAACTGGTGTAGTGGTACCTGCAACGTTAATCCCAGCAGTTCTGTACCGAACGATTCCAGAGCCGAACTGCAAGATAGATCATTCCAACAAACCTCTGTGGGTTGAAGTCTGCCAGCACCAAACACTAGTGCGCAGATTGAGTGCGTATAAACTCGATGATTTCACTTGCGGCGCTCACGTGGCTTCTATACACTAACACGCCCGTTTGCTGAACCGAAGAAGTGCCATACAAGACTGCGAGAGCCTCAACAGATTTGTCGAGGGACTGGAAAACGCTGGCCCTCAATACGTCGATGTGATAACTCACGTAAAAGGCTACACCACCTGCTTGACGGCCAATAGTGCGGTTAGCGCGGAACAGTGCGTAGCAAGGCAGATATACTTCGCCATCTGTGCGTTCCTCAGACAGCCACGTTTCAATGAAAGCAAGTGTATCTGGCCGAGAATTGTCTACGAGCAGACCCACCTCGCACGTCTTGTTCCTCAGGCTATGCACGTAAATAAGTACTACTTGGAGGGTTTCGGCACGACCAGCCCTGGTTCGTTCGCAAGTAGCATATATTCTGGCTAGGCGGAAAATGACCGCCGGCTGACCACCTGAAAACCTAGCAATCGAAAATCTTGCGCGCTATCTGCACGTCGGGCTTTTAAGTCTCTGATGGCTTCTTTTAACTTTAGCCTATCCACTAACGGAATGTCTGGCTACACACTTACGTTGGTATTTCGAGCTTGAAGGCGGATCGCAGTAAGGCCTTGCGCTCTTCTGCGGTGGAGAGAGCCACCCTAAGCAGACGGAGTCGAGGATGTGGTTGACCAACCGGATCGTTCCCCAATCTGATGAGCTTCCTGACAGTAACGCCAGAGAAACCTGGTAGTAAAAGCTTGGTTACGCAAACTTAAGCCAACCAAGATCATCAAGCGTGCGCTGGGTGGGCAAAGCGGCATTGGATTCAGTGACGTTTCTGCAAATCACACTGTTATCTCTGTAAGCATCGCCTCGACGAGGTGCATTTACACCACATGCTCTACCAGCCATTCCACTGGTTAGTTGACAGGAATCGTTGGGAATGAAGTCGACGGCACCTCTTGTCTCACTGAGAGAAGTGCCACAGCAAGTGGCGTTTCCAACTCAGGTGCTTGTTTCTTGGGCAATTCATTACCTCCCGGTTTGGGGGCGGAGGGTTTGCGCGCTTTCTTTGCCGTCTTACGCTTATTCGTTTATGGTTCAGGAGCCCGTGACTTGCCTTCCATTTGGGGCGGGTCAACAATGCCGTCCGAGGCATCTGTGCCAGTTATATCCATGTTAACTGGAGCGTCCGGTAGGATGAACGCCTAGTCAGCGGATGGACTGTGAGCAGGACAGCCCTTACAGCGTCCACATTCGAAATATTCAGGGATTTCATAATCAAATCCACTTTAGAGTTGAGCGAGGCAAGAGGGGCAAGCTTGGTTAATGTCTTCACAACAAGCAGGATGCTATTGCATTGAATTCGGTACAGATGAAAGCCGGGAGCTTCGTTTTCTGAGCGCATTAATCAGCACATCTATAAAGAATGATTTCACTGGGTGAAAGCATATTGTACTGATTCGCACGGAGGCCGGTACAACATTTTTGATGCCAACGAGAGCAAACATCACACTGCATACCACCAGCTGCATCCGTTACTGGCCTTGAACAAGCAGAATTGCTGCAGGCTGCATTTAACTCATCAAACGAGAACGCAAGGGGTTCACCCGCCTCGGTTTTTCGCAAGACGGCGAAGTTTAATTGGAAAACAGAGTGGAATTTAAAAACACGTATACAACCTTAAAACTATCACAATAAAAAGGCGAAACAGGGTGTACAAAAGGATTAAACAGGGAACAAACACAAAATTACCAGTAAGCGTCAGGGGGACACTTTGGGCAGACCACTTTAGTCGATTCAAGATAAGTCGGATCGGAGGAAATTTGACAATAGTCAAATTTCATTTTAGGTATTTATACAAACACTATTTTCCGCGTTATTTCAGCTAAAAGTCTCTATCATTATGGCAAGACAACGTATCGAGTTACCGCGTAGTACTCACAGTACAAGTTACGTTCTGTAGACCAATATTAACCGGTCGCGTTATCTGTTTCATCGCGTGGCAACTTCTGACACGGAGACTGAGTACAATCTTATCTTGTATGTAATACCCCTGTTTTAGATTTCAACAAGATTTAAAGCTCCATCAACGAACAGACCCCCGGTTTGTGAGTTACCTTACGTTGTGCTGGTTTTACATAAAACGCTCGTGGGCGAAACCAGCCCAAGTTTGACCGGTGCATTTTGGCAATACAACGAACCACCGAATTGAGGATGCCAACTTGCGGTTGAAGGAAGTTACCCGTGCATCATTTGGCCTCGCTGCAGCCGTTCGCAAAGTTTGGGAGCATTCGGAAATTCTCCTGAAATAGTCCCAGATGCATGCAGCGTTTTTCTGTGACAGGCGTCAGCTACTAGAAGGCAGCGCGTACGTTCCTCGCGTAGTTTGCCTCTTAACTACGTACTCATGCAACTTAGTGATGCGCCATCTAGCACAACCAATGTTACAGGCAGTTTACTTCTGACCTTGGAGATGGAGTGGTATGTGACTAAAAATTGCTGACGCCTCCATTGTTTGAGATATCTCACCAGGGAAACCGCCTCACCTTCGATTGCTCCTTGGGAACATGTACTTGTCTATTTTATGCAACCATGTGGCTGCCGTGTGTGCATTTAATGAAGGCATACAAGCAGCCCGCGTAACGACCAATAAACCATTTCTTATATGTACATCCATTTACAGGTCAAATACCTATTTGCATGCGCTGGCTGGCGGACTACAGCCTACCCGCAGCGTCCATGCAGTTTAGGAGTTAAAACTTCCCGTTACAAAACCAATCACATCTAACACCGCACATCATGTGTATCGTCTGAGAAGTTCTGAAGAGGCTAATCCATCCGGAGTTTCGGAACTGTATCAATAGCTTCTGCGAAGGACAAACGAAGTATTTGGTGATTTATCAGGCTTTCAACGTGCAAAGAAACAACCGCGTTGACCGAAAATTATGGCGACCGCAGAATTGTGTTGCACATGCAGCGAGCCTGTTGTAGTTGACGCAGTTCGCCTTGCACACAGTCGGCTACTTAACCACCGGAACTGTCTGCGTGTGCAGTCAAGAGCCCGTTGTTCAATTAGTTTCGAAGCTTCACAAACGGTATCTGTGTCCATGATGGCAGTGCCTACCTGTACTACCGGTAAGAAAGCACACTTCACCTTTGATTTTTAGCTGTTGGCCGTTCGCCTTCACCGGATTTCACAGTTTCCTCGACCCCTTCAACCTGCCCGCTTACGAAGGTAAGCGACAGGTTAGTATAACAATTTCCTGCGCAGGCAGTCAGGAGGAGATTACCGCCTTTTCAAGTACAAGTCAACAAACCGCGCTCTGTCATATTGCGCCTGGACTTGGCACTGATGATCTTTTTCCTTACCTTTCATCGATAGGTTATGGGAAACGAGCCGTCGAGTTCCCCGCAACGAGAGATATTGTGCAGAATGCGGTGCCAAAGTAAACTATGGTGTGCAATTTAACCTCCCATTTTCACTTCATTGTAGCGTTGACATGGATGCTAACCCAGTAATGAAAACATTGAGAAGGAAAAAACTTGTCCAGATAAAAACGCTTATTCGATTGCCTGACAGTAGACTATACTTTTGCACTAATATTATATTTTAGCTGATGAATACGACTTTGTGTAATGCCACCCTGCCTGCGACATACGCGTCCAGTGCGCGGATATAATGAACAACGCTAGACCTTTTCTCGCTGCTTTCTATCATAAATACAAAGCATAGTTGTTATCGCGGTCTCTGCGCTCCTTCGGGATTAAAGCATTTTTAATGATTAACTGGGCTAGCGGCATGCTTGCTGCCAATGTAATGGGGCCCAAGTGGGTTGTAATAGCACACGGCTCCAAGGCTCGTGCATGTTGTATATAGGCTCCGGCAGTGGCACGTTTAAGGCCGATGTAATTCGACCCAATTGCGTTGTAATAGCATTTGACTCCGAGGATTGTGCTCGTAGTATAGAGGCTCCGACCGTAGCACACTCCCTATATATGGTGAGGTGGCATCAGCTATAACTTACTGCTTAACTAAAAGTTATCCGAGTTTATTTTCGTTTGATCGTTTTTGTTATTCAAAATCATTCAGGGTTGGGCCTTACGGCTACTGCATTGCGTAGTCACAATTAGTAGGTAGTTTCCCGCTTCAAGTTTACAATCGTATAACACTGAAAAGTTCCTTTCGGAATTTTATGGGGCGTTGAAAAATATTTTGCGTGACTAAAATGTCGTTCATAAGGTGTGCGTTTAGGCTGCTGATGGCCAAAAATTGTGGTGATTTAGGGATTACAACACACAAGCTAGGGCACAATTTCTCGCTACACGCTCGGACGGGATGCATATTCCGTCAAGGTTACGCGGAAATCGATTACAGACTTGTAAGTACCTACTATCACAGTGATGAATAATGCATCATTCATGGTGCTCTAAAGACCACTTGCGATGACAAAAAGTACGGTTCCAAAGAAAGTTTTATGCTATAAGCGGCACCGATAATTATTTAGACCATTAGCTAACAACATCCATGGACACAAATAGCAAATTGTCACCATATTCTTTTGATTCTCCGCCAGTGGACAAAAGTAAGCTTCATTGGAAGGTATCGCAGTCCATATGTTTTGCTAGAATGATAGTCCATAGGTACCATAATTCTGCGTACGTTTTTTATGATGTTACAAACTCTTCGCTGTTAAAGAAGGCACTTAAATGTGGTTTCAATGATGTGTCAAATGCCATGAAACGCACAAACCCCGTGTTACTTTTTCATTATATTAATAGTGCGTTCCACATTGAAATTCCGTTGCTCTCCTGGCGGCAAAAAAGGATACAAATTAAGTAGTCCAGGACGAGGAAATCAGTGGACGGCAGGCATTTTTAATAAATGGGCTCACAAACAGTTTGCTTATATTTTATGCATTCTGGAGAATAATTTCTAGTTTCGTTACTAATACTGCATCAGGGTTGCTCATATTTAAGGCAAATATAGCTGCTTGCCGTATACAAGTGGATGTTTTACCATCGTTAACTAGACGCATAGTAACGCAAGTTGAGTATTGCCACTTTGAAAACACAGCGTGCACAGCTGATTGAGTGGGCACAAGTTTGCATGTACTGCAAAAACGATTTGCTGCACATTTTGAAAGTCATCTGTTCTGCGTGTAACAACACCGAGACAGGACGCTGATAAGACGTCTAAAAGTGGACCCACGGACACCCATTATACGCTCCTGCAGACAAGCTTGTCAAAAAACATAGCTTTTAGGGTAAAGTTGCGGAAAGACAGGGTCCCATTCATGCTTCCATCACTTCCTCAAATAGAATCATCGAGTTTTTATACGCACTCACTCTGCAAACAAGTGTCTGGTGCTGGGAGACTTTAACATACCAGATGCTTGTTGGGATGACCTATCTTGCAGTTTGGCTCTGGAATCGTTCGGTACAGAACTGCTGGGATTAACGTTGCAGGTACCACTACACCAGTTCGTCGACCGCTTCACTAGGTACATGAGCAATCGACAGTCGTCCATCCTAGATCTTGGTTTTGCTAAGTCACTGGATGTTTTAAAGGACATTAAATACGATTCGCTTTTTGGCGCCAGCGATCACGTTTGCTTGTCTTTCCAGTGTACCCTTATCTGGCCCTGTCAAGCTAAATTTTACAGTCTTCTTCGTTTTCAGGTCATTTAGCGGAGTCTCTGGGATCATGGATACTGGAGTTACGCTGCTACCCGCTACCACCGCATAAGTCCTATCCTTGCGTCTTTTGAACTACCGGACAATGGACGATGGTTCTGGGGATGAAGCTGAAAAATCAAGAGATAGCTTTGCAGGTTGTGTGTCCGGATCAGCAGCAGATGAAGGCAAAATAGGGAGCAGCGGTTCATTCTTTTTCTTTTGCACAGAATGGGGGCATGAAGGACATGGATTGAATGGAGGTAGACCAGCTGAAACACGCCTGACACTCAGTCCACTCCGACAAGAGTCACAAATAAAGATGACGACTGAGGAAATGGTCCATTGCAGTGGATCGTATAGATCTTGACCGATGTTACGAAATGCAATGTGAAGCCACCCTTCGCAGAAGGAACACTAAACGGCCTTCGAGAGAGAAGTGACAGCCTTACAATAATCCAAGCATTTTAGGACATTATATCTCTTATTAAGTAAAAGGAGAATGGATCCGCAAGACGGGAACGAAGCGCAACGGAGCTGGCTATCCGCAGTAACAGAAGACCTAGCAAGGTGATTTAGAGATGGCGACGTTTGCTGATTGATTGGACTGAAGTAAAACAAGTGACCTTCAGAGTTCGACATTCTAGTACTGTGTGCATTTAAAACTGTGTTTTAGTGTGCTAAACCCCTAGCAACCGCCAGCCGCCGAATCGAATGCAACTAAATACGGTTAACGAAATGCTGTATAGTTAGAAATTTACTAATTTCACAAAATGAAAACTGCAGTATGTCCAGTAATGCATAGTGCGAGCATCCTGACGCTAAAGCAAAATTTAGGTAGCCTGTATTCATGGATGCTGCATGTAAGTCCAAGTTCAAGTACAAAAGGGACTGGCACGATAGGATGAATCCCGAAAGTGTTCCTTTATAAGCTGGTCGTCGAGCCAGCAGTTAATAGGTGTGCTCCGACTTCTTGATCAGTCTCAAAGGAAAACACCCGAAAAACTCCCTTGCCCACCAATTTAATGCCCACGTTCACTAAATTACCTGTCCCTGCTATATCAATTACGTGAAGTAAGAAAGGAAAAAAGCAAAGGAAAATGAAAGGGAAATCTTTTAAAAGAAAAGACTATTACCAATGGCGAGGAAAAGTAAAGAAAATAGAATCGAAGTATGAAGATGGAATTAGTCAGGAAAAAGGAAAGGTTTCGTGTTGCCACCCAAGAGCGTCTAGTTGAAGTTCAAACCCCTTAACCGTAGCTTCCTTGACAACCTTATCTGGAAGCAGGCTCCAGCGCCCGATGGCTCGACGCGATAACCGTGTCTCCGCTCTAACTCGATCGGACCGCGGTTTGTCAACCTTCATACAATGCCCGCGTAGACCAGATAACCTAACGGGACTAAATAGCCAGGACAAATCAGGGCCAACCTTCCCAGTCAAAATACGGTAGGTTAGGATTAAGTCCCCTCTAATCCTTTGACAGTGCATTGACTGCATTCTTAAACTAAGTGGGCGTTCGGGTACGTTTGTCCTCGTAATCTCTTGACCAACCTTGTACCGACACGCAACACCCTTTCTAGTGCTATGTTGTCCCGGACAAGGCATGGTGGACAGGCCTGGATGCAATATTCCAGGTGGGGCCGCAAAAACGCTAAGAAGCGCTTCACAAATACATCAGCGGTTAGGGTCTCGAAAGAACGACGGATAAACCACGACATTCAGAAACCTCTGCTAGCCGACTTCTTCCAGTTGTCACCAGAAGTTAGGGTGGAACAGTGGACAACACCTAGATCAACCTGATGAGTCAGGTGAGGCAGTTCACTCCCATCGAGTACATAAATTGCGGAGGAAGCAGACGCTCCGATACACAGCACCGAACACTTTATCCAGTTTATGGGCAGCAACCACAAGATAGACCATTCCCAGAGTCTATCCAGAGCCCGTTGAGGAGCCACAGGAACTCCAGGGATATCAACAATTTTCCAGAGCTTTAGGTCATCAGCAAATATGAGCGATCGCACCTAAAGCTCCTCCGGAAAATCATTCACGTAGACTGAGAAAAGCAGCAGTCCTAGGAGAGAGCCTTGCGCAACGTCGCTAAGGACAGCTTGGCGAAACGAAAGACTGCTTCCAACACGAATACGCTGTTCTCGTCCATCCAGAAAGACTAACACCCACTGGAGAGCGCGACCAGATATACTATACGACCTCAACATCAGTGAGAGTCGCGAATGGGGGACAGTGTCAAAGGCCTTGGCAAAGTCAATGAACACCACCTCCCCCATGTGCACTGTCTACGGCTTCAGCCCAGCACTCACGAGCTACCAGCAAGTTCGTCTGACACGAAAATCCTTTGCGAAAACCATGTTGCTGGACGCTAAGCAGGTTAAACATATTTATATAGTCCTCCACTAAATCTCGTACTAATTTTTCATGTAACTTAACGACCACGCTAGGCAAGCTGACCGGCCTGTAATTAGCCGGTAGGTCTTTATCACCGCACTTGAAAATCGGGTAGACAACAGCCTCCTTCCATTCGGTAGGCAAGATACAGCTGTTAAGTGACTTCTGAAACACACAAGTCAGAGGTCCACTGAGTTCCACTGCTAATTCGTGCAATCATTTCGGATGATCAGAATCTGGCCCGAAAGCCTTAGATGGGTTTACCTCTCTTAGCAACCGGAGAACTTGGGACTGGTACAGGAGTTTCATCCAGACAACAGTCCTCAAAGACGCTTGAAACTAACTCTTTGCATGGCGTATTTGTTTCGCGGACAAAGACGCTTGAGTACTGCTTACCAAGCATGCATGCCTTCTCATAGTCGCTATAGGCATAGGTCCCGCCTCCCTGAAGCAATGGTGGTATGGGCGATTTTGCACCACAGCCTCGTTTAACATAAGCGAATAATTTCTCGGGATTTTTAGAGGCAGTATCAACCAAGCCCTTTTCATACTGAAGCCGGGCAAACCTAAGATGTAGCTTGCACTCATTTCGAAACAACTGATACTTGTCAAGCATGCTGTTCGACGGAGCGGTTCGGTGCGCTCGCCAGCATCTAGACCGCTTCTTTGGCAGGTGCTTCCCCGCGGAATCTATCCACAGAGGCTGTGCTCTCGATTACCTTCGTTTTACCAGTTGAATGTGAGGTGCAGAAATGTCGACGAGGTGAGCTTTAAGGTTTTCCCAAGCTTGGGGAACAGTATCGGTCTCACGTATCACACAAGGCGATGACCTAGCCTTATCCCGCATCGCTTGGAAGTCCGCGGCCCAAATGTTCGGATACTAATTGATAGTAGCTTGACAGGGCCAGATAAGGGTACACTGGAAAGACAAGCAAACGTGATCGCTGGCGCCAAAAAGCGAATCGTATTTAATGTCCTTTAAAACATCCAGTGACTAAGCAAAACCAAGATCTAGGATGGACGACTGTTGATTGCTCATGTACCTAGTGAAGCGGTCGACGAACTGGTGTAGTGGTACCTGCAACGTTAATCCCAGCAGTTCTGTACCGAACGATTCCAGAGCCAAACTGCAAGATAGATCATCCCAACAAGCATCTGGTATGTTAAAGTCTCCCAGCACTAGACACTTGTTCGCAGAGTGAGTGCGTATAAAAACTCGATGATTCTATTTGAGGAAGTGATGGAAGCATGAATGGGACCCTGTCTTTCCGCAACTTTACCCTAAAAGCTATGTTTTTTGACAAGCTTGTCTGCAGGAGCGTATAATGGGTGTCCGTGGGTCCACTTTTAGACGTCTTATCAGCGTCCTGTCTCGGTGTTGTTACACGCAGAACAGATGACTTTCAAAATGTGCAGCAAATCGTTTTTGCAGTACATGCAAACTTGTGCCCGCTCAATCAGCTGTGCACGCTGTGTTTTCAAAGTGGCAATACTCAACTTGCGTTACTATGCGTCTAGTTAACGATGGTAAAACATCCACTTGTATACGGCAAGCAGCTATATTTGCCTTAAATATGAGCAACCCTGATGCAGTATTAGTAACGAAACTAGAAATTATTCTCCAGAATGCATAAAATATAAGCAAACTGTTTGTGAGCCCATTTATTAAAAATACCTGCAGTCCACTGATTTCCTCGTCCTGGACTACTTAATTTGTATCCTATTGTGCCGGCAGGAGAGCATCGGAATTTCAATGTGGAACGCACTATTAATATAATGAAAAAGTAACACGGGGTTTGTGCGTTTCATGGCATTTGACACATCATTGAAACCACATTTAAGTGCCTTCTTTAACAGCGAAGAGTTTGTAACATCATAAAAAACGTACGCAGAATTATGGTACCTATGGACTATCATTCTAGCAAAACATATGGACTGCGATACCTTCCAATGAAGCTTACTTTTGTCCACTGGCGGAGAATCAAAAGAATATGATGACAATTTGCTATTTGTGTCCATGGATGTTGTTAGCTAATGGTCTAAATAATTATCGGTGCCGCTTATAGCATAAAACTTTCTTTGGAACCGTACTTTTTGTCATCGCAAGTGGTCTTTAGAGCACCATGAATGATGCATTATTCATCACTGTGATAGTAGGTACTTACAAGTCTGTAATCGATTTCCGCGTAACCTTGACGGAATATGCATCCCGTCCGAGCGTGTAGCGAGAAAGTGTGCCCTAGCTTGTGTGTCGTAATCCCTAAATCACCAAATCTTTGGCCATCAGCAGCATAAACGCACATCTTATGAACGACATTTTAGTCACGCAAAATATTTTTCAACGCCCCATAAAATTCCGAAAGGAAATTTTCAGTGTTATACGATTGTAAACTTGAAGCAGGAAACTACCTACTAATTGTGACTACGCAATGCAGTAGCCGTAAGGCCCAACCCTGAATGATTTTGAATAACAAAAACGATCAAACGAAAATAAACTCGGATAACTTTTAGTTAAGCAGTAAGTTATAGCTGATGCCACCTCACCATATATAGGGAGTGTGCTACGGTCGGAGCCTCTATACTACGAGCACAATCCTCGGAGTCAAATGCTATTACAACGCAATTGGGTCCAATTACATCGGCATTAAACGTGCCACTGCCGGAGCCTATATACAACGTGCACGAGCCTTGGAGCCGTGTGCTATTACAACCCACCTGGGTCCTATTACATTGGCAGCAAGCGTGCCGCTAGCCCAGTTACTCGTTAAATATGGTTTAATCCCGAAGGAGCGCAGATATCGCGGTAAAAACTATGCTTTGTATTTATGGCAGTAAGCAGCGAGAAAAGGTTCAGCGTTGTTCATTATATCCGCGCATTGGACGCGTATGTCGCAGGCAGGGTGGCATTACACAAAGTCGTATTCATCGGCTAAAATATAATATTAGTGCAAAAGTATAGTCTACTGTCAGGCAATTGAATAAGCGTTTTTATCTGGACAAGTTCTTTCCTTCCCAATGTTTTCTTTACTGGGCTAGCGTCCATGTCAACGCTACAATGAAGTGAAAATGGGAGGTTAAATTGCACATCATAGTTTACTTTGGCACCGCATTCTGCACAATATCTCTCGTTGCGGGGAACTCGACGGCTCGTTTCCGATAACCTATCGATGAAAGGTAAGGAAAAAGATCATCAGTGCCAAGTCCAGGTGCAATATGACAGAGCGCGGTTTGTTGACTTGTACTTGAAAAGGCGGTAATCTCCTCCTGACTGCCTGCGCAGGAAATTGTTATACTAACCTGTCGCTTACCTTCGTAAGCGGGGCATGTTGAAGGGGTCGAGGAAACTGTGAAATCCGGTGAAGGCGAACGGCCAACAGCTAAAAATCGAAGGTGAAGTGTGCTTTCTTACCCGTAGTACAGGTAGGCACTGCCATCATGGACACAGATACCGTTTGTGAAGCTTGGAAACAAATTGTACAACGGGCTCTTGACTGCACACGCAGACAGTTCCGGTGGTTAAGTAGCCGACTGTGTGCACGGCGAACTGCGTCAACTACAACAGGCTTGCTGCATGTGCAACACAAATCTGCGGTCGCCATAATTTTCGGACAACGCGGTTGTTTCCTTGCATGTTGAAAGTCGGAAAAATCACCAAATATTTCGTTGGTCATTCGCAGAAGCTCTTGATACGGTTCCGAAACTCCGGATGGATTAACCTCTTCAGAACTTCTCAGACAATGCACACGATGTGCGGTTTTAGATGTGATTGGTTTTGTAACGGGAAGTTTTAACTCCTAATCTGTACGGACGCTGCGGGTAGGTTGTAGTCCGCCAGCCAGTGAATGCAAATAGGTATTTGACCTGTAAATGGATGTACATATAAGAAATGGTTTATTTGTCGGTACACGGGCTGTTTGTATGCCTTCATTAAATGCACACACGGCAGCCACATGGTTGCATAAAATGGACAAGTACATGTTCCCAAGGAGCAATCGAAGGTGAGGCGGTTTCCCTGGTGAGATATCTCAAACAATGGAGGCGTCAGCAATTTTTAGTCACATACTACTCCATCTACAAGGTCAGAAGTAAACTGCCTGTAACATGGGTTGTGCTAGATGGCGCATCACTAAGTTGCATGAGTACGTAGTTAAGAGGCAAACTACGCGAGGAACGTACGCGCTGCCTTCTAGTAGCTGACGCCTGTCACAGAAAAACGCTGCATGCATCTGGGACTCTTTCAGGAGAATTTCCGAATGCTCCCAAACTTTGCGAACGGCTGCAGCAAGGCCAAATGATGCATGGGTAACTTCCTTCAACCGCAAGTTGGCATCCTCATTTCGGTGGTTCAATGTATTGCCAAAATGCACCGGTCAAGCTTGGACTTGTTTCGCCCACGAGCGTTTTATGTAAAACCAGCACAATGTAAGGTAACTCACAAACCGGGGGTCTGTTCGTTGATGGAGCTTTAAATCTTGTGAGATGTAAAACAGGGGTAATACATACAAGATGAGATTGTACGCAGTCTCCGTGTCAGAAGTTGTAACGCGATGAAACAGATAACGCGACCGGTTAATGTTGGTCCACAGAACGTAACTTGTACTATGAGTACTACGCGGTAACTCGATATTTTGTCGTGCCATAATGATAGAGACTTTTAGCTGAAATAAAGCGGAAAATAATGTTTGTATAAATACTTGAAACGAAATTTGACTAGTGTCAAATTTCCTCCGATCCGACTTATCTTGGATCGACTAAAGTGGTCTGACCAAAGTGTCCCCCTGACGCTTACTGGTAATTTTGTGTTTGTTCCCTTTGTACCCCCTGTTTTGCCTTTTTATTGTGATAATTTTACGGTTGTATAGGTGTTTTTAAATTCCACTCTGTTTTCCAATTAAACTTGGCCGTCTTGCGAAAAACCGAGGCGGGTGAACCCCTTGCGTCCTTGTTTGATGAGTCAAATGCAGCTTGCAGCAATTCTGCTTGTTCAAGGCCAGTAACGGATGCATCTGGTGGTATGCAGTGTGATGTTTGCTCTTGTTGACATCACAAGAATTGTACCGGCCTCCATGCGATTCAGTACAATATGCTTTCATCTAGTGAAAACATTCTGTATGGATGTGCTGATTGTTGCGCTTAGAAAGCGAAGCTCCCGGCTTTCATCTGTACTGAATTCAATGCACTAGCATCCTGCTTGTTGAGAAGGCATTAACCGAGCTTGCCCCTCTTGCCTCGCTCAACTCTAAAGTGGATTTGATTATGAAATCCCTGAATATTTCGAATGTGGACGCTGTAAGGGACTGTCCTGCTGACAGTCCATCCGCTGACGAGGCGTTCATCCTACCGGACGCTCCAGTTAACATGGATATAACTGGCACAGATGCCTCGGACGGCATTGTTGACCCGCCCCAAATGGAAGGCGAGTCACGGGCTCCTGGACCACTAAAGAATAAGCGTAAGACGGCAAAGAAAGCGCGCAAACCCTCCGCCCCCAAACCGGGAGGTAATAAAATGCTCAAGAAACAAGCACCTGAGTTGGAAACGCCACTTGCTGTGGCACTTCCCTCAGTGAGACAAGAGGTGCCGTCGCCTTCGTTCCCAACGATTCCTGTCAAATAACCACGTGGAATGGCTGGTAGAGCATGTGGTGTAAATGCACCTCGTCGAGGCGATTCTTACACAGATATCAGTGTGATTTGCAGAAACGTCACTGAATCCAATGCCGCTTTGCCCACCCAGCGCATGCTTGATGATCTTGGTTGGCTTAAGTTTGCGTAACCAAGCTTTTATTACCAGGTTTCTCTGGCGTTACTGTCAGGAAGCTCATCAGATTGGGGAACGATCCGGTTGGTCAACCAAATCCTCGACTCCGTCTGCTTAGGGTGACTCTCTCCACCCCAGAAGAGCGCAAGGCCTTACTGCTATTCGCCTTCAAGCTCGAAATACCAACGTTAGTGTGTAGCCAGACCTTCCATTAGCAGATAGGCTAAAGTTAAAGGAAGCCATCAGAGACTTAAAAGCCCGGCGTGCAGATAGCGCGCAAGATCTCCGATTGCTGGGTTTTCAGGTGGTCAGCCGGCGGTCCTTTTCCGCCCAGCCAGAATATATTCTACTTGCGCACGAACCAGGGCTGGTCGTGCCGAAGCCCGCCAAGTAGTACTTAGTTACGTGCATAGCCTGAGGAACAAGATGTGCGAGGTGGGTCTGCTCGTAGACAATTCTCGGCCAGATACACTTGCTTTCATTGAAACGTGGCTGTCTGAGGAACGCACAGATGGCGAAGTATATCTGCCTGGCTACGCACTGTTCCGCGCTGACCGCACTATTGGCCGTCAAGGGGGTGGTGTAGAATTTACGTGAGTTATCACATCGACGTATTAAGGACCAGCGTTTTTCCGAATCTCGCGAAATCTGTTGAGGCTCTCGCAGTCTTGAATGGCAATTCCTCGGTTCAGCTAACGGTCGTGTAAGGGTATAGAAGCCACGTGAGCACCGCAAGTGAAATCATCGAGTTTATACGCACTCACTCTGCGCACAAGTGTCTGGTGCTGGGAGACTTCAACCCACAGAGGTTTGTTGGAATGATCTATCTTGCAGTTCGGCTCTGGAATCGTTCGGTACAGAACTGCTGGGATTAACGTTGCAGGTACCACTACACCAGTTCGTCGACCGCTTCACTAGGTACATGAGCAATCAACAGTCGTCCATCCTAGATCTTGGTTTCGCTAAGTCACTTGATGTTGTAAAGGACATTAAATACGATTCGCTTTTTGGCGCTAGCGATCACGTTTGCTTGTCTTTTCAGTGTACCCTTATCAACCCCTGCCAAGCTACTATCAATTAGTATCCGAACATTTGGGCCGCGGACGTCCAAGCGATGCGGGATAAGGCTAGGTCATGGTCTTGTGTGATATGTGAGACCGACACTGTTCACCTAGCTTGGGAAAACCTTAAGGCTCACCTCGTCGACATTTCTGCACCTCACATCCCACTGGTAAAACGAAGGTAATCGAAAGCGAAGCCTCCGTGGATAGATTCCGCGGGGAAGCACCTGCCAAAGAAGCGGTCTAGATGCTGGCGAGCGCACCGAACCGCTCCGTCGAACAGCATGCCTGACAAGTATCAGTTGGTTCGTAATGAGTGCAAGCTACATCTTAGGTTTGCCCGGCTTCAGTATGAAAAGGGCTTGGTTGATACTGCCTCTAAAAATCCCGAGAAATTATTCGCTTAGGTTAAACGGGGCTGTGGTGCAAAATCGCCCATACCACCATTGCTTTGGGGAGGCGGGACCTATGCCTATAGCGACTATGAGAAGGCATGCGTGCTTGGTAAGCAGTACTCACGCGTCTTTGTCCGCGAAACAAATACGCCATGCAAAGAGCTAGTTTCAAACGCCTCTGAGGACTGTTGTCTGGATAAAACTCTTGTACCAGTCCCAAGTTCTCCGGTTGCTAAGAGAGGTAAACCCATCTAAGGCGTCCGGGCCAGATTCTGATCATCCGAAATGGTTGCACGAATTAGCAGTGGAACTCAGTGGACCTCTGACTTGTGTGTTTCAGAAGTCACTCAACAGCTGTATCTTGCCTACTGAATGGAAGGAGGCTGTTGTCGGCCCGAATATCAAGTGCGGTGACAAAGATTTGCCGGCTAATTACAGGCCGGTCAGCTTGCCTAGCGTGGTCGTTAAGTTACATGAAAAATTAATACGAGATTTAGTGGAGAACTATATAAATATGTTTAAACTGCTTAGCGTCGAGCAACATGGTTTTCGCAAAGGATTTTCGTGTCAGACGAACTTGCTGGTAGCTCGTGAGTGCTGGGCTGAAGCCGTAGACAGTGCACATGCGGGGATGTGGTGTTCATTGACTTCACCAAGGCCTTTGACATTGTCCCGCATTCGCGACTCTTACTGATGTTGAGGTCGTATAGTAAATCTGGTCGCGCTCTCCAGTGGGTGTTAGTCTTTCTGGATGGACGGGAACAGCGTATTCGTGTTGGAAGCAGTCTTTCGTTTCGACAAGCTGTCCTTAGCGACGTTGCGCAAGGCTCTCTCCTAGGTCTGCTGCTTTTCTCAGTCTACGTGAATGACTTGCCGGAGGAGCTTTAGGTGCGATCGCTCTTATTTGCTGATGACCTAAAGCTCTGGAAAATTGTTGATATCCCTGGAGTTCCTGTGGCTCCTCAACGGGCTCTGGATAGACTCTGGGAATGGTCTATCTTGTGGTTGCTTCCCATAAACCGGGTAAAGTGTTCAGTGCCGTGTATCGGAGCGTCTACTTCCTCCGCAAGTTATGTGCTCGATGGGAGTGATTTGTCTCACCTGACTCATCAGGTTGCTCTAGGTGTTGTCCACTGTTCCACCCTAACTTCTGGTGACAACTGGAAGAAGTCGGCTAGCAAAGGTTTCCGGATGTCGTGGTTTATCCGTCGTTCTTTCGAGACCCTAACCGCTGATGTATTTGTGAAGCTCTTCTCAGCGTTTTTGCGGCCACACCTGGGATATTGCATCCAGGCCTGTCCACCATGCCTTGTCCGGGACGACATGGCACTAGAAAGGGTGTTGCGTGTCGGTACTAGGTTGCTCAAGAGATTACGAGGACAAACGTACCCCGAACGCCCACTTAGCTTAAGAATGCAGTCAATGCACTGTCAAAGGATTAGAGGGGACTTAATCCTACCCTACCGTATTTTGACTGGGAAGGTTGACCCTGATTTGTCCTGGCTATTTAGTCCCGTTAGGTTATCTGGTCTACGCGGGCATTGTATGAAGGTTGACAAACCGCGGTCCGATAGAGTTAGAGCGGAGACACGGTTATCGCGTCGAGTCATCGGGCGCTGGAGCCTGCTTCCAGATAAGGTTGTCAAGGAAGCTACGGTTAAGGGGTTTGAACTTCAACTAGACGCTCTTGGGTGGCAACACGAAACCTTTCCTTTTTCCTGACTAATTCCCATCTTCATACTTCGATTCTATTTTCTTTACTTTTCCTCGCCATTGGTAATAGTCTTTTCTTTTAAAAGATTTCCCTTTCATTTTCCTTTGCTTTTTTCCTTTCTTACTTCACGTAATTGATATAGCAGGGACAGGTAATTTAGTGAACGTGGGCATTAAATTGGTGGGCAAGGGAGTTTTTCGGGTGTTTTCCTTTGAGGCCCGTCAAGAAGTCGAAGCGCATCTATCAACTCCTGGCTCGACGACCAGCTTATAAAGGAACACTTACGGTTCATTTTATCATTCTAACTTACTTGCTTTCTGATGTCTTGGCGGATGTATATTTAGCGCAACAAAATGTCGCGTTGAAATCCTCGCGCGGTGCACGTATTTGAGCGGTCATTTTGTCCATCATTTTTATGCTGGCTGGAACATCACGACACACAATATCCCAGAAACCTTCGAACAACGTCAGCAAAGAGGCGGAATCTTCCAGATTTAGAAACGCATATAATATTGGCCGTCCTTAACCCATCCCTTCAGTTGTTAAAATCTGGTATATTTTGAACCTGCAAGCAACAAGTAAGGCAGCTATCAGTTCTCACTTCATACGGTCAGCAAAATGAGTAGCGTCTACACAAACGACATGCGAAAATTGGCAAAACAGCTCTATTGGTTGATGCCAGGCGAATAATACGTGTGTGCACAGGCCCTCCACTGAAATGATTTGCGCAACCCCGTCTTTCTCCATAGACTTGATAAGCTGGTGTAATTTTACTGCAGGTAGTAAAATCCATCATTATTAGCTTGCACTCAACGCCAGGTCGCAATTTACGACGAACATTGCGAACATCATTGCTGGTAATATGCTTTCCGAATCGAATCTCGACGAACCGCTTGATGTCGCGTGTCGCTGTGTTGTAGCGGAAATGGTCCACAGACTGACTGAGCTTATCGTCCGTCAGATGGCGATCGATGGGGTGTCGCTCAAAAGGAAAGCGGTTAACTGGGTGATTATGAGACATATCGAAGGTTTTGGCTTTTAGCTTGCGTCTAGTTCTGCTGAGTTTTACTCAAACTTTTCAGTTATTATCACGTGAGCTGAATGATTAGGAATGATAAAAGCAAAAGCCTACTAACCACGTTTCATTCCTGTACTTTATGAGTTGCAACATGCGCAGCGGACAGAGTGATAAATGACCCTGTCGTACTTCACTTGCGACACCTCACACTTTCTGCTGCTGTAGCACACGAAATTGACGTAATGAAGAAGCATAAAGTCTGAAAACAAACTATTAAACTCATCAAAACTGTCAAAAGAACGCCCAAGTGATCTCCGGAAATCTGACTCCATGGAGACGGTGCTCCACAACGGTCGGTGAGCAGCAGGCGACGGGGAGGTTGCCGTAGCGGACAGCTAGCTGCTTTGCCTTGGTGGAGGAAAAGCGAAGATGACATTATGATTTAAGAGTTGTTACTGTGGAGAAAAATGCCATGGGTTGCAACGCGGACCTAGGTTGTTGTGAGTATGTTGATAGTTTGAATGCACCGTAAAGTGCTTTGGCAGATTCCGTCGCTGTCATGGCTGTCGACGATACCGCTGCTTTTCTTGCTGTCCTCCTGCAGCGTGTTTAACGCACTTTTGACAAGTTGGGAAGTGACTTTAAGCGCTTTCAAATGCGTACTGCATCATGTCTTTTTCAAATCAGATGTCCTGAGATCGGAGGCGTATAGGAGGAAAACGGGGAAAGGATTACCTGAGGGTGTGCGGTTCAGATCCGTACACTATAGGTGCGTCCACTGTTGCCGAAGAGGATACACATGCAAGCGGTAAGTTCACATGTAATGTTTGTAAGACGCTTATTAACTGTAGGTTTTAAATTTATGACAACAAGGTGCATATTATCATACGGCATAACGGCTGGTGCTATGACATAGTATCCTACAGCGTTGAATACATCCATACCTTTCATGTGGGAAAGCCGTTTCTCTATGTCACCAACAGACGGCTTTTGCGGCACGCGGAAGAGGACATCTATCGTATGATGCGGTCGTTTAGGGACACACGCGAGCTCAGGAGGTATGCATTGACGCACTACGGTAGAAGGTGGAACCGTCACGACCCCCGGATCCTAAGAGACAAGATGAGGGGAAAGGTGGAGCGTAACTCGGTGGAAGCTGTGATACAGTTGCTCGAGAGCGTTGGTCAATGTGATACGGTTCATATTTTTCGTTTTCAGGTAAGTACGTGACCTCGTGGAGCTTTCTAGTGAGGTCATACTGGCGGATGGGACAAACAAGATGAACTGCGGTGGTTACATATTGTGGCACTGCATATCGGTAGATGTGCATGGTATTGGGCGTACATTTTCTACGCGTTTCATCCGAAGGAGACTACCGCATCCTATTTGGAGACAGTGCGCAACATGCGTCGCATGTTACCAGCGACTGAGACAGCAAGGACGGTGGTGATGGATAAGTGATTGGCCCAGGTCCATGCATTCCAAACAGTGTACCCCTGTACGCGGATTGTATTGTGCCGTTTCCACTTGCTGAAGGATGGCACCCGTCGCTGCAACGGGTTATCCGCGAAAAGTGCAACGGACAGTTTGCTTATTAAGCAGTGGGTGGGGAACTTGGTGTACGCTAGGAGTTCACGGTTTTTCGTCAGGTATTTGACAGCCATTAAAGACAGAAACGCCGACCCGCACAGGTACTCAGTACGGACCTGGTTGCCGTACGTCCTATCATGGGCAGCATACCACTTGACGTTGACCTGCTTGTTCGGCTGTTTTACCACAAACCGTGCGGAAAACGAAAATAGGCATTTAAGGAGCGGCTTTTCCGAGCGCACTTCTTTATTAGGCATGTTTACGGAGGTTGTTAACCGCGTGCTTGCTGCTCAAGATCAGTGGAAGGTCTGATAGGCAAAACGGATTTGTCGGCGCACCCAATGGACTCTTGCTTCCATAGCCTTGGGCAGGCTGAGTAACAGTTTTCAGGGTACGCTAGGCTGCGTTTGCGACGCCAGTACAAAAGGGAGAAGGTTACAGTGACGAAGTTAGCCGATTATAGACGTCTAGTTCAAGGTAGCCGTTGACGGTACACAATGTCAATGCGTGAGGAGGTAACGTGCCAATGCAGCTTCAGTGGGCAACGGTTGCTTCCGTGCGCTCACATTGTGTATGCAATGCACTCGGCAGGCAGACCGGGTGACGACATATTGCGTAAGAACCGCTGGGTTGTGTCGCACGCACGACATCCGCGTGTAACCGCATCCACGTCCTGCGCCATCTTCCCCCTACCGTCGAGTTCCACAGTTGCACCGGTAAGTGGGGAACAGAAGCTTCGGGAATACAGTCAGTTGCTGGGTGAAATTCAGGTGCAGGTTTGCAGCCTTGGCGATGCAAAGTATAGGGAGGTTATGGATCCGTTGCTGGAGTTACGAGGCAGCCTAAGCAGCCCTCATGGTTCCGAAGACATAATTGATTCATCTGCGGAAGGGATGAGTGAACCTGCCAGGGAAGGCACAAGAAGTAAACAACGTTCAGTGCCCATTCCGGAATTCTCAGTCGGTCGGGAGCAGGAAAGGAAGCCAATTCGGTTTAGAGATTTGCACACGAAAACCGCCAGGGTGTATAAGCCTCCAAGGAAGCGACTTTGCCATGCAAAACTCCCGGCCAATTACGACACCGAGAAGTGCGCTTCGTGCCTCCAAACAGACTGCGAGACACAGAGTGGACTGGTGGTTGACTGGGTCATGTGCTCCGACTGCGGCTTTTGTATCGTCAGCTTTGCACCTCGTACAGTGCACAGGAGCATTTTACCTGCCATCGGTGTCTGTAATTCCTCCTTTTTAATGTTGCCACCTTTCCCGTTTCTTTAAAACCACGCCATTGCTTTCGCTTGATCGTTAGGTACACCGACTACGCTATATGCGGTGCCTCCCCCGCTTGACGATTACCGCACGTATGCGTACCTCGCCATGGGGATCACACATTACGGGGGTGGTCAGGTGTACCTAAGAACATCAGAAGCACCCTCAATTCCGAGGCGTTGTGACGATACACTTTACCTCATACGTTTCTTTATGAAAACTTTATCTTCTAACCAACCTGAAGAACCGTTGTGCTTTGCCAAACCCCAGGATAACATATATGGAAAAGGCAAGAAGTGTGGTTGAAGTGCCATCAGTGGGACATGTATTGCTTGCGCACACACTGCATTTCTGATGTCATCTCACCTCCCAGCTGCTTAGTGATCCGCCGCGTGGAGATGAGGGTGCATGTCCTCACCCATACGTGCGTGACCGTTTTGCGTGGGACTGAACAGCTTCTCGTTTCCTTCATCTTCCTTCCGCTTCTAGGTACCGCTGCTTAAACGACCACCACAGCGATTTCGGCTAAGTGATGTCACTTTGACCGCTAGTAAACGTATTCTATTTATTTACATAACGTGTTTTAAGGGTCGTTCACTCGGTTGCCCTTTTTTGGCCTTGACTTATTTCCATTTCTGACAGTTAGTTATCACATCAGCCATACGGGGCATACTCAGTGTTAGAAGGTACCTACTGATGAAGCTTTGCATAAGGGCTGTTCCATTCCCCGCTTCTTCCGTGCACCTAATGGACCCTTCTTTGTGTTGCCATATACAGTTTCTGCGCAACCTCCCCCAACCCATTGTGTTTAAGCTTGCACACCGGGTCTGTCTGGGGGCTTATTAGGTTCAACGTATGAACGGCGTAACGGTGACACCTTGCTCGTATAACCTACGTTAACACCGTTACATGCCGTGACGTCTCCGGCTGGGTGACCGTCGATATTAGGGAACGTAGCTGTACTAAATAGCCTTGACAACTCCATGCCCGTCCAAATACGATAAGTAAGAATCACCTCGCCTGCTATCCATCCGTAGTGCATGCAGTACATCCGCTTTCCCAGCAAGCATTCCGACAAGCGTGCATACCATCTTCCAAGTGCGGTCGGATGAATGCGGAGAATCGCTTCACAAATAATTTGGCCGTTAGGATTGCGAAAGAGTGGCACATAAGCAACAATAGCAACAAGGTTACGAGAAGCTGCTTAGACTGGGGGCGTCGCAGTTAATGTTCCAAACCCTCGACCACGGCTACTTGGTGTGGTACACCCTACCCCTGAAGAACGCAGCGCTTTCATGCGGTTCCTCTTTAAGCTGAAAGGTACAAACACTACTGTTCAGCCGGACCTTCCGCTAACTGATACTCTGAAGCTAAGGGAGGCCACCAAGAACCTTAACAGCAGGCGAGTGGCCGGCGAACAACGTCTCCGGCTAGTGCGTTTCCGGGTGGTCAGCCGGGGGCCTTTTCCGCCTTATCAGTGCTAATTCCGGTAGCGCACAACCCAGGGCTGGGTCTAACGAATACCTTCAGGTACCGCTGTAATGTGCGCAGCCTAGTGCATCAGGTGTGCCAGTTATGTCACCTTGTTGATGTGTGTCATCCCAGTACACTGGATTACCGCGGCCAGGCTTGTCCACCCAGCCTCATCAGAGACAAAATGCAGCTAGTGAGGGTTTCACCAGTGCGTACTATGCAAGTCCAGGGATTATGGGGACGGATCTATCACGAGCGTCTACTTCGTTTAGTAATACATGCTGTGCAATACCGAAGGCTTAGCGGACACCTAATCCCAACGTTCAGCATCTTAAGTGCAAAGCTTGGTCCATATGCATCGGGCTAGTCAGTCTCGCTGCACTGTCTACTCTAAGCGATCACTTCTTTAATATGGATAAACCGCGGTCCCATCGCATTACGATGCAATCCGGCTGTCACGCAGTCATCCAGCGCTTCAACATGTTTCCGCGCAGTGGTATCAGGGAATTTAAGGTTAAGGGGTTTCAACGGCAACTTGACGCTTTTGGGTGGCAACACGAAAACGGAGAGAATATGGAGAAGAATAAACCGTTAAAAAGCAGTGCAATAACAAACAACAGTTAACCAGTTTACTTCCTTCACAGACTGTCTCGCGTGATAAACTATGCCCGCTGAGAAAATAAGCACATGGACTCATAAATCTTTTAAGCATTCAAACAGTGACAGCAGCAAGATTATAATAAATACTTGGAAATTATGTTTCATTACTCATTTACATTCAAAAGATTTGCTACGTGCCATATTAAAATGCGATTGAAAATATAAAAATAATATATATAGGTAATATATATACTAAAAAACATATATATGATATAAATATTTAACATCGTAATATATATCACATATATCATACCACAATTATAAAATATAACAAAAACCACGTACATCGAAATCTCCTAAACAGAAATCGGATCAATGGATTGAAAGGATGAACTATATCGCTAGGACTTTCCGTTTCCTTTTAACTTAACCTACACAATTTCACTTATTATGACATGTTGCATATCTATCCACTCTACCATTCTGGCCAAAATATTTATCCCATACATTTAAAATGATGAATGATATCAATTGTTGAAATCCCGTGCAATATACCTTTGTACAGTTGCAAACTACAGTTTAGTTAACCCATTCTGTAAACAAATGCATGAAATATGGAGTTTCCATCTGCATTTCCCTAGCGGTTGCAGTGTGAAACTTATTAACCTAGTAATATCTTACCCTACACACAGCATTTTAACAGTTAACAACTTATTCATCTTGCTTTTCCCTAACACGCATGAAGGGCATCAAACATAAGCCTATTTTTATGTCTAGAAACATTTCTCGTCCCGTCAAGGTAAATATCACCACATCTTACATCCTTCCGCACCTTTTAAGAAGATTTAATTCCTTTAAAACATACCGCTGCTTCCATAGCTTCCATTTAGCAGTGGTTCCTTTCGTTAAATACCATTTCAGAATACATCATTCATTACTCACGCAGCTACCGTTGCTGTCATGGCAACGAAGATTTCGCACTTCGTGACTACATCATTCGACCTTCGGTTGCTCATTTCAACACATACTTGCCTGAACGTTTAATATCACACAAAGGCAATATTGCTCATCTAATCGTAATTTCCTTTCCATGTTCACACGCCAACCCTTGTTCATACCACTCCTCTTATTTGCCAATGTCGGATGTACCCTGGGGCTGGTATTTATTATTCCTTGCATCGACCGTTGTGGAGCACGTTCCCGACTCCATGGCGTATGGACTCAAAAATACTGTTCCTACCGCGTATCTGGTCTCCGAAACATTTAAACAATTGCACTACCACATTGGCACAGAATTGGATAAACCGCAAAGGCAGAAAGATAGCCGGGAATCGGGCCAAAAATGACCATAAACTGTTTATTGAGCGCTAGGTTTTGCGGGGAAACCATGCTGCGACTACGCCGAAGCGGAAAGCATTCCCTGATCCGCAACCAGGGGACGCGCCCGATAGTGTAAAGCTCCGCCCATTAGATCCTCCTCCCAAGTCCTGAACGGAAACAAAACACGTAATATGATATATACCATCATATTACTTGCATGTAACTTTTGTCGCAGTGTACTCGTTTAGGCTCTTATCTTGTTGTATTGCGGTACAGCTGAGGTGTTTCGCAGACTCAGCTGACTGTACTGATGATGATGGCGCTTTCAACTTAGCGAGCAGTGTTGGCAACTTACATCCCAGCTAACATGAGTGACCGAAGTCCTTCCGATGGGTGACCGAAAATGCGCGGCGCGGGACAATTTTCATCAACCTGTCGGTCACTTAGAAAATGTTCGTAGCGTAACCCAGCTCGCACTTATGGGTTTTCCAAACTTTCCCCTACATTAACACCCCACCTTCGCCTCTTCCCCTGTCAAATGCCGATACGGTTGGCGATTTACTATACTCATTTGCGCGGAAAATCCACGTTTTTAACCTAAAGTATTTCACATATTTAAGGATAATACAGTAATTTCTGTCCGCGGCGAATCGCCATCGCTCTTTCTCTTGTCGGATCACTTGTCGGACTCCTGCATCTAGCATAACTGTAACGCGAAATGGAACCTGTGGGTAGAATTATGACATTGGCACACAACTCGCTATAACCGCGCGATAAAGGGTATACGGGGTAAGCAATATTTGTCATTCACACCTCGCCAAATCAGTTCTTCAGCAAGGCTGTTGGTAAGGGAGACCATCATGTGATGTTGAGGAGACATTCCGCAAAGTCTTAACGGCAAACTAGAGCTATAAAAGCCACCTAAGACATGTATTATAACAAATTATGTGCTACTAAGTTTTGGCATGCAGCACGATTTGCACCTTTCTTGTAGAGGAGCGGCAGCGCTTTCCAGGCCACTTGGAACAAAAATGATCAGCTTCGCTGGTGACAATCGGCCGCCATTATGAAGTGTTCTATGAGGTGCGTGCATTTCTAAAGAATTCCTGGCACATCTCGAACGCTACACAGAAGTGTTGATTTGCGTTATTCAGAAGTTTGTAACGTTCCATCCCACAAATATGTTTCAAAGGTAGGGTTTTCAACCGGTAGCAAAGCAGAACCCAAAAGCGATAGAATTGTTGAAAGGAAAGTAGCACGTTACTTACTTGGTTCAGCAAGGCTGGTGGTTACATCGGGAGCAGATACGTCTTCGCACTGAAAGAATTGCAAGTTCAGCTAGTCAAGTTCAACTGGGAGGGGAACAGTAAGCAAAGCATTGGTAGATGCATTGTTCACTCATGGCAAAGCTTGTGAGATCAATTTTAAACTGGATTCACATCACAGTTAATCAATCAATGTCCGTATGACCTGTGTTAATGATGAAGCGACGTGAAATAGGAATAAAGGAAAAAAGTAAAAAGGGAAAGACGGACAGATTGATAGCTTGACGTCCCGTTTCAGCATATACTCAGGTCACCAGCGGAGGAATAGAAAATAAATTGAGCAATGTTTTAATACAGCAATGAATATTGAATCCCTAGCCTTAAACAAATTCACATTCTCAGTCCGCGCGAGTGACCGATATGCTTCAACTGATGTAGAATCCAGTCAAGGGAGAACTCCAAGGATTGAGACGTAACTTCTATTACGTAATACGTAGGCTCTATAAGGCAGAATCCATGTAACAGAAAAAGTAAAAGATAAGTATTAGTCAACTGTTCTCTTCAGGCGTTTGTCCTTCTTCAATAATTGCGCAGGATTGTCCTTCTGAAAGGTATACAGAAAAGAAGGTGCGGTCAGAGCAACGATTTAAATTAAACTACGCGCCAAACTAGTTTCGATCACTCGTTACACCGCACTCCTTCTAGGTGGGCGACGACCGCGTTGCCACGCCAAATCCCCTTGTGCTGGTACTTCAAATTCGGTGGCTGCTTCTGTCCGTGGCTCATTGGGGTGCTTCTCATCAGAATGATCAGCTCGATTTGGAATGGTTTAAGCCGATTAAATTGTACGAACCTGTGCTGCTCGACGGCGTTCTTTGGGTGCCTAATCACACAAATCAGATCAGATATTATATGGTCCATTACGTAGGGGCCTGCCCACTTGTGATCAGCTCAACTGGTAGTCCTGATACTGGTACCTGCTGCAAATATACCAGGTGGCTTGCGTTCAACGGGACACCGAAGACCTTCTTGTCGTAGTATTCCTTCTGTCTCCCTTGAGCGTTCGCCAAGTAAACGCGTGCTGCTTCGTGTGTACGTCGAACGGTGGCAAGAAGCTTACTGATGTATTTTGCGACTGACGAGTACACTTGCTGTGATTTTGGTAATCGGACATCCGAAGGCAATCGAACTTTGCCATCCGTCTACATAAACGACGGCGTTTTCCCAGTATACCCGTGGACCGTACTGCGATAGGCCAGTAAGCATTTAGGCAACAAAGTGTCCCACTGGTAAATGCTCTGGTCCACGAGCGCCTTCGAGATGACAGGTTGAACGCACGAATCGGTCGTTATCGATTCCTGCGTTCAACCTGTCCCTTTCCCTGTGGATGGCAAGCCGTTGTTCGCGTTTTATCGATACTGTGTGCTCTGCACGTCGCCTGGACCAGGGAGCTTTCGAAACATGATCCACCATCGCAATGCAGTTGCCCAGGCGGTCCCCATTGGCAAACCCGATGGTTAATCATCGCTGTTGTCACAGTGAGAGTATCAGCCTGCGCGATTGGCACGGCTTCATACCATTCGATAAAGTAGTCTACCATGATTAGGATGTAGCGATGCCCCCTTCGGCGTTTCCGTAGCAGACCAATGAGGTCTACTCTAACCACTGCGTTCGGGTAACCAGTTGTCATGGATTGCAATGGTGGTGTAGGAGCAATAGGCGGATACCTGAACGTTGCGCATCTTTCGCAAGTTTGGCAGAATTTGACAATATCTCTTCCTTGATGCGACCAACAAAATCGTCGACGCGCCGCCGCTTCGATTTTATTGCTTCCAGCATGTCCCAACTGTTGGTGCAGTTCCGACAGCACTTCCGTAACTAACGCCTGTGTAACGACGATCCTCCTAAGATACGTGGGGCCGAAATCGAAAACCAACACACCCTCTTCGATGGCGTTTATCCCACATCGCCCACAAGCACCGAGCTACGTAGCTTTTCACTTCCATTTCTTTCGGAGCTCGTTTGTCCCTTCCTGAGCGTTGCTCACGGTAGCTAATTGAGATGTCTGGGTCCGAGGCCTGTGCTTCTTGTCAACGACCATACTCGGCTTTTTGTAGGTTCACTAGCGCTACGCGTTGCGTAGTGCAGGAAGGACAGTTTCCGTGATTTTGAGAAGGAATCCTCGATAGCGCATCCGCGTTGCCGTTTATTTTCCCAGACCGATGGTGACAAACGAACTCATACTCCTGCAGCTGCTCTTGCCATCGAACAACCTGCCCCTCAGGGTCCCTGAACTTCTGCAACCCCTGATTGATTGATGATCAGTCCGTGCTACGAATTTTCTTCCTAAAAGGTAGCGCCGAATTTGTTTTATGAAATACCCCAACGCTAACATTGCTTTCCTTGTCGTACAGTTATTTCGTTCTATTGACGTAAGGCTTCCACGACTGTATATAACCACTCTTTCTATGCCAGCCCTCCCTTTTTGTGACAAAACCGCTCTAATAGCCTGATCGCTGGCATCCATGTCCAAAATAAGCTCCCCAGCGTGTGGTGGCAAGTCGTGGAAGATTCACATCGGTGCACAGAGACTCACGCAATAGATCGAAGCCCGTTTACCATTCGACAGTCTAATCAAAACTGCGAATATTCTGCAACAACGCGTTTAAAATGCTACGACTTCCGAGAACCCTTTGGAGAATTGACGGTAGTATAACGTCGGTCCTAAGTAACTGCGTAACTCCTCGACATTAGTGGGGATTGGCCACGCCTTTACCTGATCTGGCTTGCGAGGAGCTGTCCGGTTGCCTGCCCTAGGGATGATGTGTCCGAGATAGGTAGCTTCTTCTTGTAGTAAGCGACAGTTTTTTGGGTTGGAGTTGCAAACCTACATTGCTTAGACAAGTGAGCACTTCGGCTAAATTGCTTAGATGTTCGTCCGTCGTTTTCCCACGTACGATGACATCGTCCAGATAGACGAGATAGTTGATAGGAATTAAATCGTGAAGCACTTTCTTCGTACGGCGTTGAAACGTAACAGGAGCGTTTGATAAGCCCAAAGGCATGGCTTAAAACTCATAAAAGCCCGAAGGGACTACAAAAGCTGTCTTCGCTCGGTCACTCATTTCAACCGCAACTTGCTAATAAGCTGACCCTCCGAGCGCGTCGAGAAGGTCATCAAATCTGGGCAGTGGATAAGCCTCTTTCCGCGTGATTTTGTTTAGCCGCCTATAATCAACACGGCCTAAAGCCACCGTCTTTCTTCTTTACCAAGACGACTGGGGCTGCGCATGGAGAAGTAGAGGATCGTACAACCTCCTTTTACAACATCAGGCCTATGAGCTTTTGCACCTCGCCTTGCCAGTGCATTGGGATCCGTCTTGGGTGAGTCTTAATCTGGGTCGTATTCCTCGTGTCGATTAGATGTTTCACGACGCTGGTGCGTCCCAGACCTCCAGTCTGCCAGGCGAATGCATCAGAGTGGGCCAGCAGCACATCAGGGAGCTTTCTAAACTTTCGCTCGTCTGTTGGCAATTCGAGTGAGCAGATAAACGTGTCTACCCTGCGTTCCTCGTCGGAGGGGCTCCCACAATTCTTAAAAGTTTCAAGACTGTTGGCCTGGCCTTGTCTGAGAATTACAACGCAACTGTCGGTGATCAACTGGCATTTGTCAAAATCTAAGTAACCTCTCAAACGCCTCAATAAATCCATTTCAATTATTACAGCAAATGGAAGGTTTTGGAGACAATAATCTCGTGGCAGAACTTCTCATTAGCAATGTGTACCTCAGCAGTGCTAGATTCCCGAACAGACAGGGGTTCAACATTGACAGCGCTCAGACTATAGAGGCATGGTGTCCAAACACAATCTGTCAGCGGCGTGGTTATATTAGCTCGGACTAAGCTCCTACATGCTCCTGTGTAAATTAGACCTACCAGTGGCACTCCTGCTACCATTAGCTCTACTGTTAACGAGAATGCGGACGTTGTACATGTGACAGCGGAAATGAAAACTGATTTCACACGGGCGCACTCACCTTGACGTTTTCGGCTGCCACGGCTTTGCGCGAAATTTCCTCTTCTTGGTGGAGGTGGTAGGGGCCTTCGGATTTTCGATTGTAATTGGGGGTCGTGAGTAGCCCCATCGATACGGAGCGCGATTCCAATTCCTTCGTTCTGGTGGCTTGAAGCTACCGTGACTGCAACCCTTCAGCGCACAACATGGTTCCATAGGGCCCATGGACGCGTACACTTGCTCCAGTTTGTCTGACACTTCTAAGGCTGCCTGAAGACAAGTAGGGCGCTGTAAGCGAACTTCCTCTTACCGAGGGAGTTTGGATACCCTCGAGCAACTGCTCTAAAATGCGTTTGTACTGTTGTTCTTGCGTTTCGTTTACGTAGGCGAGTACGGCCAATCTCCGCAATTCGCGAGCGCATGTTCCTACTTTCCCCGGGCTGTGATACCGGGCATGAAAGGCTCTACTCGATTCGTCGGACAGGCCGGGCCGGTCCTGTAAGCGCCGAAGGGAGACAAGTGTTGCTTGTGGGACTAGTTCTTCCAAAAGTTTAGTATCCGCTACAGTATCGAACGCCACTTCTGATAGAGGTCCCATTATGACATTGCCGTGTTGCGAAACAGGAAAGTTCTTTAGGTACAACTGTACTTGTTTTTTCCACCTTGTGTAAGAAAGCCCGGTAAAAATCTATTGGGGGCGGTAGCGTGGGTGTGGACGCGATTAGTAACGGATTCGTAGGCATCTGTAAAGCGTCTGACAATAATTCCAAAATGACCGAATTTCTCAATCCGGGATCAACAACAAGCTTTTGACTTTCGTCTTTACACTGACTCTTTGATTTCTGCATCGCTCTGGTATCCTGGCAGGTCGCCAATTGTAGAATGCCGTCAAGGGAGAACTACAAAGTTTGAGATGTAACTTCTATTACGCAACACGTAGGCTCTGTAAGGAAGAATTTATGTAACGGGAAAGGTAAAAGAAAAGTTACAGTCAACTGTTCTCTTCAGGTTTTTGTCCTTCTTCAATAATTGCGCGGGAATGTCCTTCTGAAAGGCAGACGGAAAAGATGGTGCCCTCAGAGCAACGATTTAAATTAAACCAGGCCCAAACTAGTTTTAGTCACTTGTTACCCTGAGCGATCGCTTTTAGTGTCCTTGGCCGACCGAGTAAGACACAAGGGACAAAATTTGGTCGGAAGGATAAACTTCAGTGTGACCTTACGAGTTGGGGATTAAATTCCCGCGGAACGATATTTGTGACTCGGAAATATGCATTCCCGTTACTGGTTAGGGCCACGCCAGAGATGAACGGTCGCTCAGGGTATTCCAACGGGCAGTTCGTTACCCTGACCGCACAGATCGACGGCCAGCCATCCCGTTTGGACGTGTTCTTGGGAAAGCGCAGTGGCCAAAGATCAAGATGAAAATAAATGGCGTGAGCTGTACCGACATACCGTTAAATAAGATTGAGCATTCTGCGCATCTTAGTACTTTGCCTAAATAACGTTTCCTTTTAGGAAAACCGTAAGTTCATCCAACGCCAGTGGTCATTGGTGCTCCATGAGTGCACCCGACCGTCCCAACTGGACACGTATTGGCCGACTTTCGGTCACTCGAGGAAAATTTCGGTTTAGCTTAACTGCTATAGTATTAACTATTCCTGCTAAAGGTTGACAGTACTTGTAGTCAGGAAAAATGCCTTTGCAGGATCTGGTGAGGGTGCTATGGAAAAATTTTCTGAGTGGCCAAACGTCGTCCTTATTGAGACCAATTTCGCTCTTTCAAAACATTTTCGGTCTAGCCTAAGGATTGAAGTATTAGGTAATTATAAGTTGAGAACCGATTTTGGATTAATGTTATTAGTATTTGCAAATTTGAAAATGCATTCACGGTAAATAGTAGGGGTGCGTTGGGACAAAGCATTCCATGCGACAAAAAGCCACCCAAAGTGTCAAGTTGAGGCACAAAAATTAGTAAATGAGGAAGCTCCGACGGTCACTTAAGTGGACACATTTTGGTCACTCGTGTGGACAGGGTGGACATTTTCTCGGTCACACGCGCTGTGGAAATGCAGGTACGAAAGACTAAAATGAAGTACTATAGCAATAAAACATTAGAAGTCAACGGAGAGGAAACAGAAGTTAGAAAACAAAATGAAAGGTTTGAACCTGCAACTAATTATTCGAACTACAACGTTGGTGTTAATCCCATGTCCATAGGTTGCGCGTTAAAATAAGTGACAAAGCTGTGACTGAAGAATATCAGCGTTAAACCGATATGATCTGGGCTGCTGCCACTTCAGAGTGGCGCAGATCTGCCAATCGAATGCGTCAACGTAGAGCAGAAGTAACGAACAGCAACACAGTAAAAGCGTTTGTGACCTGAGCAGCTTTTTGGAATACGAGAGATGCCTTAACCCTGCATCGTATTCGTACCAACCCTCGGGAGTCGTTCAACTGCCGTCTTGTCGCGGACAAAGCATGTGGACAACGCCAAACGCTGTATAGTCTAATGAATTATAAGAACAATATAACAAGTATTTCTTTGGTTAAGATTCCGAACGATCTACGAATCGCCCACAGTATTCCGAAACGCCTGTGATTAGCAGTCATCCAGTTTTCACGGGATTTGAAGTCGACTACGACGAAAGGCTTAAACCACCTGGTGTGTAAGGGGCAGTAAAACATCCCGGACAAATATTAGGTTATAACATATAAACCCGGATGGTATAATGCGCCTTCTTATTCGAAACAATATGTATGTATGTAATCCTAGCTGTCTAGCAAGTAGACACAGAGCAACAAAAAGCCGTGGAGATCAGAGGATAGGGAAGAGTCATCGCGTCATAATCCTCGTGGCCTAGTAGTTGAAGGTGAAAAACACACTTCAGCTAGTATGTCGCAGGAAGAAAGGAACAGTCTGACCAAAAGTAGAAAATCATTTTAGTTCATTTTTCATACGCCTATTTTTCTATTTTTGCCATTTTCTATGTTAGAAGTAGTAGACATGTTAATCAATACAATACCGATTCCGGTTGCGGGCCTAACTTCAAGAGTGTTAAGCCATTGGCACTCCTCATCTGGGCCCCCAGCCTGAAAGACGTAGGATCTAACAGCGAGTAGACACGCCGACAGCGATTTCATGCGCTGCCGCCATGTAGAAGGCTGACTACCACGCGGTCGCCACAAGCCAGGGCCTTGACAAGCGAATAGAGCCTGACGCGGTAGATGCTCAGGTGCTATGCGTAGGATGTGACCGAGCCATCTTACTTGGCGCAACACAACCACTTGGTTGAAGGGAATACTCGTATTCCCCAAGATACGACCTCAAACACCATTCCTATTAACTCGATGTTGCCACCAAACACCAGCAATTCTCTTTAAGCAACCATTACCGAATGCAGAAAGACGACGCATGTCGATCACGCGAATCGGTCAGGACTCGCTCCCATACAATAATACTGAGCGAACTGATTCGCTGTAAACGCGGCCCTTTAGCGAGAATGTGACGTCATGACGACGCCACAAGTGCCTCAGATTGACAAATGCTGATAGAACGTTAGTGATGGGAAGAAACTTCTTCGCAGATAGTGCCGTCAGCAGGGGCACAGCTCTCAAGATAGACGAAACTATATACTTGTTCAAGTTGTGCGCATCGCATGCGCGCGATGGTTTTATCAAAGTTATTCGGCGTTCATTGGTGAGCCGGCATACACATGTATGCACTGCTGCGAATAAGTTAAATTAGACGTATATTCCTTTGCGTTTCTTTAGAGTTGCAAACCTCGGTAAATAAAGCGTTCGATCGTAAAGGTTACCCTTTGAATTTCCCTTAAAAGCATTAAGTGTGAAACTTAACCATTTGTGTCACGGAACCGCTATTTTGCTTGAAACGTTTGTATGTATTGTCCTTCCGCAATCATTACTCTTCACAGGTTCCTACGGTTTCCACTTAAAGCGCTGTGCGCGTTATGTGCTAAGCAGCAACATGCATATCGCAGACTGACAATAAGCGCAAAGATACTGACGTTAACTCACGTATTTCACGGTCACAACTTTCTTCTTGCACCTGCGTCATAGTTTGCGACAGAAGTGAGTGTTAGGCCATGTGATAGTCCTTGTATAAAACGCTCCAGTGAGGGAGCTCATGCAGTATGTTAGTGAAAATTGGCCCAAGCTGTCTATGCTACATGCTTCAGGTAACTGCTAGTCGGTTTTATCTTTTGATACTTGCTTCCCACTAGTTGAAAGGGTTTTGTGGTGTTCACTGAATACCTGTGCCAATGCGTCCTCTGCTGCCTTGCTCAACCAAACTAGTGCCGTAGGCGGCAGCGTGAGATGCATACAGGTTGTGATAACAGAGTTTGTATCCGTGCTGGGTAATATATGCAAGTTGTAGTACCAGTGGATCTACAAGGCATTCAGCTGTCCTCATTAGGCCATGCCTTTGACTAGCGATAGCATCCCGTGTGCTTGGCTTCAATGTCCTTATTCATCAAGGATGCATGTGGTGTGGCATTTAAAGCATCATTGATACACCGCCACAGGTACCATTGGATTTCCATGGTCACTTATCTTTCAGAACCCCAATTATAGGCGCCGCCCTTCGCCGTCCTACTTAAAGCTGCCACTGAGCCTAACCCCACGTACTGCCACTGGCATTTGATGCATCATTGATTCATAGCCACAGGCACCATAGGATTTCCGTGATCCCAACTCTTTTAGAGCCACATTGAAATGTGCCGCCTTGGCCCTCCTAATTAGAGCTGCAAATGCGTCTCCGCATACCTACCAGCTTCGCAATATGATGCCTAGGTGAAACCTAGTTGCAGGTATCTTTTTATTTCATTAAGCACAGCCCTTCCACAGCCCAAATAACATGCGCCTCCGTTCAAGTGAAGCACGCCACTGTCTATATCTGCACGTACTGGCCCCACTTGAGCTTCCCTCGGTGATACATGTACAAAGGTAACGTTGCACTTCAATGATGACATCCCTTTCAGAGCCAAAATATATATCCGCCTCCCCACCGTAACGTTACCGCTGACCCCGGCCCACCTAACGCAGACTGCTACCAATATATCAGGCGTTAGTGACTGCGAGCAAAAGTTAACATCCAAGTTAAATGTGGCCCTCACTTTCAAAGACCTAGTACACGTGCACCGCGATCCGCCGTCCTCATTACCACCCTTAGTCACGCTGTGAAGTACGTGCGAAACCCGTCTCCTCTCATAGCACCCGGTCCAAGCTTTCTCCTATTTTCAGTTTCGTCTACATTTGATATTCCTTAGAGAACGGAGCAACGGCCCTTTTCAGGGCCCTTTTCAGGACCACCCTCTGTCACTGTGCCTTGTCGTCTCACATTGCATAGGCAACGTGCAAATTCTGCACATTCCTTGTGGCGGACTACAAGCCCACAGGTTCAGTGGGTGGTGTTGTAATCTTCAGCCAACAAATGCCCAAATTTTTACATAGTGACGTGTGACGCAACACTGCAAGGAATGAGAATAACATGCCCATGCATTTAGAACGTGGTGCGCTCAACTTTCGCAGTTATTTTCAACCATGAATATGCCGCTGTAGCCGTACGTTCTTCGTAAACTTTGTTTCTCTATTTCACTCAGCATTTGGACATTATATCAAGTGGCTCCCTCATTTCGTCCTGTAATAATACTTGTTGAACTATTTTTCAGTATTCTCGCTTGCTGGGTAATGGGCGTTTGCAACGCCCCCCACTAAGATGAGAATATATGCATATGGTTTGAGCGTCCCTCTTTCCACCCGATACAATCCTACGCCACCTTACAAACGCACAGCGTAAACCGGTAAAAGGTAGTCATATGCATCGCTTCCCATTCTACTGACAGTCGGTTGCTCTAAAGATTCACTTCCAAAGTAATACGGCTTGTTGGTGTACCCAGCACGGTTAATTAAAAAATAAAATGCGACGCGATTAAGTAATGTAAAACCGGCTGCATCTTCAGTTAAGATTAATGAACACAGAGCGCTAGACCTTATTTATCTATTACGGTAACCTTAACCGAATTCCATCTTTCCTAGTTATCCACATGAAACAGATTATCTCTGTTACCCATCCCTAGGCAATAATCTTTAAAAGCGTTTAAATGTTTTGGAACCCCTGTTCCTCGACAACCTCTTAAGCTCCGAAATGAGTAATCATCGTCTTCGATGCTTACCTACCAATACTTCATGCAAAATAATCTTTCCTCGCGTAAACCAAAACCATTCCATTTGGCGGAGCTAGCACAAAAAGGATGATCATTACGATAAAAGGCAGCTGCAATCCCCGCTAGTAAATATAAGATTCCCCTGCGTCCGCAATTGTATACCACAAAACCATTTGTAATTAAACACAATGTTTCTTTCAGGCAACCTAACATTGCCAAAATCTCTTCAATCTTCCATTTTACATGTATTTTGCATCAAACATCCAGTAGATAGACTTCACACAAACATTAATTCACTTATGCATTTCTTACTTTTGAACATACCATTATTCCTTACTACCTTCGTTAACCTAAGTATGCATAAATATATAGACATATACATACCATATATATATTTCGTTTCAGCACAGGGAACATTTTTACCCACACACAGTCAATTAACTAACGAATACAAATGATCCTAGTCATCATTTTGATTACACGGTTACGACTTCCGCAGGTAACCTCTACTGTAAACCAATCCCTACCTAAAAGTCATATTCTATACATCGACACTCGTGTGTTTTGGAACATTTAGCATACACGCTACCAGCTAGTTTATTTTACGGAGGGACAGAGCGGCCAACCCCAAGCGGTTTTTACATTCTGTTTCCTTTTAAACCACTTGCGCACTGTTATACATTAACTTTTCCACTTTTATACTACGTTGCCATTAAGCATGGTACGGCACAGTTTTCAGCTTTTTGAAGTACCTAGCCTGCTTATAAACCCCTTTTGCAACAAAGTACCCCATTAAAACTCATACTTTTAGAGAACTCAGCAACCAATTGTCCTGATGAGCAACAGCCCGTATTCAAAATCCCGCAACTGGCGTACTCGACGGTTCATAGGAATCCAAGCCACCTGGAAAAACGGCTTCTGTGCATTGCCAGACCGATATAGTAAAAACCAGAGTAGAATTATTACCCGTATATAACGGTTAAACGACCTCAATAAAAAGGCAAAACCTGGGTGCAAAACGAGATTAAAACTGGGAAAACGTAATAATTACCAGTAAGCGCCAGACGCTTTGACCAGAATCGCTTTAATCGATAAAGATATCTTGGCTCAAGGAAATTTGACAATAGTCAAATTACGTTACAAGGGTCTATTCAAACACTGTTCTCCACAATATTGTAGCCAAAAAGCTAGGTTAGTACAACATGCCAAAAAGTCGGGTTACAGTGTAGTATTCGCAAGGTTATGGCGGGAACAGGTTTCGCGGGCATTGTATGAGGTGACATCAAAGAACAAGTTCAAGTTAAGTTCAAGTTCAAGCGGGACTGGAACGACAGGATTATTCCGTGAGTGTTTCTTCTTCAGCGGGTCGCTGAACCAGGAGTTGGCAACCTTTGAAATACGGATGAACCTAAAAGAAAGACCGCATCACACCTTGTCCAACGAATTAACGCTCACGTATCCTGCCCTAGCACTCCCTGCTGGGCTGGTTACGTGAAGTAAGAAAGCGAAAAAATAAACGCAGATGGCAAAAGAGAAAGTGGAAATAGCTAAGCAAGTATAATACCAAGATATTTGAATCATTAAAATGAGAACTGTAAAGTGAAGGTGAGTCAGCTAGGAAAAAGGAAATGTTTGCTGTTGCCAACAAGAGCATCGAGCTGGCGCGCAAATTCTTTAACCGCAGGTTCCCTAACCACGTGATCTGGAAGCGTATTGCAGAGATTTATAACGCGGCGCGACAGAAGAGTTTCCGTCCTAATCCTATCATACCGTGGTTAATGCAGTTTCAGTGGGCGACCACGAAGATTAAGTAACATAGCGGGACTAAGTAGCTCTGATACGTCCGGGTCAATCTTACCAGTCAAAATACGATAAGTGATTATCAGGTCCCCAAGTATCCTTCGGTAGTGCATCGAGTACATTCCCAAACTTAGCAGGTGTTCAGGATACGTCTGTCCCCGTAGATCTTGCACTAACCGACTGACCACTCGTGACACCCACTCCAATTCCATTTTGTCTAGTTAAAGACATAAATAAATAAGTTGTATATTCCTCGACGATGAGAGAAGCTGTTCCGTAGAAAGAGCAGATCAGATAATGGTATAAATTTTCCATGACGTTTCATCAATACATTTTCAGAGATTAACATGGACGCAATTGCAAATTAGGTCAAGCAGAGTAATCAGAATCGTTTTTCTTTCTTTTACTGCAATTGAATCGGGATTCTTTACAAGCACTTGACAGCGATTTGGGCCAAAAGGAAAAGAGCGTAATGAAAGGGGCTGTCGTTCGAATTGTAATGTGTATGGGTTTCTAGAATTTATTCAGACACCATGGACACCGTTTCCGAATGCATTTTTTGGGGACGGTGATGTCCTGAACATATTAATTACGTTTTGGACGGTTATAGGCTTACTAATAGCAAGCTTAAAATTGCAAATTGTATAGCATGTTCTGAAATCACTTGGAGCTTTGTTCCAAATCTTTGAGTATTGGGTAAGAAAGAAACGTTCTCTGATTCTCGTAGTAAATTTTGAAATCATGACCTTTATCTCTTTGTTAAGTATTGAGTATCTGCTGTTTACAGATTGGTGAACACCATTTTTAAGACAGCGAAGTCGAAAATTTATGGTTCTGTAATTAAAAAATAGGTTCACCTTCATTATCCGAAGCCAACCTGGGCCAAATCAAAGTTTGTTACATCGCTCCCTGTATGTCAACTTTGAGGAATACCCACATAGCTTTTCGTGAAGCGTCTCTGGACACTCTTAAGAGCGTGCTGGTCAGATTTCCGTAGATTAGACACTACCATTGAAAAGTATTCCATAAACGGAATACCTATGTTTTCTAAAGCAATATGCGACATTCCGTGAGGTAAGCATGCTGGCAGATATAACCGATGGTCTTCATGGCTTTCGAAACTTGGAAGTCAGTGTTCAGAAAAGTTAGACGTAACTAAATATCGCACGCCCAAGTCGCGAACTGTCCCGCATTGCAATATATATGCACCATGTAGTAACAAACCATCCGGCGGCATTTGTTATTTGTATGAAAAAATATTACATTTTTCCTCGGCAAACGACCTTTGCCACAGTTGGCACCAGGAGTAAAGGGCGGATGGGTATTCTTGAATGAGACGTACTGCTTCCTGAGTATTTGCGGGGGTTGTGAGTAAACAACTTTAATGTCATCAGCAAAGATAAATGCAACACCATTTCTTATTCTCTAGAGTATATCGTTAATTTGAATTAGAAAAAGTAGTGGACTAAGAACACTCCGTTAAATCACTCCACTAGTGATTGCTTTCGGTTTAGAGCAATGGTTACTTATACGCTCCACCTGCTGTCTACCAATTAGATATGAAGACATCCGAGAGTACTTTGGTTCTCCAAGGCCTATAGCCTTTAGTTTGTTTAATAACGTTCTGTGAGGCACTGTATCAAAAGGTTTTTGCACCTCCGGGAACAGGATTACGACACTGTTTCCGTTGTCAACGGCCGTCGTTGTGTGGTTTAAAAAGTCAGTCTGGCATGTTGCGCGGGATCGACCTTGTATAAAGCCGTGTTGCGAATTGCTGATGATATTAGCTTTGTTCGAGGATATAAATAGTTTGTCTTTCGCTATCCTTTCTAGTATTCTAGATACGATGGATGTGTGATTGATAGGACGAAAATTTTTAACCTTGTGGGCAGCGCCATTTTTATGTCGCGGGACAACGACAGAAGCTTTTCATTGAGTACGGTATACACCGTTGTTAAAAGCGAGTGTAAAGTGGTTGAGCAAACGCAGACGGAAGTCGCTACTACTGCTTATTTTAAACATGGGGGAATCCTATCATGGCCTGCGCATGTTGAGAAGTATAAGCGAGCGACTTGACCAGTGATTTTTGCCATAGTGAATACCACTGTGTATAGGCCATCATTATTGTGCGGCATGAAAAATGTTGGTGAGGCTGTAAATTCAGTGAGCATTGATTCGGCAAAATAAGCACTGAAAGCTTCGCAGATATCACCTGGTGCGTCGTAGTAAGTACCATCAGGTGTGGTAATAAAACTGAGGTTGTCGCTACAACGCAAACCCCTGGCACGGAATAGTTTGGCTGGCTCAGCTGTTTTGCTAGAGTCATTCAGAGCTTTATACTCTGCTAGAATGAGAGTTTTGTGACGTTTATGCCTTTGTTCTTCAACGAGCTTTGCCTGCTATAATAATAGCGCAAAGTCAGCAATTAACTTAAACTTCTGGCGAACCTTATGAAGCTTTCGCGCTGCCTTCAACGCACTGCGATCGGACTTAGGTTTGGTTTGGTAAACCCATTTAAGTGGTGTAGCTTAATCCATGCAGAAGCCAATGATACTATAAAACTGGTCCGTCGCATGTTGAGGACATGAAGAGAGAAAGAATTTATCCAAAATCATCGAACTAACCAGGTCCTTGAATGAGTCTTAGTTGACAGAATTGAACAGACGATAATGCTTTGTTTTCTGTATATCGGCCATGCGTAGGCCTAGACAGCATTTGATTACGCGATGATTGCTCCGCAGAACTTTATCAAGGACGTTAACACTGATAGCATATATGCCCAATGAAAAATGAGATCCAGAGTAAATTCATCTCTGATAGGTCGGGAGACTTGTTGCTGCCAACCATTCATTTGGATACAGGAGATAAGACTGTGGTATTTTAAAGGAGCGGTTCCTATGGGCCATGAAATCAAGGGCAAATTAAAATCATTTACAATAATCTTATGTAATACTGGTTAGCCAGCGGTGCACTCAAATACAAGCTTCAAAAGTCCTAGGTCTTCTTGGCTGCCGTTTGGCGCGTTGTATATACATCCCATAAGCAGTTGTTGCTGACTAACAGACATCCTTAGCCAGAGTGATTCATGAACATTGTTTAACACTGGGTTATCAAAGGTTGCTGCTATCAGCAAGCTTTTCAGATAAATTACGAAGCTATCACCTCGACGACTAGGCCGATTCCTCATAAACTTGTTATATTTGAAAATATTTAACTGAGTTTCAGACATGCCGTCATGGCACCAAGATTAAGTTAAAAATAATATACCAGGATTATTCAACAAAACAAACGAGCGTGGTGTGTGGATCTTAGGGTAAAGAAAGCAAATGTTTATTAAAAATACAGCGATAGATGTGAGATATGAAGAAGATTCTTCATTTTGTGTTATAAACACTGGGGTTTTAATCCATGTGCCTATACCCAGGCTAGAAATGGTTGAAAAAGTGTGCGTATTGCCAACGGTGGAAAATGATTTAAAGGTGGCCACAGCGGGGGGTCGAGAACGGGTATGGCCCTCCCGAAAATGGTTAGAAGTAAAAAGTCCATGATTACCTGGTGGACAAGCCTGGATACAATTTTCCAGATGGGCTCGGGCGAATGCCGAAAATAGCATCACAAACAAATTGGCCATTAAGCTTCCAAAAGAGCGGCGGATAAACCGCATCATAAGAAACCCTCGCCAAACAACTTTCTTCCAATTGTCGCCAGAAGGAAGTGCTGATGCGTGCTGGATGACATCAGGGAGTTCACCACCGCCGACAACATATCGGATAAGAGGATTGGCAGCCCCGGTTCGGAGAACAGAGCACTTGGCCCCATTTCTGTGCATCAACCATAAGGTAGACCATTCACAGAGCCTACCCAAGACAGGCTTAATTGCCTCTGGACCCCTGGATATCCACAATATTGGAGAGCTTAAGGTTGGGAGCAAACATTAGTGATGACACTCTCAGCTCTCCCAGCAAGTCCTTTACATAGATCGTGAACAAAACTGCCCTAATACCGAGCCCTGCGGGAAGCCAGTAAGGACAGTTTGCCTGAGCGAAAGGCTACGCCCTACCCCCTACCCTCAAGGAAGGCAAACAGCCATTTAAGGATACGACCAGATATCCCGTAATATCTCAAATTTAGGTGGAGCCGGAGATGTGGAACAGTGACAAATGCTTTCAAAAAGTCCACGAATGGCACGTCTACAGCGTGGCCACTCTCTAAAGCTTCGGCTCAGCTTTCACGAGTTATAAGTAGATTAGCGTGACCCGAAAATCCTTTGCGGTATATATGTCATGCAACACTGTAAAGGTTGAATCTATTCAGGTGGTTCTTCACTGAAGGCCTTATCAGCTTTACGAACAACGTGATTACTATGTTTATCAAAATGATAGGCCGGTAGTTCGCGGGCAGAGCGGACAGATGATTGCTTGCTTCCTTCGTGTAGGCAGGATGCAAATTTCCGGCGATACTAAAAGCGCATGTGAGAGGACCACACAGCTCAGTGGCCAATTCATGCAACAGCTTCCGATGAATTTAAGCAGGACCGGAAGCTTTAGGGGGAGTAATGACTTGCGGTAGCTCGAAGACCTGAGTCTCCGATATGTTAATCTCAGCTAAGCATGAATCCTTTGGAACTCTTGAAACAAATACAACCTTGGTAAAGAGGTCTCACAAGCAAAGACCCCAGTATACTGTTCACTAAACATACAAGCTTGTAATAGTCAGGGTCCCGTCTGCTCGCAATAACGCTGGTGTAGACAGTTTTGCCCTGCTGCGTCTTTTAACGTACTCAACAAACTGCTTGGAATTAGCTGCGGCCGAGTTTGATAAATCTTGCTCCTACTGGAGACGAACAGTTCTTCCTTGTTGCTTACATTTATTTCTAAGCTCTCAATAACTATCATAGGTACTCGATGGTGGAGCTGCTTGGTACGGTTGCTGGCATCTAGACAGCTTTTTGTGTAGGTACTTGCCTGTGGTAGCTATTCATGGAGGCTGTGTTCTTAACCCTGTTTCTATCATGAGTAGAAAATAGGGAGTGGAAACCTGCGTAAGGCATGCCGTAAATTTATCCCAGGCTAAATGGACAGAGTCAGTCATCCCACAGTTCAGAACTGACGCCTTAGCTAGCATTGCACTGAAGTATGCTCGCCAAATATTCAAAGTAACTCAACAGCGGTCTGTTTGTGCCTCGAAAGAGCACAATGAAAGAATATGCATGTGTGATGGCTGGACCCTAGAGGAGCACCATTTGGAACGTCAGTCACGGAGTCCTGAGACTTGGAGAAAACCAAATATAAAGTAGTTGGTATTTGGTTGTTCATATACCTAGTGGGGAATTCTACGAACTGGTACCAAGACACTTAGAGAGTCAGCTAAAGAAAGTCTGCACCGAATGTTCCTAATGCCGAATTGTAAGAATGATCGGTCCAACAGAATTCCAGGAGCTTGAAATCCCCATGAACTAAACAATTATCCGCAGACCGAGTGCAAATAAAGTCAAGTGTACCATGGAAGCACTACCAGGACTTCTGTATATCACTACAACCATTGGAATTGCCACAACGTTAACTGATATTCCTGACGTATTATAGGATAGAATATAACTTTGTATGGGAAATAAGTGTATTCCAAAAACAAGTATGAGAAATGCACTGAGGAATGCCAGGGTATGCAAAGTGCAAGTTCAAGTTCGGATGGGACTGGAACGACAGGAGCATGCCGTGAGTGTTTCACCTTAAGTGGGTCATTGAGCCAGGAATTGATGAAGTGCTGACTTAATGGTGGATCTAAAATGAAAAACCCGTATCAGCACCCTGGCCAACCAGTTAATGATCAATTTTCCTGCCATAACACTCCCTGCTGTGGCACTCACGTAAAGTAAGCAAAGGGTAGGAAGAGAAATCAAAGGTACTGATTAAGGTAGTGCACTCGGAATAAGAAAATAATACCAAAGCGTGAATAAAAGTAGATAAAAGAACACCCGTGTACGAAGGTGCGAGTTACACGGGAAAATGGGACGGTTTCGTGTTGCCACCCATGTGTCAAGTTACCGCTCAAATCCCTTAACAGTAGAGCCTTGATAACACTTTCCAAGGGCATGTTTCAGCGCTTGATGACTCGGTGCGACAGCCGGATTTCCGCACTAAACTTAACGGACTGCCGTTGGTCCAGCTTCAAGAAATGACCGCTCAGAACAGACAATCTAGTTGGGTTGAATAGCCAAGATAAATGTGGACCAACTTATCACTTAGGAGACCGTAGGTTAGGATTAGGTCTCCTCTAAGCCTTCGGTAGTGCATTGAATGCATTCCCAAACTAAGTAGACGCTCGGGGTACGTCCGTCCTCGTAATCCCTCCACTAACCTAGTACCCACTCGTAAAACCTTCTCTAGCTCCACTTTGTCCCGGAGGAGGCAGGGCGGACAAGCCTAGACGCAGTATTCCAGATGAGGCCGAACAAAAGCCGAGAACAGCCTCGTAAAGATGCCGCCCGTCAAGGCTCCGAAAGAACGTCGGATTAACCACAACATGCGGAAACCTCTGCTTGCGGCTTTCTTCCAGTTGTTGCCGGAGTGTAAAGCCGCAGAGTGTACGACGCCTAGATAAACTGGTTAGATACACGGGGATTCGACCCCACCGACCAAGTACTTCGTAGGAGGACAACCTTCTTCAATCCAAAGCAAGTAGCACTTTGCCTGATTTATGGGCAGTAAACATAAAGTGGACCAGACCCAAAGCATATCCGATGCTCGCAGTATAGCTTCGGAACACCCAGGAACACCGACCATGTTCCACAACTTAAAGTCATCAGCAAATAGCAGCGGTGGTACGCCAAACTCCGCGGGTGGGTCATTCACATTGTTAGAGAACAACAGCCGTTCAAGGACCGAGCCCTGAAGCACGCCACTGAGGACAGACAGCCTAAAGGATAGGCCTCGGCCTACACGTACACACTGTTCTCTAGCCTCCAAGAAGGCAAGCACCCAATGAATGGCGCGGCCAGATACCCCGTAGGAGGTCAGCTTTTTCACGATACTCAAATGGGGTACTTTGTCAAATGCCTTCGAAAAGCCGACCATAAGCAAGTCCAGTGTGTGTACGTTATCCACTGCTTCCGCCCAACTTTCGCGAGTCACCAGTAGATTCGCAGACATAAAAATCCCTTCCGGAATCTGTGTGGTACATTGCTAACTGGATTAAATCTACGCAAATGACTCTCCAATGAATCGCTCACCAGTTTCCCCAGGGGTTTGACTATTACACTCGTCAGAATAACTGGCCTATAATTTGCAGACGGTTGCCTCTCCCCACTTTTGAAGATGGGAAAGGTGACAGCTTCCTTCTACTCGGAAGGCAATACACAGCTGTCAAGCGATTTCTGAAACAGCATAGCCAGCGGTCCACTTAGTTCAGCAGCCAACTCACGCAACAGTTTCGGGTGCATTAAATTAGGCCCAGAGGCCATGGAATGGTTCAGCTTTTGTAACAACCTACGAACTTCCGTCTCTACTACAATAAATACAGATAGTCCTGGACCCGCTGGGATCCTGACAACCAGCTCAAAGCCTGTCAAAGAGCTTCCCTAACAAACGCTGCCGCAAATTGCCCAATAAGTACGCAGACATTGTCATAGTCCGTATGCGCAAGAGTACCTTCGTGAGGACTTGTTTGAACGGAAGCTCCTTCTGCCATAAGCGAAGAAGCTTTCTGGGTTCTCTAAAGCTTCGTCCGTTAACTATTTCTCGAAATTGAGCCGAGCATCCTTAAGGTGTTGATTACAACTATTTCTATACCATTTTACACGCATATTAGCGTATTGTACCAAGCTTTTAGCGTGGTTCATTTTCGAAATAGCGTGCGGTACTTTCAAGTTAGCGAGGCTGAGAACGCCGATTTGGCGTCCTTGACACTCTCATTGGTTATGGGACGTAAACCAATGGGACACCGGTTAGAAGCTGCCAGCATAAGAGACAGACAGTGCAATGAAGGTGGTCGAGCACCACCTTCTGTTCTGCCTTGATGCCCCTCGAGTAACCGTCGATGATTGGTCTCCAACCTGAAACCGACCAATAGGCAAATTGTGATGCGTGTCAAAGGAGGAGACGCTAGCTACCACATTATCCAAAGCTTAAGACTTAACCAGTGTGGACAGACATACTAACCAGCACATGAAGCGGTCTATTGCGATCACTGGCAGATACCTAATGGTGGCTTATTCAACGACCTAACCATGGTGGCGTAGACAGGCAACAATCTAACTGGTATTCCACAGTGCAGCATTGGCTGCTAGGCAGTTAGACAATTGTGTGCGAATGTCATTGCAACGATCCTGGGAGACATAGTTCCCACAGAAGTTAGTAGACCAACCTGAAGCTGAACAACGACAATTCTAAGGTTGCTTAATTCGAGCACAGTTGATGACTCAACAAAAAATAATAGGATTCCAAGTGGGGCGTTGACACGACGTCAGTGAGAGTTCGTTTGTCTCCATACCCATGGGCGAAATGTTATACAGTTATCGCTTCAGTGTCTCCATGTATGGCGTTATGTAAAGGTCATAGGAACCTATGAATTCTTAGGATAAATAGGTTTCACTTCCGTATGGTCGCCCATGGTGACGTAGACAGCGAATAATCTCACTGGTATTCCGCACGTCAGCAATGGCTGCTAGGTAGTTATACAATTTTGTGCGATTGTTATTGCGACGATCATGCGGACATTGTTCCCATTGAAGTTAATAGACCAACCTGAAGCAGAACAACGGAATTTCTATGTTTGCTTACTTCTATCACAGTTGATGGCTCAACAAAATGTGAGAGGATTCCAAGTGTGGCGTTGACACGACGTTATTGAGTGTTCGTTTGTCTCCCAACCCAAGGGAGAATTTGTTAGTCAGTTACCACTTCAGTGCCTACATGTATCGCGTTATGTAAAGGTCATAGGAACCTATGTATTCTTAGGATAATTAGGCATCACTTCCATATGATCGCCCATACGTGTTAAGACGCTTTAACAAGTGGCTCTCTAAATAGAACCATTATAATCACAGTCAATGCAGATGGAACCTCCCTATTACGTCAATAGACTGGCATGCTATCCTCATGAAATCGGCATTATTCAACAAAGTAACACTTAAAGGGGCCACAATGACTACGGTGTTTATACATGCCATATTGTCCTGCTAGAAAGAGCGCAAGACTTATGATTAGTGGCGACGCAGGCATGTTACTCTGGTACTTCAGGTGAGTACTTGGAACAGATAAACACCGTTGTCTCACCCACGGGCGTTCCTACAATGTGTTTGCAAGCATTTACATAGGCAACCGCGCCCACTAAGCCTGCTATGGATCACTGTTACAGCTAGTCTTAGAAACATTCAAGTATGCACGCCGTGACACAGGTTGTTAGCTACTTAGCAGCTACTGGGAAACATTTTGTCATTGGGAAGTAAGTAATTCCCGAGACGTTGTTGTAGGAGGAAAATTTATCCAAACTCAATGCTTACTATGCGTAGGCAATGCTCGTAGGCACCTCATATCAGGGCCGTAGGGTCACTTGAGTTTTAAAGCTTATCAATCACTTGGAAGTGAAGGGTAAATATCATGTTGAAATGCAGGATTGACATGCACCTTACGACCTTAATATAACGGCAGGACCATGGGTCTTGTAGCGGTAACTGATTGCCGAAGTGGCCCACAGGTGTGGCGACGAACACTCACTGATGTTGTGTCACCGCCACACTAGGAACCCTCCTCTCTGGAACAATGGCTACAGATCCAATGATGATCTTACCTACACAGCGAACTTGATCTTAGTATACAATGCGCCGACTACATGGGCAATACCTATCGACGCTATTCACATGAGTGTACGGCCAACTGAAAAAACACAGCACGAGAAATTTGTAGCTGTAAAGCGTTTTAAAAATTCTATTTGCCAAGTTCTAGCTTTACCTTCTTTATACGAATTATTGCATTGTTTCCGATTACCTCACACTGCCTTAACAATCACACGCACATCCTAAGGTAAGTCGCACACCTGTCGATTCTCCAGATTGCTTGCAGTGGCACGATTACACTATGCGTAACGTGTGGCCAGATAGGATAGCGACAAGGGTAGGTAACTTGCATTCAACCGGTAAGCCTACAAAGGTTCCCATCCAACAGGGTTGCAGCCAATCCGCTTCCTATCACTACTCAATTAGTTGTCATCACGCTAGTGTAAGCCTTCAAAGCCCCTCTTACAACAGACTGCAAACGTTACAAACTCAAAAAGCCACCAACCTGCTTCTTATTACCACTCACAGATTTTCTCTCGCCCCAGTGCTAGTGATAGCTCCTTACGCCAGGTTGGCAGCATGACCAATCACGTACCATGTCTTCCATTGGCTGATCATCTTTGACACCATTGAAGTGTGCTGATACACCGATTGCGATCAACAGACAGGCGACCGACAAACGGAGTGAATGGTACAGCAAAGTTGCAAGCCTACTACCAGCCTGCAGGTAGATTTAAACCAAACCATCGTTCCAAAATATGCTCTTGTTTAAAAGTACCATCACATTCTGTGCCGCACCAATGCGCGGCTATAGGAAAGCCGAGGCGTTCTCTCTGGATTCAGACCGTCCAATCGACATGATTGAAAGCGTCCATACGACTGCACGCACGCACAGCGTTACACTTGCTAGTCTTCCCTTTGGTGTGGCCACAGACTCGACCCCAAAGTGCATCCGTGATCCGCAGCCGACTAATGTGGTCCAGAACACACGAGGAGTTTACCAGGCCAAAGAACAGGTAACATTACAGCAAGTAATCTATAGTACTGGTTAACCAGCGAGTTCGTCGTCGTGTCGAGGTTAATCAGCCAATGGGAGATATAGTACGTGATTGGTCATGCTGCCAACCTAGCGTAAGGAGCTATCACTAGCACTGGGGCGAGTGAAAAGCTGTGAGTGGTAATAAGAAGCAGATTGGTGGCTTTTTGAGGTTGTAACGTTTGCAGTCTGTTGTAAGAGGGGCTTTGAAGGCTTACACTAGCGTGATGACAACTAATTGAGTAGTGATAGGAAGCGGATTGGCTGCAACCCTGCTGGAAGGGAACCTTTGTAGGCTTATCGGTTGAATGCAAGTTACCTACCCTTGTCGCTATCCTATCTGGCCACACGTTACGCATAGTGTAATCGTGCCACTGCAAGCAATCTGGAGAATCGACAGGTGTGCGACTTACCTTAGGATGTGCGGGTGATTGTTAAGGCAGTGTGAGGTAATCGGAAACAATGCAATTATTCGTATAAAGAAGGTAAAGCTAGAACTTGGCAAATAGAATTTTTAAAACGCTTTACAGCTACAAATTTCTCGTGCTGTGTTTTTTCAGTTGGCCGTACACTCATGTGAATAGCGTCGATAGGTATTGCCCATGTAGTCGGCGCATTGTATACTAAGATCAAGTTCGCTGTGTAGGTAAGATCATCATTGGATCTGTAGCCATTGTTCCAGAGAGGAGGGTTCCTAGTGTGGCGGTGACACAACATCAGTGAGTGTTTGTTCGTCGCCACACCTGTGGGCCACTTCGGCAATCAGTTACCGCTACAAGACCCATGGTCCTGCCGTTATATTAAGGTCGTAAGGTGCATGTCAATCCTGCATTTCAACATGATATTTACCCTTCACTTCCATGTGATTGATAAGCTTTAAAACTCAAGTGACCCTACGGCCCTGATATGAGGTGCCTACGAGCATTGCCTACGCATAGTAAGCATTGAGTTTGGATAAATTTTCCTCCTACAACAACGTCTCGGGAATTACTTACTTCCCAATGACAAAATGTTTCCCAGTAGCTGCTAAGTAGCTAACAACCTGTGTCACGGCGTGCATACTTGAATGTTTCTAAGACTAGCTGTAACAGTGATCCATAGCAGGCTTAGTGGGCGCGGTTGCCTATGTAAATGCTTGCAAACACATTGTAGGAACGCCCGTGGGTGAGACAACGGTGTTTATCTGTTCCAAGTACTCACCTGAAGTACCAGAGTAACATGCCTGCGTCGCCACTAATCATAAGTCTTGCGCTCTTTCTAGCAGGACAATATGACATGTATAAACACCGTAGTCATTGTGGCCCCTTTAAGTGTTACTTTGTTGCATAATGCCGATTCCTTGAGGAGAACATGCCAGTCTATTGACGTAATAGGGAGGTTCCATCTGCATTGACTGTGATAATAATGGTTCTATTTAGACAGCCACTTGTTAAAGCGTCTCAACACGTATGGGCGATCATATGGAAGTGATGCCTAATTATCCTAAGAATACATAGGTTCCTATGACCTTTACATAACGCCATACATGGAGACACTGAAGCGATAACTGTATAACATTTCGCCCATGGGTATGGAGACAAACGAACTCTCACTGACGTCGTGTCAACGCCCCACTTGGAATCCTATTGTTTTTTGTTGAGTCATCAACTGTGCTCGAATTAAGCAACCTTAGAATTGTCGTTGTTCAGCTTCAGGTTGGTCTACTAACTTCTGTGGGAACTATGTCTCCCAGGATCGTTGCAATGACATTTGCACACAATTGTCTAACTGCCTAGCAGCCAATGCTGCACTGTGGAATACCAGTTAGATTGTTGCCTGTCTACGCCACCATGGTTAGGTCGTTGAATAAGCCACCATTAGGTATCTGCCAGTGATCGCAATAGACCGCTTCATGTGCTGGTTAGTATGTCTGTCCACACTGGTTAATTCTAAAGCTTTGGATAATGTGGTAGCTAGCGTCTCCTCCTTTGACACGCATCACAATTTGCCTGTTGGTCGGTTTCAGGTTGGGGACCAATCATCGACGTTTACTCGAGGGGCATCGAGGTTTACTCCAGAGGGGCATCAAGGCAGAACAGAAGGTGGTGCTCGACCACTTTCATTGGACTGTCTGTCTCTTATGCTGGCAGCTTCTAACCGGTGCCCCATTGGTTTACGTCCCATAACGAATGAGAGTGTCAAGGACGCCAAATCGGCGTTCTCAGCCTTGCTAACTGGAAAGTACCGCACGCTATTTCGAAAATGAACCACGCTAAAAGCTTAGTACAATACGCTAACATGCGTGTAAATGTTATAGCTTTGCGGTACCTGTCAAGTTTATCGGTGATCTGAGCATCACGGTAAGTCGGCCGACATATAGGCCGCTTTGTGAGAAGATGTCTGCCAATGGAATTTATCCAGGGCGACTGTGCTTTTTCCCCCTGTCTCCTTGTAATTGGGATGAAGTCAGCAGTGACTTTGTGAGGTCCTACAGTATTTGTTTGCAATTATTTCTGAAGTGCTGGTGGTGGATGTGCGCATATTTTACGGAGATGAGGTAGATGCGTTTGCAATTATATAAGTGTACCATGGTTGTATATGTGAACTTCAATTAGTTAATTTTCCCTGTGGTTGTTGTATTTGTTGTATTTCTCTAAACTTATTAAATATATTATACATATATATATTTGACAACACATATGTGAGTAGAAAATGTATATATTTATGTAGAAATATATATATAAAATACTTACACATATACATATATATATGTATCTGTATATATAATCTTAATATTATAAATTTAATGATTTAGGTATAAATATGTATATAATTATGATGCACCAATGTGTATTTATAAATATATATGCCTATACGTAAACACATATATACGATTGTATAGCATATATATGTATAAAGCGATATATTTAGCACAACGTGCATACGTGTATATATAAATAAATTAATAAATAACTATTTATTCTCGAATTTATAGAGACACACCAAATCAGCCATGTTCGTGCATATATACATGCATATGGTTGGCGGCATGCGGTTTCGGATTTGCTTTTCACTGTGGAAAGCCACAGGACGCCTGCGCCTACACAGAGACCATGGGTGGCTTGCGCTGCATCACCCACAGCTCCAACCACACACCTCATACCCAGGGTGAACTCGAAGGAATAAGACCGGGAGGCGTGTAGATGGGAGTCACGTTTCTCCAACGGAGCTGGCCCACACTCCTTCACAGGCAAATACAAGCACGCTGTGGTTAGGGAAGCAACCGTGCACAAGGCGGTGGCTGAACCGTAATCCGCTCCACACTGAGTGCATGAAACCACTCTTTGATCCTAACACGGCCACAAGGACCGTGTACCCCGTCCCCTTTAGCGACGACCAACTGTCTCCTAGAGCCATTATGGACAAGGTAGTAGGTAATGGACAGGTAGGCACCTTGTCAATATGCACATCAAGCGCAGCCACACGGCGGCTATCAAGCAACAGCCAATCAATTGAGCTAAAGCTAACAAAGAATATAAATCAAGCAATGCACAAGGAAACGTGACAAAAATGTTAACTTTATGATCATATGAAATAGTTCGTTTACAAAGGACCCGACATAAGTTCACGAGGTCAGAAATTATGTTTTACGGAAACGCCACAAACACAAAACTGTTATCGAAATTAACTACAATTTGCTTAAGCGACGTGTGCAATTTTATCGAAAAGCGTACAGGTAGACATTTATATGAGAAAGAAAAGCATTAGGACAAAATTGCAAACCCACCATCTGAAATACAGGGACTTAGCATGCAATCACGCGGTTAGTAAATCGAATGCAGCGTGCCTAACAACGCTGCGCCGGTTCTGCCTACCTTTCCAGCAGGATTGGTCATCGTTTTTGTAGTAGCCCCAAGTGGCCTCGTGCACGGCTCACTAAGCTTGCCTGACATAGGCACTCGCGACCGCATGTGCTACAGCACCATGCGCTCGATGTGGACGGAGTTCAACCCATCGTTGCTTGCCGCTTCCGCACTTTCCCCTTCTCTGCATGGATGAGATCATTCTCCCGCACATGGATATATATACATGAATATATACATAGCTTTATATCACTTAAGGCCCATACTTAGGCGTGTGTTGCATTCAGCATGTGTCCTTACCGCAGTTGGTCGAAGGCAGCTTATGTTTAAATTACGTATTTTAAGCTGCATAAAGCTTATTTAACTGGACTTGTTGTTTTACCATTCCGCACTAGGGTCGCATTGACGCACGCGTTGCATACATTGTTGGTGGGGATGGTTGTTAATGGTTAATACGTAGGTGGAATAGTTTAGAAAAACCAGTGGACCATCTCTACTTATCTCAGGTTGCTTGCTGACCGGGAGACCAGGTGCTGGCCCTCTTGGCCGTGCTAGGCTAGGAGAGCGGTTTCATGTACCGAATGGGGAGCTGTTACTTTAGACGAGAGAATAGGGTGGTTTCGCATGGAGTTGCATGAGTCAGGGAAATCATCCCTCTGCTACTGAATGCATGATAATGTACGCTGCGGGAGTTATCATTGGCGTACGTGGAAAGCGGGGAAAGTGTTTAAATTATGAGAAATGCGGTTGGCTACGTAATAATGCGTTATTATGTGGACGCCAACAAGTGCAACACGAGTGGACGGCCAACAAACGACGGTCATGGATAGCTCGGTATCATTCTGCCTTGCGTGGAATTCTGAAGAATACGGGGTTCCTACTGTGTTTGTATAACACTTAACAAGTGACCCCATTGTTTGACTGCCTCCTAAGGCAAGTGGAAAAAGCATTTAGAGGTGTGTTTCGTTTTACAGAGAATATATCATTTAGTTATTTATTTAGTTAACTAGCCCATGTACTGTTTCGGTTCAGAGGAGACATCAAGCGCACTTGGCTGGCGTACTCCGCTGCGACCCACCGCAAGCTACGAGGAACACTGCACGTGCAGGCCGAGGACCACAATTTCTTCTGGACAGAAATTCTGTGGTCTTACTCAGCAAAAAAATACACTTGAACAACACCCACCAACCCCAAGCAACCACTTACTGCCCAAGTGCCCTGCAATGGCAGCCTCCGCTGTGTAGATCACGTGAACTAACGATGACGTAGAAAGAATATGGAGGTTAAAGCGAAAGGATATGTATTAAACTGAAGGATAACACTAAAGAGTGAGCACAATGACAGTGGAAACGCAAGGTAGGAAAGTGCAGATGGTCAGGAGAAAGGAAAGGTTTCTTGTTGCTACATGATATCCTCTAACTGACGCTCGAAATCTTAACGGTAAATTCACCGACTACAATTTTTGGAAACAAGTACCAGCGCTCAAGAACACTACGCGATAGCGGAGATTCCGCCCCGATTCTGTCGGAACGTGGCGTGTGTAACTTCATGGAATAACCGCGAAGACAAGGCAACCTAGTCGGGCTAAATAACTAGCTAAAGTTTGGTCTAACCTTCCCTGTTCAAATGCGGTAAGTAATGATTAGGTCACTCCGCAGACGTTAGTGGTGCATTGAATACAAACCCAAGCTAAGTAGAGGCACGGAATACGATTGCATCTGTAACCCCTCTAACTATTAAGTACCTACTCCCGAAACCCTCCTGAGCTACATTTTGTCCCGAACAAGGCAGGGCAGACAAGCCTAGAAGCAGCGTTTCAGATAAAGCTTGATGAAAGCGGTAAAGGCTTCACAAATATCACGGCAAATAAGACCACGAAAAAATGGTGTATCAACCGCAACATGCTGAAAATCGTACTTGCGCGTCCTTCCAGTTGTCACCAGGATATAGCTAAATGGACGACACCTAGGTCTACATGGTTGGAGATAAGAAGGAGTTCTACCCTACCAAGCTCTAGCTCGAAGGTGGAGAGGTTGCTTTTATACGAAGGACGGAAAGCAGTCTGCTTAATGGGCAGTAGCCACAAATTAAACCAGTCCCAGAGTGACAGGACATGCTGAATGACCTCAGAATTGCAGGGACAATTACAAGGTTCCCTATCTTAAGTTATTCAACAAACCATAGGGGTGCTATCACTGGCTCTCCAGGTAGATCGTTTAGGTAGATGGAGAACAGCGCCCGGCCAAGGAACGAGCCGCGTGGGCACCATTAATCTAAAGGATAAACAGCAACCTACACGTACCTACTGCTCACTTCCCTGCAAGAATGCAGATACTCAGTGATGGGCGCGGCCAGATATGCCATACGAGCTCAATTTTTGTGCTGGTCTCAATTGAGGTACGTTATTAAATACTGTTGAGAGGTCGACAATAAGCACATGCACTACGTGATCATTGTCCACTACCTACGCGCAAGGTTTACGTGAATTCAATAAATTCCTTAGACACGAAAATCCCTTCCGGAATCCGTGTTGTGCACTAAATAAATGAATAAATAACTAAAAAATACATTCTCGGTAAAATGAGACACACCTGTAAAGGCGCGATAAAATATGCATCCAAGCAGAGCTTCTTTGGAAAATTAAAACACTTCTTTTTAATGAAACGTATAAACGAAAAGATGTAGTCAATACGATTGAGCATTTTGTCAGGTAATAATCAGATCAAAGAACATAATGGCGCTGGGGCGCCTAAAAATCAGTCATAACTGAATAGAATAAAGCTATTCAAGTGAAATTGCGGCGAATCTTACCAGCTTTTCGAACAGCTTGCCTATGATGCTGGTGAGCTTGACTGTCGTATACTTGGCTGACAGACGCTTGGCGCCATGTCTGAAGACAGGACAAATGACAGATTCCTTCCATTCAGCAGGTAATGTACAGCTGTCAAGTGACTTCTGAAACATCATTGTAAGTGGTCCACTTAGTTACAACTCCAACACAGGCAGAAGCTTCGGGTGGAATGAATCAGTTCCAGCGGTTATAGCAAGGTGCAGCTCTCGCAGCATCCTTGAACCTTCGCTTCTACCACGGTAAGCACAGCCAAATAAGGACCCATAGTTACTCTGGGGAAAAGTTCAACGCAAGTCAATGCGGCCTAGCGTTCAAAAGCCCCTGCATACTGCTTACCAAGCGCAAGAGCCTTGTCTGAATCCGCATAATGTGGGTTTCTTCAGACCATCTCAACGTTGGAATTACCCAATTTGGACCACAGCGCCCCTTAACCCAAGCGCAGAACTGCTTCGAATATTCGAAGATCTACAAGTCATTTACTTTACTTACGCCAGCAGGGCTATCATCAAGAGTTGTATATACATAATTCCAGCCCCGCGGTAGCTGTCAGAAGTGCTAGTAGCTGGAGCCGAATGTAGGCCTTCCAGCACCTGGAAGGCTTCTGGAGCAGGTATTTCCAATGGTATCTATCCACGGCGGCCCTGCTCGTGTCTTCTTACTCCTCTCAAGCGTGACGTTAATTGTAAACACGCGTGCGAATAGGTTTAAATTGAGCCCAGGCCGACTGAAAGGTGGCGAGCACCGGGATTTCTCAACGCAACCCAACAGCCTTGCCACGCATTGCCTGATAGTTAGCACGCCACATGTTTGGATGTGGCTCGGCGATGCTCTGGTGACGTGTGGTTAGCGTAGACCTGAATACTAAACGGACATGATCACTGGCACCTATTGGAAAGCTGTGCTTGTTGTCACAAACTATGTCGCCCGAAAAGAAATAAGCTGGACATCCGTGTGCCAACTGGAGAGGCCCACAAACTGATGCAGCGGTACGTGTAGCGTAAGCTAAAGAGCTGCATTGAAAGTACCTGCAATCGAGTAGCAAGAAAGATTTATCCAGCAAATTTCCGGCAGATGGAAGTCCTGCAGTATGAAACACCCGTTGCCGGTTTGGGAGGGTATAAGGTCATGCGCCATTTTGGACGCACTCGTTTGGCCTCTATACGTAATTACAACTGTAAGTTGAGCTGAGGAAGAGCTAATCACCAGCGACAGAGCTTTGACAGCTTTATCTGTCGACTGAAACATGTAGGTACGTAAAATGGCAAGTCCACAGCCAACGTAAAGCGCAACGACCCGCACAGTCGGCCACCAAAGCAATCATATCTAAGTAGTGCGTATCCAGACAAATGTACTTCACCACCCGTGATGTCTTGAGACAGCCACGTTTCGGTGCGTGCAAGCATAGCGGGATGGGACCCATCTACAAGTAGACAAATCTCGCACACCTTATTCCTTAGGCTCCGCAAATTGGTTAGCACTATCTGAAAGTACTCGTAATGTGAAGTCTTTGTTCTTGCGCTATCAGGACTAGCACTGGTAGGGCGGAGAAACACCAACGGCTAACCTTTGGCTACCTACCGGAAAACCCACCAACTGAAGACCATGTTCACCGGCAGCTCAACTGGTTTTGAGGTCCTTAATAGCCTCTTTTAGCTTCAGCATTTCCAATAGCTTGCTGTCTGGCTGAACGTTAACAGTAGTACCATTCAGTGTAATGGCAAACCGCAGCAGCGCATTGTGTACCTCTGGGGTAGATAAGAATACACGAAGTACGCGCTGTTGCGATATTGAAGCCTTAATTGTGACGTTACCCAATGTAGTCAGTTTCGTGACAGTGACTCCGGGAAACCCAGGCGGAAAGAGCTTCTTTACGCAAATCTTAAATTACTATAGGTCATTCAAGGTACGTTCCGCAGGATGTGCAGCAGTGGATTCCACCGCGCTACGGAATCTCCGGCTGCTATGCATGAAACAACCACCTCCAAGGTGTCTAGTTACCCCACGGGTTTTGGAATTTAGACGAACAACCGCCGGCTTAGCCGCAGGTAATGAGACTGTGCGCAGGTTAACAGTGGACGCTGAAGTAACTCTAGCATACGTATATTCTCCAGCAAGCGTTGCCTAAACGCTGGGTGCAACGCCATTATCATCGAGAAATGTTGCCTTGGAGTAGTTAGAATTACAAATTGGTCAAAGTTTGCTTCTCGTGTTTAAGCACCCACTGCTTTCCACAATGTCCGCTAAAAGCCCATTAGTATGGCACGACCGAAATTACAGTTACTGCGTCGGGGCCAGTACCAAAACAATTAGTAATGAATTCTATTATTGACAGCCATCACACAACAAGACAACGATTTTTGGCGTTTGCATTCTCAACCAGCTTATACAATCATGGCTGCCTTGATCAAGCTATCGGTCCAGCCAACAGAGGAAATTGGAAACCATTTGATTGCGAATAACAGAATATGAAATCAGTCGTCAAGCGCCTTTGCCAGTTATACATAAGTGTTTAAACTGCTTTACGGCAGTGCTGCAGGACGTAGAGGGTTTTCGCTTGGTAAGCGTTCTCCCTATAAAAAGTCACATATGTCTGTTTAACAACACTACGACGTGGGGGATGTGACTCACCACTTAATAAAAATCACTGCCCACAACTACATACTGACGTTGAATAGACATATTTCAGCTTTTCTCGACACCTGCAATAATATGACACTCTCCGCCTACATGTACCGTTTTACTGCACTTAGAGTACCTTGACCGTTTGCACTATGCACAATTGAACCCAAGTATCGTTGTGAAACTAAACTGCCTGTAGACCTTGATCATGCCTGTTTTGGTGTGTCTCCATAAATATGAGAATAAACTATTACTTATTTATTTATCAGTGCATGCAATATCACGTACTGTTTCTCACAGAAGGCATCAATCTTGAGACGCAACCGGCGAACATTTACATACTGTACGGAAAACTCTCAGACTGCGGAGTTACCAACGAATACTTGAAAAACCTACATGACGCTGCGAAACAATTAACATGCACCGCATTCCCCACTTCCTCAGCGCTTCTGTAGCAAGCACAAACCGTTCGGCGAAACACAGCAGCGTCAAGCAACATGGCGCAAGTAAAACAAGCCAACCTCATCAATTGATTGCCACTACGAACAATGCGCAATATATGTGAAATGCATGCGTAGGTTATTCAACCGTAATTGTTTCCTTTTACGTCGGCATTATATGTCAATGTATTAAATCCTTATGCACGCAATGGCCATCATTTTGGCTGGCGTGCCCAAACGCAATACACCCGTAACGATAATTTTCCTTACAAAAGTTAGCCACTTCTGTTACTCATTAGGAAAATTATGTTCTGTGTCCTCTGAAGGTAGGTGTTTTGTTAGGGTTAGTTATTGCGGAAGGTGTTTATAATGAGGTCAGGTACTCCACAAAGCTAAATGCTGTACTGTACCGTGCTTAACTGCGAAGTAGTAAAATTTTGAGAAGTTAATATATAACAGTACGCAAGTGGTTAATAAGTAAGTGAAGGTGCAATATCGCTTAGGAAATGCAGCGCTATGTTTCCGTAAAATGAAAGCAGTGCTAGCATGTAGCATGTGGTTGTAAGTACCAATGGTTTTGCACTGGTGGTTACCGCTGAAAGTCGTAACGGTGTAAGCGAAATGATGACCAGAATTATTGTAAATCGTTAGATAATGGACCGCATGTGTGTAAACATGTCCACTTCTCTCCAAAAATATGTATGTAAATATATACGCATATATAAGTGCATAGATATATATGATAACAATATTTCTAGACGCTATGCAGGTTACTCAATATCAAATTGTTCTTGATGCACCTCGTATAATTTTTCAAGTAACTGAATAACCAAGTCCGTCAACCGGACAGGCCTTTAATTAGCTAGCAGATGCGTGTCACCAAGAAATCGATTCGCACTCTGACATTGCGCGTAGTTTTCTCCCCCGGGTACTTCGCTACCGGGAATACCTAAGATGGTTGGCCGGAATAACGCAAGCTGGCCTAGCAACCGAGAAACAGCCAAAGGTTGACATTATTCACCGGCCCCGTAGCAGGTGTTGATATCATTAATGGACATTTTGCTGCAGATTATCCATTAGCAGGAAGCTTGGTGGAACGTGAGCATGTCACCTAACTTTGAAGTTCTTATGAGCATGCAAGATATCCCCCGCCGCCATTTCATGAGTGAAAGGACGGCGAAAGGATTCTATCCGTCTAGTTTTTCCGCAGTGGTACGTCTTTTGAAGTGGAAACGGCAGTGACATGCAAAAAGAAATAAGTGCAGACGAACATAGGGCACAGAAATTCCAACGATTGAAGGGTAACGCGCAAAAAATGAGCAAGGTGGACGGTTACCGGATGTAGGGAAAATAGGAAGGGAAAAGATTACCAACCACCATTTATATTACTGGGGATTGCAACTCTGAATAAATGCAAGGCGCATTATGCGAAATTTAACTTACCCGCAGCAGTGCGTACATACGTATGCTGGCTCACCTTGGTAGGTTGCACATGTGTAATAAAACCCTCCTGGGCCTACAGTACAACTTATTTCATCGTGTTGGTCGGAGCACGGCGAGTCGTCCTTTTCCTGCTGACACCGAGCGCAAAGTGCGCTGTCCGCTTCCGCCGCACAATCATCTTCCTTGTACGCCAAGTAGTTGTGCGTTTCCGAGCGAAAGTTGTGGTTTTCAGCCAACGGAGTTTCAATCCGCGTGACAAGCTGCTGGTAGCGGCAACCATGGCCACACGGGGTACCACAGTTGATTTGCGTTTGTCATGTCTGCCATTACTGGCAATCCGCTGCGCAAACACAATTCCTGCCGCCCCGAACGGAACCACGTGGTTACCGTGGGTCACCCAACCATGCCTTATGGACGAAGAAAGGTACCGCAACCCCACCCGCGCAGCGGCATCGGAAGACGCTCCATCCACTCGTTGGAATATGGGCAGGTGCTCCCACGATAACCGCTGCAACTGTTGCACGTTGGATGAGCGGGCAAACACTTTCACATTACTATGACTCGCCAGGAGCCCTCCCAAAGCATGCCATCACGCCCATCGTTCGGGGGAACCCCTCCGTGCCCATACTATACAAATGCGCCACCGTCTCACCAAACACATAACGAGCGGTGCCAATTTTTCCAGCGCGGTCAAGCACGCCAGCAACACGGGATGGCATCTGCGTGACCGGTACTGATCCCACCGTGTACCGCGACAGGTCCGCCTCTCAAACCTTTTCCGCTGGCAGCACCCAACGGCAAGCACGTAGAACTACCTCTTCCTCGTATGGATGCAGGATAGCAACCTGAACAATGTGGGCACGTGTAATGCACCACTGAAGATTAAAGCGACATTCGCATGAGCTGTCATTCTCTATGAGCACACGCTGCATACCCAGGCGCTCGTTAACCACCAGTTAATACGTGCTGACCGGGTACACACTGCGTATGCGAACTCCTAGACTATGCCGCACCTACTGCCGACGAACGTATGAAGACAGCTTACTCAAAAGCAACTGCTCACTTGTTACACATTGCTTAAAGTCGCACATACACAGCTTATCTCTTACAATCACTGTTTTGCTCTTCTCTAAAATGCCTTTGCACTGCCGCACTATCAACCGAAACAAATGATTCAGATTTGACAGCTCACTTAAAGTGTTCTTCAAATGCGTAATCTCATTTTTAACGCGCTTGGTGCTGTCGCACACAAATAACGCCAAGTCGCCCAACGAATGCGCCGCACAGATAAGCCGCCATGGGAGTCGCGTGCGACAGGGGTACGGAAAGCATGCACCACTGCGCACCGCTACACCCTCCAGAATACGGTGACAATGCTCGCAGTCGTGACCATAAAACAAAGAACGCGACATGTTGATCAGCGTCATTTGATCCTCGAAGTTACAGAAGGTAAGGTGCGCACAACGCCGCTGCATGTCAAATATAATGTGTACCGGAAAAGGCGAGGTTGGGTGTGGGAAACGCGGTGCGAAACGCATTCAAGTGAGCTGCGCACCGGGCCATAAGCAGCGTTCGCACATGGTTACCCCCGGGGGCCAATTCCAGCATACTTCTCACCGCCTCTTGTTAGCTATCCACCATAACATTCAGCAAAAGCGCATAAAAGAAACTGATACCAAGTCGGCTGAGGTTCACAAACATAAAATGCCACAGGATATAACTGCCGTAATTGATCTGATATGTGGTCTGCCAAAATTTTCCCGCTGTATTGGCCCACCAATTCCAGCATGCGCGAAGGGACGAAAATGGGCACCGGATCTCATTTCCCTCACGCATTATTTTCAGTTGACCATTGCTTTGCAAAAGTTGCGTAACCTCCCAACCTCCGTGACACCAACGTTAGAACGGCGCTGCTGCATGCTATACAAATCGAGCATCGTTAAACGAATGTCGTATTGAAGCTACGTGTAATCGCACGCGCTTCTCACGTCTGACAAATGCCTTCATCAGGTTCAGCGCCACGCTTACCTGTTCCGTTGTTAACGTCGATAGTTGGCATACAGCTAAGGCTTCCCCGGACAAAATTGTGCGAATGACGCATACAAGCGTATTCAATCTCGTAGCATCCACCCTACAAAACCACTGAATAACGTGCAAGCGATCGTAACAACGGTAACTGTTAGAAAATTATCACCCGGATAAACAACCTTTACCACTTTCCAGCGACGTTCTATGGTTTGCTATGCAAGCACATAAACTGTATATTTTGGTACTGGCATCCTTCTGGAAGCACCTGCCCAGCTTCTCTTTGTAAGTTTCCGCCGTAACAACGGCCAGACTAACAAGCGCTGTCTCCGTTTCAATATGAAAACGTTTTAGACCCGCAAAAAGCGATGTAAAGTCCAGATATGAACCACTGTAAATTCGACGAAATGCGCCAGTTATCAAACAGGGATGCTGTCGCTAGCAGCAGGAAAACGACGAACCACCGTAACTCATTTACACCGTTTCGTATAATAAGTCATAATTCACCTCTTGGCATATTAACCACAAGTTTCACATCATAATAAACATACTAATGCATCGAAACGCTTTATATTTTCGAGTAGCAACGAATCACCTTGTGTATCACAACCACACTGTCAAACTTTCATTGATCGCTCTTGGCGGACGCGGCCCTCCGGCGCTACAGATTACGTCGAGAATATACTCATCAGGAGGGAACTCTGCAGTACGACTTTGACGCAAAACCTGAATAAAATCTGTGCAAATTGTTTTAATATTTTCGTTAAAATATACAGCCTTGCATTATTGAATACCTTTTGCTTTAAAAATGAATGGGCATAGATTTTACGCGCATGTTTACGTACACTAATTTGGAAGCAAGAGGTTTGGCTGTAATTGATTTAAGTAACTTTCTTTAAAAAGTCGATAAAAATGTCTCAGCCTATTATCATATTACAAAACTTTTACTTTCCTTGCAAATGAAGGTTCATGTAGTTAACAATGCTGTACCCCAGAACAAGATGCAGCTCAAATTCAATTAAACCCTTCATCCTACAATCAAATAGTCCCTTGGCTGTAATGAAGTACAATGTTATTCCTCGTTCGGCCTAAGGGTGTGCGCTACGGAAGCGTACGCGGAAAGCAAAATAACTTAACAGAGCGCGGTGCCGAACTAATTACGGCGGACGGACAGCGCGAAGAAGACACGCAGTCAACGGACAGCCACGAGTCGTAGTTCCGAACGCGTGACGCAAAGGACAATTGAATGCCGCTTAAGAAGGATTAATCCAGGACCGTCAAGACGAGTAAGCCATACAAACGGGTTTGTACAGAAGTCCAGTGCGCAATACAAAGACGCCAAACAAGAGGCATAAAAAGCAAAATGTTTATCGTATTTTGGATCACCGACGATATCTAAAATAAACTAAATGACAATAAACGGTAACGATTCAGTTAAACAATCCAATGTGGCTACTCGAGTTACAAAGGATTGATCTGGTTCGCGTGGTCGAATATCAACCCGATTTTTACTTGATCTTTGCGATATCAACAAACCCGTAATATCTTGCTTTAGTGACTTCAACCAGAAGCCACGCGATATTTCATTGGAAACTCTACATACAGTAGGTAAAATTTTAAATATATTCCAATGCTGTTAGATTGGTCACCTTCTTTCCCGTTTAAATCACAAGAAACTGACCAACTGAAACGTTCTGTTTAGAGTTATTCAACGCATTTACCAGAAAATCCTAGATTTGAATACTCCTGAAATAGATCATTATCAATTTACGCAAAGCTTTCCGGTTTGTGTCATAGATAAACTTCACTGACTGAAACTGAGAAAACGGGCGACGAAACGACGAAGAGCAGCACTTTCAGCGTATTTATCTTAAATTTATCGTGCAGGTTAATTGCACACGATGAAGTGACACAATATATAACATTAACAGTACATTGCTTTTCTTTACTCATTATTTTCGGGTATCTGCTGATAGTCCGGTTCGAACTGCAGGCAGCGTACTGACAGTGCGGCTGTGCACATGAAGCATTTTTCACGGCTCAAAGATATGGAGCCTCCTTTATATGTCACCAATATTGCGTTAATCTGTTTTTGCAGTAACGTTTTAAAGAGCTTTAGGACCGGGTGCTGGAATTTGTGAGCGAATAGTTAAACAATCGCAGGACGCACACATTGTGATCTTACCGATTCGTTGGGATCTAAGCCGAAATCTTGGCTATCGCGTGAAACAGGATTATATATATATGTATATATATAATTTTTACTTCATAAGTGACAAGTGCGGTTAAAAGACACGCATGCAATGCTTCTATCTTGCACATTGTTTAAAATGGCGATGAAGCGACGTGGCACATTTGGTTAACTTTCCTCATGCCGGATGATGCTGAAGTGTTTGGTCGTAAGGTTTGTGGTTGCTACAATGCGCTTAGGAGGTAGAGAATGCAGTACATAATAATGACATCGCAGTTATGCGGTTTTTCCTTTATTCGTTTTTGGCTCCGCAGTATGTGGGTTTTCCGTACCAGCTTATGAAACTCCGCCGAGTGCATTCTAAGCGTGCTGCCTTCCGTTGGATGTGGTACGTAGTATTGCATGCACGGGTGATGGTCAATAATAGAAACCGTGACAACTTGTTTCCGTACTGGTCCCAAAGCGGTAAGTGTAATTAAGGGCGGGCCATACTAAGTGGTGCTTTAGCTAAAACATTAGGAAGAGCAGTGTTTGATTAGACACAAGAATAAAAACTAAATATTATATAATTCTATGTTCTACATGGCAACATTGGCTGATGATGTTGGTCTTGCACCGGGCGTTTATCTAACGCTTACCGGTGAAGTTTTCGGGTTTTCTGTCTACTAACCCGTTTTCCTCCTTTTTACCTTTTAGCTGTTTATCGGTCTACTGAGTATAGGTGTTACAGTTCCGCTGCTTTCTATTTTACAATGTCCATCCCATTATGCCCCCAAGTGATCGTTGATGCTCCAGGCGCTTGCAAGAGCGCGAGCTGTGCTCTACTGGAGACTGACGATACTGGCGGCATGCAGTGGAAAGACTGCAACCAGAAGTATGATTATCAATGCACCGCTCTGACTGCTAAACCGTACACCATGTTATTTACTAGTGCGATTGCTTTTATCTGCGTCAGGAGTCGTGGATGCTGACAGGGAAATCCAAGTTTTCTCAGTCAAAACCGCAAAGTTTGGTGCATTCTGCCACGGCGATCGCCACTGTTTTAGCCGAGCACAATCGTAAGCTAGACTGGTTGAGAGAGGAGCCTGGCCTCTCTAGCGATGTCCGTTATATGAAGCCAAATGGGCAGGTGAACTCTGTTGGTCAACTGGTGGTGCCCACTATAACGTCTAAAGCGCTTGTTGATGCATGGGTAGCAGGGTTATACTCCTTAACCCAGTGTCCTCCACTGCCGTACTTCTTGCCGGACGCTTGTTGGGCGACCTACACTGATTTAAAATGTGCCTAACGGCGGTTTTATTGTCTGCGCTTTCCGGTGTTACTGACGGGAAACCGACTACGTTGGTTAACGTTTCGGATAACGCACAAAAACTTGGACGGCTCTTACTTTGTGTGGTGCTATTCACCTAGGCATAACGCAACACGCTGTTGCGGTCTGCTTTCAAACGGATTGGCAATAATATGAGTGTGCAACCGGACCTACTGGGGGGGGGTAGGTTGATGCTACATGAGGCGGCAAATGACCACAAAAGCAGGCGTGTGGCCGTTGACTAGGATGTGCGGTCGTTGGGCTTATAGGTGCTCAGCCGGCGGTCCTTTTCAGCTCCGCCAGTTCCTGCTCTACTAAAGCCCGATGCAGCCTTGGTTATTGCGAAAGCGTTCCCATAGTGCTCAGCAACGTGGGAAGCCTAAGGAATACAATGACGAGATAAATAAATAAATGAATGGTATATTCTTGGTAAAATGTGGCACACCTGTGAAGGCGCGATCAAATATACATACAAGCATAGCTTCTTTGGAATAGTAAAATATTTCGTTTTAATGTAAGATATAACAGAACAGATGTAGTCCAGACAAATGCGCATTTTGTCAGGTAATAGTCAGACCAAGAAACGTAATGGCGCCGGAGCTCGTAAAAGTCAGTCATAACTGTTGTGTCAGAGTACAAATTGGGTGTGAATTCGCTAGGTAATAATCCATGAGCATAGGAGCCCAACCAAGATTTTGTGCAATCAATGAGCAGTAAGAAATCGGAACGTTCTATGCTCCATCAAAGCATTCTTTATAGTAAAATCAGCTGCAGAACTTGTATGTAGAAGTGAGATTTTCGACAGCGTGATATTTTCAGCTGTGGCTTTATTCAGTGGCGAGGCACACCCGCCACGTTGCAGTGTTGTTAAGCGGACATTCGTGGCTTTTTATCGGGTGAAAACCCACCAGATCCTGGAACACTGCCGTAGCTTCCGTTGAACAGTAGTGCTAACCGGCTACACATCGTACAAACCGATTTTGCACTCTATTATTCGCAGTCGGTTGGCAGCCAACATTCTTCCTTGGTTGACCGATTGGCTTGGTAGTGCACGGACAGTAGTCGTTGAAACCGGTCAGTGTTGCGAAAGAGTCGCACAGGCGAATGATAAAGAGTGAAGGTGAGTAAAAGTTGTTAACAGAGGCTGTTTTTCCGTTACATACTTGCCCGGTTCGCAAACTCTTCCAGCTATCCACGCTGGAATTATCATAAGGATGGTAAGTGCAGTTGTTCCTTGTGGCTAAATACGTCCATAACAGGCAAAAATGCCAGTGAGTTGTCCAGTGCTGGATGGTTACGGGTTTCTGACTTCGCAAAATGGAATCGGAATTCCTTCCAATGCAAGTGAGTGTAACTGTCTCCATCGTCAAGTGAAAACTCCATAAAAGGCCACCAGAAAGCCATTTATACGAGAGTACAACTGTCCGTGGATTGCCATCGGAAAAGCTCCAGGTGAATGGAGAATCGGAATGTTCTTTCGGAAACGTAAGGCGCCGAAACCAATTTTTTGAATACCGGTGAGAATGAGCAAAGCTAACCGAGGTAAGCACTCCAGCAATGTTTGTCTTCCGTTGTGGAACAATGGATCCATGTAGATATTCCAGGTGAGTAGATTGTGATACTGCGAGTAGGAGGCGAGCTAAACACATTTGTTTAGACCCGTGATATTAGCGTCTCCAGCATGGCGGAAAGCGCTCCATTTGGAACGATGAGTGGGTTCTGTATCTCCCGGAGAAAGGATCAAATGTTTAGGCTAGCTGGCTATTGGGAATGGGTCGGCCAGTTCCAGTGGATAGCCTTTCTTGTTTTGGCCGATGTAACTGGAACTCTCGGGGGAAAACGTGCACTACTATACATGGCAGAGAACCGTAGTGGTCTGCTTGTAGGTGCGTCTACCGGTACGCTCGCATTCACTGCAACCTGGCTGTTCCAGGACATCACGGACCGTTGAGTACGGCTGTCTGGTTAGGCACCATTTAGATGAGATCGCTACGTTGGCCGACAAGACGGGGTCATATATGTGAACTTGACGTTCTTCGTACCTACATGTTTCAAACAACGGACAAAACGGCCGAAGCTCTGGCAGTAATAATTATTACTTCCCCGGCGCAAATTATAGTAATAATTTTTGTACAGAAGCACTTGGATGGAATCCAAAGCGGCGCTTGGCTTTATTTGCTCCCAATCCGGCAGTAAATCTTTGACACCGGGTGATTTCATGGTACCCAAAGGTTGTTTGAAATGCCCTTCTTATAACGGTGTTAGGTACGTTCCCTACGGTTCCACATGATAGTAACCTTTAAGTTCCGTTCCATCGGTTCATGGACCTCTTGAGGTATATGGATGCTTAAGTACCGTCCACGTTTGATTTAGTTTTTGTCAAATCGCTGAACTTCTAATGTAACCTCACTTACGGCTCTCCTTTATGGTTCAATGACGATGTGTAGTTATCTTTCCGCTGTACTGCGTTCAGACGTCAGCAGAAAATTTCTGAGCATTATCCCAACGTATGGAGTGTACGCTGTCAAGAACTGCGTAGCGATGCGTGCAACTTGCTCAGCTGAGTCCAATGCGATACGGACCTCTAGGTACGCAACTACGATAGGTCTCTAGTAAAGTTGGCGGCGTTACAGGATTTGACGGTGTGTGAATATCTTATCCACTCACGCGCGGCTAGACCGGAGGCCTACACGTTTTTGCGGTATTGCAATTGACGAATGGGAGATAACCTGCGGAGTAGAATGGATGCCAATAGCTTGGACGCAACTGAAATGAAACCAATTCCCGGTGCTTGGTACATGAAGTGCGAGCACACTTCTTAAAAACCGGGACCATACCTGACTGGCTCTAAAAAACGGCAGCCATTTTACGTGCTAGATTTTGAAGATCAATGTGGTTAGATTTATATTGATAACTGAGCCTCCGGATTTGAAGAACGCCGGAGGATGTCTGTCTGAGCTGGTAACCTTTAACTTTTTTAGGTGTCGAATTACAAGACAGAGTTTCGCTTCGCTGGTTGGAGCAATTGTGACTACTCTGGGCGGTCAGCTAAATTCGTAGGGAATATACGTAGACGGTGAGGGCCGACTGAATCGGAAATGCAAAAGTTCAGCCCATCGGTCCCAGCGTCTCCGTAAGATGAGAATCGGCAAACCAATCGCTTTGCATATAGTCTCACTGACACCAGGCTTTCTGTGGTCATTAGAACGAATGAGATACAAGATCTTGCGAATATAGCATGAGAGCAGCGGCCTGCATTTTGGAAGCACGCGAGACCACCCGGCTTTAGGGTCACTGCTTAGGCGTTGTTTGACCTTCTGACTGACTGAACCGTGAGCTTCATCATGATTAGACTCCTCTGGGACATTCTCGCAGCAAGCAAAAATCCAAAGTGCGCGTATAGATCCAGGCCTTCATAGTGTGCTGAGTGAGATCACAGACTTGTAGTCCGGAAGTGATCGTGAGTTGCATGCACGTGCAGTGTTTCGCAGTATGCGGTGGGTCATAGCTGAGTGCACCAGACAGGGAAGCTGAATACACTGCCGAACCGATACCGTAGAGTGGCTAGGTTGTCTTTTCCAAGTGACTTCACAGGCAGGCACATCAGTTAAGTTGATTGTTAGGTGTTAGACTAAATCAGTTGCAACCCCGCATTCTTTAATTCAGCGCGGGATAGATAACGCTTTTTTCAAATCAGCAGGTACGTGTGTTATAGGCGCACAGCTGGGATGGCGCAGAACATCGGAGCTGGGCCTTGCCTCTGATGGTGGGTATGACTATATGGATACTCAATGGTTTGCCAACGCCCGACTCAAGTCGGGTAGCCTTTGGTGGAATTGTTCAAACAATTTTATCATCAGTCGTGGAGGGGCACCTCAAGGGAACTTTGATGAACCCACTGCCCTGCAATTCAGAGTGCGATGGCAGTGCTAGGGATACTGAACCTAGAGCAATACCTGTCTCGAAATTGGTCGCCGGAAAATAATACCTGGCCCATGAATCTTATGAACAACAGTTCTAGCTTGTTTTTCTACCCTTCCACTTCTTCTCTTCCCCGTACTCTGGCATAGATCGTTCCTAAACTAGCAAGCCGCTGCAATGGAAAATGTGTGGTACCACCGAGTGTTATTCCGGTTTGCTAAAGCTATCGGTTTGGGAGACAATAGCTGAGAAAGTTTAACCGTTGTTTTACTTTTGGCGTGGTCGCCTAGCCCCTTTTGCTGAGTAGTTCAGCAGGCCAGTTGCAACACAGCCACTTGCCGAGTAGCTGGATCTGATATGGAAAGTGGATGTCAAACGTCTCACAGGTGGTGGGATTTTACATGAGCCTTCTGTCATAAAACGTAACAAAGCTCTTGGACTCGATGGCCATTATCCATCTTTGCCGAAAGATGTTGATGACTCTAGCTTGTTTCTCTTACCTTGATAACAGTGTCCACTGTATTTGTCACATAACTGGATAGCTTAAGCCGCGTATCAGCAAGGCCCGAGCGGCCCTCCAGAGAATAAACTATTATTGTAGAGGACTTTATATGTGCCTGTCAATAAAATTTTAATTGGCTAGTGTTGCGCTTAGACCGGTCCTACTGGATGGATAAGAGACTTGGCCAGTTCGCGCCGTGGACATGAAATGCTTGCCCTTGTTTCAACGCCGGTGCTTGCAAAGTATTGCCGTGATCTAGTGGAAAATTCGGGTGAGCAATGCGGAGTTCCGTAAATGGTTTTCCCCAAAAGCCTTCTTGTTATACACTGGAGCATTTACCGTTTTCTATTCACTGATGTTACCCAGGCAATTTTCGCATGAGGCTGGTTTACCGGCTTCCTTGGCGTGTCCTTTAATCTGTGACTGCTCCAATTTAGGTAGAACCACGAGTTGGACTGTCCGTGCCAAGGAACGAAAGAATTAAAATATTGACTATGGGCAACCAGGCCGGTGCGTGCAAAATCGTTCCAGACGTGGCGCAATCAGTGAACTTAATGCATTCCATCGCTTACATCTGGGTACTTAGGCTAGTTCAATTCGGCTTAATTTATTGTACTTCTTGCAGCTATTTTCTTTACATTCGGTTTGCGTCTAAGCTGTGTCTTGAAGTAGTTAATGTTTGTTATTTCCGCTATTTGATTAGTGGAAACCTCATCCACAGCACGATGTTCGCAACATAGTTGATCGACTGCACTGAGCTGAGAATGTCAATCCTACTTTTTGCGGGCAACTTAAGGATTTGGGCAACTGTAAACAAACCTAGTGTTCCATGTGCCTTACAACCGACTGTACATATACAATGGAAATTGTCTGCTTTGTACATCTACCAATGAACCTCGATACCAACGCTAAAATGTCCGGCGCCAGTTCGCATCTTCGGGATGTGTCACAGATAATTGTTTTATGGTAGGCGTGCTACAAGTAAAGCAGTTCATCCTCTGGAAACACCTTTACTTCTTGCACGTCGTATCCTGTGAACGCCGTCTACAGTTTCCAGATCAAATGATCCACCTATAATGATCGCGCAGCCACAACACAAGTGGCTTCGACACCACTAGTAAACATGCAGTCCCTTGACACGTTGTCTCTGGAACAGGCAGCCTCCGAGCCCAATGAACTCGATTCCAACGCAGTGCGTCGTTACCATCCAATAGTGTGATTTTCAGGCCATCAGTGCGCATGCCTTGCTGCGCTTCATCATTTTCAAAGCCAAATGGCATTCACCTACAATGATCCATTGGGCATTCCGTCCGCATAATTGCTTACCCGTGCACAGCACACAGTAATGTTGCTTTTGGACCAACGGTAGACAACCATCACCCTGGTTTATGCTGGTAGTCCCATAATATGCCACCAACCACGCACCATTGCTCTTGGTATCAGTTTCACCTCATGTACTTGCCCCACCTTGCAGTGACAGTTTGACCGCTACTACACATGTCGCCTCCCAGTCCATGGTTTTACGGAGCCATACCACTTCTAGCTGCCATGCGTCTTTGATTATTTTGGAACTTTCACCGGTAAGTTGAAACCCTCCATTTCCGTGGCTTGCGATACCAAGTTCACATGTCCCGCCCTAGGCATTGTCTTCGCATTACCACATTCCATTCAAGTGCCTTATCCTGTCGTTATGCCGTCCCGTTATGCCGTCCGGTAAGGGAACAGTAAATAGCGTCATTTTCATTGCTTAATAACATATGCCGCGTATAAATCCATCTATACCCCTAACTCAGTGCTACGCTTTGTTGACTTGCCACAAACAGTTCGTTCGCTGTCTACGCGTAAACACTTTGACTGGGCTCTAACAAAGATCAAGGTTACAAGGTCCGTGCTATTTTGGTTATGTTCTCCTTAGGAACGCCCTCTCCATTCATTCCGTTTGCATTCGCCTGCTCGTACTTTCCCATAACTTCCACTTAGAAAGTTGCCTTCACCTTAGGGATGCTGATGACCTAGTTCCTCATACTTATTTGCATGATGTGACTTCTGTTGCGGTTGGGGGCTATGTCCTTTAACTGCTTACGCGTGCATTAACTGACCCTCGAGCTACGCCTACCACATCGTATAACTCAAAACAAGTCAATTACCGCTTCTCGTTGCATGGCGCAAATTATGAGGTCCTACACCACTTTACCATTTATCTGCAAGGAAAACAACGCCGTAGCACGTTTTCATGTCCAGCGTCTACCCCTTCCGGCGTTATAGCACAGGTGAGCAATGCGCATTCCCATTCTCACGTGCCCTTTATTGCTCGGAAACCGACAATTCACTGCCATTAGCCGTCCATGGTTCTCCGAGCTCCTTGCTTACCGCATGGTAGCAGTTGGTGCGTGGCATACATTTTACAACGCAACACTAGTGCACTGAAACTTTTTCATCCATATGCATGATAACCTGCTGGTTCCTTTTAAGCTTACGCCGCTGACCTTTCTCCGAAGCCCACGCAGTTAGCCTGTAGTAGCATAGGGATGGTTTCATCCCGGTTGCTGTTCCGCGCTCAATTCGCGCAACATCCCTCCTGTGGAAATTGTTCTCACTCTGCAGTACATCCTAAACTTCACTAACTACATTACATGTGACCGCTTATATTTCCTATTTGCTTATCCTCCAAATCACGTCACCCCCTGGGTACTACTTAAAGTTCATACTATAGTTCATGCTCCCTAGGTGAAACTCAAACTTTATTCTTAATATTTTTGACACACAACTGAAACGCCAGTATAAACCCGGTTGTCTTTCATTAGAAATGACCTATAACTTAATTGTCTGTTATTTAATTGTATCTCTTAATTAACGTTATATATATGTATATATAGTTATAGTCATAGCAATATAGAATGAATGTTGTAATTAATTATGGGCAGAAATAATGGATAAATTACCATGTAAAATTTTCTAAAAGGTGATATTACTAAGCGGCATATATATGCCTCCCAAAAATACCATGTTTAGCAACGTTTACATGTTATTAGGTCCATTCATTTTCTCGCTTAATTAAATACAATCCTTAGTGTATACTTCTATGATCATACATAGTTAGCCTTACCGCAACCATTGCATAGGTCCTTCAACTGACACATGTACTATAAATTATTATCCATATTATTCTTTCAGCATCAAAATGAACCATCATTGGCGAACGGCTAATGCTTATTTAAACATTATGTCCCAGAACTGCAGTATATACACAACCATCAGGGTTAGACTTATTAGGACATATTTCCTAGCACGTAATTTACCTTAAGTATTTGAATTAATGGACTCCAGCATTGTTACCCACCAACGAATCCATTAGGTACTACCTTAGCTCCATAACAGCTCATTTTACAGAGCAGTCGCACTGCATCATTTTGTGCATCCAAATGGGACCAGAGCTTCACACACTCCGGTAGTCAGCAGTTTTATTGCCCATTACCGTTTTCCTAGAGCACTCTGAAGTATAATGTTATCTCATTATCAATTTTCTCATACAATCCGCAATAAACAGAAAATATATAACCGCTCCATCGTCTTTTGATGTTATCGCGGATGATGGTCGCGAAACTCTTTCCCGCCATTACCACATTCAGGCCTTCCCCACGAAGACAAAACGATCGCTTGAGAAGGCAGACTTTGAGTAGCCCTTCCCCACAAACTGCACAAACGATTTTAGTGCAGCAAACTAGTAGACAATGGCACGCTCTATAAGCAAAAAAAACATAAATACTACTTTAAAGAAACACGTGATTTAAATCATTCTACTTGCAAAAGCGTTTAAGAATCGCGTGTTCTCGAGAGTCTCACGTGGGAAGTAAGAGCTAACTGGAATCACACGGCAGGGCGGCTGGTTTCCGTGATGAGTATATATGACACCAAATAAATATAAAGCTCACAGAGCTAATATTAATCAGGTGTCTTGCTAACACACCTTGGGTGCGATGTTACGCAATATCCGATTTAGGTTTTGTCTTTCATCAACAATGGAGCAAAAAACACGCTGCCGTTGCTACATTTTCCAAAAAGTATAAAGACAGTCCCATTACCAGTGATGAAGCCACCTGCTTCTAGTGTCGAAGCAAAGACCCGTGGTATTAGTGCTTCCCGTCGTGGTGAGGATTTCACGGATCGTATCGTCATATTCTGTAAGGTTGAACACACTGCTCCCCCTCCTGCTGATCGCATGATGGACGACATTCAATGGTTTAACATGTGCGTAACGAAGCTTCTTCCACCTGTTTTTCCAGGCTTTCCTTTCTCGAAGCAGATTGGAATGGGGAACGTCCAAGCTAATGCACCAAACTCATGACAGCGGCTACGCCGTGTTATACTCTTTATCCTGGTGAAACGCAACACACTCATTCGGTTTGCTTTTAAACTAAAAGGTACAAATATTAGAGTTCCACCGGACCTTCCGCTGGCCGATACGCTGAAGCTAAGGGAGGCCATCAAAGACCTCAAAAGCAGGAGAGTGGCCGGTGAATAAGGTCTCCGGTTAGTGGGTTTTCGGTGGTCAGCCGGCGGTCTTTCTCCGCCCTACCACTGCTCATTCTGGTAGTGCACGACCCAGGTCTGGATTTAACGAATACCTTAAGATAGGGCTAAGTAATATGCGCAGCCCAAGGAATAATATGTACGAGTTAGGTCTGCTTGTAGTTGGGTCTCATCCTGATATATTTGCGTTCACTAAACTGTGGCTGTCTCAGGACATCACGGACGTTGAAGTACATCTATTTGGCTATTCACTATTTAGAGGCCATCGTTCCAATGGGAAGCAGGGAGGAGGCGTCGCATTTTATATGAGCTGCAAACTTGACGCTTTATGACTTGCTCAGTTTAGCTGGCGGACAAAACGGTTGAAGCTCTGTCGACTCTGATTCGCACACCATCGGCTCAGGTTACAGTTGTAATTGTGCATAGAAGCTCCGGGAGCGTATCCAAAGAAGTAATTGACTTTATTCGCTCCTAGTTCGCACACAGGTGCTTGGTGGTGGGTGACCTCAACCTCCCTGAGGTTTGCTGGGCTGCTCCTTTTTGCAGCTTAGCGGCAGGCACATTCGGCGCTGAGCTACTTGAGCGTACGCTTCAAGTACCGTTGCAACAGTTCGTGGACCTCCCCACTGGGCGCGCGGACACCCAGGTACCATTTATCTTAGACCTTGTACTTGCCAAGTAATTCTATTCTTTTGGTGACGATACTTTCGGACCTCCATTGGATTCCAGTGCGCATGATTGTTTGCTTTCCAGTTCTACTCTGTCTAGAGGCTAGCAGAGAACTGTTGAGTCTCGCCCGAACCCATGGCATGCAGACTATCAATAAATTGGAGCCAAGGCTTTGGGTTTCCATGGTGAGATCGCAGACGACGATACTGTCCAGGTTGCCTGGGATAGATTTAAGTCCTACCTCACGGAGGTCTCTGCTCCTTCATTCCAGTCACAAGCAGAAGTGAGAAATGAGAAATAACGGGATTCCAGTTATGGCAGTCAAATAATACACTGGATCGAAGACGCGCAGCGGAAGAAACGCACGGGAATTTCTCCTACTATTCCAGTCTTCCTTAAAATTGAACTTGACAATCATTGATTAACTGCACGGATGTCATCAAACAGAAAGGTAAATGTTTACCTTAGTTGACAATAGAGAATTTCTATGAAATCATAATATCTCATATAACTTGACCCGTGGTATGGAAATTCCTGGTTTCTCCCTTTCAGTATTACAAATAAAAATCTCTGACAAAGAACTCTTTCTACTTTGAACATAAGTTTAGAGCAATACAATAAATAAAACCCACAGGGAAAATTAACTATTTAAAGTACACATATACAACTATGGTACACTTATATAACTGCAAACGCACCTACCACCCTCCATAAAAGATGCTCTCACATACCACAAGCACTTCAGAAATGCATGCAAACAAATATTGTGGGACCTCACAGAGGTCATTGCTGACATCATCCCAGTTACAAGGTGACAGGAGGCACAAGCACAGTCGCCCTGGATGAATTCCAATGGCAGACATCTTCTCACAAAGTGGTCTAGATGTCAGCGGACGTACCGTGATGCTCAGTCCACCGATACACTTGACAGATACTGTAAAGCTAGAAATAGTTGTAATCAACACCTAAAGGATGCTCGGCTCAATTTCGAGAAATAGTTAACGGACGAAGCTTTAGAGAATCCAAAAAGCTTCTTCGCTTATGGCTGAAGGAGCTTCCGTTCAAACAAGTCTATTCCAATATTGATGCGTTATGACGGTACTCATGCGCATACGGACTATGACAATTTCTGCGTACTTATTGGGCAATATGCGGCACCGTTTGTTAGGGAAACTCTTTGACAGGCTTTGAGCTGGTTGTCAGGATCCCAGCGGGTCCAGGACTATGTGAATTTCTTGTAGTAGAAACGGAGGTTCGTAGGCTGTTACAAAATCTGAACCCTTCTAAGGCCTCTGGGCCTAATTTAATGCACCCGACATTGTTGCGCGAGTTGGCTGCTGAACAAGTGGACCGCTGGCTATGCTGTTTCAGAAATCGCTTGACAGCTGTGTATTGTCTTCCGAGTAGAAGGAAGATGTCACCTGTCCCATCTTCAAAAATGGGGAGAGGCAACCGTCTGCAAATTATAGGCCCGTTAGTCTGACGGGTGTAGTAGTCAAACCCATGGGGAAACTGGTGAGCGATTCATTGGAGAGTCATTTGCGTAGATTTAATCCAGTTAGCAATATACAACACGGGTTCCGGAAAGGAGTTCGTATCAGACGTATCTTATTGAGGATCACCAAAGTTGAGTGGATGCAGTGGATAACGGCCACCCATTGGACGTGTTTATGATCGGCTTTTCAAAGGCATTTGACAAGGTACCCCATTTGAGGCTCGAGAAAAAGCTGACCTCCTACGGGGTATCTGGCCTCGTTATTCATAGGATGACGTCATTCTTGGAGGATAGAGATCCGGTTGTACAGGTAGGCCGTGGCCAATCGTTTGGGCAGCCTACCCTCATTGGCGTTCCTCAACCATGGAAGTGTCCGCGGCCCTTGGGAACCATCGGAAGTTGTTTCGTCTGATACGGGAAACATTGTGCAGAAGGCATAGATTTAGTGAAACTCTACCTGATGCGAGTGGACAGGCTATCCTCAACTTGTCAAAACGCTTGGAACGTTGGACTGAACACTTTGAGGGTCGATTTAATCCTTGAAATTTTCTGGTTTTTCGCCGGCCACACATGGCCGTGCTCCTTGAGCTGTCCTTTGTATCCGCACTCGCTCAGAGGTCAGGCGTGATATCTGACTGCTGAAGCTGAATGAAGTAGCACGAGCAGATGAGCTTTTGCCAACTTTCTATAAATTCGAGAGACCTGCCCTTGTGAGTGCATTACACCGGTTACTAGTGAAACTGTGCGAGCAGGAAAGTGGCACAACCGACTGCAGCCGCTCCATCATAGTCCCAATTTTCAAGGGAGGCTCATGGGCGGAATTTGGCAAGCATAAATAAATAAATAAATAGTTTATGCTTGATAGCAACGAGGCAAGCCTTATCAGACATGATAAAAGAGGAATCATTCTGATCTCAATCGCCTCCAAATTGCTGGCCTCTGGCTTGCTTCACAGGCTCACTGGCACTCACGAAAGCTTAAATGAGCAGCAAGTCCGGTTTGGCCGAGGCCTTGGCTGCATTGACCACAGCTTTACCTTGGGACGGCGGTTGGAGCTCCGTCATATATATTACCGACCCAGCGATGTCGTGCTGTTCAACTACAAAAACGCATTCCATTCGACGGATAGATAGGCTTGTTTGGACTGTCAACCTGGAAAGATGTGCCCGAGATATATGCAAATATTCTCCGAGAATTTCACCAGCGTAACTCAAGCAGAGTGGTAGCTTACGACAAGCTTTCGCAGATCTTCAATAATTACCGCTGCGTGTGACAAGAATGCCTGCTCCTGCCTTTCCTTTTCAACTTTGCTATTGACGAAGCCATGGAAAGTGCGTTCACAGGACCTGACAGGAGTGGAGCTTTTTCCATGTGAGCGACTGCTTGACGACATTGCTCCTTTCTGCGACGGCCTCAAATGTACCAAGCTGAACTGGACAGATCAGAATTGGCGGTCAGTCGCTTCGGGCTTAGTTTTACGCTCATGATGCTTCAAGTTTACAGAGACCGCCTCCTGCGCTGACCCTTGGTAGGCATCAGCTAGAAGTCGTTCAGAAATTCAACTGCCTGGGAAGTTGGATCAGTACCTATGAAATCGAAGAAGAGTTAGCAAACCGTATAGCAAACCTCGAGGCGCTTTTGCTAACCTTCGCCGCCCACGGCGCCAGCGCGACATCACACTCCATGAAGGTAGAGTGCATAATGCAGCGTTAGGTTCGACCTTACTGAACGGTTGTAAATACCTGGCCCCCAGGTTTAACCAACAAAAAGAGGTCGAGTACGTTCGACCACCTGGGCCTTTGCAGTTTGTCTCACATCTAGTGAAAACACCACGTGAGCAGCGAGCTTGTTCGACGGCTTGCTTTTGACACAGGCAAAGGAACAAAAGAACCCAGCACCGTTATTTCACATACCAGGCTCCGATGGCTCGACCACGAGTTACGGATGACAGCCCACCGACTCAGGTGACGTGCGTTGTTTGCTCGAGAGGGTGTGGATAGAAGAGAAGAGGCGGCCAAGCATGACTTGGTTTTGAGCAATGCAAGCTCTCATTTCGAAGCTGACCTCGGTTGGTGCCTCTCGGCTCCCTGTTTGTGGTCCGAAAGACGATGAACGCTCTTGGCTTGATACACTTGCTGTTATAGCTAGGAGCCAACCACAACGGCGGTCTGCTGTGCATTGCTTTTTCCTTCCCCATCCTTCTTAGTCTTCCCTCCAACCACGATCTCATTACTTAGAATAATAAAATTTTGCTGCACAGTGGCCGGTTGGTAGCTTGTCAGCACGACGTCTGTCCTTTAATGGTAACTTAGATGACATTCAGCTGTTTCATTTTTTCTTCTGTATTGTGGCACAGTAGCTGAGGTGGTTTCCACTTCTAGCTAACGTGTTTAATGATGATGTCTTTACTTATTTCCCACCTTTGGCATCTTCAAGGTCTGCGATTTCATCCTCGTGCGGACCTTACATTTGAACTAATAAACTGCCCTCAAACTGCCACCATTGAGCGCAAGCGACGAATCCAACGGGGATTGGGAAACCTACAGATCGTAAAGTTTTACCTGGTCGGCTGATACAATGACCATTACTACAAGTAGCTTGCGGCCCAAGCTTGTTGCCGGGCTCATCGTAGCACTTACACACCTTCGCAGCCTTAGCAATAAACTTGACTAGGTACTTCTTTAGGTAGAACAACATTGTACCGATATATTTTGTCTGACCGAAAAGTGGTTTTAAGCTGATATCACTGACCCCGAATTTCATATTGAGGAATGAATAGAATTTTGGTGCGAAAGACCCAATTGAGTTCACGGTGGTGTATTGTTTTACATAAAGTCCAACATCCGTGGGGTACTCAAGTCCACACATCTTGGTGGTGGCGATGTATGCCAAGTCATTAGTGCAGGGTAACCGTTGGGCCAACTGAACTAAATGTAGAAGCTATATATCGGAACCCGCCGACTACTACCCGCGATTGGATCGATATTGTGCTACAGCCTTTGAACTGCTGTGCTTTTGGTGGTTGGATGATTTTAACTTTCCACCCATTGATTGGCTTCAGCGTCGAACTCTACCCGGCAGTAGCGCCCTCGAAGCCATTTTATTGATGTGATGACAAAACTGAATGCCATACAAAACAGCCAGCCACCAACAAGACAGCTTCCGGGGCAACCGCAGGTTGTTTCGATCTTCTTTTTACAAACAGCAAGCAACCACTTGAATCTGTTACAATATTTAAGACCATTGGGTCCAGTGGTCGCTCCACCGTTTCAGCCGTTTTTTTTCACCATCGCTTGGATCCTCACCATCACCGTCGTAACGTTTGGAAGAGTAACTGGAGCACATACTGAGCTCGGCTGAGCACATGGATGGCTGCCTTGTAATGACGGTATGGAAGCTTCTTGGAAGTTATTGTAACAAACCTTGGATTGCGGAAAAACTGTCACATCTAAATCAAAAGCTGTGCAGTGCTCCTTATATGGTGGATGGCTGCACATAATCTGCTGCGCTTATCCCTACCGTCGCCCACAGCTTTGTACCCCTCGTTTATTTGCTTTCATTGTGGCTCCTGCAGAACTGCGGGACGCAGGAACTGCCTATCTACCAACCTACGGTCGCTCTCACCATGTTCTTGTCCATCTTTGGCTGTCCCGCAAAAATAACGAACATCACTCTCCTCAATCGCACGTGGATGCTGCTAAGCGAGGCGGCGGTGGCGACTCCTCTCCTGTCCCAGGACTAATTGACGGAGCCGCCCGACAAAATCGAAAACACCTAGTTGTAATTGCGGACCGCTGATCGACATCTGTCTCTTCGCCCTCTTGAACAGAGTTCAGCCCATAGCGAACGTTTAATGTTCCCTTGTCAGAAATGAGTAGGTCTGATACACAGTGTAACCTCCATGGCGTGAGGTTCTATACTACCATGTTAAGTGTAACCGCTACCCAAACGTCTACCACTACATTAAAGTAAGCCCTGAGGCATCGCATACCGAAGCGAAAGCAAAGTTTAAGCTTGCTTCGACTAACTATAAGTTGAGGCTCACACTTGCTTGGGTGGAGCGGCTTACAAAAACGATCGGTGCAACCCCGCGCCGCTAAGTGCCGTACCCCGTGAAGGACGCAGATATGCTCTTTACCGTTACTTAATTGTTATGAATGTTCCTGAGTCCAACAAGGAGTCTCTAGCTGAAAGAATTTCGGATGATCGTACTTTCCATAAGCGTGTGTTTTAACTTATTTTCGACGATGGTGAGCAGGGAATCAATATCGTTTCCGCTTTCCGCCTCGGTACAAAGCAGCATGAGCCATTCATATCCCGTCCCCTAAAACTCGTCTGACCAAATGAGAATGAAGTTCGCCGCCTTCACAGACGAACTTTACAGCTAAAAAAGGGGCACTTTCTGTCCTCAGAGGACGCTCCCCGGAGGATCGGGTGAAAATGAAAACGCCTTTAATAAGCTGCAGGCTGATTGAGCGAGTGGTGTGTCAAATCTTCACATTGTGGACTTTGAGTAATCTAGACATCTTCGAGAGCCCGATGGAAGGCAATATTTACCACCCCGGGACATTGAGGTTAATAGACGGATTACGTGTTATGTGTGCGAATTCACGTGAGCAGAGAAATAAAGTAGACCAGATTCATCTTCTTTTTGACAGAACACCTTCCTTGATCTGATGGCGTTCGCTGCGACATGGCTGGCTTCGGAACTTCCGGACTCTGAGATCTCTAATCCAGACTACCATACTTCTCGAGAAAATGGTTCTGGAGTGCGAGGTGGCAGAAGCGTTAGTCTTTACTGGTAGGTGCTCTACGAATTCATATCGCTGAGGATTCATGGGACAGTGACGGGGGCTGGGAGCTCCTTCGATGCTGCGTGCACGATGGTTGTATACCGCCTATGATCGGTAATATATACAGAACTCCCTCGGGGTCTGGTAACGGCTTGTCGGGAACGCTCAGCAGGTATGGAAGCAGAGGAGCCTGTCTGATTATGGGTGACTTCAGTGTCCTCAGTATCAAGTGAGTACACCACTGTGGGCTCTGTATCTTTCTTCAATCCGTCATGAAAATCAGCCTGACTGAACACGCTACAGCTCCTACGCGCATTCTACCTAGAGCAACGCCTATTATCCTTGACCTAACGCATACATCGGTACCATCCGACGTCAATAGCTTATATATCCTTCGGCCTCTGGGCAAAGTCACCAGTGTGTGATCTTTTTCTTGTGCGCAAGACGTCTCGCTGTTCATCGCCAAGAAGTTCCCCCTCCAAAGTTCTAGCTTGCCGAGCTATACCACGTAAAATCTGCTGCGAATGCAGTCGATTGGAGAGTCTCTGAACACTTAAAGCTAGAGTATGATTGGATTCGCTTCGCATTAAAATAAACGTGCTCACTGAGCAGCTTGTCCCAGTCTCCGAAGAGGACAGATTACCAGGGGTCCACCTGGGAAAGGACCGCGGATATAGAACAAATTCAAGATCGTACAATCTACTTCTACCTATTTTGACCACAAAGCCGTCATCAAATTCGTGCGGAGCGCCAGAAGTATGAGTGTGCTTTAGTTGCACAAAATTTAACATGTCTCAAGCATAGCTTTTTTAGTCTGAAACGGACTATCTACTCTAACAGTTGTGTCCCTGCCTTATTTTCTACTTTGGAGGCAAATATACTTCACGATGACAACGCGAAAGCTGATCTCCTTTCCAAAAAGTACCCCGCCGTTTATTAGATAGAGGCTTAGCTGACATATTGTCGGTTCGCATCCATCTCCGCTTGAGTCTGTTGAGCTAAGCACGGACATGGTATTCAGACTTCTTGAATTGAGTATTACTTGTTGCCTGGTACAAATGGTTTGCATCCTCTGTTTCTCAAAACCGTCGCTAAGCATATTGTACCCCCTATAATTCCTATTTCTTGGCTCTCCTTGTCAACTGGTGGCTTTCCATTTGATTGGAGAGTTGGTATCATCAAGCCAATTTACAAAGGTGGAAACGGTCAAGTCCCTTCTGACTACCGCCCGATTTGCCTGACGTCGGTTATTTGTAAAGTCGTGGAGAGGCTTTTGAAACGTTCGCTACAGCGTCACTTGGATGCTCTGGAACTGATTTCGTATGCTTAGCTTGGGTTTCAGAAGGCTCGTCTTTGCATATTCAACCTGCTTGTCGCCAGAAAACTGGGCAAAAACCTTGGACGTTGGTAGAACTTTGGACTTTAGCTTAGTCCATTTCAGTAAGGTGTTTGAGAAGGAACCACATGAACGGCTCCTCCTTATGCTCCTGACTACCGTTGTCACGGCAATATCCTCGCTTGCACTTCTTGCACGGTTGTTTAATGCGCGTCGAATTGAATGAAGCTCTTACCTAGCTTTTCCTGATGACAAGGGGTGGGCCTTAGGGTTCAATCCTGGGCTCTGAATTGTCCAAAATTGCATCAGCGACCTTCCCTCTGTGCTTGTGGTGGAGTGTCTGCTCTGTGCTAATGATCTGAAACTATGTACGGAGGTTTCTTGCCTCGATGCTGCTAACAGATTATAGTCGATACAACACCCTTAACGCCTGGTTCATTATCTGGGGTTTGCCCATTGACCGTGACCAGTTTTACGTCCTCCCCATCGGTTCCCTGAATCCATCGGCATATGCCACATTGGCAGTTGTCTGCTCACGAATGCCACGCTACCGAAGGACCTAGATACTATTGTGTCTCCCGGTCTTAAGTCAACCCAGGATACTTTTAGTAAAGTCGGTGCAGCTAACCGTATGTTCAGCGCTGTAAGCACATAGTTCACTCGATTGTCCCCGGAGACCTTCAAACTCCTTTTTGTCTCTTATGTGCGGCCTAGTCTTGAGTTTGGCTTACCAGCTGTTTACCACCTCACGAGGTTTGAATGCGGCATGCTTGAAAGAATACAGAGGCGTGGTCCCAAATCGGTCTCTGCGTTACGTGATACGTCCTACACTGCTTGCGTACAACAAATAAATCTTTTATTTATGAGTGGAAGGATTTTGGTGAGTACTTTTGTTCGTCGCAATCAGCCGACAATTCAGATATGTCGACCAGCTATCCGGAAAGACACCAGACGGCCGTTTCACTTTATTGGGGCTCATCAGTGTTGCGCATCCTTTGGTCCTCTGCGGAGGATCGAACCCATGACTGCTAGTGGCCCTTGCCAACTAGCCCGCAGCTTATGCAACTGCGCCATGGAGGACGGTATCTTTAGACTATCGTCGTTGCTGAAAAGACCTGCTTTACGCCAAGCGTTTGTTTAGAGGCCTAAGTTCAAACATTTCTTCCAGTTGTACACAGAAAGCTCGACGCGGGGACACGATTGAAAGCTATTTAAGCCGAGAAGACTCCGTGTTCGACCGGAGGTTACTTTGTCTACCCGAGTGCTGAACAGCTGGAACTCTGTCGGAGCCTGTTCCTAACGCGTCTAGTGCGAAAAGTTTTAATTGGCTGTTGGACCTCCAATTGCTGCGCATGCAGGAATCGTCTTGCTTTCGTTGCAGCTGTAACTGTTCATAGTGAATCCTGTTTCTTAACGTCCCGCATTCTCCCTTCTCTGACCGGGATGCCATGAAGCTGAAAAGGGTTCCCATTCTATTTTCTACATTTCAATAGTTCAGTGATTAATAACGAAGCTGGATTGTCCTAAACATCCGGGACTGGATGGATTACTTCCGCTGTTTCGCAAGAGATTGACGCCTGTCATTACTGCGGCAGTGACTAAATGTTTACTGCTTCATTTACTCAATAGACCGTCCCTCGAGAAGGGAAACACACAGTCATGCGACCTTCCACTAAAGGTGGCAATAAAAATAAGGCGGATAAATATAGAACAATCTGATTGCCACCAATATTGGCCAAAGCACTGGAGATAGTTTTTAAACGGACGCTGCTTGGTTTTTCAGACATACAAGCTGCTTACGTTTATTTTGCATGGCGTCGGGAAAGGACGAACATGCACTACTAACCTCCTGACTTCCAGGCACATTGGGTTGAAGCAGTTAACGAAGGTAAAAGTGTTGATGCTTTACTGATCGACTTCAGCAAAGCAGTTGATAAAGTGAACCATAGGGCCCTACTGTCTGAACTGTGAGTACAGTGTCGGCGTAAACTTATTGAGGTGGAGTGAATCCTTTCCGCATGAACAGCAGAGGTGCGTGCATATAAAAGACTACCGAACGCGTTGGTTACCCGCTTTTAGTGGTGCGCCACAGGGCACGCTACTTGGTCTAACGTTGTGACTGTTCTGCATCAATGTTTACCCATGACGTCTAACATATACTTCCGCGCTTTGTGCCGAAGATTTAAAAGTGAGAAGGGGGTCTTGATCTCATCGATGAAGGTTTACTGCGACGGGATCTAGACGAAACATATTCATGGGCATCAATTAAGGGTCTCCCGTTGAATCCTGAGAAAGCTATGTTACTCAATATCGGTAAGTTCGGTCGTGAAAGGACTTACAACATCGGCGGATGACCATTGTGCCCTGCTGCAGTGGTAAGAGACCTTACGGCGCTGTCCCAATGGGACGTTAAGTAGTCGGCAGCACCCACAAAGTCCACTATTCGAACTTCCACATGCTTTGGTTACTTAAGCGGACGTTGCAAACCTAGTCAATTAAAACTGCTATCAGTCTGTACACTGCCATGGTTCGTCCGCCGTTAGAATTAGCTGCACCAGCCTACTATCCCAGCATAAAAGGTGAGATGGAAAAGCTGTGGAAAATACAACTCCTGGCCACTCGCTTGCTACATACGCTCCGTGGTTTATCCTACCAACAGGGTTGCCATAAATTGAAAATTCAAATGCTGGTTTAAAGGTGACAAAATTGATCCTAGTATAATCTTCAGAATACTTCGAGTGAGACACCTTTCTCATTTGATTTTAAATGTTCTGCGTCACGATTGCACCTACTACCCGCAGACAGGTTTCCAACTAAATATTCCGCGCATGAATCACGCTTCCCATATTCATGGTCTTGCCCGAAGCGTGGTAAATTTCTGAAAATGGTTGCTCAGTTCGATTGTTATTGTAGATTCCGTAGTATTTAAAGCCAAACATTGGCCTCCATTTTACAGACCTGTGTTTTGGTGCTGATGTCATGTTCGACTTCTCGTCGTGTGACACCGACATTATCAGCTTTGATAGACCAAGACGTTTAGGAGCGGGCTGGGTTTATGGTTTTACTCGTTTTTTGTGTTTTACAACAGCATATCTGTGGTCCACGACTATGCTATCTAATGGAGTTGGTCGAGTTGGCTTCAATAAATTACAAGCGCTTTTTCGCTTATATCAAGAAGACTGGACAAAATGCACTGTTTCCAGCCCTGTTTGCTACCGAGGGTGATGATGCCAAAGTGAACCACGGTAAGGCCCGTCTGCTTGCGAAACAGTATGCTCGGGCTGTTGTTGCATTGCCTCGCTTGTCGGCTAGTGATTTGGATTTGAGAGTTCCGCTTGACTCTCTGCTGAGCCGTTACACAGGCTCAGTTGATCGTGTTATCACAAGGACTAAATCCTACCAAAGCGCTTGGGACAGGTGATACTCACGCCCAGTTGTTGTATGAACTCGGACATCTCTTCGAAGCAGGCGTCGGTTGCAGAGCGTCTCGGCTCCCTGGTTGAGGTAGGAAAGAAAATGCACAGGTTTGGCTGGATGCACTTGCTGATCGCATTGGCGTCCGAGCTGTGAGTTTCTTTGTCCCTTCTCATCCCTCTTACTACCCCACTCCAAAAACAAACACATTTCATAGCGTTATATGATTTTAAATAGTAACCTTTTGTTGCATAGTAGCCAGCTGGTAGCGTTCCGGAACGACGTCCACCCGTTTTTGGTAGCTCAGTTGGTGTTAGCTCTTCACTTTTCCTCGTAATTCCGGATGAAACATCCGAAAATTTCCCCGCAAATATTCCAGCCCAGCCAAAGAAAAATCAAAGGTAAGACAACCTTACCACAAAAACTTGTTAACAAAGGCGATGCCAACCTAGCTAAAATTGGCGCCAAAACGCTGTACCACTATGCCAGGCCTGCGCCAAACATATAGGGGGCCCAATGACCTTCGCCTTGTGGAAATCGAATAGCAATTAGTAAAATTATTAGCTTCCCTGCCAAAACTCCGTGTGATGACAACAATTATAAGTTTCCTCCTCCAAAGTATCGGTTTCCTCCTACTTGGCGGTAGAGTGAAATTTTTGAACGTGCTGTCGGAACAGTCGAGTCCGCCAATGGCAAGATTTTTAATACGGGCTGTGGCTCATCTGGACAACGGTGTTCTGAGTTCTCTAAATATTTGGTTTTGATAGATTAATTTATTGCGAAGTTTATAAGGAGGTAGGGACACCAAAAAGATGGAAACCGTGCCGTGCCGTACTTAATTGCGAAGTTGTACAAAAGGTAAAAAGGTAATATATAACTGTACGCAAGTGTTTATAAAGGAAATGACTTGTGAGAAATCGCTTAAGAACAGTAGCGGCTAGCACGTGTGGTTAGTTTCCGAAATATGGAAGCGTGCATCTACAGCGTATCGTTTGCAAGTGCCAAATGGTTTACAATGGACGTTACTTGAAGTAGTGCTAACCGTGTAATCGCAATGCTGACCAGAATGATAAATAAACAAATAGTTTATTCTCAAATTTATAAAGACTCATAAAATCAGGCATGGTCAAAGTTCACAGGCGGCTGTGTAACACAACGATACCTTGGGTTCAATCGTGCGTTGTGGAAGCGTTCAACGCACTATAAGTGTAGTGAAACGGTACTTGTAAGCGGACCGGGTCATATTCTTTTACGTGTGGGGAAAAAGTTGGAATATGTCTATTCGACGCCAGTATGTAGCTGAGGGCAGTGACTTTATTCAGTTAAGCGTCACATTCGCCACGTCGCAGTGTTGTTAAACAGACATTTGTGACTTTTTATAGGGAGAACGCTTGCCAGGCAAAAACCCACCGCGTCTAGCAGCACTGCCGTAAAACAGTTTGAACACAAATGTGTGACTGGCAAAGCCGCTTGGTGACTGATTTCTTATTCGGTTATTCGCAGTCAAATGGCTTCCAATTTCCTCTGTTGGCTGGACAGGTAGTTTGAGCAGGGCCGCCATAATGGTTAAAGCCGGATGAAGATGGGAAAATCACGAATAGTTGTCTTGTTGTGTGTCCAGGTGAACAAAGTTTCAAACTTTCTGCTGTCTGGATATTTCAGACGTATAATTTTCGGGAGGGTGAAGACGTGTCCAGCTCACCATACTGGACGACGGTTGTGGTGGTGATTGCAGTGGAGTCCCTTTGGTATACAGCCATGCTCCATGTAGGTCCATGTCGGTTATTACGTCTGTCTGGCGAAATCTGTTCCTCGGTCCAATCCCAGATCTCCAAGGAGTTCCGGACCTCGGAGAAAAGGGAAAGTGAGGGACAACCGAGAGAAGCCCGCAAGAACAGGCGTGGAGTTAAATATTGTTAACGTCTTAGGTTACAACATTTGTAGTTGAGACAAAATCATGTACACTGTGCAACAATGTTTATGCTGAAAGTACCTTTTGCATGTCCTATAGAATCAACAGCCGGATGAGTAGGACGCTAACGTCTGCGTAGAGCCAAGAACGTTGTACCAGTAAGCAATCCACGAACTATCAGTTCAGTATGAGGCTAAACTTGCGCGGGAGAGCGGAAAGAAAGTTAGAAGGCTGGTGCTGATTGCATGGTACATGAACAGCAAGTAGCCAGCCTAATACTATAGAGAGCGCAGCATAAGAAAGATAGAAATAAATAGTTCGCCGCGAGGGAGATCTAAAAGTCAATTGGTAGTAAGGCAGCACAAATCTTAGATGCAGACACTATAAAGTAATAAAGTTTAATGAGGTACGGAGTGGCTGCCAACAAGCGCTGGATTATCGCATATGCATGAGCCTACGAACACTAGCTGCTTCTAAACAGTGGTGCCGAATTTAAGAGGATCGACCGATTGTGGCGCTGGGAAAGATTGCCAGTGGCCAGATGTAGCCATTCCAATAAGACGCTTGTTCACTAGTATATGCATACAGGGTCACAGAGTGCATCAAAAACCAGCGATGGTAAGTGATACAGAAATTCCAAGAGAATTTATGATGGAAAAACAGGGAGCGTATCCTAACCAGCTCAAGAACTGCGCAGAAAGGACATGGAGCCTACGACGAATCGCTGTAAAGAGGTGAGGAAGATAAAAAGAGCGAGAGGCAGTGGTGCCGGGAGAGAGAGTAGCAGTGGCCAGCAAATGCATTCAGATTAAGCCTTCTAATTACCAAGGTTAACTACAGTGACAGATTAATTCAACGAACCAGCAAAGAGGTGTGATGCAAACAACCCACGAGAATAAAAGTTGGAGCGGTTAGGAGTGGCTTCCAGCGCAAATGTATGTGCTACCTACAATGAACCGCAGCGGCTGAAAAGTGGTGACCTAGGTAATACGGGGAACTGATAATGGTACTAAGGAAGAGCGAGTATCGACGGCTAGCAATGGCATTTGTGTGAAACCCTCTAGTTGCTGGTGGGTACCTACATTGTCCCAGAAAATGTCAGCCACCAGCAGAAGTATGTGACGCTGACAGTCCCAAACAATGAAGGTGTTTAGATACATGAGAGTGGCTCTTAGCAACTCCGGATATGCGCAGAGACGCGTGGAGCCTGCGACCATTAGTTGCTGCTAAACAGAGGTGCTGTGTGATGGTCTACATAACGGCACTATGAAAAATTACGGTGGCCAGCTGCATCCATTCCATTAAACAGTTTGGTCACTAGTGGATACCTACAGTGTCACCGAATACATCAACAAGCCAATGAAGGTAAGTAATACAGACATACTAAAAGATCACAGGATAAAGAAACATGAAGTGTCTCCTAGTAGCTCCGGATATGCGTAAGGATATATGGAGACTACAACGAATCACTGCTGAAAATGTGTTGAGGATAAGAGGAAGGAAAGCTAATGGTGCTATGAGGGCAAACCAGTGGACAGCAACTGAATTCGCACTAAGCCATCCAGTTATTATTGGATATTTACCTTGACAGAATAAGTCAAAAAACCAGCGAAGGTATGTGATGCAAAAAATCATGAGAATAAAAATAGGAGAGATTAGGAGTGGCTCCTAGCGCAAAGACGTATGTTACCTAAAACGACTCGCCGCAGTTGAAAAGTGGTAACGTATGTACGACGGAGAATTGCTAATGGTACTAAGGGAGAGGGAGTGTCGACGGCTGGAAGGGGCATTTGGGTGAAGCCTTCTAGTTGCTAGTGGATACCTACAGTGTCCCAGAATAAGACAACAAACGGCAACTGCATGTGACGCAGATAGTCCCGGAGAGTAAAGGTTGGAGGAATAAAATAGTGGCTATTGGCAAGCTCCGGATATGCGCAGACATAGTTGGAGCCTACTAAGGATGGCTGCTGCTAAACAGAGATGCCAGAGGTAAGACGAAGAACAGATAATGGCGCTAGGAGTGACAGTATCAGTGATCAGCAATGGAGGAAGCCTTCTAGTTACTAGTGTAAACCTACAGTGTCCCAAAATAAGTCAACAAACAGCGAAGGAATGTGACGCAGACAGTCGAAGATAATAAGGGTTGACGACATCACAAAGTGGCTCGTAGCAAGCTCTGGATATTCGCAGATGCATAGAGCCTACGACTACTAGCTGTTCCTAAACAGAGGCCGAAGTTCAGACAATCGACAGATGTTGGCGCAAGGAAAAGCTATCAGTGGCCAGATGTAGTCAGTTCGATAAAACGCTTGGTCTCTGGTTTATGCCTACATCTTCACAGAATGCATCAACAAGCCAGCGAAGGTAAGTGATACGGACATTCCGAGAGTGTATGATGGAGAGGCGAGGAGTGAATCCTAGCGAGCGCAGGAAATGTACAGAAATGTATGGAGCCTACAACGAATTGCTGCAATAAATGATGTATAAGCCAAGACGAACGACATATAATGGCGCTAGGAGGGAGAGTATGGGTGGCCAGCAAAGGCATTCGGAGTATCCTTCTAAGAACTAGTGGCTACCTTCAGTGACAGAATAAGTCAACAAACCCGCAAAGATTTGTGAGGCAACCAATCCAAGAGAGTAAGAGTTGGAGAGATAAGGAGTGGCTTTTAGCACAAAGAGGCATGCTGCCTACAAGGATTCACTTCTGCGGAAAAGTGGTGACGTAGGTAAGACGATGAAATGATTATGGTACTAAGGGAGAGAGTATCGACGGCTGGCAATGGCATTCGGGTGGAGCCTTCTAGTTGTTGGTGGATATCTACGGTGTCCCAGCAAAAGCCAAGAAACAGCAAATGTATGTGACGCAGACAGTCCCAGTGTGTAAATGATAGTTAATTGGTGTGGCCTGTGTCCGGTATGTTGGGTTTACCGATTTAGAGGTGCTCTGGGCCATGTACCAAAAGTTCATCCTCTGGTAGATTGGTGTTAAATAGCTCGCAAGTAGGCAGGGTAGCAAGGAGTCTGGGTAGAGATGATCGGAACTGTGCAGCATTCTTGGCTGCCCCAACTTGTAATGGTTGCCTGTTTTAGACGCGAGGGAATCTGTAGAGAAAGAAGTTGTTACGCATGTTAGTGCGGGCTGTAGGTAGGGTAATGTTTAAGGGTCTATGCACAAGTCCTGCAAGGCTGGTATTTGGGTTCTTTTTCGCCTGGAATAGGAAAGTAAAATTGAGTCTCATTCTTCGTAACCATAGAGGTTCAAGACCAAGAAGTTTACAGCCCTCACGGTAGTTATGAGTAGAAGGGAAAAACAGGCGCTTTGTGAATAAGCGTCGTACTTTCTCAGTTGCTATTCGTCACACTTTCTGGAGTTGGGAAATATTATTGAGCAGTATTCCAAAAGAAATCTAGCGCATACTTTGTATAGATTGAGTATGGATTCAGTTAGCAGCGTTCTCTTGCAGATATGCCCAATGAGGGCTCTGGTTTTCGCTACACTATAGCTAACTAGTTCCGATAAATGTTGTGCGCTTGAATAGTGTACGCCGAGATCCCTTACGGTTTGACAGTTATTTAGTGAGACGCCATTCAGGGGTAGCGCACTAGGCGGTACAGTGCATCTATACGACAGGGCGCTGCTCTGTGCAGGAGAGAAATCAAGGTTCCATGTGTTACACCAAGCGTCTAATGCTTTAAGGTTTTTTTGAATTTTGAGGGGACCGCTCCTTAGGTTACCCGCATCAAAGGAGAATACAATGCTGATATCCTCGGCAAACAGGTACGCTTTTCCGTATTCAAGGACTTGAAATATGCCGTTGATGTAAAGTATGAAGAGTATAGTGCCCAGTAAACTTCTCTGGAACACACCAATCGTAACTGGTTTCGGTGAGGATGCGAAGTCCCCTAGACTCACCGACTGTGTTCGACAGGCGAGATAGGAAGAGAACCAAGAATGTAACAGATCCGATATACCGTAAGAAGCCAATTTAGTTAGCAGTCCACTATGAGGGACGCGGTCGAACGCTTTTTCCATATCCAAGCAGATGATGATCAGTGCTTTCCTGCAATCAACCATAGCAGTAACATTGTTCAGAAACTCCTGCTGGCTTGTTTGACAGGATTTAGACGGGGAAAATTCATATGGGAATTTGTTGGGAAGATTACGGCGTGTCAAGAACCGTAGGAGCACTTCTTTGACGATCCTCTCCATCACTCGTTAAGCGAATGGGGTGTGCCTAATGGGTCGGTAGTTCTCGATGTCTTTACGGCTTCCCCCTTTGTGTCTTGGTATGACTACTTCATGTTTCCAAGCAGCGGGAATGGTTCCATGTTTCATGGAAAGGGTACAGATGTTATGAAGGGGACAGCCATATCCTGGCCACCTAGAATTGGCAGAGTCGATGCGATGCCGTCAGGTCCGTCATAGAAGGATAAGTTGAGGGCTTGAATTTTACGAGTAGTGGTGCGCAGGTCAAATGGTACCGCGCGTAAAGTATCATTGGTGCAACCAGGAATATTAAGAGACGGGTCAGGTTAGCAGAAGTGAAAGAGTCGCAGAAGTAGCGGTTCATGACCTCACATATTTCAGCTTCGTTACTGGTAATTGAGTCGTCTGGACGAAGAATCCAGTTAATCGATTTCGAGGCGGGGTTGCTTCTGCGCCTCATCAGAGAATTGAGAGCTTTGTTACGGTTGATAGAGTTTAGGGCAGTGTGCTCTTCGGACAGATATGCGGAAATTATTGGATTTCTCCACTCCAACTTGACTTCATTGATGCGAATAAGGAGGAAGAATCCTTTGGCCCTGCCGTAATTTGATCGTAGCTTTTTGAGCTTGACGAGTAGTTTGCGAGGGAAGCTGCATCGTGCGGTGGCTGCATTGCTTTTTGTTTCGTTATAGATGCAAGTGTATCCAGGCAGTTCGTGGGATTTCTATATAGTACAGAAGAGGCAGTGCCCGCGTCTGTAGCCAGAATGAATACATCCCAACTGATGGATTTCATAATTAGAGCAAAGTTTGTCTAGTTGCTGCGTTTGAAGGGCCGAACAGAACACTCTGATCTAGCCACTGAGGGAAGAGTGAAGGGCAGTTGGAAAGAGAGCTTCACTATTTTGTGATCGCATCCAGGGAGATTGTCAAGCGCGCTAGAAGATGCATGAGCAGCTCCGTTGGTGAAAAGTAAATTTAAGATGTTATTGTGCCTATTGGGTGAATGCACGTGTTGGGTCCACCCAAATGCATATGTAGTGTCCACAAACGCACGGTATTTGGGTGACGCAGATTGCGTTTGCCAGGCCACTTGTGGCATGCTGAAGTCACCACCGATTACCTTATAGCAGGTAGGCAATAGGGATACTTCTGTGAAGAGTTCCATTAGACTGCGTATATCGATTGTGTTAGTGTGTGGAGGGTTATACAGACAGCCAATTAAGAGCTCGTGTTGTCCCCTACTATTCTGAATCCAGACCGAGTCTTCAAGAGTGCGGACTGAAATTCTTGAAATGCTGGCGCTTCGAAATCGTCACGCACGTAACTGAGGCATTCGCCACCACGGTGGTCGGTACGTCCATTGCTGAAGGAGGTGTAGCCCGGGATTAGCAACTGTGCATCGGGAGTGTTAGCATCGTGACACCTTTCTGTGATGAGCACTACCTGGGGGCCGGGTAGGATAATGAAGGGGTTGATTGGGTGCATTGTATATTTGATGGACCTTGCTTTAATGAGAAGTAGATTAAGGGCCTCGTTTCAAGAATGACCACCTGCTTCATTATCAGAGACAAAAGTAGTCTGAGTGGTTTGCGTGGGTATGGTTGCTGTTGTCTCAGAGGGAGTGATAAGGGTTATAAGGTTACAAAGGTCAGACAAAATCTTACGGTCCGCGTTACCATAGATCAGGTCAGGTTGAAGGAGTAGGACTGATTGTTTACCATGTTGAAACGAAGCAGAGGAGACAGGTATGTGGGTATGGGATAGGTTATTGGCGATGCCTAAGGTATTGCCAAGGATATGTTGTACATAAGCAGTAGCTGATAACGATGGAGTACAGTGAGCGTGCAGCCCTGAGGGGCATACCACTGCCAGATGTGGGTTGGTTACTGCAGTGTCTGTATCGCGTTCCAAGGCGCGGAGAAGAGTGGTGACATGTTTGCATGCAATAAGGTGTCTCCTGGTTAAGTCGTCGGTTGGCTGCTTGAAAGACAAACTCGTAGGTGCGGCAGGTAGTGTCGCAGGGGAAGCAAATCTTGCGTTGCCGCTAAGCCGGGGCCGTTGAGTTGCGCAGCCGGGGAACTTTTGATCAGGTTCTCCTGGGGTGATAGGGACTGATAATGCATGCTATTAATGGAAGTAGTTTTTAATTAGCCGGCAACTACATGAGGTGTTAGAGGGGTTGGTAGCGATTGCACAAGGGCATCTGTGGGATGTTTAAGTGTCTGTAAAGATGTTAGAGAACAGCCTCGTCCAACAGTCTCGTGAGTTGTGGCGAGCCATAGCCCGTCAAATTCCGTAAAAAGAGAGCGGGAATGCTTACTGACGTGTTTGGCAGTTTAGTAGTCATTGGGCTTGTAGGGCGTGGCCGATTAATCTTTGCAGGCGAGGGTGTGGTGTTGTGCTTCGTTACTTCGCGTGGTGTCCTATAAGAAGCAGGGTTCAAGCGGGATACCTGCAATTGATTATAGTTACTGTCAGCTTGGTAGCACCATGGAAATGGCGGCATTAGGGAGTATGGTGTGGATTCGCCAGCGGACCGTGTTATATCGGACAGGCTCGGGTTGAGGGACTGGTTTGGCTGGGAGCGGTAAAGTGGGGCTGTGGTGTTGCTCGGGTTAGCGCTACCGGGTGCAGGGCGGGAGTCGAGCTTGTTATGGCTGTGGCTGAGGACATTGGTTTGTATATGGCGAGCAGTTGGAGCTGAAAGCAAGTATGGCTTTCTGGTGGCAGCACGTCGTTGTTCGTAGTCGTGGTCTCCCACAGTGGTACATACTTGTTAGATATTGCTTTAAGGGTGCAATCTGTCTATTCTGAGACGAGCACTTTTTATGTAGTGCTGAGTGCGGGGGTGGCCTTTTTCCTTTGGGACGTTCACTGGGTGGATGTCTCGGCACGCAGGAGTTGCGAGTGGCAGGCTTTTTAATGCGCTTACTTTTCGGGTGGCTGCGTGAGAATTTCTTTGTAGTCAGTGGGGTGCTTGTCCTAGGCTCGTTGGATGTATTGCCAATAACTTCTTCTGTCAGAGGTTTGGTATCAGTGGTACACATATCAAAAGCGTTCGGTTTTCTACATCAGCCTCATCTTGATCGAAAGCAGCTTCATAGTGCACTACCGAGTGGGCTAGCTTCTTCGCTGTGTTGGACGGAATTAGTCCAGTGCTGTAGGATTAGTTGCATTTGGGTCCACATGCTGTTGCGATAGATCAAGATCTACTGGGAGTGAGATAGCAAGCCCAGTTGGTTGATGCAAATGCTCTTTGCAGAAGCGTTTTGGCTGGCTTTATTACGGTAGGCCCCAACTTGGCTGACTCTAGCATAACGAATCATTTTGCTATTAAAGCCTTGGCCAGTACTTGGTTTCTAAAAGTGCTGAGTATAGGGCACGATTTACACTTGGATGTTTTTTGTAGACGTTTACTTTCGAAGGAGCCAGGAGTCATGTTACAGAGATTGGTGTGCGAGTACTTCAGCTTCTCTAAGTTGGTTTTGTGGGGGACATTGAATATAATTACGTTAATTGTAGGACGAACTCGTTCGGCAACTTTATTAGCAATGTGTACAAGTAGCTCCCCTACTAGTTTGAGTTCATTCACATCATTGGTCGGTGTGATTCTCGAGAGCTAAGCTGGTGGCATCATTTTGCTAATGTTGGACTAGTTAATACTATTCCGATACGGTGCACAAATGAAGTGCTGATATCAGAAGGCTAATGGACTCGGACACAGCGGACTGTATTCGATTGGCTACAAGAAAACGCGGACGGATGAATCGAGGCAAAAGCGAACACGTAAGCGCGGGAACTTACAAGGCGGACGAGTGTCGGGCCAGTTGTAAGGACGAGTATAACAAGAAAGAATAATGTACAATCGGTGAAAATTAAACTGTACATTAAAGATAATTGTTTTTTGGGCGCTACAGAACTCTCCCCTAGTAGCCTGAACATAGAAAGCCTTCGATTTCGAAAAGGACAGTTGAATCAAGGTTTGTAAGGCAAAATCGTGCCGAATACAAATGAGCTAACGTTCGTCGGAAGTCGGAGTCCGCTGTGCCGTTTGTGGTTTGTTATTTATTGGTTGCAGGGCAGGGTGCATTTCGGCGAGCCGTTGGAGCGGGCTTGTCGGACCACAAAAACTGGCTAGCCCAGAAAAAGTCGACAGGACCTCAACCTCCGCTGCTGCCAAACTATGCGCTTAGGAGTAGTCTCACCCACCGCCGTACTCCGCCGCGCGCCAACACGACCCTCGTCTCACGGAGAAAACGACCATCGTCCCAAGACAAAACGACCGTGGTCTTACGGAGAAGCGACCTTCGTCCCACGGAGAAGCGACCCCCGTTCCGTGAAAAAAGACTAGCTTTCGCAGCAGGGCCCTCGAAAACATTCCTCCTGTGGGTCAGTCGATCGAAAAGGTTTATGGCATGTAGAGACCAGACAATAGAAAATCACGCGCAGAAAAGGCCAAAAAGAACAAACGAATGATTTGCGTGTATAAAATTTTGTTTTTAGAATATTTTTTCCAAAAAGGTTTTCCGGAGGTTTATAACCATTTTTTGTTTTCAAAACGTTAATCGGTTAAAAATGGGGTAACTATATGCAATATATACAAAGCTAAACGTATTTACACTGTACATAGTCGGAGAAACGTACGGGCTTACGCACCTCCCGACCACGGCGATTGATCGTGGAAGGCGGCGGGCTCGATTCGGGAGATGTCGGGACGGCTTGTAGACCGAGATCGTGGTCTGGTTGAACTTAAGTAGGATGCTGCAAGCTAATGCGGTGCGTTTTGACGTCTCACAAAGCACGACTAGACGAAGTAGGTGAGGTGGTTTCTTCCATATAGGCGGGTTTTAGACGGTCCATGGTGATGACTTCGCGTCGACCACCGCGGTCAATAGTGTGCGCCTTACTCGCATGATGTAGCACCATGAAAGGTCCAATTTACGGCGACTGAAGAGGCTGTCGAACACCGTCTTCGCGAAGAAGGACGTGTGAACATGTAGACAGCTTCTAGGGCAAGTATACTGGTGTCTTCTGCGCTCGAGGAGCGGGTAAAGGTAGCTCACGCATCTGGTGAGCCAGTCGATCAGTGTAACTTCGTAGTCAAAAGTGAATGTACATGGGGCTGGTGCTACCAGCTGTCCGGACAACCGCAGCGTGCAACCGTAAACTAGCTGCGCTGGTGTGGCGTTGAAATAGGTTTTGACTGTGTTTCTTAAGCCCAGAAGAACGAGGGAAAGTGTTTCAGACCATGAGGGATCGGCGTGCGCACGTATGGCTGCCTTCAACTGGCAGTGAAATCGCTCCACCATGCCGTTAGCGGCCGGATGATACGCTGTCGTCTGCACGTGGCGACAGCCTAAATCCTTAAGCAACGTGGCAAATGTCCAGGAGAAATGTGACCTTCGAGCGGTGGTCACGATGGCGGGACAGCCTATTGAGCTACCCAGCGCTTCAGAGAAGCCTTCGTTACCGTTTCCGAGGAGAAGCTAGGCAATCTAGGTAACCGAATGACACAGGTCAGTAGATACACAGCGCCTTTGGAAGGCGGCGGAAGACCTAGGTGATCGACATGCACGTGATGAAAACTTGCCTGTGACGTCAGAAATGTGCCTACTGGGCTTCTGGTGCGCTTGTGCACCTTCATGCATTGACACGGAAGGCAAGCAGCTGCTCAAGTACGGACGTCCCGATTAACACTTTTCCAAACGAATCGTGCGGTTACCAGTTTACCCGACGCACGAACGCCTGGATGAGATAAGCCGTGCAACGTGTCGAACCCGGTCGGCCGAAACTCGCTTGGGACGACTGCGTGCGGCGTGCTTAGTGGTAAATCCTAGAGTATAGTGCCGTCTGATGATGTCAGCGGAACGGGTTGTAGGTCCAATGAGGAAGACCTGCGTAGTATCTCAACCTTATGATGGTTGAGTTGAGCTGTGGCCACGGACGCCAAGTGGACGGCAGTGCCAGAGTCAGCGGAGATAGCTTGGATGCGGGAAAGTGCATCGGCGACCGTGTTGTGCACACCTGAGACACGCCGTGCATCGGTCGTAAACTGAGAGATATAGTCAAGTTGGCGCGACTCTCTAGGAGCGTATCGGTCGGTATTCGTGCCAAGCACGTGTGTCAGGTGTTTATGTTCGGTGAAGACGAAAAGGAGCGACATTCTAGGACGTGGCGAAAGTGACGTATCGCTAGATATACGGCTAGTAGTTCTCTACCGAACGTGCTGTAGCAAGATTCGGTAGGTTGTAGGCGTTTCGAATAAACGCTAAGGGCTGCCACGTGTCAGCTACTCGTTGCTGCAAAACATCGCCGACTGCCACGTCTGAGGTGTCCGTACTGAGGGACAGTGGGGCGGCCGGATCGTGATGCGCTATAGAAGCTATGTTGGCGATGGCCTCTTTCAGCGACTTAAAAGCAGCGCGTGCTGCGGCAGGAAATTCGAATTTCTTGAGTTTCCCTCGGAGAAGGTCCGTGAGGGGTTGCATCAGCGAGGCGCAGTTGGGTATAAACCGTCGGTAAAAGTTGACAAGCCCATCAAAACGCCTGAGCTGTTTGAAAGAATGAGGCTCGGGGTAGTCGATGATGGCTTGAATTTTATCCTGCAGTGGCACGACGCCTGCAGAGGAGATACGATGGCCGAGGAAGTTGACTGAGTCGACACCAAACGAACACTTTTCTGCGTTGATCGTCACCCCGTGTTGAGATAAACGATCAAAAAGTGTTCGTACGTGGCGCATGTGCTCTTCTCGTGAAGAGCTCGCGATTAAAATGTCATCGAGATAAGCGTAAGCGAAGTCTAAACCGCGACAAACTTGGTCGATGAAGCGCTGAAAAGTTTGCGCGGCATTCTTTAGACCAAATGGCATGCGCAGAAACTCGAACAAACCAAATGGAGTCGTCACGGCAGTTTTAGCGATGTCCGCTTCGGCTACCGGAATTTGGTTGTATGCGCGTACCAAGTCGATTTTGCTGAAGATATTTTACCTGCCAGACTGGCGGTGAGATCCACTATGTGTGGGATCGGATAGCGATCGGGCGTGGTAACCGTATTCAAGGTTCGATAGTCGCCGCAAGGACGCCAGTCCCCCATGACCTTCTTCGGGACCATGTGCAGAGGCGACGCCCATGGGCTGTTGGACGGTCTGACGATACCGAGCTGAAGCATGTGGTCGAATTCAGCTCGTGCTGCACGTAGTTTGTCAGGAGCTAGCCGTCTTGGTCGTGCGCTAACTGGCTGACCACGCGTGACTATGTGATGAGCGACCTCTGTCGTGACTGGCGGAAGCTCTGCAGCTGGTCGTACCAGTCGCGGGTATTCAGACAGTAGGTTCGCATAATCTGATGGTACATCGTCGATTCGAGAAACGGGACTGATTATCGGTGCGTCCGTAAGGACGCTTTCGACCCCAATTTTAGTATGGTCGTCTAAAAGCCTCTGGCGATCAGTATCAACAAGCAACCCAAAATGTCGGAGGAAGTCTATACCGATAATTACGAAGGGTACAGACGCAACCATGAAGACCCACTGAAAAGCTCGGCGAAGAATGAGGTCTGGGTTCATCATGCGCTGACCGAATGAAGCTATCGGAGAACCGTTGGCCGCACGCAAATTGTACGTAGGCTCTGAGTGCTTGTCGTTAGCGGTCGCTAGGATGACGCTGACTTCCGCTCCCGTGTCGATGAGGAACGTGATGGAAGAACGTCGATCCTTAACTTAGAACAGGCGAGTTGCTTGGTTATTGATGGATACGTTGGTCGTGCTAGTATGCAGGCTATTCACTTGCCCTGAATCAGCTGGATCGGGCCTAATACAGGGAGCACGACAACGTCTAGCTCTTTCACCATATTGGCGGTGATACCAACATATTTCTTTGACGGATTTTGGTATTACCTGACCGAGATGGTGCAGGAAAATGTTGCGCTTCCGTGCCGAACGAGACGTACTCGGTGCAGGAACAGACGAGCCGCAATGAACGGTAGCCAAAACATGGTCAGCATTTGACCGTGGCACACGCCGCTTCGAAGCCTTCATTGCTGCTATCCTGCTGCGAAGTAGCGCAATTTCCTCGTCTTTAGGGTCAGATCGGCCTGACGACTGGGAGCAAATATGGGATTCGGTTTTCATCGGTGAGAATACGTCACCGGAGCTAGTGGTCGTCTGCTGCGGAAGACGTTCGAACGCAGCGTCTGCCTTGGTAGCTAATTCTTTCAGGGGTGTATCTATAAACATGGACAGCATTACCGGCAATGGCTCTGGGAGACGTGCAAACCACAGCTCCTTTATCCCTTCTTCGCTCAAGAATAAGGGACCAGCGATGCGCTGAAGTTCGCGGAGCAACGCCGACGGCTTGCGATCTCCAAGCTTGAGACCATTGAGCTGTTCAAATCGAGTTCGTGCGCTGGGCCGTAACTCTTTTAAAATCGCTTGCTTCATCGTTTCATACTTTGCCTCATTCGATGGGCAGAGTAGAATGTCCTCAATCAGCGTCACAACCGACGAAGGAAGGCGTGGGACGAGCTGATTGTACCTCGGACGGTCCGCCGTAATGCCCTTATTTTCCAGTTCGATCTCGAATATCGTAAACCATACCTCTGGGCTGTGTTCCATGAAACTTGGAACAGCCAAAGTAAGCATGTTTACGCTGCGAAACGACTCAGATGCCACTCTCGAAATGTGAGTCGAAAAGATATAGGATAAACAAAAACACGTTAAAAGTACTAAAATTACGCAAGAAACAAATGAATACAGGTATATAATCGAGAAAAAAGAACGAACTCACCAAAAAATACAAACGAGGATAAAAACGTGGAATTCGCGCGTGCGAATCGGGGTCACCAATTTGTAGGACTAGTTAATACTAGTCCGACGCGGTGCGCGAAATAAAGCGCGGATATCAGAAGGCAATTGGAGTCGGACACAGCGGACTGTATTCGATTGGCTACAAGAAAACGCGGACGGAGGAATCGAGGCAAGAGCGAACACGTAAGCGCCGGAGCTTACAAGGCGGACGAGTGTCGACCCGGCTGTAAGTACGAGTATAACAAGAAAAAATAATGTACAATCGGTAATTAAATTGTACATTAAAGATAAGAGTTATCTTTTTGAGCGCTACACTAGGGTTTCGCTCAGTACGGAGACGTTGCTTTTGAGTGCGTTCAGTTCGATCTCAAGGAAGTTAATTTTATCATGTGCCCCTTTCACTGGATCTGGTGGGATTACCCTCAGTCAGAAGTTGGGGCTGAGTCCATATTATCAAGTTGTGGCTTAGTTGATTTAGCTCATTAGTTAGCAGGTCTCCGCACAGACTGCCTTGCTGGCATTGCCTTGCTTGGATCTGACGGGAGTGTGGTAAGTCATATTCAGCTAGATGGACTTGAACGATGGAAAAATCCCTTGAGTGTTCCTTCTTGAGCAAATCGTTAAGCCAGGAAGTAATGGGGTGCTAGGTTTTGATAGATCTAAAACGAAACACCAGAAACACACCCTGCTCAAACGATTACTGCTAACGTTCTCTGCACTAGCAGTCCGCGCCGTGTAGGTAACGTGAAGTAAGAAGTATAAAGTAAATAGATGATTAAGGGGAATGAAAGTCATTTAAATGCAGGATAACACCAAAGAGTGGAGATGGACAGATAAGAACTAAAAGTTTGGAGATGGATATAGTCAGGAGAAGGAAAAGGTTTCTTTTTGCCACCCAAGGGCGTCTAAGTGACGCTCGAAACCCTTAACTGTAGGTTCAATGACTACACTTTCTGGAAGCGAGTTCCAGCGATAACCGAGTATCCGCACCGATCCGGTCAGAAAGCGGCTTGTGTAGCTTCATGGGATGACCGCAAAGACAAGGCAACCTAGCCGGGCTAATTAGCCAGCACAAGTCCGGTCCAATCTTCCTTGTTAAAATGCGGTAAGCAAGGATTAGGTCATCTCGAAGCCGTCGGTAGTGCATTGACTATGTACTCAAGCTAAGTAGATGCTCGGAGCACGATTGCTCCCTTAACCCCTCGACCAATTTGACACCTACTCTCGAAACACTCTCGAGCTCCATTTTGTCCCAAATAAGGCAGGACAGGCAAGCCTGGACGCAGTATTCCAGATGGGGCCGAACGATATCTGAGAACCGCTTCACAAAAATGTCAGAAGCTAAGACCCCGAAAGAATGGCGTATTAACCGCAACGTTCTGAAACCCCTACTAGCGGCCTTTTTCCAGTTGGAACCAGAATGCAAAGAGGAGGAATGGACGACACCTAGGTCTACCTGGTTGGAGACAAGGAGGAGTTCAACTCCACCGGGTACGCAGCTCGAAGGCGGGAAAGATGCTCCTATACAAAGGACGGAACACTTAGCCTAATTTATGGGCAGTAGCCACGAAGTAGACCTGTCCCAGCGTCTGTTCAGAGCAGGCTGTATGGCCTCAGAACCTCCAGGAACATTTATAACATTCCATAGACTAAGGTCATCCGCAAACAGTAGGGATGAGACCCCAAGCTTTCCAGCAAGGTCTTTGACGTAGATGGAGAACAGCATCGGTCCAAGGACCGAACCCTGTGGGACACCGCTAAGGACCGCTTGTTTAAAGGATAAGCTGCGAACCACACGTACACACTGCCCTCTTCCTTGCAAGAACGCAGATACCCAGTGAAGTGCGTGACCAGTACGCCGCAGGAGCTCAGCTTTTGTGATAGCCTCAAGTGGGGTACCTTATCAAATACCTTCGAGAAGTCTACGAAAAGCACATACCCTACGTGTCCATGGTTCATTGCCTCGGCCCAAGCTTCACGAGCCATCAACAAATTCGTCAAAGACCAAAACTCCTTCCGGAATCCATGTTGTGCAGTACTGAGTAGATTAAATCTATTCAGGTGACATTCCAACAAATCGCTCACCAGATTTTCAAGCAGTTTGACCACGACGCTAGTCAGACTGAGAGGCCTATCCTTGCCTGAGAGACTCCTGTCGCCATGTTTGAAGATAGGACAGATGACAGCCTCCTTCCATTCGGAAGGTAATGTACAGCTATCAAGTGACTTCTAAATCACCATCGTCAGCGGTCCACTTGGTTTAACCGCCAACTCATGCAGAAGCTTCAAGCGAGTTGAACCAGATCCAGTTGCTTTGGAAGTGTTCAGGTCTTGCAGCTGTTCAAGGACTTGCGTCTTCACGACAGTAAACTCAGCTACATAAGAACCCTCAGGTACTCTGGGAACAAGTTCAATGCTAGTCAACGCGACCTCAAGTACTAAGCCCCTGCATACTGTTCCCAAGCACACGAGCCTTATCTGCGTCCGCATACGCACGAGTTCCATCGGCCCGCATCAAAGTTGCAATAACCCTATTTGAACCGCGGCGTCTCTTAACATAAGCAAAGAACTTCTTCGGATTTTCCGAAGCTCCATCAGCTAATTCCTTTTTGTACAACCGCCGAGCTTTCATTAAGTAGTGTTTATACCTATTTCTAGCCTCGCGGTATCTATCATAGGAACTAGTGGATGGAGCCGCACGGTACGTCCTCCGGAAATTAGAACGCTTCTGGAGCAGATACTTGACAGTGGTATCTACCCACGGCGGCCGCGCTCGTGTCTTCTTTCTCCTTGCAAGCGGGATGTAGGGAGGAGACACTTCCGTGAGTTGATTTAAATTTATCGCAGGCGGCCTGAACCCTATCAACCACCGAGATTTCGCAACGCAACCCAGAAGCCTTGCTACGCATTGCTTTATAGTTAGCACGCCATATGTTTGGAAATGGTTTAGCAATGCTTTGGTGACCACTGGTCATAGTACACCTGAACGATAAACAAACATGATCACTAGCACCTAAGGGAGAGCTGTAAGTGATGTCACCTACGAAGTCTAATGACTTGGCAAACACTAGATCCAAAATAGACCGGAGTTGGGCGTCCATGTACCTAGTGGGGTGGTCCACGAACTGATGCAACGGTACTTGTAGCGTAAGCTCAAGTAGATCTGCCCCGAAAGTACCTTCTGCCGAGTTGCAAGAAAGATCTGCCCTGCAAACTTCTGGTAAATTGAAATCCCCCAGTATCAAACACCTGTTTGCGGATTGGGAGCGAATAAATTCAAGCACCGCTTTGGACGCACTCCCAAGACTTCTATACACAAGTACAACCGTAAGTTGGGCAGAGGAAGTACGAACCACTGCCGACAGAGCTTGGGCATTTTTATCTGCTGACTGAAACATGTAGATACGTGAAATGTCAAGTTCACACCTAACGTAAAGCGCAACACCCCGCCTTGTCGGCCAACGAAGCGGTCACAGCTGAATAGTGCGTAGCCAGACAGATGTACTTCACCGTCCGTGACATTCCGAGACAGCCGCGTTTCAGTAAATGCAAGTATATGGGGATGAGACCCATCTACAAGCAGACTTATCTCGCACATCTTATTCTTTATGCTCCGCACATTACTTAGCACTACCTGAAGGTACTCGTACTGTCCAGCCCTGGGTCGTGCGCTAACAGTACTGGCACTGGTAGGGCGGAAACAGACCGCCGGCTGACCACCCGAAAACCCACCAACCGGAGACCTTGTTCACTGGTCGCCGAATTGGTTTTGAAGTCCTGAATGGCTGCTTTTAGCTTTAGCCTATCCCAACGACACTACTAGTGACGCAAGAATTTTATGTGAAACTCAGCTCACATTTTAAAAAATTGCAGTGTTTAGAAATAGGCTCAATCTTTCAGGCCCTGCAAGTACCCGGTAGAAAGTTCCTGTCCTCTGAACAGTTTGACACAAATAGTGTCCGTTCTGCGATTTCAACTACCAAGACATCCTGGAACCCTGGTCCAGGCGGAATGACACTCAGACTAACTAAGGGTGGTGGTGAAGATATCACTATTATTCTTTTGAAACTCTTTACGTTATCAATGAAGAAAGGTCAATGCCCGAGCGGTTGGAAACATTCTATCATTATGCCAAGGCGTAAGGGCGGAAGCCTACAGGAAGTTGGTAAATATCGTCCTACTAACCACACTTCTATTATCTCGCGCGTGATGGAGAAGTTGATTAAAATAGCTCTCATGACTCATCTTTATGCAGGCGAACACATAAATGAATCTCTGCACGGGTTTCTAGGTTCTCGGCCTTGTGCAACCAGTCAGCTGGACTTTCTTAATTTGGTCAGCGAGGCCACTGACTCTAATCTTTCAGTGGTCATTCTTTACCTTGATATGCAAAAGCGTTTGACAGGGTACCACACATGCGCCTGATGCATAAAGTAAAGGCTTACGGGTAGACGCTTCTCTATTAGATTGGCTGCGTTCCTATCTAATAGGACGTACACAGTCTATTAAGGTTGAGCAAACTATCTCCACCTTGACCCCTTCCCCAGTGGCGTGGTGCAAAGAAGCTTCCTTGTCCTACCCTATTTTTGCTTTATAGCCACGACCTCTGCAGGAGTTTGCAACGCGGTCGCTTCTTTATCGTTGCTGACGACGTAGAATTTGTTTACGTCTTTCCCCGTGGTAATGAATTATCCGTAACTAATAGTAGCTGTGAGGACCTTAAAGCACTTGAAGTGTGATGCGAACACTGGCAAATGACCTTCTCCGCTCAAAACTCTAACGTCATGACCCACAAATTTTCCATACCTGCTGGGTCCCTAACAATAAATGGCGTCACTACAGTATGCCATGAAAACAGTTCTGGGCTTTCGCTACTCCATGAGCCTTAACTTTGCAGAGCAGGTTCATTATCAAGTGGCAAGGGTAAGGGGATTATCGTTCCACATACGCCGTTAGATAAAAACCACAGTTGCAAGGCTAGAACTTTATAAGAGTCACGTCAGGCCACAACTGGCATGCTGCTCGTTTATATGCAGTAACATACGGAAGACGGACCGTGTTCTGCTTAAAAATGCTCAGCGACGCTTTATGAAGGTGTTGACTCCATCGCAGCAAGCTATGAGTTACCGACAAAGGTGCGAACACCTTAAAATTTAGCCACTATGGCAAAGGCGCATTATCCTTAACCTGTGCCTCTTACATAAGCTAATTCATAGAAAGCTGCACAGTAATATCACTCGTCTTAAACTAAGGAGAGCATCTAAATCTAAACTCCGACACAAAGGCCATTCCATTACTCCGCTAAAGGCAAACTAGAGACTGCGATCTCGTTTCTTCTTAGTTGTGTACTTGCACATATAGAACAGGTTGCCTTCCAGAATAAGAGAAAGCCAAAACTTGCAGGTATTCAGGAAGGAGATACAAAGATTTCTATATTTTTGGCAGTATACAAAGCATCTTCCATATGTGCGATTCGCAAGAACACTTCTTCGAACCAGGTCCTGTTGTAGCTTGAGGACGCCCAAGATGTAGTGCATGACATCTAAGCACCTTGAGCTTACAACTCATCTACATTCATTGTCGTCACGGTCTTAGCACCTAAGAGACTTTAGCGGTATCCATCACACTCATTTTCTAAGGTTTAGGATTAGCAAACCGAGTACTAGATAATTTTAGTCTACAACGATTTCTTCCTGACCTACTTGAGTTCTCCCACGGACAATTCCTCCTTATGACTGCACTATGTAAAGAGTAGACGCCAGCACACAAGCATCCGGTAAGGGATAATAAGAGACAATCCCCATGAATTGTTTCCATCAGTGACTATTGTTCTTTTAAGTTATCCATTACCGCAATCACATGACCCAGAAGGTCTCAGTCGGCTCAGTCGCACGCATCGTACAGGTGCTAACATTAGAATTCTGAATGCAAAGGTACTTAGTCATTACTGATTAGTTCCTGACGTGCTTCGACCCTCTCACTGACACGTTGATCCAAAGGCTGAATGGACCAATTGGTATCCAAAATCCTCCGGCTTCTCTCTTTCTATGGTCACTTCGTCCATGTTTAAAATTTTCAACAAACAGTACAGCCTAGCCTACTGACTGGCAGGATCGCAAACCCGTAGTTATTCCTAATATAGGGTATTGCAGGGTAATGACGAAGCCATCGTGGAGGCGAATTTCAATCCTCACATCTTATCTACATCTACATTCCTTGTCTTCAGCTTTACATTTATCACTTTCCAACTTCTTGACCACTGGGTCCGTGGAAAAATATTATGCTTATGACCTTTGGGGTACCCTGGTAAAGGCAGCTTACCAGACCTAAGCCTTGCATAAGATGTTGAAAGCGTTTGTCGCTGCTGATACACCTAAGATTAGCATTAAAATTGTCCAAAACCGTCTAAATGCTGGCTTTAAGTAAATAAATAAATAAATAAATAGTTTATTGTCGAATTTGTCGAGACCCACCAAGATGAACCATAATTTGCCTTCGTAGAGGTCGGTTGCTAGCTGGCCCTTATTGATGCTTTTTAATAAGCCTGAGCACTACCTACTGTACTCCGCCGTTTCCAATTACTATCAGTATGTAAACAGCAATATAATATATTTATCTTTCATCTTGTTGACAAAGAGAGCACCTTAAAAGTTCTACGCCCAAGAATCAGACATTTTGTCTTCCACTTATCCACTCTCGGCCCCAAATCCTTAGTTTTATCTGGTATACATATGCCTTTCACTATTGGCAACACTAGTAGACAGGCATAATGAAAACTAGATCCTCTTCTTTAACTGCTTTGGCCAGTAAAACACTCGCATTCCCAGATTCTATTTCACGGGCACGAAAGCTAACCAACGACAGAGAGTCCCCTGTCACACTGGCTGGCTGGACCACCAGCTACATTCCATCACCACTATTCTTATCTTGGCCGCCCGTGTGTTATTTATCTTTAAGCTGGCTCCAAAGCCCACAATGCGTTATGCGTAATGGCGGGTGAACGAGTAGCTCCCACTGGTTTTTTTTCTATTCTACTCCTGCTTTAACTTGTCACTCTTTGCTTAGGGTGCTAGAATAGCTCTTGCCAGGAAAACCACAAAAAAGATAGCCGGTGTGGCAGTAAAGTACTAGTTAACATTGCCACCTAGATGAACACCGCTGGCTCTTGCTTCGGAACTCGAAATTGGAGAGTAATGACTCGAACTTCATCAAAGAGCTACACCATAGTGTGCATCAACACATGAAGCATAACAATCCCTTAAGTTTGAGCAAGCTCAATCCCCAGAAGTAGAGTTAGGTATGCCCCACCAACGCAGACCAAACTAGATTTCACGCCTCAAAATAAATTGCAAAATTTTACTAACTTTTCCCATACTCATATCTTTATTATTGGTGACAGGCTCTTCTAGCTTACGGATGTTGGAGACATAGCCTCATGAATATAGAAAATCGGCTCTAAGGGATAAAACTTGCGATGTTTAGCTAAGAAATATGTGTATTTTCCAGGCCAAAATTTGTCAACTGATCCGAAAGGTCTCCTGTGTTACTCAGGTAAACCTGGCCCAAGCGGCCTGGATATAAACTTCGGAAACACTTAGAGACTTAAAAATACTAAACTCTATATTCCTAGTTGCGTATAGGTCTCAGTATCCATTGAAAATGGTATTCTGAGGTCTTCTAACCGTGAGCTAATTATAAGCTCTCCTGAAGTTCAATGCAGGCATAATATGTCTTACCGGATTTTTAGCGTTTTCGCGCAAAATTATACCTTATTTGCGCATATTTGCCATGTATGCCTGCAAAGTGTACTTTCCGGCCACCTACGCAGTCCTTACCTGTTGCAGTGTATTACGGGCTAATTAGAGCATTTCTGGATAGCTATGCCTATTTAGAATATATACCGCTTCGCTACCTTTTACATTTTCTTTTCTTTTTTTCTGCTATCTGCTTGCAAGGCAGAAAGCCATTTTTAACGAAAAAGAATAATGGCCTTATTCGTACACCACCATTCAATTGCGAATAACTCGCAAACTACTGCACGTATTGCAGTCTTTTTTCTTTAAACGCGATCAGCCTTTAAGGCTTGTCCTGAGCAGCTTAGATTTGTGCTACGTTACGTAGTATACTAGCCTTAGAATAGGTTATTTCTCTGAGATTTACTCAGGTTGACATTACGCGTAAGAAAACAATATCAGCACAAAAAATGTTTGGCTATATTTTTTGTTAATTTGTATTTTTCTAGTGAAGCATGCCGCATTAGTGTGTCACTTAACAAATCCTTTTTATTTTCACCTTCATTTCTGGAAATTATTTTTTAACTTTCCGTATCCCTTATAATTCTGCCACTCTCATTTCTTCCATGTGCGCGGGACTGTTTGATAGGCGGAAGAAAAATTTCTGTTGCTCCGTGATGTTCGGTGGTACAAATGGTACATAGCAACGGTTGCCTAGCGACATTGCCAAGGAGGATGAATGTGCAAATACCTGGAAAATAGGTGGAGGGTGTGGGTGGGAATTGGATTGTGTGTTAAGTACGATGCCGTGCAAATGGTAACCTGTATTGGTGCATGTGCATGCTGTTTGTTTTGTTTTTTGGTGGCCATACTTGTTTTTTCTGCTATCGCTATGGTTGTGGATGATAGTGAGCTGTTCAGGTTATTGGTTATTGGGAAGTATGAAAGTGTTGAAGACCTGGAGAAGCAATTGGGACGTTTTCAGATTGAAACGGCGACTTGTTTTTCCCGTGCATCCTCCAAGTCTGCTGCGGCGTACCATCGTGGAAGGAGGAAGCAGTTGCCGGATGGGGACTGCCACGGTTACATCATGTACCGTTGTGTTCATTGTAAACGTTCAGGATCGCGTGGCAAGCGGTAAGTTAATGTTTATGCAACATGGAGACTAACGCATATAGGTACCAATCCTACGATTGCGAGGCGCGATTCTCCGTGGTTTGCAAGGAAGGGAAATATGTCGTGCGGAGTTACTTCATGACGCATAGTCATGATTTTCACTTGGGTAACCCCTGGTTGTATGCACGCAACCGTCGGCTTTCTCCGGAGCAAGAGAAGGAAGTTCTTCGTTTGATGGGCAGTTTCCATAGCACCCCTGATTTGCGGCGCTTCATCTATCAGGAGTACGGGAAACGTGTAACCCGTTTGGACCTGAGCAATTTGCGTATTCGTCATCGGAATGCAACCGCATGTGAAGTGTCCGAGGTGGCGAAGATGTTGGAAAGGCACGGTGTGTGCCGATTGGTGTCGGAGGGAAGTCAGATTCGTTATGTGTTTTTCTCTCCATCGGTTGTTCGCGGCATTGTGAAGCGTTATGGGGAGGTGCTATTATGCGATGCGACGCACCAACTCAATTACGGTGGCTACATTTTGTGGCATTGCATGCTGGTGGACGTCACAGGTCTAGGGATTTCCTTTTTCTACGCCCTATTACCTGATGAGACGTCGTACAGCTACGGGCAGGCGGTGGAGGCTATGCGGGAGATGGTGCCTAGCAGCGTACGTTGCCACACTGTTGTGATGGATAAATGTGCTGCGCAGTTCCGGGCGTTTAGACGTTTTTATCCCAACGCGAAGGTCGTGTTTTGCAGGTACCATGTTAAAGTGGACATGGCTCGACGTTGCGGTCGCTTACGTGGTATCTCAGATGCTCGCCGAATGCAATTACGCGGTTGGCTGCATAACCTTATATATACTCGTGATGCGTCCGTATTTGATAGAATATTGAACGCGGTGCGGGGTGCAAATCCGGAATGCCACCGTTATTTGTGCTCAACGTGGCTTCCGCACGCGGACTCCTGGGCGGCTCACAGACTAAGGGATACCGTGCTTTTTGGCTGCCACACCACGAACAGGGTAGAGAATGAGAACAAACATTTGAAGGAGTATTTGTCTGAGAGGTCATCGCTACTCACTCTGTTCACCTGCGTGGTTGATAGGTTGAACAGTATCGTACACGAAAGGAACAGCATAATAGGTAGGCGGTGCATGAGCGTAATTGCTGTTCCATCGGAGGTGTCCTCAGTGGCTTCGGTTTTCGCACACCTAAGCGATTTCGCAGGCAATGTGTTCATGGCGCATTTCCGTGGGTCAACGGTTCTCCGTTGCAGGTCTGACGGGCCATACTGGTTTGTTACGTGTCCTCGTTCCAAAGTACGTCGGGTATACATCACACGGGGCAGTGAATGTGATTGTGAGTTCAATCGGCAGTGGCGGCTACCATGTGCTCACATTTGTTATGTGGCGGCGCGTCACAGACACTCGGCGGAGGACATCCTACATGGATGTCGGTGGATCGCACCCCGGCAACCTTCCGCAGCATCCTCAGAGTGTGTTGCGTCTGATGAGGGTGTGCAGATGCTAGACCGTAATGTAGGGGACAGCGATGTCGTTGTAAGCCGCACCATGAAACTTCGCAAAACGCAGCACGTTTTGGCGGACATCGGCACTCAATTGGTGAGCTACGGATCGGAGAACTTCTCCGCTGCGTTGACGTACCTGAAAATGGTTTCGTTGCTCATGTCCAAGGATGCCACTTTTCAGTTGTATGGGCGAACGTCGAGGTGGCCTGTTCCCCTTCATTTAGATAACGAGGCAAACGTACAGATGTTATGCGGGTTGCGTACGGCGGGAACGTCTGATGGTGGCGCAGCCTCCGCGGTAGCCAGCACGTCGGCAGGCGAAGTGCGGGCCCCTTTGCAAGTAACGCAGGTGAATGACATGCTGCCTGCAATTGCCACCGCAGCACCTGTTCCATCAACATCGGCAGGTGGGTCCAGGAAACGTAAATCGCCCCTTAAGTGCAGGGTGACGGAGGTTAGCCCCGATAACAGTGCGCTAAAGGGTAAAGTGTTCCGTAACCTTTGCACCCGGACATCCTCCGGCTACAGGGTTCCCGTTAAACCGAAACACCGTACTCAGGGCTTGGTTTCAAAGGACGTCTGCGGAGTCTGTCAGCACGAGGATGATGTAGAAGTTGGCGGTGAATCGGTGCAATGGGTGATGTGCGACGCCTGCTCCAAATGGTACCACGCCTCATGTGTGCGCTACGCTGGTGAAGAGGAATTCATTTGCTTCTCGTGCTCCTCTTAGTGTCAGCATAACGTGCCTGACCGGGGTGGCATGTTAACCGCTCCAGGTATCTCCAATTTCCGTGCCGTTACTCTGAGTCCATTTCGCTTAGAGCACACAGTGCTTCACTTTCCCGATGATATGAACACCTGCGAATGCGAATTGAACATGGTGCCGATAGATTGTCAGCATCGATGAAACATTACGCAACGGTAAGTTCCTACTACTATTCCCGTTATGAACGCTCATTTAGGCACCGTAATGCAGCGGTCATTTCCACAGGGGAACTCAATTCCGGTGAATGTGTTGCTATGTACGTTGCATCTCATTTGATGATTGCATGTTACCCATGCTTAGGTGACCTGAACGTTCTTGGAAACATCATCACAGATATTGCTTATTATGCATCATGAATGCTGTGTAACAGGTAAACGGATATACGCTGCCAATTGTTTTTCGACTTTGCGCCCCTACGGAGCAACGTCTGACGCATTGCCTCCGCCATGTGCACCTTTAATCAGACGCCCTCACAGGTAAGATTTCTGATGCATGATTAATGTTGTTTAACAGTGAAGCCGACATGCACCGCCCATTGCCTGCCTACTTTGCGCCGCCACTGAGCCACCTGCCCGCATTGCCTCCGCCATGTGAACCTGCAATCCTCCGTCCTCACAGGTAAGATTTCTGATGCATAATTAATGTTGTCTTTAACAGTTAAGCCGACATGCACCGCCCATTCCCTGCACACACTGGACACACTTGCTGATATGCCTAGCAGCCGACCTCAGTGTCGTTCGTACTGTGAGTTTCTTTGTCCTACCCCATACATCTTAGCATCCTCATCTAACAGCGCCACTAATGTTATTCCCCTAAGAAATCTGTCCTGACATATAGATACCCCGTCCCGCCGGCAGTCAGTTTGTTGGCTGTTAACAAATGCATTATCAGACCATGGGTGTCCGTGCTGCCTGCATGACTGCTCGCCAACTAGTGGTCAACAGCTACCTCACGTTTACCGCCGCTACGTACTTCCTTTCACCTACGGTAACTGTATTGTGCGCCGTAATGCGGCTGTTGCTACGGCAGTCTATCCGTCATTCATAAATGAGTGATGCGCATGTACCGCTCTGACACGACGTCACATATGCCGCCCCCAGCTACTCCGTTGCACATCCCGTAAGGGTATGGGATATTAATAGATGCATCTTAGAACACCTCTCTGTGATGGTTACTGGAAGGATGCGTCACTACTTTTTTCCCTGCATATAACATATGCTGCCGCGTCTATACTCCGTTGCACCTCTGCTAAGGGCCTTACTTGTTCACTTTTCGCTTTCAGAACCGCCGTCCAGCCCTGGTGCCTACTTCAGTGATCAGCCACTGCTGGCATGCCACCAATTTACATGTGCCACGGCCAAAATGCTTCTTAGAACGTTAGGTTGGTGTATGAAGCTGTAACACCTGGCTTTCAGAACTCGCGCATATTCCCTTCGTATGCAGGACTACTCTGACCGTCTCTTCGTTTCCGGAGTAATGCAAAAAGCCATGGGTATTTTCAGCACCGTGTATTTCACGACATCTTTTCATGTCACATTTGGTATTTAATAATATTACATATTTATACTGCCTTACGTGCACTTTTGACCAATGTCCGGTTCATATTGATTTCGTATTGTTGACGTGGCCAGTGATGAGGCTTCAGAAACCATATCTCAGTGTTCACTCTTGGTGGGTTCAGAGTTACGTACACGCTCACTCACCTAGTGATTAATATTTCTGAATGGTCCGAACGTCCGTCACGTTCATGGCATCTGGTTTGCCTATGTAACGAACCATTTACATCCAACGCCGCTTCTCACCTATAACGTTACTCCGTATGGTTGTTTCCTTAGAAGATAGCGTTATACGGGTAGACTTATATATATATGTAAATATACAGCTTTATGTATATGTACTCTCTTCCATAAAGAACGACACACATGTCCTGGATTCAACATGCGCTACTCCGTCAGTACACAGTGAATGCAATTTGTTATGCCTCTTAGTGAATAGCATAGAAGCCATCAACGCTTATCATTTTAAACTACTGCGCAACATTCTGCATGACCTCGGGCAAATATGGTGCAAGAAATGCCGAGGTACTGTGCAGCCGAGAGGCCGCGTGAGCCACAACAAGAAAGAAACGTTCCATAGGACGAAACTCCCTGGGTTCTTCAAAGCAAGCGGGTACCCATCCACCAGCTTCAAACCAGCCAACGTACCCATCGTCGATAGGCTTTCCACAGCGGGTTCCATTGGTCACTGGCGTGTCTGTTGGCAAGACCGCAGTCCGTCCTACAGATATTACCATGCCTGTGCGTGATGGCCCAGTCGATGAAGGCTAACATATATATCTATACATATATATATATGTGCCCCATGCTGAGGCTGCTGTTTCCTTCTTTATGCTTCTACACCGCAGTTCGGCTAAACCAAATTGCACTTCAACTACCTCTGTTTAGACTACATCAATTTCATTCCACTTCATTCAGTTTCTTATGCATACCTTATTAATGTTCAAATAACTGTTCACGTTGCCTACGCTATTTGCCCTTATGTTCTGCGATTTCGTTGCGTTTATAGCATTTATAAGTAAATGGTGCCGCTATTACTTATCGCGGATTCCCCGCTAAGCCATTTACTTCATATGGTAATTTAGGGAACAGTTCTGGCACCGTATCTGTATGCATTTTTGCATTTATTCCATTTCACCTTGTCGTTTAAAGTGAATGCCTGTTGCTTGATATACCCCGTGTGGCTGGCCTAGTTGTGCATGTTGACAAGGTGCATAGCTATGTATCACCCACTACCTCGTTCATACTGGCTCCAGTTAGCAGTTGGTCGTTGATGGAGGGGACGGAGTGCAAGGTCCTCGTGGTCGTGCTACGCTCCAAGAGTCGTTCCATGCGCTCAGTGTGGAGTGGACTACGGTGCAGCCACCACGTAGTGTGCGCTTCATTCCCCAAATACAGTGTCATTGTGTTCGCCTGTGAAGGAGGGTGGGCCGGCTCCTTTGGTAAAAAGGCACCCTCATACACATGCCTCCCGGTCTTACTCTTTCCGCTTTACTCCGGATATGGGGTGTGTAGATGGAAGTTTGGGTGGCGCAGCGCAAGCCATCCATGGTCCCACTGTACGCCTACCCGTCCTTTGCCTGGCCACAGTCACAGGCTAATCCGAAACCGCAAGCAGCCAACCATATAGTGATTGGGATTATTTCACATTGCCAAAGCTGTGCTCGCACTATCCGCTTTTTGGTCCCTGTCACGCAATTAATTTTAACCAGCAACCTCCTCATAACCGATGTTAAACATGTAAACTGCCCAAAAATTGGAGCACCTTTATCAATGGTTATAAATAAACATGTATATATGCTGAGGCTGATGTTGTATTCATGATGCTTCTTCACCGCAGTTGGGCTAAACCCAACTTACACTAAGTCTAAATCTCTTTTAAAGCTGGATAAATTTCATTCCACTTCATTTTTTTGTGCTGCCTACCGGAATAATCTTCTATTACATTTCCACGTTGCTTACGGAAATTGTGCTTATCTTCGTTAACCTTAATGCCTTTGTAGCATTTTTTGAGTAACTTCTAGACATGTTGTAATTATCGCGGATTCGTTGCTAACCAGAACATTTCACATGCTAATTTAGGGAAGAGATACGTCTGCATAGCTGTATTCTTTAACAGCTATAATTTATTTGCATATGTCGTTTGAAGTCATTGGCTGTTGTTTGCTATCCCCGGCGCGGCTGCGCTTGATGTGCATGTTAACATGGTGCCTATCTGTCTATTACCCACTACCTCGTCCAGCTGGCTCCAGAACACAGTTGGTCGTTGCTGGTGGGGAAGGGTGTACGGTCCTTGTGGTCGTGCTAGGCTCGAAGAGTGGTTCCATGCAGTCAGTGTGGAGCGGACTACGGTCCAGCCACCGCCTTGTGTGCGCTTGATTCCCAAAATACAGCGTGCTTGTGTTTCTGAGGTAGTGTGGGCCGGCTCCGTTGATGAAACGTGGCTCCCATACGCATGCCTCCCGGTCTTGTTCCTTCGGGTTTACACTGGATATGGGATATGTGGTCGGAGCTCTGGGTGGTGCAGCGCAAGCCACCCATGGTTCCTCTATAGGCGCAGGCTCCCTGTGGCTAGCCATAGTGACAGGCAAATCCGAAACCGGATGCCGCCAACCATATAAATGGAAGTGCCCTTTTTCGTATGATATCTCGTGTACCCTCATTCGTTGCACGTACGCATACATGTATCCTCATATACCGGTGTAATTAGCTGCATACATATGTACAGGTATGCACATATATATGCGACAAATAAATACATGTACATATATATATATATATGCGTACAATAAACAAACACCTTTGTATAAATATATATACATATAGGCGGAAGAGCCTATAGTGCGCTGAGGCTGGTGGTGGCTAGATCCTGACGGATGGTCTACCCGCTGCTGCTAATGTTGCGCCATCGTCTCATATCCTGGGCGCCTCCTCGTGGCGACCGCTGGGTGGGATTTGGGTTTCGCCTTTCTCCCTGCTAAGATCCAGGACACAAATCCGCATGAGTCGGCTAACTGACCATGTGCTAGACCCGCTGCCTTTCGGGTGTTCATTTGATCGAACGCTTTGGCTGTGGATCCGAGTCGTTCTCCTGCCAGGATTGGGCGCCCTGGCAGTATCCTAGTCCATCCTCTTCGGAGGTTAGGAATTGGTCGATGGCCCACTTCCCGTAAAACCTAGCCATGGGAGACAACAGGTTTACGGGTTGTAATCTCACAGCTCGATTGGCGTAGAACACGAGGGCCACGCATTGTCTCTGACGGTGGGAGGACACCTCCGGGTGTTCAATGGTTTGCAACTGCCCGCCGCAATCCAGGCGGCCCCTGGTCAAATTGGTGCAAACCCGCCAAAACCCACCTGCGTCTGGCCGTGGTCGCAGGTGCGTATCCAATTACGGTCGCAAAACATATGATAATTGTTCCAGAACCTCAAAGGCTGCGTGTGACGGCCGTCAAGCGGATCCCCATCTGTCTCCGCAATCACATTCCCGAGCTGGATCTGATCTCCACTGCCTTGTGGGTCAGGCTATTGAGCCTAGGCTCCAATCGGAGACCCTCAAGCAAACCTCGGATTCACCCACTGCCTTGTGGGTCAGGCTATTTAGCCAAAGGCTCCGGGTGGGGTCCCTCAAGCAAACCTCCGAAGCACATCGACCACGTCGCGTGCGATTGCCCACCAATGCAATCGTATGCCTGCGCGCAAAGCACCCAACATCGGGTGCTGGAACGTGCGCACGCTACTAACCCGGAAATCCAGCGAGCGCCCGGAGCGACGCACTGCACTGGTCGCAAGGGAGCTGGCGCGCTACCACATCAATATTGCGGCGCTCAGTGAAACTCGGCTCGCTGAACAAGGTAAGTTACATGAAGCAGGTGCTGGCTACACATTTTACTGGGTGGGCAACGCCGCCTCAGCACCACGTGCACATGGGTCGGATTTGCAATATCCGATCGCCTCTATGGCCAGCTGGTGGGTGAACCAACAGGCATCAGCGCGCGACTGATGACTGTTCGCCTACGACTCGGAAGAGGTAAGTTTGCTACTTTTATAAGCACATACGGTCTGACCATGTGTTATCCTGATGACACGCGTGATCAGTTCTACACTGAGCTATCCTCCGTGCTGCGGTCTGTGCCGAGGAGCGACCGACTATTTCTGCTGGGTGATTTCAACGCGCGTTGGGCGTGATGCATCAGCGTGGACAGATGTTATCGGTGCGCATGGCAGTGGTTAAGCGAATGCGAACGGTGACAATCTGCTCTCACTGTGTGCCACTCACGGCTTGACGATCACGAACACTCGGATTGCACTGAGTGCGAGTGATATAGCAACTTGGACGCACCCACGGAGTGGTCACGCTTACCTGCTCGACTATGTCATCGTACATCAGCGTGATATACGTGAAGTGCGCATGACACGTGTATTGCGTGGAGCTAAGTGTGGCACAGATCACAAGTCGGTGCAAACCAAACTGTACATATATTTTCGTAAATTGATGTTTTGCACTCCCGCCGTGAACCGGCGTAAATTTAAAATTCTCTCCCTCGGTACTGTGGCGAAACGTACTGAGCTGGAGAAGGCGATGGCTGCACGCCTGTGTGGTGATGTGGACCGCATGGCCACTGTGGGCTACCTATGGCACCACATTCGCGACCAGGTGACAGCTGCTGCTGAGGAGGCCAACGGGCGCGCAAACTGTAAACAGCCTGATTTTTTGATGACAACAATGTGACGATTGGCGCATTGGTGTCAGAGAAGAGTGCAGCATATGCTGCACACGTGGCAGACCCCAGTGACTTGGGGAAGAGTAGTCAGTTTCGCAAACTTCGACGGCGACTGACCCGAGAGCTCCGTCGCATTAAAATTGCACGGTGGACGAAGAAGGCGAAGCAGATGGAATGCTACGTTGAACGCCGTCAACACAAGGACTGCTTTGACTTCTTGAAGGCGGTGTATGGACCGAGATTGGATCCGCTGAGGACACTGCTCGATGGTAGTTCAGGCGCTACCTGCACCCAGACTGAAGACATAATGCAGGTCTGGCGGAAACACTTTGACTGTCTCTTGAACAACCGTTCAGAGATCGACTGGCCTACATTGAACGGCCTGAAGCAGCACGATGTGAAGGCATATCTGGCGGATACGCCGAAACTGGATGAGGCGCAGAGAGCATTTGCTCAGCTGTGAAACGGCAAATGTGCCGGAGGTGACGGGATCCCACCTGAAGTATTGAAACACGGTGGACCCGCGTTGTTTACTGCGCTGCACCACTTGGTGCAACGCGTGTAGATTGAGGAGGATGCGCCTCCTCAGCTGACGGATGCCCTTTTGCTACTACTGTACAAGGGGAAAGAGAGCAAGCAATGTTGCACGAACTATCGTGGCATCAACTTGCTGAGTTGTGTGGGCAAGATGATTGCCCAAATCCTGCTCAATCGCCTCGTGAGTTAGGTTGTGGAACCTAACGTGGCGGAAGAGCAATGTGGATTCCGTTCGGGTCGCAGCACTATAAATATGGTGATTGCGACTCCTCAGTTGTAAGAGAAGTGCAGAGAACGACACCAGCCATTATACTCGCTTTTTGTTGGTTTCACCAAGGCATTTGATACGATGAACCGCGAGTCATTGTGGCTGGTGTTGGGTAAGTTTGGTTGCCCACGTAAGTTTGTAAGTTTAATTAAATATCTGCACGGTGGTATGCGAGCGAGGGTGCAGCTGAGTGGAGAGACCTCGGATGACTTTGCAGTTGTCCCTGGTGTGAAGCAAGGTTGTGTCTTAGCTCCTGCCCTGTTTAATATATATCTTCATGCAATGTTGTCTTGTGCTTTTGATGCGGCTTGTGCTTACGGTATTCGTGTGGAGCACCGTATTGATGGTGGGTTGCTGAACATCCGCCGTTTCGGTGAGAGAACTCTAATCTGTGAGACAACTATCCGTATGTTGCTGTTTGCTGACGACTGTGCGTTGTTTTCACACAGCGCGGATGAGTTGCAGCACATGACTAGTGCTATGGCTTCGACGGCGGCCAAATCCGGGCTCACCATCAACACAAGCTAAACTGTCTGTCTCTTTCAGCTTTCACCGGAGGTGCAATCTTCTATATTGCCGCGAATCAGCATTATTGCTGAAGTGTTGGAAACCACCTCCTGCTTTTGCTACCTTGGGAGTGTGATGTCGACTGATCAGCAGCTACAAGTTGAGTTGCGTATTCGCGTGTCGAAAGCAGCAGCGGCATTCAGGAAGCTTGAGTACCGAGTGTAGAACAACCATCAGCTTAGCATTGGCACAAAGCTGATAGTGTACAAATCCATGGTACTGTCCGTTCTTCTATACGGCAGTGAAACGTGGACGATGTATCGTCGGGATGTGCGGTATCTCGAGCGGTTCCATCAGCAGTGTCTGCGACGAATTTCGTGCATCGACTGGGGCGCCCGAGTTGCAGACACCGAAGTGCTGCGCCGAAGTGGGAGGTATGCAGTGGACGGCATACTTTTATTGAGACCTGAGATGGCTCGGTCATGTGAGCCGTATGGATTCAACGCGGATACCGAAACAACTCTTATACGGTCAGCTGAGTATTGGGAAGCAGCTTGCTAGGAAACCAAAGTTACGTTACCAGGACATGATTAAAGTGAGCCTCACACGTTCTAATCTTGATTGCAGATCATGGGAATCGAAAGCGGTAGATCGTAGTGCATGGCGCGATCTGATCATGAAGGCAGTTCCTGAAGTGCGGGAGAAAGCCCTCATGCATGCAGAGAAGAAGCGGCAAGTGCGGAAGCGGCAAGCACCGAGGAATTTTACTCCATCGACATCGAGCGCGTGGTGCTGTAGAACAGGCGGTCTCGAGTGCCTTAGTCAGGCATGCCTAGTGAGCTATGAGAGAGGTCACTCGGGACCACTGCCGAAGCGACGACGAGTCCCGCAGTAAACGTAGGCAGCACCGGCGCAGCTTTTGTAGGCACGCTGAATTCGATTTACTAACCGCGTGCTTGCATGCTAATTCTATTTATTTCAGGGGGTGAATTTTCGGTTTTGTCCTAATGCCTTTCTTTCTCATATAAATGTCTAGTGGGCCATGAGCTGCGCCATTTGGGCCACTACAGAAGCGACGACGGGTCCTACAGATAATTACGGCGAGCCGGCACAGCGTTTGTAGGCACGCTGATTTCGATTCACTAATTGCGGGCTTGCATGCTAAGTCTCTTTATTCAAGGTGGTGGGTTTACAGTTTTTACTTTAATGCCTTTCTTTCTCGTATAAATATCTACGTGGACTCTGTTCCATTAACTTGCACACCTCGCTTAAGCCAATTGCTTTCGATTTCCGTAGCATATTTTTGTGTTCGTGGCATTCCGTGAACCATAATTTCTGACCTCGTGCACTTATCTAGGATTTGTTTGTAAACAACTTATTACATATGCTCATTAAATTAAGGTTTATGTCAACGTTTCCTAATGCATTAATCGAGCTTTTCTCTTAGCTTTTTCTATCTCTCTCTCAAGTGTTTGGCTGTTGTTTGATATCCCCGGTGTGGATGCGCTTGATGTGCATGTTGACAAGGTGCCTACCAGTCTACTACCCACTACCTCGTCCCTACTGGCTCCAGGAGACAGTCGGTCGTTGCTGGAGGGGACACGGTGCACGGTCATTTTGGCCGTGCTAGGATCGAATAGTGGTTCCATGCAGTCAGTGTGGAGCGGACTACGGTCCAGCCATTGCCTTGTGTTCGCTTGATTCCCAAATACAGTGTGCTTGTGTTTGCTTGTGAAGGAATGTGGGCCACCTCCGTTGATGAAAAGTGGTTCCCATCCGCATACCTCCCGGTCTTATTCCTTCGGGTTTACACTGGATATGGGGTGTGTGATTGGAGCTGTGGGTGGTGCAGCGCAAGCCATCCATGGTCCCACTGTAGGCGCAGGCGTCCTGTGGCTTGCCACAGTGACAGGCAAATCCGAAACCGGATGCTGCCAACCATTTATAAATAAATATATATATATATATAAATACATAAATAAATAAACGTTTATTCTCGACAATGCGAGACACACCAGTACTGGCATGATCATGATTAGCTAACATAGTGTGATCAAAATGTACAGAGTACATGTTTGGCATAACAGTGAATGTAAGTGTATGGATGTATATATGTATGTAATTGTCTATGAATGTAGCTTGTATTTTTGAAGGTGCCGCAGAATTCTTGACAGTTTGTTATCGGTAGGAATGTGAGAATAAGCGATCGATGTCCGCGAGCTGGATACCATTTTCCGGATGTACATATGGTTGGCGGCATCCGGTTTCGGATTTGCCTGTCACTGTGGCAAGCCACAGGACGCCTGCGCTTACAGAGGGACCATGGATGGCTTGCGCTGCACCACCCACAGCTCCAACCACACACCCCATATCCAGTGTAAACCCGAAGGAATAAGACCGGGAGGCATGAGGATGGGAACAACGTTTCAACAACGGAGCCGGCCCACACTCCTTCACAGGCAAACACAAGCACACTGTATTTGGGAATCAAGCGAACACAAGGCGGTGGCTGAACCGTAGTCCGCTCCACACTGACTGCATGGAACCACTCTTTGATCCTAGCACGGCCAAAATGACCGTGCACCCTGTCCCCTCCAGCAACGACCGACTGTCTCCTGGAGCCAGTAGGGACGAGGTAGTGGGTAGTAGACTGGTAGGCACCTTGTCAACATGCACATCAAGCGCATCCACACCGGGGATATCAAACAACAGCCAAACACTTGAGAGAGAGATAGAAAAAGCTAAGAGAAAAGCTCGATTAATGCATTAGGAAACGTTGACATAAACCTTAATTTAATGAGCATATGTAATAAGTTGTTTACAAACAAATCCTAGATAAATGCACGAGGTCAGAAATTATGGTTCACGGAATGCCACGAACACAAAAATATGCTACGGAAATCGAAAGCAATTGGCTTAAGCGAGGTGTGCAAGTTAATGGAACAGAGTCCACGTAGATATTTATACGAGAAAGAAAGGCATTAAAGTAAAAACTGTAAACCCACCACCTTGAATAAAGAGACTTAGCATGCAAGCCCGCAATTAGTGAATCGAAATCAGCGTGCCTACAAACGCTGTGCCGGCTCGCCGTAATTATCTGTAGGACCCGTCGTCGCTTCTGTAGTGGCCCAAATGGCGCAGCTCATGGCCCACTAGACATTTATATGAGAAAGAAAGGCATTAGGACAAAACCGAAAATTCACCCCCTGAAATAAATAGAATTAGCATGCAAGCACGCGGTTAGTAAATCGAATTCAGCGTGCCTACAAAAGCTGCGCCGGTGCTGCCTACGTTTACTGCGGGACTCGTCGTCGCTTCGGCAGTGGTCCCGAGTGACCTCTCTCATAGCTCACTAGGCATGCCTGACTAAGGCACTCGAGACCGCCTGTTCTACAGCACCACGCGCTCGATGTCGATGGAGTAAAATTCCTCGGTGCTTGCCGCTTCCGCACTTGCCGCTTCTTCTCTGCATGCATGAGGGCTTTCTCCCGCACTTCAGGAACTGCCTTCATGATCAGATCGCGCCATGCACTACGATCTACCGCTTTCGATTCCCATGATCTGCAATCAAGATTAGAACGTGTGAGGCTCACTTTAATCATGTCCTGGTAACGTAACTTTGGTTTCCTAGCAAGCTGCTTCCCAATACTCAGCTGACCGTATAAGAGTTGTTTCGGTATCCGCGTTGAATCCATACGGCTCACATGACCGAGCCATCTCAGGTCTCAATAAAAGTATGCCGTCCACTGCATACCTCCCACTTCGGCGCAGCACTTCGGTGTCTGCAACTCGGGCGCCCCAGTCGATGCACGAAATTCGTCGCAGACACTGCTGATGGAACCGCTCGAGATATCGCACATCCCGACGATACATCGTCCACGTTTCACTGCCGTATAGAAGAACGGACAGTACCATGGATTTGTACACTATCAGCTTTGTTCCAATGCTAAGCTGATGGTTGTTCTACACTCGGTACTCAAGCTTCCTGAATGCCGCTGCTGCTTTCGACACGCGAATACGCAACTCAACTTGTAGCTGCTGATCAGTCGACATCACACTCCCAAGGTAGCAAAAGCAGAAGGTGGTTTCCAACACTTCAGCAATAATGCTGATTCGCGGCAATATAGAAGATTGCACCTCCGGTGAAAGCTGAAAGAGACAGACAGTTTAGCTTGTGTTGATGGTGAGCCCGAATTTGGCCGCCGTCGAAGCCATAGCACTAGTCATGTGCTGCAACTCATCCGCGCTGTGTGAAAACAACGCACAGTCGTCAGCAAACAGCAACATACGGATAGTTGTCTCACAGATTAGAGTTCTCTCACCGAAACGGCGGATGTTCAGCAACCCACCATCAATACGGTGCTCCACACGAATACCGTAAGCACAAGCCGCATCAAAAGCACAAGACAACATTGCATGAAGATATATATTAAACAGGGCAGGAGCTAAGACACAGCCTTGCTTCACACCAGAGACAACTGCAAAGTCATCCGAGGTCTCTCCACTCAGCTGCACCCTCGCTCGCATACCACTGTGCAGATATTTAATTAAACCTACAAACTTACGAGGGCATTAAACTTACCAAACACCAGCCACCATGCCTCGCGGTTCACCGTGTCAAATGCCTTGGTGAAACCAACAAAAAGCGAGTAAAATGGCTGATGTCGTTCTCTGCACTTCTCTTACAACTGAGGAGTCGCAATCACCATATTTATAGTGCTGCGACCCGAACGGAATCCACATTGCTCTTCCGCCACGTTAGGTTCCACAACCTAACTCACGAGGCGATTGAGCAGGATTTGGGCAATCATCTTGCCCACACAACTCAGCAAGTTGATGCCACGATAGTTCGTGCAACATTGCTTGCTCTCTTTCCCCTTGTACAGTAGTAGCAAAAGGGCATCCGTCAGCTGAGGAGGCGCATCCTCCTCAATCTACACGCGTTGCACCAAGTGGTGCAGCGCAGTAAACAACGCGGGTCCACCGTGTTTCAATACTTCAGGTGGGATCCCGTCACCTCCGGCACATTTGCCGTTTCACAGCTGAGCAAATGCTCTCTGCGCCTCATCCAGTTTCGGCGTATCCGCCAGATATGCCTTCACATCGTGCTGCTTCAGGCCGTTCAATGTAGGCCAGTTGATCTCTGAACGGTTGTTCAAAAGACAGTCAGTGTTTCCGGCAGACCTGCATTATGTCTGCAGTCTGTGTGCTGGTTGCGCCTGAACTACCATCGAGCAGTGTCGTCAGAGGCTCCAATCTCGGTCCATACACCGCCTTCAAGAAGTCAAAGCAGTCCTTGTGTTGACGGCGTTCAACGTAGCATTCCATCTGCTTCGCCTTCTTCGTCCACCGTGCAATTTTAATGCGACGGAGCTCTCGGGTCAGTCGCCGTCGAAGTTTGCGAAACTGACTACTCTTCCCCAAGTCACTGGGGTCTGCCACGTGTGCAGCATATGCTGCACTCTTCTCTGACACCAATGCGCCAATCGTCACATTGTTGTCATCAAAATAATCAGGCTGTTTACAGTTTGCGCGCCCGTTGGCCTCCTCAGCAGCAGCTGTCACCTGGTCGCGAATGTGGTGCCATAGGTAGCCCACAGTGGCCATGCGGTCCACATCACCACACAGGCGTGCAGCCATCGCCTTCTCCAGCTCAGTACGTTTCGCCACAGTACCGAGGGAGAGAATTTTAAATTTACGCCGGTTCACGGCGGGAGTGCAACACATCAATTTACGAAAATATATGTACAGTTTGGTTTGCACCGACTTGTGATCTGTGCCACACTTAGCTCCACGCAATACACGTGTCATGCGCACTTCACGTATATCACGCTGATGTACGATGACATAGTCGAGCAGGTAAGCGTGACCACTCCGTGGGTGCGTCCAAGTTGCTATATCACTCGCACTCAGTGCAATCCGAGTGTTCGTGATCGTCAGGCCGTGAGTGGCACACAGTGAGAGCAGACTGTCACCGTTCGCATTCGCTTAACCACTGCCATGCGCACCGATAACATCTGTCCACGCTGATGCATCACGCCCAACGCGCGTTGAAATCACCCAGCAGAAATAGTCGGTCGCTCCTCGGCACAGACCGCAGCACGGAGGATAGCTGAGTGTAGAATTGATCACGCGTGTCATCAGGATAACACATGGTCAGACCGTATGTGCTTATAAAAGTAGCAAACTTACCTCTTCCGAGTCGTAGGCGAACAGTCATCAGTCGCGCGCTGATGCCCGTTGGTTCACCCACCAGCTGGCCATAGAGGCGATCGGATATTGCAAATCCGACCCATGTGCACGTGGTGCTGAGGCGGCGTTGCCCACCCAGTAAAATGTGTAGCCAGCACCTGCTTCATGTAACTTACCTTGTTCAGCGAGCCGAGTTTCACTGAGCGCCGCAATATTGATGTGGTAGCGCGCCAGCTCCCTTGCGACCAGTGCAGTGCGTCGCTCCGGGCGCTCGCTGGATTTCCGGGTTAGTAGCGTGCGCACGTTCCAGCACCCGATGTTGGGTGCTTTGCGCGCAGGCATACGATTGCATTGGTGGGCAATCGCACGCGACGTGGTCGTTGTGCTTCGGAGGTTTGCTTGAGGGACCCCACCCGGAGCCTTTGGCTAAATAGCCTGACCCACAAGGCAGTGGGTGAATCCGAGGTTTGCTTGAGGGTCTCCGATTGGAGCCTAGGCTCAATAGCCTGACCCACAAGGCAGTGGAGATCAGATCCAGCTCGGGAATGTGATTGCGGAGACAGATGGGGATCCGCTTGACGGCCGTCACACGCAGCCTTTGAGGTTCTGGAACAATTATCATATGTTTTGCGACCGTAATTGGATACGCACCTGCGACCACGGCCAGACGCAGGTGGGTTTTGGCGGGTTTGCACCAATTTGACCAGGGGCTGCCTGGATTGCGGCGGGCAGTTGCAAACCATTGAACACCCGGAGGTGTTCTCCCACCGTCAGAGACAATGCGTGGCCCTCGTGCTCTACGCCAACCCAGCTGTGAAATTACAACCCGTAAACCTGTTGTCCTCCATGGATAGGTTTTACATGAAGTGGGCCATCGACCACTTCGTAACCTACGACGAAGATGGACTAGGATACTGTCAGGGCGCCCAATCCTGACAGGAGAACGACTCGGATCCACAGCCAAAGCGTTCGATCAAATGAACACCCGAAAGGCAGCGGGTCTAGCACATGGTCAGTTAGCCGACTCATGCGGATTTGTGTCCTGGATCTTAGCAGGGAGAAAGGCGAAACCCAAATCCCACCCAGCGGTCGCCACGAGGAGGCGCCCAGGATATGAGACGATGGCGCAACATTAGCAGCAGCGGGTAGACCATCCGTCAGGATCTAGCCACCACCAGCCTCAGCGCACTATAGGCTCTTCCGCCTATATATATATATATGCTTATACAAAGGTGTTTGTGTATTGGACGCATATATATATATATATGTACACGTATTCATTTGTCGCATATATATGTGCATACCTGTACATATGGATGCAGCTAATTACACCGGTATATTAGGATACATGTATGCGTACGTGCAACGAATGAGGGTACACGAGATAGCATACGAAAAAGAGCACTTCCATTTATATGGTTGGCGGCATCCGGTTTCGGATTTGCCTGTCACTGTGGCCAGCCACAGGACGCCTGCGCCTACAGAGGGACCGTGGGTGGCTTGCGCTGCACCACCCACAGTTCCGACCACATACCCCATATTCAGTGTAAACCCGAAGGCATAAGACCGGGAGGCATGCGGATGGGAGCCACGTTTCATCAACGGAGCCGGCCCACACTCCCTCAGACAAACACAAGCACGCTGTATTTTGGGAATCAAGCGCACACAAGGCGGTGGCTGGACCGTAGTCCGCTCCACACTGAGTGCATGGAACCACTCTTCGAGCCTAGCACGACCACAAAGACCATGCACCCTGTCCCCTCCAGCAACGACCAACTGTGTTCTGGATTCAGCTGGACGAGGTAGTGGGTAATAGACAGATAGGCACCAAGTTAACATGCACATCAAGCGCAGCCAAGCCGGGGATAGGAAACAACAGCCGATCACTTGAAACGACATAGGCAAATAAATTATATCTGTTAAAGAATACAGGTATGCAGACATAACTCTTCCCTAAATTAGCATATGAAATGTTCTGGTTAGTAATGAATCCGCGAAAACAATGTCCAGAAGTTACTCAAAAATGCTACAAAGGCAATAAGGTTAACGAAGATAAGCACAATTTCCGTAAGCAACGTGGAAATGTAATAGAAGATTATTGCGGTAGGCAGAACAAAAAAATGAAGTGGAATGAAATTTATCCAGCTTTAAAAGAGATTTAGACTTAGTGTAAGTTGGGTTTAGCCCAACTGCGGTGAAGAAGCATCATGAATGCAACATCAGCCTCAGCATATATATATGTTTATTTATAACCAATGATAAAGGTGCTCCACTTTTGTGGCAGTTTACATGTATAACATCGGTTATGCGGAGGTTGCTGGTTAAAATTAATTGCGTGACAGGGATCAGAAAGCGGATGGTGCGAGCACAGCTTTGGCAATGTGAAATAATCCCAATCACTATACGGTTGGCGTCTTGCGGTATCGGATGAGCCTGTGACTGTGGCCAGACAAAGGACGGGTGGGCGTACAAAGGGACCATGGATGGCATGCGCTGCGCCACCCAAACTTCCATCTACACACCCCATATCCGGAGTAAAGAGGAAGGAGTAAGACCGGGAGGCATGTGTATGAGGGTGACGTTTTACCAAAGGAGCCGGCCCACCCTCCTTCACAGGCGAACACAATGACGCTGTATTTGGGGAATGAAGCGCACACTACGTGGTGGCTGCACCGTAGTCCACTCCACACTGAGTGCATGGAACGACTCTTGGAGCGTAGCACGACCACGAGGACCGTGCACTCCGTCCCCTCCATCAACGACCAACTGCTAACTGGAGCCAGTATGAACGAGGTAGTGGGTGATACATAGCTATGCACCTTGTCAACATGCACAACTAGGCCAGCCACACGGGGTATATCAAGCAACAGGCATTCACTTTAAACGACAAGGTGAAATAGAATAAATGCAAAAATGCACACAGATACGGTGCCAGAACTGTTCCCTAAATTACCATATAAAGTAAATGGCTTAGCGGGGAATCCGCGCTAAGTAATAGCGGCACCATTTACTTATAAATGCTATAAACACAACGAAATCGCAGAACATAAGGGCAAATAGCGTAGGCAACGTGAACAGTTATTTGAACATTAATAAGGTATGCATAAGAAACTGAATGAAGTGGAATGAAATTGATGTAGTCTAAACAGAGGTAGTTGAAGTGCAATTTGGTTTAGCCGAACTGCGGTGTGGAAGCATAAAGAACGAAACAGCAGCCTCAGCATGGGGCACATATATATATGTGCATAGATATATATGTTAGCCTTCATCGACTGGGCCATCACGCACAGGCATGGTAATATCTGTAGGACGGACTGCGGTCTTGCCAACAGACACGCCAGTGACCAATGGAACCCGCTGTGGAAAGCCTATCGACGATGGGTACGTTGGCTGGTTTGAAGCTGGTGGATGGGTACCCGCTTGCTTTGAAGAAGCCAGGGAGTTTCGTCCTATGGGACGTTTCTTTCGTGCTGTGGCTCACGCGGCCTCTCGGCTGCACAGTACCTCGGCATTTCTTGCACCATATTTGCCCGAGGTCATGCAGAATGTTGCGCAGTAATTTAAAATGATAAGAGCTGATGGTTTCTATGCCATTGACTAAGAGGCATAACAAATTGCATTCACTGTGTACTGACGAAGTAGCGCTTGTTGAATCCAGGACATGTGTGTCGTTCTTTATGGAAGAGAGTACATATACATAAAGCTGTATATTTACATATATATATAAGTCTACCCGTATAACGCTATCTTCTAAGGAAACAACCATACGGAGTAACGTTATAGGTGAGAAGCGGCGTTGGATGTAAATGGTTCGTTACATAGGCAAACCAGATGCCATGAACGTGACGGACGTTCGGACCATTCAGAAATATTAATCACTAGGTGAGTGAGCGTGTACGTAGCTCTGAACCCACCAAGAGTGAACACTGAGATATGGTTTCTGAAGCCTCATCACTGGCCACGTCAACAATACGAAATCAATATGAACCGGACATTGGTCAAAAGAGCACGTAAGGCAGTATAAATATGTAATATTATTAAAAACCAAATGTGACATGAAAAGAGGTCGTGAAATACACGGGGATGAACATACCCATGGCTTTTTGCATTACTCCGGAAACGAAGAGACGGTCAGAGTAGTCATGCATACGAAGGGAATATGCGCGGGTTCTGAAAGCCAGGTGTTACAGATTCATACACCAACCTAACGTCCTAAGAAGCATTTTGGCCGCGGCACATGTAATTTGGAGGCGTGCCAGCAGTGGCTGATCACTGAAGTAGGCACTAGCGCTGGACGGCGGTTCTGAAAGCAAAAAGTGAACAAGTAATGCCCTTAGCAGAGGTGCAACGGAGTATAGACGCGGCAGCATATGTTATATGCAGGGAAAAAGGTAGTGACGCATCCTTCCAGTAACCATCACAGAGAGGTGTTCTAAGATGCATCTATTAATATCCCATACCCTTACGGGATGTGCAACGGAGTAGCTGGGGGCGGCATATGTGATGTCGTGTCAGAGCGGTACTTGCGCATCACTCATTTATGAATGACGGATAGACTGCCGTAGCAACAGCCGCATTACGGCGCACAATACAGTTACCGTAGGTGAAAGGAAGTACGTAGCGGCGGTAAACGTGAGGTAGCTGTTGACCACTAGTTGGCGAGCAGTCATGCAGGCAGCACGGACACCCATGGTCTGATAATGCATTTGTTAACAGCCAACAAACTGACTGCCGGTGGGACGGGGTATCTATGTGTCAGGACAGATTTCTTGGAGGAATAACATTAGTGGCGCTGTTAGACGGGGATGCTAAGATGTATGGGGTGGGACAAAGAAACTCACAGCACGAACGCCACTGAGGTCGGCTGCTAGGCATATCAGCAAGTGTGTCCAGTGTGTGCAGGGAATGGGCGGTGCATGTCGGCTTAACTGTTAAAGACAACAATTATTATGCATCAGAAATCTTACCTGTGAGGATGGAGGATTGCAAGTTCACATGACGGAGGCTATGCGGACAGGTGGCTTAGTGGCGGCACAAAGTAGGCAGCCAATGGGCGGTGCATGTCGGCTTAACTGTTAAAAACAACATTACTTATGCATCAGAAATCTTACCTGTGACGGCGTCTGATTAAAGGTGCACATGGCGGAGGCAATGCGTCAGACGTTGCTCCGTAGGGGCGCAAAGTCGAAAAACAATTGCCAGCGCATATCCGTTACCTGTTACACAGCATTCACGATGCATAATAAGCAACATCTGTGATGGTGTTTCCAAGAACGTTCAGGTCACCTAAGCATGGGTAAAATGCAATCATCTACTGAGATGCAACGTACATGGCAACACATTTACCGGAATTGGGTTCACCTGTGGAAATGACCGCTGCATTACGATGCCTAAATGAGCGTTCATAACGGGAATAATATTACTAGGAAATTGCGGTTACGTAATGTTTCATCGATGCTGCCAATCTATGGGCACCATGTTAATTTCGCATTCGCAGGTGTTCAGATCATCGGGAAAGTGGAGCACTGTGTGCTCTAAGCGAACTGGACTCAGAGTAACGGCACGGAAATTGGAGATACCTGGGGCGGTTAACATGCCACACTGGTCAGGCACGTTACGCTGACACTAAGTGGAGCACGAGAAGCAAATAATTCCTTCTTCACCAGCGTATCGCACACATGAGGCGTGGTACCATTTGGAGCAGGCGTCGCATATCACCCATTGAACCGATTCACCGCCAAGTTCTACATCATCTTCCTGCTGACAGACTCCGCAGACGTTCTTTGAAACCAAGCCCTGAGTACGGTGTTTCGGTTTAACGGGAACCGTGGGGCCGGAGGATGTCCGGTGCAAAGGTTACGGAACACTTTACCCTTTAGCGCACAGTTATCGGGGCTAACCTCCGTCACCCTGCACCTAAGGGGCGATTTACGTTTCCGGGACCCACCAGCCGATGTTGATGGAACAGGTGCTGCGGTGGCAATTGCAGGTAGCATGTCATTCACCTGCGTTACTTGCATGGGGGCCCGCACTTTGCCTGCCGACGTGCTGGCTACCGCGGAGGCTGCGCCACCGTCAGACTTTCCCGCCATATGCAACCCGCATAACATCTGTACGTTTGCCTCGTTATCTAAATGGAGGGGAACAGGCCACCTCGACGTTCGCCCATACAACTAAAAAGTGGCATCCTTGGACCTGAGCAACAAAAGCATTTTCAAGTAGCTCGATGCAGCGCAGAAGTTCTCCGATCCGTAGCTCACCTATTGAGTGACGATGTCCGCCAAAACGTGCTGCGTTTTGCGAAGTTTCATGGTGCGGCTTACAACGGCATCGCTGTCCCCTACATTACGGTCTAGAATATGCACACCCTCATCAGACACAACACACTTTGAGGACGCTGCGGAAGGTTGCCGGGGTGCGATCCACCGACATCCATGTAGGATGTCCTCCTCCGATTGTCTGTGACGCGCTACTACATATCAAATGTGAGCACATGGTAGCCGCCACTGGGGGTTGAACTCACAATCACTTTCACTGCCCCGTGTGATGTATACCCGACGTACTTTGGAACGAGGACAAGTAACAAACCGGTATGGCCCGTCAGACTTGTAACGGAGAACCGCTGACCCACGGAAATGCGCCATGAACACATTGCCAGCAAAATCGCTTAGGTGTGTGAAAACCGAAACCACCGAGGACACCTCCGATGGAACAACAATTACGCTCATGCACCGCCTACCTATTATGCTGATACGCTTTCGTGTACGACTACTGTTCAACCTAGCAACCACGCAGGTGAAACAGAACGAGAGTAGCGATGACCTCTCGGACTAAATACTCCTTCAAATGTTTGTCTCTACATTCTCTACCCTGTTCCGTGAGTATGCAGCCAAAAAGCCAAGGTACCCTCAGTCTGTGATCACGCTCAGGGCAGTCCGCGTGCGAAAGCGACGGTTGCCGCACAAAATAACGTTGGCATTCCGGATTTGCACCCCGCACCGACGTTCAATATTTCTATCAGAATACGGGACGCGCATCCACGAGTATATATAAAGGTTATGCATGCACACGCCCGTGATTGCATTCGGCGAGCAATCTGAGACACCACGTAAGCGACCGCAACGTCGAGCCACTGTCAACTTTAACATGGTACCTGCAAAACGCGACCTTCGCGTTGGGATAAAAACGTCTAAACGCACGGAACTGCGCAGCATCTTTATCCATCACAACAGTGTGGCAACGTACGCTGCTCGGCACTATCTCCCGCATAGCCTCCACTGCCTGCCCGTAGCCGTACGACGTCTCGTCAGGTAATAGGGCGTAGAAAAACGAAATCCCTAGACCTGCGACGTCCACCAGCATGCAATGCCACAAAATGTAGCCACCGTAATTGTTGGTGGGTAGCATCGCATAATAGCACCTCCCCATAACGCTTCACAATGCCGCGGACAACAGATGGAGAGAAAAACACATAACAAATCTGACTTCCCTTCGACACCAATCGGCACACACCGTGCGTTTCCAACATCTTCGCCACCTCGCACACTTCACATGCGGTTGCATTCTGGTGACGAATACGCAAAGTGCTCAGGTCCAAACGGGTTACACGTTTCCCGTACTCCTGATAGATAAAGCGCCGCAAATCAGGGGTGCTATGGAAACTGCTCATCAAAGGAAGAACTTTCTTCTGTTGCTCCAGGAGAAAGCCGACGGTTGCATGCATACAACCAGGGGTTACCCAAGTGAAAATCATAACTATGCGTCATGAAGTAACTTCGCACGACATATTTCCCTTCCTTGCAAACCACGGAGAATCGCGCCTAGCAATCGTAGGATTGGTAACCTATATGCGTTAGTCTCCATGTAGCATAAATACTTAACTGACCCGCTTGCCACGCGTTCTTGAACGTTTACAATTGAACACAACGGTACATGATGTAACGGCGGCAGTCCCATCCGGCAACTGCTTCCTCCTTCCACGATGGTAAGCCGCAGCAGACTTGGAGGATGCACGGGAAAAACAAGTCGCCGTTTCAATCTGAAAACGTCCCAATTGCCTCTCCAGGTCTTTAACACATTCATCCGTCCAATAACAATGACCATGGAACAGCTCACTATCATCCACAACCATAGCGATAGCAGAGAAAACAAATATGGCCACCAAAAAAACAAAACAAACAGCATGCACATGCACCAATACAGGTTACCATTTGCACGGCATCGTACTTAACACACAAACCAATTCCCACCCACACCATCCACCTATTTTCCAGGTATTTGCACATTTATTCTCCTTGGCAATGTCGCTAGGCAGCCGTTGCTATGTACCATTTGTACCACCGAACATCGCGGAGCAACAGAAATGTTTCTTCCTCCTATCAAACATTCCCGCGCACATGGAAGAAATGAGAGTGGCAGAATTATAAGGGATACGAAAAGTTAAAAAATAATTTCCAGAAATGCAGATGAAAATAAAAAGGATTTGTTAAGTGACATACTAAGGTGGCTTGTTCCACTAGAAAAATACAAATTAACAAAAAATATAGCCAAACTTTTCTTGCGCTGATATTGCTTTCTGACGCAAAATTTCAACCTGAGCAAATGTCCGCAAAAAAGAAAAACCTATTCTAAGGCTAGAATACTGCGTAAAGTAGCACAAAACTAAGCTGTTTAGGACAAGTTTTACACGCTGATTACGTTGAAAGTAAAGACAATGCAATACGTGCAGTAGTTTGCGAGTTATTCGCAATTGAATGGTGGTCTACGAATAACGCCATTATTCTTTTTCGCTAAAAATGGCTTTCTGCTTGCAAAGCAGATAGCAGAAAAAAGAAAAGAAAATGTAAAAGGTAGCGAAGCGGTATATATTCTAAATAGGCATAGCTATCCAGAAATGCGCTAACTAGCCCGCCATACTCTGCAACAGCTAAAGAGTTCATAGGTGGCCGGAAAGTACACTTTGCAGGCATACATGGTAAATATACGCAAAGAAGCTATAAGTTTACTCGAAAACGCTAGAAATCCAGTAAGGAATATTATGTCTGCATGGGAATTCAGGAGAGCTTATAATTAACTCACGGTTAGAAGACCTCAGAATACCATTTTCAGTGGATACTGAGCCACATAAACAACTAGGAATATAGAGTTTAGTATTTTTAAGCCTCTAAGTGTTTCCAAAGTTTATATCCAGGCCGCATGCGCCAGGTTTACCTGAGTAACACAGGAGACCTTTCGGATCAGTTGACAAATTTTGGCCTGGAAAATACGCATATTTCTTAGCTAAACGTCGCAAGTTTTATCCCTTAGAGCCGATTTTCTATATTCATGAGGCTATGTCTCCAACATTCGTAAGCTAGAAGAGCCTGTCACCAATAATAAAGATATGAGTATGGGAAAAGTTAGTAAAATTTAGCAATTTATTTTGAGGCGTGAAATCTAGTTTGGTCTGCGTTGGTGGGGCATAACCAACTCTACTTCTGGGGATTGAGCTTGCTCAAACATAAGGGATTGTTATGCTTCATGTGTTGATGCACACTAGTGTGTAGCTCTTTAATGAATTTCGAGTCATTACTCTCCAATTTTAAGTTACGAAGCAAGAGCCAGCGGTGTTCATCCAGGAGACAATGTTAACTAGTACTGTAATGGCGCACCAGCTATTACTCGGTGGTTTTTCTGGCAAGAGCTGTTCTAGCACTCTAAGCAAAGAGTGATAAGGTAAAGCAGAAGTAGAATAGTAACAAAAACTAGTGAGAGCTACTCGTTCACCTGCCCTTACGCATAACGAATGGTGGGCTTTGGAGCTAGCTAAAAGATAAATAACACACGGGGCGGCAAGATAAGAAAGTGGTGATGGAATGTTGCTGGTGGACCAGCCAGCCAGCTGTGACAGGGGCCCCCTGTCGTTGGGTAGCTTTCGTGCCAGTGAAATGGAATCTGGAAATGCGAGTGTTTTACTAGCCAAAGCAGTTAAAGAAAGGGATCTAGTTTCCATTATGCCTGTCTACTAGTGTTGCCAATAGTGAACGGGATATGGATACCAGATAAATCTAAGGATTTGGGGCCGAGATGGATAAGTGGAAGACAAAATGTCTGCTTCTTGGGCCTAGAACTTTTAAGGTGCACTCTTTGTCGACAAGATGAAAGATAAATATATTCTATTGCTGTTTACATACTGATAGTCGGGTTGGAAACGGCGGAGTACAGTAGCTAGTGCTCAGCTTAATGAAAAAGCATCAATATGGGCCAGCTAGCAACCGACATCTACGAAGGCACATAAAGGTTCATCTAAATCCTGCATTTAGACGGTTTTGGACCATTTCTAATGCTCACCTCTTAGGTGTATCAGCAGCAACAAACGCCTTCAACATCTTATACAAGGCTTAGATCTGGTAGGATGTCTTTACTAGGAGTACCTTCAAAGGTCATAAGCCTAATCTTATCCCACGGCACAGTGGGCAGAAGTTGGAATGTAATAATTGTAAGGCAGAAGACAAGGAATGAAGGATGTAGATTAGATGTAAGGGATTGAAATTCCCAGCAAGGGTGGCTCCGTCATTTGCCCTGCAATACCCTATATTAGGAATACACTACGGGTTTTGGCGACCTGCCAGTCAGTAGGCTAGGCCGTACTGTTTGTTGAAAATTTTAAACATGGACGAAGTGACCATAGAAAGAGAGAAGCCGGGGGATTTTGGATACCAATTGATCCATTCAGCCTTTGGATCAACGTGTCAGTGTGAGGGTCGAAGCACGTCAGGAACTAATCAGTAATGGCTAAGTACCTTTGCATTCAGAATTTTAATGTTAGCACCTGTACGATGCGTGCGACTGAGCCGAATGAGACCTTCTGGGTCTTGTGATTGCGGTAATGGATAAGTTAAAAGAACAAGAGTCACTGATGGAAACAATTCATGGGGATTGTCTCTTATTATCCCTTACCGGATGCTTGTGTGCTGGCGTCTACTCTTTACATAGTGCAGTCGTAAGGAGGAATTGTCCGTAGGAGAACTCAAGTAGGTCAGGAAGAAATCGTTGTAGACTAAAACCATCTAGTACTCGGTTTGCTATTCCTAAACCCTAGAAAATAAGTGTGACAAATACCGCTAAAGTCTCTTAGGTGCTAAGGCTGTAACGACAATGAATGCAGATCAGTTGTGAGCTCAAGGTGCTTAGATGTCATGCACTACATCTTGGGCTTCCTCAAGCTACACCAGGACCTGGTTCGAAGAAGTGTTCTTGCAAATCGCAGATATGGAAGATGCTTTGTATACCGCCAAAACATAGAAATCTTTGTATCTCCTTCCTGAATACCTGCAAGTTTTGGCTTCCTCTTATTCTGGGAGGCAACCTGTTCTATATGTTCAAGTACACAACTAACAAGAAACGAGATCGCCGCCTATAGTTTGCCTTTAGCGGAGTAATGGAATGGTCCTTGTTTCGGAGTTTAGATTTAGATGCTCTCCTTAGTTTAAGACGAGTGATATTACTGTGCAGCTTTCTATGAATTAGCTTATGTAAGAGGCACAGGTTAAGGATAATGCGCCTTTGCCATAGTGGCTGAATTTTAAGGCGTTCGCACCTTTTCCGGTAACTCAGAGCTTGCTTTGATGGTGTCAACACCTTCGTAAAGCGTCGCTGCTTTTTTTAGCAGAACACGGTCCGTCTTCCGTATGTTACTGCATATAAACGAGCAGTATGCCAGTTGTGGCCTGACGTGACTCTTATAAAGTTCTAGCCTTGCAACTGTGGTTTCTATGTAACGGCGTATGTGGAACCATAATCCCCTTACCATTGCCACTTGATAATGAACCTGCTCTGCAAAGTTAAGGCTAATGGAGTAGCGAAAGCCCAGATCTGTAGTCACGGCATACTGTGTGATAGTGATGCCATTTATTGTTAGGGACCCAGCAGGTATGGAAAATTTGTGGTTCATGACGTTAGAGTTTTGAGCGGAGAAGGTCATTTGCCAGTGTTCGCATCCCTTTTCAAGTGCTTTAAGGTCCTCACAGATACTATTAGTTACGGATAATTCATTACCACGGGGAAAGACGTAAACAAATTTTACGTCGTCAGCAACGATAAAGAAGCGACCGCGTTGCAAACTCCTGCATAGGTCGTGGCTATAAAGCAAAAATAGGGTAGGACAAGGA
>OX104067.1:60742473-61169045 GCA_944474145.2 Dicrocoelium dendriticum | reverse complement strand
CCGTCGTCGCTTCTGTAGTGGCCCCAAATGGCACAGCTCATGGCCCACTAGACAGTTATATGAGAAAGAAAGGCATCAGGAGAGAACCGAAAACCCACCACCTGAAATAAAGAGACTTAGCATGCAAACATGCGGTTAGTAAATCGAATTCAGCGTGCCTACAAATGCTGCGCCGGTGCTGCCTACGTTCACTGCGGGACCCGTCGTCGCTTCGGCAATGGTCCCGAGTGACCTCTCTCAAGGCTCACTAGGCCAGCCTGACTAAGGCACTCGCGACCGCATGTTCTACAGCACCATGCGCTCGACGTCGATGGAGTAAAATTCATCGGTGCTCGCCGCTTCCGCACTTGCCGCTTCTTCTCTGCATGCATGAGGGCATTCTCCTGCACATCAGCAACTGCCTTCATGATCAGATCGCGCCATGCACTACGATCAACCGCCTTAGATTTCCATGATCTGCAATCAAGATTAGAATGTGTAAGGCTCACTTTAATCATGTCCTGGTAACGTAACTTTGGTTTCCCAGCATGCCGCTTCCCAATACTAAGCTGACCGTATAAGCGTTGTTTCCGTATCCGCGTTGAATCCCTACGGCTCGCATGACCGAGCCATCTCAGGTGTCGCAGTAAAAGTATGCCGTCCACTGCATACGTCCCACTTCAACGCAAAACTTCCGTGTCTGCAACGCGGGCGCCCCAGCCGATCCGCGAAATTCGTCGCAGACACTGCCGATGGAACCGCTCGAGATAGCGCACATCCCGACGATACATCGTCCACGTTTCACTGCCGTATAGAAGAACGGACAGTACCATGGATTTGTACACTATCAGCTTTGTGCCAATGCTAAGCTGATGGTTGTTCCACACTCGGTACTCAAGCTTCTTGGATGCCGCTGCTGCTTTCGACACGCGAATACGCAACTCACTGTGTAACGGCTGATCAGTCGACGTCACAATCCCAAGGTAGCAAAAGCGGGAGGTGGATTCTAATACTTCAGCACCAATGGTGATTCGCGGCAATATTGAAGATTGCACCTCTAATGAAAGCCGAAACAGACAGACAGTTTTGCTTGTGTTGATGGTGAGCCCGAATTTGGCCGCCGTCGAAGCCAGAGCACTAGTCATGTGCTGCAACTCATCCGCGCTGTGTGAAAACAACGCACAGTCGTCAGCAAACAGCAACATACGGATAGTTGTCTCACAGATTAGGGTTCTCGCACCGAAACGGCGGATGTTCAGCAACCCACCATCAATACGGTGCTGCCCACGAACACCGTAAGCACAAGCCGCATCAAAAGCACAAGACAACATTGCATGAAGATATATATTAACCAGGGCAGGAGCTAACACACAGCCTTGCTTCACACCACAGACAACTGTAAAGTCATCAGAGGTCTCTCCACTCAGCTGCACCCTCGCTCGCACACCACTGTGCAGACATTCAATTAAACTTACAAACTTACGTGGGCAACCAAATTTACCCAACACCATCCACAATGCCTCGCGGTTCACCGCAGCAAATTTCTTGGTGAAGTCAACAAAAAGCGAGTACAAAGGCTGGCGTCGTTCTCTGCACTGCTCTTGCAACTGATGAGCCGCAAACACCATATCTATAGTGCTGCGACCCGAACGGAATCCACATTGCTCTTCCGCCACGTTTGGTTCCACAATCTGACTCACGAGACGATCGAGCAGGATTCGGGCAATCACCTTGCCCACACAACTCAGCAAGTTGATGCCACGATAATTCGTGCAACATTGCTTGCTCCCTTTGCCCTTGTACAGTGGTAGCACAAGGGCATCCTTCAGCTCAGCAGGCACCTCCTCCGCAATCCACACGCGTTGCACCAAGTGGTGCAGCGCAGTCAACAACGCGGGTCCACCGTGTTTCAATACTTCAGGTGGGATCCCGTCACCTCCGGCACATTTGCCGTTTCGCAGCTGAGCAAGTGCTCTCTGCGTCTCATCCAGTTTCGGCGTATCCGCCAGATATGCCTTCACATCGTGCTGCTTCAGGCCGTTCAATGTAGGCCAGTCGATCTCTGAACGGTTGTTCAAGAGACAGTCAAAGTGTTTCTGCCAGACCTGCATTATGTCTGCAGTCTAAGTGCAGGTAGCGCCTGAACTACCATCGAGCGGTGTCCGCAGCGGATCCAATCTCGGTCCATACACCGCCTTCAAGGAGTCAAAGAATTCCTTGTGTTGACGGCGTTCAACGGAGCATTCCATTTGCTTCGACTTCTCCGTCCACCATGCATTTTTAGTGCGACGGAGCTCTCAGGTCAGTCGCCGTCGAAGTTTGCGAAACTGACTACTCTTCGCCAAGTCACTGGGGTCTGCCACCTGTGCAGCCTATGCTGCATTCTTCTCTGACACCAATGCGTCAATCGTCACATTGTTGTCATCAAACCAATCAGGCCGCTTACAGTTTGCGCGCCCGATGGTCTCCTCCGCAGCAGCTGTCACCGGGTCGCGAATGTGGTTCCATAGGTAGCCCACAGTGGCTATGCGGTCCACATCACCACACAGGCGTGCAGCCATCGCCTTCTCCAGCTCAGTACGTTTCGCCATAGTACCGAGGGAGAGAATTTTAAATTTACGCCGGTTCACGGCGGGAGTTCAATACATCGATTTACGAAAATATATGTACAGTTTGGTCCGCACCAACTTGTGATCAGTGCCACACTCAGCTCCACGCAGTACACGTGTCATGCGCACTTCACGCATATCACGCTGACGTACGATGACATAGTCGGGCAGGTGAGCGTGACCATTCCGTGGGTGCGTCCAAGTTGCTATATCACTCGCACTCAGTGCAATCCGAGTGTTCGTGATCGTCAGGCCGTGAGTGGCACACAGTGAGAGCAGACCGTCACCGTTCGCATTCGTTGAACCAATGCCATGCGCACCGATAACATCTGTCCACGCTGATGCCTCACGCCCAACGCGCTCGTTGAAATCACCCAGCAGAAATAGTCGGTCGCTCCTCGGCACAGACCGCATCACGGAGGATAGCTCAGTGTAGAACTGATCACGCGTGTCTTTAGGATAACACATGGTCGGACGGTATGTGCTTATAAAAGTAGCAAACTTGCCTCTTCCGAGTCGTAGGCGAAGAGTCATCAGTCGCGCGCTGATGCCCGTTGGTTCACCCACCAGCTGGCCATAGAGGCGATCGCATATTGCAAATCCGACCCCATGTGCACGTGGTGCTGAGGCGGCGTTACCCACCCAGTAGAATGTGTAGCCAGCACCTGCTTCATGTAACTTACCTTGATCAGCGAGCCTAGTTTCACTCAGCGCCGCAATATCGATGTGGTAGCGCGCCAGCTCCCTTGCGACCAGTGCAGTGCGTCGCTCCGGGCGCTCGCTGGACTTCCGGTCCAGTAGTGTGCGCACTTTCCAGCACCCGATGCTGAGTGCTTTGCGCGCAGGCATACGATTGCATTGGTGGGCAATCGCAAGCGAGGTGGTCGTTGTGCTTCGGAGGTTTGCTTGAGGGACTCCACTCGGAGCCTTTGGCTCAATAGCCTGACCCAAAAGGCAGTGGGTGATTCCGAGGTTTGCTTGAGGGTCACCGATTGGAGACTAGGCTCGATAGCCTGACCCACAAGGCAGTGGAGAGCAGATCCAGCTCGGGAATGTGATTGCGGAGACAGGTGGGGTTCTGCTTGACGGCCGTCAAACGCAGCCTTCGAGGTTCTGGAACAATTATCATTAGTTTGGCGACCGTACTTGGATACGCACCTGCGACCACGGCCTGACGCAGGTGGGTTTTGGCGGGCTTGCACCAATTTGACCAGGGGCTGCCTGGCTTGCGGCGGGCAGTAGCAAACCATTGAACACCCGGAGGTGTCCTTCCAGCGTCAGAGAAAATGCGTGGCCCTCGTGCTCTACGCCAATCGAGCTGTGAGAATATAACCTGTAAACCTGTTGTCTCCCATGGCTAGGTTTTACGGGAAGTGGGCCATTGACCAATTCCTAACCTCCGAAGAGGATGGACTAGGATACTGCCAGGGCGCCCAATCCTGACAGGAGAACGACTCGGGTCCTCAGCCAAAGCCTTCAATCAAATGAACACCCGAAGGGCAGCGGGTATAGCACATGGTCAGTTCACTGACTTATGCGGATTGGTGTCCTGGATCTTAGCAGGGAGAAAGGCGAAACCCAAATCCCACCCAGCGGTCGCTACGATGAGGCGCCCAGGACATGAGCATATGGCAAAACATTAGCAGCAATGGGTAGACCATCTGTCAGGATCTAGTCACCACCAGCCTCAGCGCACCATAGGCTCTCCCGCCCGCGTATATATATACATATATATACTTACATATATTTGTGTATATTTATGGCTTATATGTATTCCTTCTCATATTCCGCTTACCTATGTACTTTGGCACCTGAGCACCTAAAAATCATTCGTATTTGCATAGAGCTTCGCAAACACGTATACATACATAAATAACTTTAACACTTGCAAATATTCATATTCACTGACACAAACAATAAACCCTATTCCTCCGGCGCGAATTTGAAACGGTGCGTATTTTTCGCGTTGCTGTTCCGATTTTCGAAAATTGCGTATAACCACTTTGTCGGTCTTTTTGTGTTACTAATCAGTAGCACAATATATTCTATAGTACCTCCCTCACCGCATTTGCAACTCTCCATTGTTTTCCTTACCGTACCCATTTTTACGGTTTTTACGCTGTCTATTGCGTTGTCATTCTTTGTTTACTCTTGACCATTGCGTGCTAAACGTTGTAATCCCTCTCTTTCCTCAAAGAGAGCAGTGCAGACAGCAGCAACGTGAGCACCCTCAGCATATCCATCCGTAGTGAAGGATTGCAGGGTCATGCTTGATGACCCACTTAGCGCAGCTCAAGGCAAAATTCACCAATTAGAAAATGAGCTTAGCGTGTTTAAAAATGAGCTGTTTACGATGACTGCAACTTTGGAGAACCTCAAAAACCACTGTCGATGCTGTCTGGATTGATGAAAACCGATAACCCAAATGAACTGAACGCCGCTGGCGAGTTATTAGCAGTACTTAGCGACGAAGTAACGGAACGTGTACGTCGTTCCCAGAATGCCGTCATATTCAACGTACCTGATCGCTCGCCACTTGAAAAAGTGAAGCTTTCTCTTTTAAGTGCGTGCAACACACCACCACATTGCTGTGCGTGCAAACGGCTACGCAAGTCTGGTAAAACTCGCACTTGCCCCATAGTTTTGACTTCCCTACTCCACAACTTGCTGAAACATTTATAGGCCGTAGGCTAATTGTGTCTTCGGTGGCAAACCTTGGGCCGATTATCATTAAACCTGACCAAACCCCACTTCAAAATCCTTAATGGCGTCAACCAAGCCAGAGGGCAAGCTCAATGCTCTTATTGACTCATCTTCGGCCAAACCGACCATCGTGCCAGCGATAGACCTCGACTTGTCTCCAAAACAAGATCTCACTTCGGATGCGAAATCAGCAACAGCGCGTAGCTTGCCTTGGACTGAAGTCAATGAAGGATCTTCGTCTGCACCTGCTGCCATAACCATCGATTCTTCTAGCGATGTGACTTATGGCTACTCAGACATGCATGACACCCATGTCGCACCTGGTCAACCAGCTAATTGCATTCTTAACTGGGTATCTAACTTGGCTACTCCACTGCCTGCTGGCACCGACCCTAAACAGAAACACTCTCTCACCGCGAATCCCACCATAACAGGAAGCTTCTTTCAGCCTGCATTGAACAGGTCGTTTTCACCCCCACTCTCTGCTATTGCCGTTGATACTGCAAGTGCTATGTCACATAGCGATTCGGACATGAGTGTTGAGTCTACCATTGGTCTTGTAGGCCAGACTTATAAGCCTGATTCTGTTGTTTTTCTAGCCTATTGACAACAATCAGCTTAATAGTCGCAATCGGCCTCAAACCCCAAGAGCCTTGAACAATTCACGTCAACCCAACAACAGGAAACTCTCTAAAGCATGGCTTTCAACCCCTGCGTGGCACAGAAATAACGCCGATTCCAATATTCACAACACAGAAGCATTGAAGCGCAGATCCCCGCAGCCATCATCTCCATTTATGAATGTAGTAACGCCCCAAGGCATCCCCCACCGAAAACCTTATCTACTTGAAAAGCCCGATTCTTCCGTTCTGCTGGTCCATGACAACAACGGATCTAAGAGTTGTACTTGGCTCCCAACTCAGAGAACCTCGAAAAACTCACGCCAACCTGACTACAGAAATAGCCACAAAGCACGGCTATCAAAGCCAATGAGGTACCATCACACCGTCAAATCCAATAATCACACTGCACATGAACAGGAGCCCAGATCGCCGCAAAAGTCACCTTCAGTCACGAGTGTGGCAATGCCTCAACGCATCTTCTCACCTCACAAGCCTTATCTACTAGAAAAACCACACATCACAGGGCTCGATCGCGGCCGCAACCGTACCAGTGTCAGCAGCGCCACTTCACCATATCTCCATACCGTGTTACATACACCATTCGCGCCGGCGAAACAACTTGCCAAACAAGGCTTTTCTAGTCGCAACACCGCTCACTTGCGCTCACATGAGCTTCATAGGTTGCGGACGAAGCGTAGTCGGACGCAGCCGAAGGGTTTACTTAATAAGGCGAGTTACCTACCTGCGCCACTGTCGTCTACGCATGATGACTGTACAAACCAGGCCAAATACGCACCTCATCTAAGGCAGTTTACCTTAGCCCCCACGAATTCTACCCCCTTTTTATGGGGCAATGTGGGACACGGCCCGCCTTATACATACCAACCAATACAGTTCCATCTAGCGCAACTTTTGCACCTTTTGCAATCAACAGTCTACAGCCAGCCTCAACTTCCTGGCTGCCTTCTACCGACCCACAGTTGGTAACCTTCAAACTTTCCACCTACGAACGCTCTCCTGAACAATCCAACGTCATGCCAACTCAGACAGAATGCCTTGCCACTTGCCAATTCCCACACTACCCATTTCTTTATCAGGTTGCTAGCAAAGTTACTAACACCTACCCATCTTCTTTTCGCCCTGATGCTGTCTTTTCACACTCCACTTTCACTACTGCACCAGCCTCTGTCTTGAACCCACCTAAGGTACTGTCTCCATATCCACACCATTCCGCGCCTTTGTTACCCTACATCCTGGGCACTATGTCAATTTCTGCCAATACAGATAGAGCTGCCCAAATCTTTCCAGCCTGTCACAACCCCCCTCCTACGAAACATACCGGGACATGGCCCGCTACGTCACATTCTTCAAGCACACACACCCTCCCTCGCCGACATCCGCTGACTCCTACACCTGTGGGAGTTGTCCCCATACCAGTAGCACCAGTACTTCTTGCCACATCGCCTGATATATGCAACCCGGGAACTGTAGATTACAGTGCATCGCAAACGCCTCCACCACTGTCTTGTTATGACACTACTACAGAATCTGACGACCCAATGACGGGCCGATGCGAATACGACTCGTACACTCTCCTCCTCCTCAATGTACGCTCAATTAAAAATAAAATGCACCTTCTAGGCCCCTTCATCCTTTTGTCAAGCCCGCATATGGTGTTGATAACAGAAACATGGCACACGGCCGGCGCTTCTGACGCGCCGCTCCACCTTCCAGGGTACACCACTTTCTGTAATGGACTTGCCAGTAAACGTGGTGACGGAGGCCTCATATACGTCAAGAACAAGTTTTACGCATCATCTTTCTACACTATATCTCTTGGCAAATCTGAAGACTCAGTCTGGATTCAGGCCGTTGGAGGTCATCCGGACCTCTTGATAGGCTGTTTATACAATCCACCGCACTCCTCTTGTGCTAGCGTTAACAAATTGGTCAGACTCTTTCAGGAAGTCGCGTTTCTCCCTTCACGCTATAAGAGCATTGCTGAAGATTTCAACATGCCTCATGTTTCGTGGCTCGGACAGTCGGCCCCACCCAAGTACAGGGCCCTTGTTGACACTATTTCCACTCATGAATGGACACAGCATGTGAATGTACCGACTAGACAATCGAACACACTGAACCTTATATTCACTAACGGTATCTCGCACGCATTCGCCGGCGTGTTAGACAAAATACCGGGTGGCGATCACAAGGTGGTGAAGCTGTCCTTCGCGCTCCCTAAATCCCGTTAACATGCAGTCACGAAATATGAGATATTTCGGCCCCTCCAGCGCATTAACTGGGACATCTTCTCCTCCCTCCTCCGATCATCACCCTGGGACGACTTCTTCCTCTCCGACAACATAGATACTGCGACCGACGTGCGTTACAACAATTTTACTACCTGCTTAGATATCCTTACTCCAAAACAGAAGAAAATCAAAAAGCGTCAAAATCTTGACGACACCTCCACACGCAAACTGACCAGCAGACTCAAGAAAATGCGCTCCCGCTACATCAAGACCAAAAGCTTTCACCTAATGATCCGTATGAACGAATTGCTAGCCGACTGGAGAAATGCACAAAGTACTGCGCGTACATTAGTAGAGCATGCAGCGCTTTGTACTGAAAACAAAGCAAAGTCTCTCATTCGACTACTGAAGCAGCGGGGTGGAAGAAAAGATACCCCGATTACTACCTTAGTGCTTCCTGATAAAAGTATAATCACTGGTGCGGTTGATCTCTGCGAGTTCATTAACACACCTTTCTGTAACTCCTTCACTAGCAATGACCTGGCATTGCCAAATACGATACCCAAGTTCACTGAAGTTCAAATTCATACCATTGACTTTGACTTATGCACTATCAAGCGAGCACTTTGCTCCTTGAAACCGTCACACTACCAAGGTCCCCACGGTATGCCTTCTTCCATTTTAAAACTCGGAGGTCCGGACATTCCAGTCCTGCTCCTCAATATCTTCACCCACCCAATGAAGAGTGGTCACTACCCGTCCAGTTGGAAGCACGCAACCGTCATACCACGACACAAACGAGGCTGTCGCCTAAATATTGACAATTATCGTCCCATTAGTCATACAGCTATTGCGTCTCGACCCATGGAAAGGATAATCAAGGACACGATGCTTTGCTTTCTGTTGACACGCAACCTTATCAATAGGTCCCAACACGGGTTCTTGCCGACTAAATCCTGTCAAACCTGCCAGTTTGAATTCTTAAACCACGTGACACACTCCATCGACCTAGGTCAGGCACTGGTTATTATCTTCCTGGATATGAAAAAGCGTTTGATCGGGTCCCACCCAATGGTTTAATGACTAAACTAGCAGCATACGGTGTCTCCAGCCATCTCCTTTCATGGTTTTCTTTCTACCTTTCCAACAGAACACAGTCAGCGTAACTGGGCGACATCTCATCCAAAAAGGCATCCGTAACCAGCGGAGTATTCCAAGGCAGCGTTCTGGGTCCTCTGCTGTTTTTGCTGTACATTAATGATGTATTCCAGGTCTTCAAACACGGCACGCCGTACCTTTTTGCCGATGACATAAAAGTTATTTTCTCCTTTGACCCTAGCTGTCTACGTAATAGTCTCTCTAGCATTCAAAGCGATCTCAGTGCTCTTGAAACATGGTGCGATCTATGGAAACTAGAGTTTTCACCAACGAAATGCAACGTCCTTCCCTACCGATGCTCCATACCCCCCAAAGTATTAACTCTTAACGGTTCACCACTTGATAACAGCTTCACTGTGCGTGATCTCGGTGTACACTATTCCTGCTCATTGAATTTTGCGGAACAAGCGAGCTATAGCTCTGCCAAAGCCAGGTATATCATTGGTTATATGATGAAGTCAATGGGCTTGTTAGAGTCTCGACTCATGCTCTATAAGTTGTGTGCAAGGCCTATAGTGGAGTACTGCTCAATCGTTGTTACTAACTCACGTAAAAGTGACAGGATGGTTATTGAGAAAGTCCAGCGTTCGTTCACTAAACGTCTATTAGGAGCATCTGTGCTCAACTATCAAGGCCGCTGCAAGCAACTTGGTCTGGAACCGCTTTGGCTGCGACGACTTAAAACCAACCTTGTTTTCCTATATAAGCTAATCAAGACACTGGACTCAAGTGCCGCTAGTTTTTTTCTGCCGCCATGCGATACACGTTATCCTCTACGCCATAAGGCACACTCATTTTCCCTACCCAACACACGTTGCTCCATACGTTCTAACTTCTTCCTCTATAGATATGCGCATGTATGGAATAAGCTACTGGAAGCCATCAGAGCATCTGATAGTCTCACGCAATTCTCCACGGTCATAAATAGACTATTAAGCGTCCCCAAGGTAGCAGAGATCTTGGGCATCTGCATCCTCAAGGACGAGCTCTGCGAGAACGGCCCCGATCACATATAGACTCACGAATTCCTCAACCAGCACTAATAAAGCTCCCTTCCTCCCTTACTTCTTCTTCATCCGGAGAGCGTGCTCTCAGTGCCATACCCTATTAGCCTCTTTGACCGCTTCCTGAATAACGAAATGTAGTTCTACGCTCTGCTTCACCAACACACAACATCTCACACATTGCGAGCCTGCCTGACTTGTATACCCTATATTCATTTACCCTCTTCAATCTGTAGCGTGTCCATCTCTGCCGACTCCTTATTTATCTTCCCACCCCAACTGTACGACTTACTCCCAATGTGCCGACTAATCCAGTCTCGTCTTATCGGTCCCCTGCTCTCCGAATTCAATCAGACTGCATTTGATGAGAACACCGAACGCTCTGTCCCCATTACATCTCGAGCCCCCTGGACTTTTCCACACCTTATAAGTAAACCTTATAAGTAAACCTCTCTCTATCCGGACCGTCTCCTCTCCTATCATTTCTTCTCTAATCGGACTGCCAACTCTCTGTGCCGTGTAATGACCTAGTCTCATCTGACCGGTCTGCCTCTTTGTCCTTTTCCATACCAGCAACATTTAAACGGTCTAGACTCTGTAGACTCAAGGTATGTCGCACTTACGTTGACAGCATGCTAGACTTGTTCACCCTCTATTTATATAGACACCTCCACCTTTAAACCCACTCCATTTGCCCTCCAAAAATTAGCTGTTGGACGCAATCTCGTTTCGCCGACTAATCCAGTCTCGTCTGATCGGTCTCCTGCTTTCCAACTTCTCTCAGACTCCTGTGACATTACTGGCTATCGTTCAGATGACTGAACGCCGTTTGTATTCAATCATTCTTCAATCGGACGATCTGTCCTCCGTAACACAGCCTCAGCAGATCAGCCAAATTCTATGGGACTGCTACTAGGCTACCGGGATGTTAGCGGTCTAGGCTCCGTCGATCCAAAGCACGTCCTCCCTCACCTTGATATCCTGCCGAACTTGTTCGCCCTATGTTAACATAACTACTTCTATCTCTGACCAGTCCAATCTTACTGACTCCACTTTCCTTCCCAAATGAACCATAAGGCTCAATCACAATGCACCGACCAAGTCCAACCTCGGCAGATCGGTCTTCTTCTCTCCTACATCTGCGACGCTGCCTGCCATACTCGGATGACTGAATGCTCGGTCACCATTACCTCGAGAGCCACGTTAACTGTGGCATTCCTTATCCGTAAACGTAAACTCTCGACTCTGTCCTCTCCTTATCGCGGCCTGTCTTTATCACTTCTTCATCCGCATAGCGAGCTCTCAGAGCCCTGCCCTATTATCCTCTTTGAATGCTTCCTAACTAGCGCAATGTAGTCTTAGGCTCTGTATCACCAACACACAACTTCTCTCACATCGCGAGCCTGCCTGACTTGCATACCTTATATTCATGTAGCCACTTGCATCCCAAACCTATCCGTCTACGCTGACTCTTTATTAATTTTCCCACCTCAACTGTACGACTTACTCCCAAGGTGCCGACTAACCCAGTCTCGTCTGATCGGTCCCCTGCTCTCCGAATTCATTCAGACTGCTGCGACGTTACCAGCATTCGATGAATACTCCGAACTCTCTGTCCCAATTACCTCTCGAACCCCATGGACTTTTCCACACCTTATAAGTAAACCTCTCTCTATCCGGACCGTCTCCTCACCTTATGGCGTTCTCTACTATCATTTCTTCTCTAATCGGACTGCCAACTCTCCGTGCCTTGTAATAACCTAGTCTCATCTGACCGGTCTGCTCCTTTGACCTTTTCCAGAGTAGCAAGTTATACCGATCTAATCTCTATAGACCCAAAAGTATGGCTTGCTTACATTGACAGCCGGGCAGACTTGTTTGCCCTTTACTAATATAGGCACTTCCATCGGTAACCTGTACCCTCTATCCTTCAATCGGATGACCGACGCTTAGTGCCATGCCTTTCTTTGTCATCATCTGATCAGTGAAATGCTCTGGGACTAGTGCGAGGCCTAAGGATGTGTCGACTATTCAAGTCTCGTCTGTTCGGTCTCCGGCTCTCAGAGTTCTCTCTGACTACCGGGATATTACCGGTGATTTTTCAGGACTGATCGATTCATACTTCGCACGAGAGCGTCCTTGGCTTCACCACACTTTAGTAGTAAAACTTTTTCATCCTGACTATCGTCTACTAATTGCTCTCACGATTTACTCTTCGCACTGCCTTCCGCATTCTTCCGCTCATAGCTGATTCTTTAAATTTCCTTTTCTTCTTAAAACGTTGCCTTACCTATGTTGCTCCCTCATGCGGTCTCAACCTAGTTGTCCTTAGTTTCACCTAAGATGCCGCTCGCATTCGGTCTGCTGTCATCATCGTCCATTTACCTGTCACTCTCCAACAATCATATTAATCGCTTAACTTTGTCAACTCGCTTTGTTATATCCGTCTCTTGACCCTGCACGTGCAGATCCTTCTTTCTACCTAGTAGTTGTAGTTTGAGTCACACCAGTGACGTGACGTAAAGAACGCGCTTGCAAATCATGTATACTAAACAAAATTACATAAATTTTAATGTATCAGAGGTACCGCTGCGCGCCACCCGTCTATGTTTGTGCTTCTTGTTTCATTGCTGTCTTTCTGTTTGGCTGCCTCTTGTCCGTTGCCCGTTTTCTCCCGAGATTTCTACAGATACATCAGCCAAAACAAGAAGGTTTATCCGCTGGGACTGGTGGACCCACCCTCAGTAGTCAGCTGGTTTACATGCTTGATCTTTTCTCCGGAAGATGAAGAACCCACATATCGTTTCAAATGGAGCTCTTTCCGCCATTCTGGAGAAGCTACCACCACGGGGTCTAAACAAATGAGTTTACCTCGCCTCGTACTCACAGAATAACGATTTACTCACCTGGCATAACGTATTTACATGGATCCACTGTTCCACAACCGAAGACAGACAATTCTGTAGTGATTACCTTCGCTGCCTCAAACATTCCGATGCTCCAGTCACCTGGAGCTTTTCTGATGTCATTTCACGGACAGCATGGCGCGCGTATAAGCGGCTTTTCCGATGATCATTCATGGAGTTCTCACTTGGCCATGGAGACACTTGCACTTACATTTGAAGGAATTACTAGTCCACTTTGCCGAGAATAGCATTTCTTCCTGTTATGGACCTATTCAGACTCAAGAAACAACTGCACTTACCGTCCCTATGACAAGTCCAGTATGGACAGTTGGTCACGCGTTGCGAGCCGGACAATATAATAGAAAAAGCAGGCCTCTATTAACAATGTGTTTACTCACCTGCATCAATATCATTCAGCTTTGCGACTCTTTGACATCATTGACCGGCTTCAACGACTACTGCCGGATCAGTACTAAGCCATTCGGCCAACGAAGGAAGAATTTTGGCTTTCAACCGACTGCGAATAATAGAGTGCAAAATCGGTCTATACGATGCATAGGCGACTAGCACTACAGTTCAACGGAAAATACGGCAGTGTTCCAGGACGTGGTGGGTTTTCGTCTGGCAAGCGTTCTCCCTATAAAAAGCCACAAATGTCTGCTTAACAACCCTGCAACGTGGCGGATGTGACTCGCCACAAAATAAAGTCACAGCTGTACATTTCACACTGACGCAGTCCTCAGCCTCCTACATCCAACCTATGCAACTAATTCTGTTATGAAGAATGCTTTAGTGCAGTACAGTTCATCTCGGCTTCGTAATGGTCATTGATTGCACTAAACCTTGTTTGAGCTCCTGTGCTCATGGATCACTACATGGCAAATTTACCCCCCACTTGGTTCTTGACGCAAAAGTTTTTGCGCGCCACAGCGCCATCATGGTCCTTGATCTGACCATCACCTGTCAATATGCTCGCCCATATGGACTACATCTTTTCGTTTCTTCCTTTCATTGAAAAGAAATGTTTTAATATTCCAAAGAAGCTATGCTTGTATGCATATTTGATCATGCCTTTAGAGGTGTGTCTCGTTTTACAGAGAATATACCGTTTATTTATTTATTTATTTATTCCGTTCATCCTCATTTAACATTACCCATTTATAGGCACAACCATACAGTAATAGAAGACCTTAGTCAGCCATTATTCCTTATCACATTTACGCATGTTATTCCGTATGTTATAAACCACGCACATAGTCACGCCTTTGTCATAACAGTTATATATTTCTTATTTCTGCAGATTCACGACATCACATTTACTTCCAGGTTTTCTTCAAGGAATAATCCGTGAGTTCCACACTTATTATTTACCCATCTCCGTTCAGTAGCATCACACAAAATAAATAAATTGCCTTAAAATGTCGCATTTCAAGTCGTCCATGTGCAACATCCTTGCAATTAACCTTTCGTGTAGATTTCGCACCCATCCACCTGCTGTACTGTAAAAAGTCATTTCCGCTTATAATACACAGGCAGTTTCAGCGCATTCCCGTCCCTTGATTTTCCGCCACCATTACCATCTTACTCATTTTAACCACTTTACCTCAGTTAAATGTTTACACAAGATACCCTATGTATTATTATTATTAAACGATTTACTTTAATTATTGCTATCTATTCTTAGTATTATGTAGGCCATTTCTTAAAGTCGAAAAACAGACGTACCAGTTGCCACCACAAAAATTTAAATTTTACCGCCGACCTGTCGTCAAACGATCCCCATGTGCGCACCAACAATTGTTGCTACTGAGCGGGCCAACAGAAGTTCAATTAATGTAAAGTGAACTTGTGGTGAACTGGATCCTCCTCCAAAGGAAAAAGGCACCACTACACCTCTGCGCAGCTTTCACCACAAAAGAACAAGGAGCTCGATGTCGCCCGAAGGAACCAGAAACGTTTCAAGGTGGGCGCCCGCGACCCCAGCAGCTGTACACCAAACAATGCCAATGCATTTGCAATTGCCAACGAGGAACATATATTCGTACTTTGTCTACTTCCATGCAAGAACATCGGATTAATGTAAATATTGATCTGAACCCTTAAGGATGCAGCCACTAGCCGGTCTAGGAATATATCTTTTTATTCATTTATTTAGATCTGGCTGAACGCTAATATTAGAACCTTTTAATTTGAAAGCAAACCGTAACCTCGCGTTGCATTCCTCCGCGGGTGGACAGGAATATCCGAAGTAAGCGCGGTTGAGGGTTTGGGGCGTTACCTGGGACTTTACCCAATCTAGTCAGTGTCCTGATAGTAACATAGGGACACCCAGGCGGAAGGAGTTTCGTTACGCACATCTTAAACCCCTGTAAGTCGTCTAATGAACTTTCGGCAGGAAGTGCAGCAGCGGAATCCACTGCGTTACGGCATAGTACGCTGCTATCCATGAAAGGATCATCTCGAAGGGGTGTATTTACCCCACGAGTTTTGGAATTTACAAGCACAGCAACCGTCTTAGTCGCAGGCAATGAGATTGGGCGCAAGTTATATGACGACGTTGAAACGACTATAGCGTAAGTCTTACGCTTCAGCTTGTTTGTCCCGTCATCCTTGACGCTTTTGTACCTGCCTGAAGAGTACGGGTAGTTCTGTTCCGACTTTTCTTTCGTCCTGCAGGCGAACAAGCCCGTGGCTCTAAGTCCATGATCGTGTCCACGACCTGTACCCCCCGGAAGACAGGATGTGTTTGGAGTAGGCACCGCAGTCTGAGCAGCGCGCGATGGGGACAGGTAGGGTTTTTCACCCCCACCTGCACAATCTTAGGTGAAACTGCGGGAATTTCATCACCAGGTGGTGTTTCCCGCTCAGGCGGTTGCAAGTCCAGTTCTGTTCTCATTATTTACCCGAACACTGTTGTTCACGTTAATTCTCCCTAGAAACAAGATAGTATGACAAGCCAGACGGTCTAACTATTCTACTGAATAGCCGCAACCCGTCAGCATAGCCAACAAACTGTCGAAAACGAACAGTTTCAAAGTTCGCGCGCTAGATAATAGACCGCGTGTGTGCAAACATGTTCACTTCTCTCAAACGACATATATATGCATAAATTTATATATATGTAAATATATGTATATATATGATACGAAATCTTGAAGTATGTTAGTGGTGCATGGTAATATTGGCAAGCGTGTGGAATTATTTTATCTTAGATGGAAGTTATCCGGATGCAAGGGTAAACGTGGAATTATGACGCCATGTAGATGTGGTGAGGAGTATAAGTATGTATGCATGTGTATAACTATGACAATATGCGATTGCTTGCAAATATGGAATTATATCTGTATGGACACTTATATGCGAGGTATTTTGATTAATTTATAACTAGGTATAAACATATATATAGAGGCTGAAAATATATCTCATAGAAGTGTGAGTGGATGATTGTATGAAGAGAAACGATGTGTAGGAAAGTAATCTTTCATATGCGCAATACATATAAATGCCTGCTGCAAACGGTCTAAAGGGGTGTTTTTCGATATATATATATATATATATATATATATATATATATATGAAGTCTTTAAGAGATAATGGTTTGTTCATAAATAAGAGAAACTTATGTGTATCTATGTTTGTGTACATGTGTATTCAGTACTGCATTTGAGATGTGTATTACATGGAAAAGTAAAATGCAAATGGTTTCTGTGACTGTTATATTGCTTGAAATAAACATAGCCGTTTTAATCTCAATAGATTGTCTGGCACATAATTGCGGACGCAAAGGGATATTATATTTGTAAAAAGTGACTGCAAATGTTTCCTATTGTGGTCATCAACCCCATTCCTGCTAGGTATCCTAAAGTTAACGTTATTGAATTGCGTAAGGAAATATGACTACGCATAAAATGATGGAATGTAGGCATTAAAGAGGTTAGGTAGTCTGTTCGAAGGTGACATGCTGTTGAGAGAAAAGTGTTTAGGGTCATATAAAATTGTCGAAAGAATATCGCTTCGGGAAGTGAAATTGAATTACCTTGGTGAATGCGGTGAAGTACAAGAGATGGAAGTAGGGAAGCTTCACCCTAATGGATAAATAGGACGTAGTCCACTTTGTCCATTGAGGTTAACTGAAGATGCAGCCACTTTTTGGTCACTGGTCATAATGCGTTATGTTATACGCTACTGAGTTGAGTGACATGATTTAATCAATGGCATGTAAAGTTTGGGACTAACGGCATGTCTGGGTAATAGAAACCGATGCACAGAACCACGGGGTACTGATATACGCAATGCGGTTATAAGGATGTATTTACTTTTATCAGGTGGACAAATGAACGCTCAAAGCATATGCAGTCGGTGTCATCTAAGTGGGGACCGTTGCGGACGGTTCTTACCCCTCAATCGAGGATACTGAAACGTGGTTCTTCATGTGGTTTCAAACGGCGAAAACCTTGCGCAACGGAGTATACATCAAAAAGGCAGAAGGAGCTGGGTAAAACACGCCTTCCGAACAACGTGCGGTTACAGCTGTAAGTTCATTGACGAAATCCATTGCATAACCGAAACTTACCACATTCTGAATGAACGAGCTTGTTGTCTGCATTGCTTGGAGCTTTGATTTACACGTCATAATGGAGCGTAAGCCCATATGTCGGCGGAAGATTACATCACCCACTGAACCTGTGGCCCTTTGGTCCGACGCAATGGCGATGTGGGATAGCAAGACGCTGTAACAGGGGGTTTCTTCGAACAAGACCGTTGGTCCGTTCTCTAAAGAATGCGAAATGCTGACGATCCTGGAAAGCGATAAATGACAGGATGCGGTGTTATGGCAGGAGACGGAAAATGGATGTACGTGACAGTGAGGGGACAAAGGGCGGTAACATGGACGGCGTAGGGCGGCGCATGTGTACTATGTCGTTGAAAGCAGTCAGTACTTAACTCGGATCTTACCTTTCGCTGGTATTCAATACTGTACCAAATCTTTGTACCAGCGGCCGCAGTGACCTGGACGGCTGAGGGCAACACAGATCTGCTTTGGATTTGAAAGGGAGTTCGTCATTGAAATCCAACCTTGCCAATGGCTATATATCAAGAATTCATCATATGGGAGCGCCAGTACGTGGGAAGAGGGCCGGCGGCAGCGTTAACTAGGTCAGCGGCATGCGAAGCATGTTATTTGGGCTCTGGAACCCAAGTAATCCTTTAAACACAATCTCACCTGTGACTAGCAATCACGCATGCTTTATATGGTGATACCAGGAGGTGCGAGTACGGGTAGTTACAACGTTAACCAAGGCAACGGAGGGCGGCGCATGTTACGTGGGCACTACAACCCAAGTGCTCATTTAAGTCCAATCGCATTTGCGCCTAGCATTCCCTCATGCTTCATACGGTGGTACCAGGAGGTGCCTGCATGGGCAGTTGCAGCCTTGACCAGGACGGCGGTGGCCGCCGCAGGTTAGTAGGACAGTGAATGCGAAGTCATCCTGGAAATCGGACCTTACCTGCGACCATGATTCATTGTTGCTTCATATGGTAGTATTAGGAAGTGCGAGAGGGGCCAGTTGCAGCGGGAACAGCGGATGACGGATGGCGTCGCATGTCTACTTGTGCTGGTGAAGCGTAATCATCATTGCACCCAAACCTCAACTGTGGATATGCTTCACTCATGCTTCGGAAGGTAGTAACAAGAGGTGCTGCCGTGGATATCTGCAACTGCAAGGTGGACGGTAGAGGGTGGCACTTGTTACTTGGGCTGTGAATGCAAAGTCATCATGGAAAGCGGAACTTTCCTGCGACTACGATTCCTTGTCGCTTCAGATGGTAGTACCAGAAGGTGCGAGACTGGCAAACTGTAGCGGTAACCGCGGATCGTTGGAGCTAACATGATAACCACTACCTAATACGCAATTCTTTTGTACATAGGTTACATGACGGCCTTCTTCCAGTCGGATGCTAGTTCGCATCGGTTATCGTACTTCCAAAATACCATCGTCAGCGCTTTTTCCATAACACGAAGCTCTAGAATGCATCGCTTTAGACTTGCCACGCCCTATTGCATATGGCTTAGGAATGCTCAGATGACGTGGTGTCATGGTAAGCCTGATGGATAAACAAACATGATCACCGGCACCCAGGCGAGAGCTGTAAGTGAGGAGACATGCGAAGGATCTTGACGCGGAAAAGGAGATACGAAATTACACTATACTTGGCCATCCATCTACGTATCGCCGTAGCACGCAAAGGGATGCAAAGATGCTGGTATATCAGGATAAGACCCACATACCAGCATAGGTGTCTCGCGCTTGCTCTTAGTTAGGCTGCACACATTTTTTCGCACCCCTGAGGGTACTCCTAATGCACAGAACTGGGTCCCGCGCTCTCAGTAGTGGCACCGGTAGAGCGGCGAAACACCAACAGCAGTCCACCGAGGAACCCACCAGCGTGAGAGTTTGTTCACAGGCAGTTCAGGCTGTTTCCTAGCCTCGTTAAGATATCGATGTTGCTTATTCTTGGGCCTCAAAATATTCGCTCCCGTTTAACATCGACAAGTGCAAAGTCATGCACATTGGGCAACGTGTGGCTAATCCGTACAATATCGGCGGTGTGCATCTTAAAGCCACATCCCAGGAACGCGACCTGGGGACCATAATATCCGCCGACCTAAGCCCGAGCGCCAATGTAGCTACACTGGCGCGAAAGGCGAGCGTTCGCCTGGCCCTCCTTGGACGTGCACTAGGGTCTTTCCCTAGAGAGACATTTGTCCGTCTCTATAGCACTTTAGTACGTCCGCTGCTGGAGTACAACATACTTGTCCAGCCGCCGTACCTGAAGAAGGACGAGACCATGCTGGAAACTGTACAGCGCAGAGCCACTAAGAGCGTGGACGGACTATCCCACTTCTCGTATGCGGAGCGTCTGGCGGCCCTTAACCTCTTCCCGTTGAATTATCGCAGGCTTCGTTGCGACCTTATCTTAGCTTATTCCCTCCTGACTAACAACAGGCATCCAAACGCAGGATTGCTGGTCCGCGCCCGTACAGATCATCTTCGAGGGCACTCACTCAAACTGATGGCTCGTAGCAGTCGCCTTCTGTGCCGAAGAAACAGTTTCAGTGTGCGTATTGCCTTTGCTTGGAACGCCCTCCCTGAAGTTGTTGTCTCAGCGCCCAATACGGAGGCCTTCAAACAGCGCCTAGACGCTTGGCTCTTACCTCGCTGGTCTTCCACGTTGCTAAAATCTGGTCATTTGCCAAGCTAACACGCGGCGCTTCTATCAATTTGCTTCTATCCAACTTTGCCGAATTTACCTACACCACTCTCTTTTTCCAGGTATCCACGTTCCCACAGTCAACTCGCTGATCTCTTGTGCTAAACACCACTACTGCGTCGAGACCCACAACATCTGTTACTCATCGACGAGATCAGGACCTTGCCGTAAGATCCCGAGGCAGAACCACCGAAAAGCTACGCTTACTCGTTCTGCGCAAACCCGTGAAAACCGTGAAACCCTAACCACTAAGGGGGTGCGTGTGAATGGTAACCTTGGTAACATTCCATCAAAGGCACATTCAGGTTCAAGTTCCGATGGTACCATAACCATAGGATAATTCCGTGCTTACTACTTCATTCGCGTATCCTCGGATCGGAAATTCGTAGGTTTGCTTGAGATGCTGAGTAAACTAAAACAGAGACAACCTCACATACTGTCCAACCTATTACTGCTCACATTCGTCTGCTCAGCAGTCACTACCAGGCCGGTTTCTATGAAGTAACAGCGAACCGTAAGCTAGGAATAGAAGAGGAGTAATATCAAGTAAATAATGGTAACACGAAAGTTTGAGAAGAAATATAGGCATAAAAGGGAAAGTTGAATGTACAAGTGGATTAGGATAATGGAAAGGTTTGGTACCGCTCACCAACCTCGTCTATGTTACGCTGGAAACCAGCAGGTTGACGCACATAGCTGTCTAGCGCAATTGTAAACATGCACATCCGAGGGCTAATTGGCTAAGCGACCCTTACCTGCATCCGTTTCTGCTAAATGAAATTATGGAAACAGATGACCAATACTTATTAGGTGCTGTTTGCAGCTATTCCTAACCGCTCGATACCTTGTGTAGGTGCTGCTTGTGGCAGCCGCTTCGAAAGTTCGCCAGCCATTATCGCGCTTCCTGAGCATCTATTTACCTGAAGACGTGTTCATAGACGACGACGGTTTAGAAGACAATCGCACAGGATGCTGTCGCTAGTCGCAAACATTGTCTACTGAGCAGGGCTCAAATCCGTGCAGGTTAGTCAGTACCAGCATGGCCAAAACGAATGCGACAATAACTGCCGCAGTATGATGAAGGGAATCACCTACCTCCATACATTGAACGTACAGAACGGTGAATGTAGTAGCCTTACTTCGGCGGGAGAACTCCGGTTCGACGTTCACAATCCAAACCTTGTTCCTTAGCGCTAGGGCACCTCTAACAATCCGGTAGGAAGCGTTAAACAATTGCAGAACAACAGTGAAGGTAGCACAAATGCTTGCCGAATTACGCAAAGGCCAGCTATCCAAAAGGGAAGCCCCTTTCTACAACAATACCCCGCGCCCATCCATCAAGGATGGTCTGTAGATGCTGGCGAATAACACAAGATATATACACGGTATAGAAAAAGGGGCTCCTTGACACCATACAGGTTATGGATACGCAAATGTCTCTCCACAGTTTGTTTTATAGAGGTACCAAGGAAACGAATTATTATACAGGTCAACGTGCACAGAGCGGTGATTAGCCGACAGATACGATAACATCTGCAACGGTTGCATGTTGGATAAACGGGCAAACACTTCCACATTCCTAGGATTCGCCAGGAGCTCCCCAAAGTGTGCCATCACTTCCATCGCGCGGGTGAATTCCTTCGTGGCCAGACGCAACTAATGCGCCTCCACGTCACCAAACCGGTCACGAGCGATGCAAATTTTGCTGGTGAGGTCAAACACACCAACACCACGGGATGGCACCTGTGTAACCGTCAATGTTCCCTCCGTGTACTCCAACAGGTCCGTCTCTCCAACCTTTTCCGCTGGCAGCACCCAACGGCAGGCACCAAGAACTACCTCTTTCTCGCATGCATACAATCTAGCAAGTTGAACAATGTGGGCAAATGGAATGCGCCACTGAGGAGCAAAGCGACATTCGCATACGCTGCCATTCTCTAGGAGCACAAGCTGCATGCAACCAGGCGCTCGTCAACCACTAGTCAATACCTGCCGACCGGGTGCCCACTGTATACGCCAACGCTTAGACTGTGCTGCAGGTACTGCCGACAGGCGTTTGAGGACATCTTACTCAAACTCGACTGCCCAATAGATCCAGCGTGCTCAACGTCGCGCATACGGATCTATTCTCTTGCGATCACCGTTTCCTTCCCAAGGTGCCACTGCACCGCTGTCTTGTCACCTAAAACAGGCAAAGTAACGTTGACCGCTCACCTAAAGTGTCCCTCAAATGCTTATTATCATTTTAAACGCGACGGTTGCTGTCGCAGCCAAATAACACCAAGTAGCCCATCAAATGCGCCGCCCAGATAAGTTGCCATGAGCTCCACGGGCGAAGGAGGTACTGGAAGCATTCACTGCTACGCATCAACATACCCTCCACAGGACGATGATAGTGCGCATGTTCTTGCGTATACAACAAAAACGCAACATGTAGAACAGCGCCCTTTTATCCTCCAAGTTAATGAACGGAAGGTGATCACAACGCCGCAGCATGTCACGTATAATGTGTATCCTGCTGGCTTGTCGAACAACCGCGTGGTGCCAGCTGGGTGGCACGAGACTTTCCCGTTCCAGCAAATGGTTCGGCGGCAGTTCCAGGACCTGGTGGGTTTCCGCCTGGCAAGTGCCGTCCCTATAAAAATCCACATATGTCCGCTTAACAACAATGTGACATGGCGGACGTGACTCGCCTCTAACCAAAGGCACTGCCCATTGATTCATCCTGGCAAAGCATTGTATTCCAGCAACTTTATGTTGTCATTCTGGGAAGCATTAGGCCCACGTTTGATAAAGGAACAAACGAAATGCGCATGGACTGGGCAATCGGTTACCTGCTCCAAATGGACGCGCGTCCATGAACTCGCTCCGCTGGCTTAAAGGAAGTCTAATTAGCAATAGGCTCGGTGTGGTATCACCTAAGTCAACACCACACTTCGGCTTGTACAACCGGGTAGTACTTCTCCCTCTGACAAGACCATGGACTTTGGTGTGTTGCGTTGTGTTTGCTTTTACCATTTCTGTACATTCATTGGGTCCCATTGTTTCTGCTAGATCTATGTCTATTCGTATACGGTTGCAAATGTATATACCCCGCAGAAAAGAAGTTCAAGTTTAAGAGGGATGGGAACAGTAGAACCAGCCCGCGGGTGTTCCACCTTCGAAATTCATTCATCCAACAGGGGTACCGGTGCATTGAAATGCCAAAGGAGAGCCAAATCAACACACACTACTCACTGGGCAGCCAAACAATGCTCGCGTGCCCGGCACTAACAGCGGTGCCGGCCAAGTAAGGACTAAAAGAAAACAGTAGTGTCAGTAACGGAAAGAAAACAGAAGAGAATAAATGCTTATCGTAGTTCGTAGGCAATATTACGGTATAAGTGAAAGGGAGTTAAAGAAGCGTAGGCCGTGGTAGACGAAAAAAGTTTAACATATGAAACGGAAGACTTTAAACTGCATACTGTGAGCGTCAATTAAACGCTCGAACTATTTCACCGTCGGTGCCATCACGACGTTTGCTGGCAGTGGGTTCCCATAACCTATGACCCTAAGCCATAACCAAAAAGCTACCCAACCGAGGTCAGACTGCTACTTGTGCAACTTTACTGGGTGGCCAAGGAGGGTTGGCGCTCAAGTTGGGCGAAACAGTTTAGTCAAATCCGGACCGACCTCGCCCATTAGTATACAATATGTGAGTATCAGTTCTCCCCGAAGCAACCTGTAATACATGGAAAACATATCGGACTTACGTAGCCTCTGCAGGTAGTTCAGCTACTTTAATCTGTGCAACATTTTGGTCCCGGACCGCAGGGCACGTTCAATTGCCACCTAAGCACGAACCAGGCATGGTGGATAAGCCTGAAGGTAGTATTCCAAATGCGAACTTACAAAAGTCGAAAATAGTCTAACGAGCATTTCGGTGGTCCTGGTCCCAAATGACTTGAAGCTCCTTTAGGACCTGGTGAAACCTTTGCGACCAACTATCATCCAGTGTTCACTGAACTTAAAGCCTGATGACGGCAAAACTCCGCGGTCAGGTTGGAGTTCAACTCGCGGTAACACTCTGTCGCCTAGCAGATAATGCGTCCGGGGTTCTTTCGGACCGGCGCGTCAAAATGAACATTGGGCTAAAGTAACGGGCAAATTTCACAAAGAGGACCAGCCTCAAAGTCTATCCAGATCCCTCCGTAAGGTCAGTGGACAATCGGATCATCCAACGTGAACCAGAGTTTCAAGTCATCCGCAAGCACTAGAGATGGCACACCCAGTTCATCGGGTAAGTCATTAAGACATAAAGTAAAGGAGAGTTGGCGAAGGACTGAACCTTGCAGAACGACACCGAGAACACCTTGGCAGAAAGACGGATAGAACCCACCCGCACACACACGTTTCTTCCCATTAGGAAAGCTGAAATCCATCGTAAGACTGCTCCAGCCGTACCATAGGACTTCAGCTTGTACAAAAGGCGTGAATGTGGAACAGCGTCAAAAGCTTTGGAAAAGTCAACAAACAGCTGTTCCACTGCCTTTCCGCCATCACCGGTTTTGACCCAATGTTCACGAGCCGTTCACAAGTTAGTAAGGCAAGTAAAGCCCTTAAGAAAGCCGTGCTAATTAGGCCTAGCAACTCAAAGGCTCTCAAGTGTCCCTCGAGAGCATCCCTAACGAGTTTTTCAACAACTTGACCAGCAAGCTCGGCAAACTGACCGGTGGATAGTTTTCCGGCAGGCGCCCATCACCTTTCTTAAAAGTGGGACAAACAATAGTTTTCTTCCAATCCTTGGGTAGCGGGCAGCTGCATAGAGACATCACAAATGGTTGCGTACTCGGGCGGCACCGTACGTCAGCCAGCTCGCACAATATTTTGGGATGAATGGCATCCCCACCGGCAGCTTTATTGGGAATTAATTCCCTCAGAAGCCGGAGCATTTGCAACTCCGTTATGCAAACCTGCTCCAATTGAAAGTGCTCAGGAAGTTTTGCCTGCAGGCTGATATACGGCAGCGGCTGTCCTCCGAACAAACAAGCTTCCCGTGATCAGTGACAGCAGCAGTGCCGTCACAGCCAAACAACACCTGGATGCACGAGTTCATGTTGCTTCGCCTTTTGACATTCGCGAAGAGGCATTTCGGGCTTGCTGAGGCAATAAGGTGTTAGCTGTACTTTATGCTGTAAACGCGTACCTCGTAAGTGGTGTCTGCAGACATTTCGAGCCTCGAGATATCGCTTGAAGGTGCATGATGAAGGAGCAGCAAAATTTATACACCAACCTCTGGCACGTCTGTATGTTGCTTGCATACAGCAGTATCAAACTAAGGTGGCTTTGCCCTAGTTTTATTCCCGCCAGACAGTGGTCTATGGCGGAGAGAGCTAATTCAAATATAGTTCATTCTGACCATGTCCGTTTGAATGTCGTCTTTCTCCAACACGACACAATGCGACTTTGCTGCTTTGGATTTCTTGGTTTGAACGTCAACGCGGCAAAACTCTGGAACTCTGTCGGAACGATCATTAGTCTGACGACTAAGGGAGCACTTAAATGAGTGACGCGTGGTCCCTAGCACCGAATGGTGGGTTGTATACAATCTCCAAGACAAAATCAATTGGTTTAGCGAAGATCAAGTGCAAAGGGGACGGGTTCTGATCTATGATGAAGCTGGTAGGCTGAGCGACAATCTGGTGCAGGGAAGCAACCAAGGCCAGCTCGAGAAGCTCGGTAGCCAAACACCTGGTAACAGCGTCGCAGGTAAAATGCTGCAAACCAAAGTCGAGAAGATTAAAGTCCCCAGTACTAAACAACCATTTGCCGAATGTTCAAGGATGAAATCAACGAGACCCTTAGCAACGCTGTCGGGGCTTCTGTAGACCAGAACAACTTTAAGTTGCGCAAAGGCAATACAAAGATTAACTGCTAGTGTCTCAACCTCACCATCGGATGCTCGGAAACTATACGTCTTAAAGATGGTAAGTGCGGCGTTAACGTACAATGCAACGCCACCTCCGCACCGATCAGCGGTGCAGTCACATCTCAACGGTGCGTAGCCTGGCAAGCACACATTGCTGTCCGTGAAGTCAGTGAACAACTACGTTACATGGAACGGGGGGACATCTGGACGGCAGTCGTCAACAACGGCACCGACTTTGAACAGCTCGCTTCGAAGGCCAAGTACTGTGCTTAAGACAACCTGTAGGGACTTAGCATTGTGTCCGGGATCGTGCGTCATCAGAACCGGCTCTGGTAGGGCGGAAGTATACTGCCGGCTCACCACCCGAAAACGAGGTTGGCTGTGGGAAATGCATTGCGAAACGCATTCAACTGCGTCGCGCACGTCCACAACCAGCTTTCGCGCATGGTTAACCCGGGGGCCAACGACAGCATAATTCTCACCGCCTCTTGGTAGCTAGCCTTCAACTCATTCGGCAAGAGTATAAAAGAAACTGACACCTAGGCCTCTGAGGCTCACAAAACTACAAGGTCACAGAAGATAACCGCCGTACTTTATCTGATATGTGCAATCTGCCAAATTTCCCTCCCCTTAATAGCCCATCAATTCCAACATGTGTGAAGGGACGAGAAAGGGGTACCGGATCTCATTTCCAACACGCATTATTTTCAGTTGACCATTGCTTAGCAAAAGCTGCGTAACCTCCCCCACCTATGTGACACCAACGTTAGGATGACGTCGCCGTATGTCGTACAAATCGCGGCTTGTTAAACGATGGTTATATGAAAGACGCACGAAAGCAGGCATCTCATGCGTACGACGAAAGTCTTCCTCAGGCTCCGCACCATACTTCACTGTTCCATAGGTAGCCGCAGAGTTTTGGCATACATCCATGGCATTCCCACATGAAAATGGTGCGAATAACGCGGCCAAGAGTATCCAGTCTCGACAAATCCTCCTTTCAAAAGCACTGAGAACCGAGCCATGCAATCGAAACACCGGTACATTTTATAAAATTTTCACGTGCCCAGATCCCGTTGTAAGCTTCCGCAGTAACAACGGTCGAAGGAACAAACGAGTTCGCAGTTTCAATCTGAAAACGTATTAGATCCTCAGGAATGGCTGTGAAGTCCGGATATGGTCCCTTGAAGATACGTCGAAAGGCGATAGCGTCATCCACCATGTCTGCTGTCCCTAGAAACCGGTAAATGATTAACCACCGTAACCCATTTAAACCGTTTCTTATAATGATTATTAATTCACCTCATAGCATATTAACAACGACGTGCACATAAAATAAAATTACTCCCGCGCACGAGCGTAATACGCTTCTGCGTTTCGCTTTTAAACTCAAGGGTTCTGGGGTCAGTATGCAACCTGACCTCCCATTGACTGATAGGTTGAAATTGAAGGCCGGCATAAAGAACCTCAAAGCCCGTCGCGAGGCTGGTGAAACTGGTCTTCGATTGGTGGGTTTTCAGGTGGTGAGCCGGAGGTCTACTTCCGCCCTTTCAGAGCCCGTTCTGGTGGCACCCGATCCCCGACTCACGATCCCAAATTGCTTAAAGTGGTCCTCAGCAACGTGCGTAGTCTGAGGAACAAGATGTGCGAGATTGGCACGCTTGTAGAAAGTTCCCGGCCAGACGTACTCGCTTTCACTGAGACGTGGCTGTTCTCCGATATCCTGGACAGTGAAATGTGTATGCCTGGTTATACCCTTCTGCGAGCTGATCGCGCCTCATGCTGTCGCGGAGGTGGAGTTGCTTTGTACGTCAAATCCACCTTGACTATTTCACGAACATATTCTTTCAGTTCCCCTGATGTAAGTGCCGAGGCGCTTGCAGTAGATGTTTGCGCTTCTTTCACGCAATTCAAAATTGTGTTAGTTAACAGAAGCCCCGAAAGTACGTCAAGCAGGCTCATTGATTTCATTCGTACTCATACGACAAATAGATGTCTTGTTATGGGTGATTTTAATGTGCCTGAGGTGGATTGGCGCAATTTCTGCACTGCGGCGACTGGACGTTTTTCAAATGATCTCCTTGACCTATCCTTACAAGCATCCCTTCATCAGTTTGTACAAAGCCCAACTAGGTTCATGGAGGGCCAAAAGCCTTCCATTTTAGACCTCATCTTTGCGAAATCGCTGGACTTTGTACGAGATGTAGTGTATGCTGCTCCCTTGGGCTCTAGTGATCACGTCTGCCTCTTTTTCAAATGCACCTGAAGTCGGGGACGTGAAGAGGGTATGGTCAGAAGGCCAAATATCTGGCGCGCTGATTTTCAAGCCATCGGGACCAAGGCTGCAAATCAACTCTCTATCATGTCAGAGGATGACACCGTCCAGGTTGCTTGGGACAAGTTCAAATCCTTTCTTTGCGAGATTTCCCTCCCCCACATCCCAATCTCAGCGAGGAATAAAGTAGGGGCAAATCCCCCTTGGTTTGACTCTGAGGCGCGCAGGATGCTCAGTAGGCGATCCAGGTGTTGGAGGACTTACGTAGCAGCTCCCTCAGAAAGTACCCATCATCGCTACCGAAGCGTGCGAAATGCATGTAAACAACATCTGCGGGCCGCACGCTTGAGATATGAACTAGCGCTAGCTCGATCTGCATCAACAAACCCGAAACGGTTCTTTGGCTATGTCAAACGGAGATGCAATGCAAATCCGCCTATCCCTGTGCTCTTTGGACCTGACGGCACTGAAGTATCAACCGATCAGGCCAAGGCATGCTTACTTGCAGAACAGTATGCTAGGTCGTTTGTTCATGAATCTCTATTGCCTAATATCCAATTGCAAGCAAAGATACCCTTAGACTCCTTTCTGCTGGACCTTTCCATCTCGGAAGCTCAGGTACTCAAGCTCCTGCGTGACCTAAATCCCACAAAAGCTGCCGGGATAGATGCCCTCCATCCCAAACTTTTGTACGAGCTGGCTGGGTTGCTGGGTAAACCGATTAAGTGTATCTTTGAGAAGTCTCTTCCTAGCTGCTCCCTACCTGCTGACTGGAGAGATGCTATCGTGTGCCCTATTTTCAAAAAGGGTGATAAGCACTTACCAGAAAATTATAGACCGGTTAGCCTAACAAGCGTACTGGTGAAATTATTAGAGAAGCTGGTAAGAGATGCTCTGGAAAAGCACTTAGCTAAGTTCAGTTTGCTCAACCCGTCTCAACATGGTTTCCGCAGAGGCCACTCCTGTTTGACTAACATGTTGGTAGCCCGAGAGTGCTGGGCTGAGGCTGTGGACCAAGGACAGGCGGTGGATGTTTTGTTCGTCGACTTTTCTAAAGCCTTTGACACTGTACCGCGTTGCCGTATTTTGTTTAATCTAGAATCCTACGGCGTTTCAGGCCAAGTATTGAAGTGGATTTCGGCTTTCCTGGAAGGAAGGCAGATGTGCGTCCGAGTGGGTTCCGGGCTGTCTTTCAGACAAGCCGTTCTGAGTGGTGTTCCTCAAGGGTCGGTTCTCGGACCTCTACTGTTTGCATTGTAAGTCAATGACCTCCCTGAGAAGCTTAAGGTACCATCCCTTATGTTTGCGGATGACTTAAAATTTTGGAATACAGTGAGCGGTTCTGTTGGGCCCACGGCTTCACAGACAGCTCTGGACAAGCTTTTGGAGTGGTCAGAATTGTGGCAACTGCCAGTCAAGCTTGCAAAGTGTTCGGTCCTGCGCATAGGATCAAGCACTCCCACAACTTCTTACGTACTTGGCGGAAATGTATTTCGTCAAGTGACTGAACAAACTGACTTGGGTATCTCGTTATCCTCTGACTTCAAATCCAGCGAGAACTGGACAAATGCTACCCGTAAGGGTTTCCGAATGCTGTGGATGATCCGCAGGTCATTCGGCATTATAACAAATGACATGTTCGTTATATTGTTCTCAGCCTTCGTCAGGCCATACTTGGAGTACTGCGTGCAGGCCTGTCCTCCATGCTTGGTACGCGATAAGATGACACTTGAACGAGTTCTGAGGGTTGGTACGAAAATGGTACAAGGATTGAGGCATCTCTCGTATCCCGATAGGCTGCTCAGGTTGCAGATGTTTTCGCTGCACTATAGGCGCCTTCGGAGAGACCTGATTCTTACGTACCGTATATTGACCAACAAAATTGGGCCTGATCTAACTGGACTGTTCCAGCCGGCTCAGATGTCATCTCTTCGTGGTCACCCTCTGAAGTTGCATAAGCCTAGATCTGATCACGTTAGAGCTGACGTTCGGTTGTCACGCCGGGTCATCGACTCATGGAACACACTACCCAGCGAAGTAGTGTTAGCACCAACGGTGAAGGAGTTTGAACATCGACTCGACGCCCTTGGGTTACAGGTTCAGACCTTTCCGTTTAGTTCTTAACTTTTACATCTATTTCCTTGGCTCCTCACATCTATTACTATTATTGTCTTAACCACACATTCTCTCCTGTACTACAATTACCATTATTTTGTTTTTGTTGATTCCCTTCTCTTTATTCTATTCACGTGGCCGGTACAGTGGGGACTGCTAGTGCAGGCCGCGTGGGCATTGATTGGTTGACTGTTATGTGATTCGTGTGTATTGATTTGGCTCCTCTCGGCTCCAAACCGCTCCCGCGAACTCCATCCTGGTTCAACGACGCATTGAAGAAGGAACGCACATGGGGAATTCTCCTACCGTTCCTGTCCAACTTGAACTTGAACTTGAACCTTATCCTGTGAGTGCTACGCGGTAACTCGACTTTCTGGCGTGCCATACTGATCGAGTTTTAGTTGAATTAGCGTGGAAAACAGTGTTTGAATAAACACTGGAAACGATATATGACCTTTTTAGAAAACTTGGTAAACGACCGGTTAATGTAGTTATGATGATACACCGGTTGTTTACCAAGTTTTCTGAAATGATGACTTTCCGACCGGTTCCAAATATGTTCCAATATATTGATATTTGACTATTGTCAAATTTGCTCTGATCCAAGATATCTTGGATCGATTAAAGCGGTTCTGGTCAAAGCGTCTTTGGCCTTTACTGGTAATCTTTCCAGTTTTGCCCAGTTTTAACCCCGTTTTACACCCCGTTTTTGACTTTTTTGAGGTCGTTTAACTATTGCAAACTTGTTATAATCACTCTGTTTTCCACTATGTCGGTCTCGCAATGCACCGAGTCTGTTGTTCCTGTTGGCTCGGATTCTGAGGTTATCGCTCTTTGTGGCGGCCCAAGTTGCAATATACCAGTAACTGACGATTCCGACGGTATGCAATGCGAGGTCTGCAACCGATGGTACCAGCAGCTTTGTACGGAGCTAAATACCGAGCAGTAGGCAGCGCTGGCCTCTAGCGAAAAGTTGCTTTTCAAAAATCCGAATCAGAATCGATTTATTAGGAGAATAAGATAGGAATCTATGTGATCTTCATCATAAGTAAAGCAAAATGACCCATGCCGAATATGGGTATGTGTGAATGCACATCAATAGTCGTTTAGTAATAAGCAAACAAAATACCGATATATAAGCACAAAGAAAGCACTACTTGTCTTGGTCTTTTAGGGTTGCTAGTGTGGCCGTGACATAACACGCGACGGAAGGAGGTCAAACATGGCGTCTGCATCGAAACACAAGTCTGAAAAATGTTTGCCAATGCTTCGATTGAAACACTGCACTGAATCAGAAAGAACAACGGAACTGGGCAACCAGTTCCAGCAATGTATCACACGTCGCACGAACCAAGGAATATGACTGGAATCGACATGATCTGCCCAAAAGTACTAAAAACCCTTGCCCCCTCCATAGCAACACCACTTGCAACCTTTTTTCAGTGTCTGCTTAACTCCCATACACTCCCATCTGAGTGGAAAAATGGAATTATCACTCCAATAAATAAAGGAGTTAATCGCTCGGATGCTGCTAACTACCGACCTATTACTCTCCTTCCTGTATTATCGATAGTTATGGAATCGGTAATCGCAGATGAACTGACGCGATACTTTGAAAGTCAACTGATAATTTCTAATGCCCAACATGGGTTCCGACGCAGACGATCTTGTCTCACCAATTTGCTGATTACTCGGGACTTATGGACCAGGGGGGCTGATGAAGGAGTCCCCATAGATGTGATATACCTGGATTTCTCTAAAGCATTCGACAGGGTCAATCACTTCTTTCTCCTCCAAAAGCTTGCTGCCTACGGTATCAACGGTTCCCTGCTCACTTGGTTGGAAGACTACTTACACGACAGAGCAATCAAGGTAAGAGTAGCTGACACCTATTCCGAAAGCCTTTACGTCTCCAGTGGTGTTCCACAAGGATCCGTCCTCGGCCCGCTGCTATTTTTAGTCTACATCAATGACCTTCCAGCAGACATTCTATCTCCAATGCAAATATTTGCAGACGACGCTAAAATATGGAGAGCTATTCGCTCAGCATCCGACCATGTCTACCTCCAGGAAGATCTGCCCCGGATTAACGAATGGGCAGAAAAGAACCAGCTCCCACTGAACGCTGCAAAGTGCCACCTGCTGACGGTGCACAACAGCTTCGTTAACACATACCTTTTGGGGCAACATGTCATGCAACACGTGACTAGTGCACGCGACCTAGGTATAATCGTGCAAGAGAGTCTTGGAAATTCGCTCCAGTGTTCGAAAGCAGCAAGTGTAGCGAACTTGAACTTGAGACTTTTGAGGCGAGCTCTCGGCACTTTTGAGCGACAGCTAGTACCATTGTTGATTAACTCCTACATTCGTCCTCATGTTGAATATGCAATTCAGGCCTGGTGTCCATGGTTAAAACGAGACATCCGCCTCTTGGAACAGCCTCAAAGAAGAGCCACAAAAGCAACGCGTGGACTATCCGGTATAAGTTACGAAATGCGTCTTCGTGTACTCGGGGTGTTCTCATTAGAATACCGACGGCTACGCGGTGATCTTACTCTCACATAACGGATACCAACCGAAAGCGAGCATCCATGTACATCACTGTTGACTCTAGCCCCATACGAACAAAACCGAGGCAACCACCTGAAACTAATGACGCAACACTCTCGTTTGAATTGTAGAAAGTATTTTTTTCTCACTTAGAATCTGTTCTCACTGGAATGCATTACCAAACTATGTGGTGAACGCACCAGACATGACGACATTCGAAAGACTTAGGTTTTCACCTTAGTGATAAACGATACACAACACTTAGTTAAAGTGCAATGATTTAACCACTGATACTTTACGTTCCACATTGGAACATTTTGATTTTATTTTTCGTTTGCATATGTATCCTGTGGGTCTTGTAAAGTCATGCTTTTTATCCCATCATACACCATTGAACCATTGTCCATACGTGAAACTTCCAGCTTGTAAAAACGCCCTCTGGTGATAGGTGCATGCACAGTACAGAGCATATGTCTCAGGTGAGGAAAATGTCTCAGGTGAAGGATTCTAAACGTTGTAATGAGGTCAATTCGTAATCTCCTGTATACTAGTGTATGGAGACCTAACTTGTGGCACCTCTGGTGGTCAGATAGGCCTCGGAGCGTGGGTATCAGGTGGGTGACTAGGTGCTGGACTTTTTCCAGTTTTCTCATTTCACATAATGTACTTGGATAATGGGCCGGTGCCCCGTATTCTAAGAGCGGGCGCACTATATTGTGCCAATTAGAGGTGTGTCTCGTTTTACAGAGAATATACTATTTATTTATTTATTTATTTAATTGCTGCAGCCGCCGGCAACGCTGCACAGCCTTTCGTATGAGAGACGAATCTCTTGATACCCGGCTGCGAAATGTAAAGCGTTCGTTCTTGATTCTCTCTGATCTTCGCTTTAAGATTGATCTGCTTATGACGACGCTTCCGGTCTCCAAAAAGCGGATTTGATCGCTTACACTGATGATCAACTTGTGGCACCCTACGATAAGCTGAAAGCCGCCATTTTGAAGTGCACCACGGTCTACGACGAAGCTAGATTTCGACAGTTAATTCTGGTATTGAACTAAGCGATCGCACACCGTCACAACTCCTCAGGCACATGCTTACGTTGGTCGGTTCCTCTAAGATCGCTGACACAATTCTGCGACAGCTCTGGACGAAATGTCTTCCAGCGAACACCTCAGCTTTTCTCGCTGTGTTCGCAGATGATTTGTCTTTGGACAAGCTGGCCGAGACAGCAGACAAAGTTCACGAGTGCTTTCATAAAATCAGTGTGTCACTCAATTGAGTTCACCACCAACGCCGATCATATAACTGGCTCGATTGGAGCCATTTCCGAGAGGTTGTCGAAGCTGGAGCTTGCTATCTCGAGCATTAATCGCTACCGTTGTAGAAGTCCTAGACGTTCCTCTCGAACTAGACGTAGTCCTTCCAGGAGTTCGACACGTCTTTTCTGTTGCTACCATCACCGTTTTGGCGATGATGCAAGACCTTTTCGACCTGGTTGTAACCATCCGAAGGCCTTCCACAAACCGCAGCAGGGAAGCCTCCACGCCGGTCAGTGATGGCGACAGTTGCGTCTGGCCAATCTTATACTCGTTTGCTTTACGTCTACAATTCCTCAACCAATTTGTACTTCTAGGTTGACACCGGTGTGTAACGGGGTTTAGGAAACCGGTCCAGTATGCTCGACCTTACCACCTAAGCGCAGGTTACCGGAGTCAGCAGATCAGTTCGATAGAGAGAACGCGTGAACCCACCGGGAGACACAGCGATGGCTGGACAGCGAATCACGAGTGGCACACGTATCCAGAAACCGACAAACCGGATTGGACAATAGAACATAGAGGGCGCACTGGCAACTCGAGAATCGCTATTAACGGCAAGTTTCGGAGTGCAAAGCCGAATATGAGCGGTCCAAAGAAATACGGCCAATCAGATGCCAAGCACGAAAGATGTGATCATTGCGCGAGACAGGAAGACAGCGACAGAAGAGGAATAGCATAACCCAATGAAATAAAAGGGGAACGCGACCAATGAGGTGAACCGAAAAACAGAAGACCCACTGAGAAGGCTCGAAGATTAACAGTGTTTATTTCTTATAAATAGGCTACCCTATACTGAATAAACGCCTGTTTTCCGCCCGCCGCCATCGTGACTTTTTGATCGTGTCCGTGTCCTATAACATGGTGACAGAGGAGAAGAAGAAACCGATGCCCAAGATGCAGCTTGCAGTTGGAGGTCAACCGGCCATTCCGTTTCCATCCCCTTTGCAGATGACTGAGAGTTCTCTACCAGACAGTTGGCGGATTTGGAAGAGCAAGTGGGCGGATTTCGCAACACTGACTCAGCTGGACGCCCAGCCGATGAACTACCAACTCGCAATGTTTAGGCACGCTATTGGTGACGATGCAAGGAGGGTTCTTGAAACACTGAAGTTTGGCGACCAGAAGGCGGATCTTTCCGAAGTGATGCGGACATTTGGCGAGTTCTGCGAAGCGCGTGTGAACGAGACCTACCAACGATATCTGTTTTTTGGACGCGATCGTTTACCGGGGGAGTCGTTCGAGAGATACATCACAGAACTGAAGCTCCTGGCACGAACTTGCAATTTCTGTGAATGCATGAAGGAGTCACTGATACGGGATCGCATCGTTATTGGGATAAGGAACGATGAACTCACACGCCGGTTTCTGCGACAAAGGAACTTGTCACTGGAACAGTGTGTCGACATCTGCCTCAGTGAGGCCAGAACAGATCAGCAAGTCGAACATCTGCGCGCCGAAAAGAATACGGAGTTGTTTGCAGTATCCCGAACCGAGGGACGTATCCCGAGATCACCCGATGAACAGGTAACTGATTGCCAGTTTTGCGGCCGCAGGCACCAAAAGAAGAAGGAGAGTTGTCCAGCGTGGGGTCGGACGTGCATGAAGTGCTCCAAGAAAGGTCACTTTGCTCGTTGCTGTAGATCATACAGAGTGAGTTCGGTTGCCGACGATGCCAGAGAACGGGAACAAGAATTGTTGATAAACAACATGGATGGCCGGGCGAAAAGCAAGTGTGTGTTTGCAACACTTTTGGTTCGAGGACAACCGGTACGTTTTCAGCTAGACTCCGGGGCTGCGGTTAACATCTTGCCTGAAAAATACTGCAAGGGGGTGCGATGTGAAGAAACTCAAAAGTGTCTCAAAATGTGGAACGGCTCAAGGCTACAACCGAAGGGCATCGTCATTTTGGAGACGGTCAATCCAAAGGAAGGAACAGAACACCCGCTGGAGTTCCTGATTGTTTCGGAAGACCTTATGCCCATTCTGGGCATTGATTCTATCCAGCGTTTTGGTTTTGTTTCTTTTAACCACGAACGTTTTGTTCATGCGTGTGACATCGAGGCAGATATTTTTGATAAGTACTCGAGTGTGTTTGATGGCGGAGTAGGGATGTTCGAGGGACCCGCTCACTTATCGTTAAACGAGCTAGCAACACCGGTGGCGTTACCAGCTAGGAAGGTGCCAATTGCTTTGCGCGAAAAATTCTTCAGTGAGTTGCAACGTCTCTGTAGTCTGGGAGTGATAGCTAAAGTTGACGAACCGACTGATTGGGTCAGCCAGGTGGCGATTATTACAAAAAAGTCAGGCGAGCTGCGGATATGCATTGATCCGAAACCGCTTAATGCCGCACTCAAAAGAGAGTATTTTACGTTACCGACACTAGACGACATGCTGCCGGTGTTATGCAATTCTAAAGTGTTCACGAAAGTCGACCTCGCCTCTGCGTTCTGGCACGTATCACTAGATGATGAGTCAAGCTACATGACAACTTTCGGAACACCATTCGGGCGGTACCGTTGGCTTCGTTTACCGTTTGGACTGAAAGTGTCTAGCGAAATCTTCCAGAAGCGACTAATGCAAGCGTTGGACGATCTACAGGGAGTATTCTGCGTAGCGGACGATGTGTTGGTTTTTGGCGCTACTCGTGAAGAGCACGATCAGAACCTTCGTAGCTTTTTACAACGTTGTGTTGAAAGAAACATCAAACTGAAACGTGAAAAGATCGAACTACGCAGTACAGAGGTTATATTTCATGGGCATGTGTTAAGCGCGGAAGGGCTAAAACCAGACCCTGAGAAAGTAAGAGCTATAAGAGATATGCCGTCCCCCACAGATGTGAAAGCGGTTGGCAGGCTAAATGGGATGATCAATTATCTGAGCCGGTTCCTGCCCAAGTTAGCTGATGTTATGACACCGATCAGGAAGTTGACTCATAAGGGCGAAAGCTGGCACTGGGGTGCAGAACAAGAAGAGGCCTTCCAGGCAATCAAGGAACTCATCACTAACGCACCTGTTCTCGCCTACTATAATCCGCAACTCTCTCTCGAGATTCAATGCGACAGCAGTCAATTTGGTATCGGGGCCGTACTCATGCAGAATGGGAAACCCATCGATTTTCGCAGTAGGACGTTGACAGAGACCGAGCGTCGTTACGCCCAGATAGAAAAAGAGATGCTTGCAGTTGTTTACGCCGTCGAACGTTTTAATGACTATACATTTGGCCGGAAGACTACAGTGTTTACAGATCACAAACCGTTGGTTTCCATCGCCAACAAGCCGCTACATGTTGTTCCCCGCCGCTTACAGAGAATGCTTATTCGCCTTCAAAAGTACGACCTAGAGATTGTGTATCGACCTGGTCCCGAAATGCATATCGCAGACACGTTATCCAGGGCATATCTGTCAGACACACCAGAGGAAGACGAAGATTCAGATTTCGTTCATGCAGCACAACTAGTAGCTGTTACCGAGGAACGATTGAAACAGCTCCAGCAGTGCACAGAGGAAGATGAGTTATGCAAGCTACTGAGGCAGACAATACTAAGTGGCTGGCCCAAGAACAAGAAAGATCTACCAGGAGTGCTGACCCCGTTTTTCCATTTTCGTGATGAACTCATTGTCCAAGACGGGTTGATATTCAAAGGCAATAGGATACTAATCCCCAAAGCGTTGCAGCGCGCGATGACAGAGCTTGTCCACTATGCACATTTGGGAGTCAACAATTGTGTGGCCAGAGCGCGAGAGCTAATGTTTTGGCCGGGTATGACCAGCCAAATACGAGATTACGTCTCAAATTGTCTGGCATGCCGAACACACGACGTACGTCAGTCAAAAGAACCGATGATGCTCCGTGACGTTCCGGACAGGCCCTGGCAGATGGTTGCAGTAGACATCTTCATCCACGATGGAAAAAGTTACTTAGTGTTGGTTGATTATTTCAGTGACTACTTTGAAATAGATGCTCTAGCTACGACCAGTACAGACGCAGTGGTGAATAAGCTACGATGTCAATTTGCTCGTCACGGAATACCGGAGGTAGTAGTCTCGGACAACGGGCCGCAGTTCGTTAGCGCAGAGTTCCGAGAGTTCAGCAGAAAGTGGGATTTCCATCACCGGCTTACTAGCCCATATCACAGCCAATCAAATGGAAAGGCCGAGTCGGCGGTAAAAGAAGCAAAGAAGGTGCTTACCAAAGCTAAGGAGACTCAGGAGGACCCTTATATTATGTTGCTGGAACGCAGAAACACGCCATCAACAGAAATTGGGGCAAGTCCGGTGCAGCGACTCTTCAGCCGGAGGACAAGAACGTTGATACCAACTGCGTCAAATCTGCTAACACCTGAAGTATCACCAACGACCTCGATACACGAGCGGTTACGAAACAGAATGCTTAGGCAAAAGAGATACTACGATCGCGGGGCGAGAAAACTCCAACCTCTAGCATTGGGAGAAGAAGTGTGGGTGCAACCAGTACCAGGATCAGAGGGACACTGGAGGAAGGGAGTTATTCAGAGCCGCAAGGGAGAGAGAAGCTACGAAGTGAAGGTTGGGGACACTACAATTAAGCGGAACCGAGTACAGGTCCGGAAAGCAGGTTGTACGCGTGTTACCCAGATGGAAAACGGACAACAGCAGCCAAGACAGATACGCGTCACCCCTGCAGAAGGAAGGAAACTCACACGCAGCGGAAAGCAGTATGGGACATACTGCGGCGCAATCATAACAAAACAAAAGGAAAAGGATGTAACGGGGTTTAGGAAACCGGTCCAGTATGCTCGACCTTACCACCTAAGCGCAGGTTACCGGAGTCAGCAGATCAGTTCGATCGAGAGAACGCGTGAACCCACCGGGAGACACAGCGATGGCTGGACAGCGAATCACGAGTGGCACACGTATCCAGAAACCGACAAACCGGATTGGACAATAGAACATAGAGGGCGCACTGGCAACTCGAGAATCGCTATTAACGGCAAGTTTCGGAGTGCAAAGCCGAATATGAGCGGTCCAAAGAAATACGGCCAATCAGATGCCAAGCACGAAAGATGTGATCATTGCGCGAGACAGGAAGACAGCGACAGAAGAGGAATAGCATAACCCAATGAAATAAAAGGGGAACGCGACCAATGAGGTGAACCGAAAAACAGAAGACCCACTGAGAAGGCTCGAAGATTAACAGTGTTTATTTCTTTTAAATAGGCTACCCTATACTGAATAAACGCCTGTTTTCCGCCCGCCGCCATCGTGACTTTTTGATCGTGTCCGTGTCCTATAACACGGTGCGGAGGTCAGCGTTATTCCTCGTGCTGCAGAAAAACGCAACCTACTTCCAACCGGACTGACATTGCAGGCGGCGAACAATCCCAAGATCCATACATACGGCCAGAAAATGCTGACGCTCAACCTTGGTCTTCGCCGAAGTTTTCCCTTTGTTTTTCTCATCGCTGACGTTCAACGCCCCATCCTTGCTGTTGATTTCCTTACCAAGTTCGGCCTGATCGTGGACCTGCGATAGTTTGACATCCTTGTCCGTTTTGGGTAAAGTCACTGAGATCAGTTCGACCGGTCTTCGCTTGTCATTGCCCGCCGACAGTGTGTCCACCAACTTATTGCTGCAGTTTCCTGCTCTTTATCAATCGTCTAATAACTTTCCTGAGCCTAAGCACGAAGTGACGCACCACATCCTAACACATGAACCGCCAGTAACCGCCCGACCTTGACGATTACCTCCAGACAAGCTCGCTACTGTCAAGTCAGAGTTCGAACATATGCTTCGTCTCGCTATCGTTCTTCCTTCCAATAGCCCATGGTCCTTCCCGCTTCGTATGGTTCCCAAAAAGTCCAGTGGCGACTGGAGACCTTGCGGAGATTACCGGGCACTAAACAATTCCATCATTCCCGATAGATATCCGATTCCGCACATCCATGATTTTTCAACTGGTTTGCATGAAAGAACAATTTTCTCCAAGATTGACTTGGTGCGTGCATACTACCAAATTCCGGTTGCTCCCGACGATATTCCAAAGACCGCCATAACCACACCATTTAGTCTTTATGAATTCGTTCGCATGCCATTTGGTCTATGAAATGCCGCACAGACTTTCCAAAGGCTTATCGATCAAGTACTTAGAGGGCTCGACTTCGTCTACGTCTACATTGACGATATTCTTGTGGCCAATTCCAATCATGATGAGCATCTGTCAGATCTTCGATCAATCTTCGGACGCTGTGGTCAGTACAGCGTTACGATCAATGTTGACAAATGTGTTTTTGGAAAAGTTCTGTTGTTTTTTGTCCACCGAATTGATTACAACGGCATTAGTCCACTCCCCGAGAAAACACAAACGATTGCTGATTACCCCATGCCGCAATTCTTCAAATGTCTCCGTCGTTTCCTAGACATGGTGAATTACTACAGTCGCTTTCATACCAGATTGCTCCGGGCTACTCCGGCCGCTGACCGCTTTACTTAACGGCAGGTCACAAAAATTCGAGCCCGCTCAAGAAGCTATCGATGCATTCGACAAGATCAAGCACGCGTTGTCCAGCGCTGCCCCGCTTAGTTATTTGAGGACTGATGTTGACACCACTCTCATCCTCAAGACTGATGCATGTCAGGCCGCCTTTGAAGCTGTTCTCCAACAGGTATTCAACGGTCAACCTGAGCCGCTATCAGTTTTCTCTCGCAAACTTCAGCCTGCACAGACGCGACACAGCACCTTTGGTCGAGAACTTTTAGTTATCTACATCTCTATCAAACATTTAGGGCATTTGCTTGAAGGTCGCTCGTTTGCCATTCTTACAGACCATAGACCAATTGCATTTGATTTCCGTGGTCCATCTGACCGTTTCTCACCCAGAGAAATTCGTCATTTGGACTATATCTCACAGTTTTCGCCATGTTGGTGCTGCCAATAACGTTGTCGCCGCTGCCATGTCGCGTATATGTCTTCACGAAGTTACACGGCAGACGATTAATAGAAGACAGCAGCTCATCAGGAAGGAGATCCTGAGTTTTTACAACTGAGATCAAATCCATCCATCAAAATATCACAGTTGCCAATCCTTAACTCAGACTTCAACATTTACTGTGATATTTTTACCGGCAAGCCCCGGCCTTTTGTCCCTCAGCTGTACCGCCGACTCGTCTTTGACCACCTGCATGGAATTTCACACCCGAGCATCCGAGCTACCGTCTAGCTGATTACTGATCTCTCCATTTGGCACAACATGCGCTCCGAAATCCAGCAGTGTGCCAAACACTGTATCACTAACCAAACCAGCAAGATCCGCGGTCACACGATTACCGTCCCCGGCACGTTTGCTCTTTCCGACGCTCGTTTCAAACATGTTCATCTTGATATCGTTGGACCCTTGCCTCCATCCAACGGTTTTGTCTACTTATTGACATGTGTTGCTCGTTATACGCGTTGGCCACTTACTGTGTCTTTACGTAATGCTACTACAGAAACTGTGGCGCGAACGTTCATTAAGAAGTGGATTTCCGTCTTTGGCACGCCAGCCACTATTACTACCGATAGAGGGCCCCAATTCAATTCTGCCTTGTTTCGTGCCATGAACCGCTTCCTCGGTTGTTTCCACCTACAGACAACCGCCTATCACCCAGCTGCTAATGGCATAGTTGAACGTTTCCATCGCCAACTTAAGACTGCAATTACTGCTTCACAGTCGAGATCATAATGGTCAGAACGTCTACCGATTATCTTGCTTGGTATTTGTAACGCCATTAAAGTAGTCATTGGTTGTTGTCCCACTGAGTTGGTCTTCCTCACTACTCTCCGACTTCCTGGGGAAATAGTGCTAGACTCAATGGTTACTAAAGAAGTGTCGGCCGGTGGCCGAGTGGTCCGCGCGTTTGGTACTGATACTGATACTGATACTGTCATGATAGCGAGAAAGATGTTGAACATCTATGTAGCTATATCTCAATGTAGGACATGTCCCACTGACACAGTGTTACCTGTAGTAGTGAGCTAGCCCAGGTGAAAAAAGTAAAATATTTACAAGCATAGAAAAAATCTCCATGTACTTACCATATATTCTTGGATGAACCACATGGAGTCCTTCACCAGCTCCGCCGCCTATTACGGATGGGCATCGTTTCGGAAGCTGCAGTTGGTGGATTAACGGGCTCCATGGGTTATAATCATTGAACGATTCCTTCGTCAGTTTCCTGTGAAGGCTTCGTCGAATCTGGCATCCACAAAGTGCGCGTCCAGGAATCGTTTGAATTCCGACACCGAGTTCGCTTCTACTATCCGCGAGGGCAAACGGTTCCACATGTTCACCACTCGCCGCTCAAGACACAAGGGATGAGCTACCCATTTGAGGTCAGGGACTACCAGTTTGTACTGGTGACCTCGTGTGCTGCTTGACGCACGGACATGGAGCAGTGGCCTCAGCATCGGATAAGCACCCAGATGCAATACCCGATGGGTCATGATGAGGTCCACTCGCACGCGGCGGTAGGCTAGAGTATACAGACCCAATTGTCTGCATCTTTCTTCATACGGCACACCCTGAAGACCGGGAATGAGCCGTGTGGCTATGTGTTGTACTCTTTCGAGCTTGTGTATCTCGCCTTTCGTCAACGGACAGTAGGCGGGTGAGCCGTATTCTAGCACCGGTCGTACAATGGATGTGAAGAGACGAGTGGCAATCTCTTTCGACCAGGTGCAGAAACTACGTTTCAGCGCCCACAGCGAACGCAATGCTGTGCGATACATATTGTCCGTGTTGTCCAGTGACTTCATGTCGTAACGTTGTATAACGCCAAGGTCTCTGACGCAATGCGTCGGGTGTAGAACTTGGCCGTCGAGAGTGTAGGATCGGCCCGCTCCACCTTTACCGAGGCACAGAAGTAGCGATTTTGCCGAATTGATAGGCAAACTTACTTCGGCGGACCACATGGAGAGGCGGTCGAGGTCCTGCTGAAGTATGTCAAAATCGTCCGACGTATGGATCACCCTCCATAGCTTCAGGTCATCCGCGAACAAGGCACATGGCGACCGAAGGAGATTGGGCACGTCGTTGATGTGAATCAGGAAGAGAATGGGGCCAAGCACCGTCCCCTGAGGAACGCCGCTCGTCGACGGGTACCAGTCGGTCAGGTGGCTGTCGACTTGCACCCTCCACTTCCGTCCAACTAAGAAATCACGGATCCATTGGTGCAGCGAGCCTCCGACTCCGCACTCCCTCAGTTTCTGAAGGAGGATCTCGTGATTCACTCTGTCGAAGGCCTTACTGAAATCGACGTATACCACGTCGACTGACTTACGTTGGTTTACTGCTTGCAACCATTCATGCCATGTTAGCAGCAGGTTAGTGATGCACGAGCGGCCTCTCACGAAACCATGCTGTGCAGGCGTCAGGAGAGAGTTGGTCTCCAATAGCTGGAGCAGTCTCTTCTTCACAATCTTCTCCAGAACTTTCGACAATACTGCGGTCAAACAAATAGGGCGGTAATTCTCCACTTTGCGTGTGTCACCGCCTTTTGGAATCGGTTTGACAACGGCGCATTTCCAGTCACAAGGCACGCAGCCTACGGACAGGGATCGGTTGAACAGGTCGGTTACAGCAGGTGAGATCACAGCTGACAAGGACTTGAGGATCAGCGGATGGAGACCATCCGGTCCAGCTGGCTTCGTGCTGTCTAGGCAGCTGACTAGCCCATGTACCTCCGCGACGTCGCAGATCAAGTCGGTTAGCTCAGTCGGTGCGGCGACGGCAGAGCTTGGCGCGCAGGTTTGGTTAGTTGCGAATACAGAAGCGAAGTGCGCCGCTAATGCGGACGCACGCTCGGTGCTTGAACTTAGTGGTTGTCCGTTCGAACCCACTAGCACCGGCACATTACCTGCAGACTTCAGGCGTCGCTTCACGTACGCAAATATGCGCTTCGGGGCAGTTTTAGCTGAGCAAGCAAGCTGCTCCTCAAACTGACGGCGTTTTCGCGTCTTTGTGCTGTTGCACAAGTTTCGTTGTCGCTTGTATGCCTCATAGTCATCGGCAGAGCCAGACAGGAGGAACGCATTCCATAGTCGACGTCGTTGTCGAGACAGTCGGTTATACTCTTTGTCAAACCAATGGGGTTTCATTGGTCCAACTTTCCGAGTCTTGAGGGGTACAAATTGCGCACACAATGAGTGCACTGCCCCTTTAATGTTTGTCCAGCAAGTTTCAACGGATGAATCCTGTGGCATAGACCAATCAAGCTGATTGGCAGCTAGAAGGAGGCCATCGAAGTCAGCTTTCCAATAGTTGTATGTTGGTGCCACTGGACGCACACATGGAAGCTGCAGGTCTATAGTGGCCATAATTGTCGAGTGATCACTGGCCGCCATGGGCTCAAGAACTTCTATGTCATGCACTGTTTGTTCGCAGCTGGTTAGCAGCAGGTCCAGGCATGATGGCATTGAGCGCGGGGTTATGCGGGTGGGTTGCGTGATGTGCTGCACCGCTCCGGTTTCCAGTACCAGTTCGGCGAATCTTGTCTCCACTTCATTATGGCCAGGGAGAAGCTGAACTTCAGGCCATAAGATTCGAGGAAGGTTAAAATCGCCAGTGAGCAGGAACTGTGGGCGACTCATTTGGTTTTGGACGTGTGTGAGCCAATCCAATCCGTTACTCAGTGGGCTACGATATGCCACACCCACAAGCAGTTCGCCGCGTCGTAGGTGGATCGAACACCACAGCTGCTCACATAGACCGTCAATGCTTCGGTAGGTGCTCACGAGTCTCCCGCACAGGGTAGACCGGAGGTAAAGTAGGACGCCACCGCGGCTATTCGACTGTCGATCACAGCGGAAGCACGAATAGTCCGTGATCGCAATTTCTTCGCTTGTCACTTCAGATGTCAACCACGTCTCAGCCAAACCAACCACATCTGGCCGACGTGAAGCAATGAAGCGGATCAGATCATCGTGCTTGTTCATTAAGCTGCATACATTAATGAACGCTACACGCAATCCGCGGTAGGAACCGCTGGGCGAGCTTGAAGCGTCATTGCTCTGTTTACCCGGATTCGGGGTATCCGGGCAACTGTGCGAAAATTTACGATACGCAGGTTAGTTTCACCGGCGTCCGTGCGTCGTTTCAGTTCGACCACGGCAGACTTCAGCTGCTCTCGTTCTGCGGGATCAAGGTCTGGCCGGACATGGATTTTCATCCCCTTTAGGCGACCGAGGCGGGACAGTACTAACCTTGGGGCAGTTTCGTCGGCGAACGCGATGCGCAGAGGCCGACACTTGCCATCAACTTGTTTCCCCAGACGAGTGACTTGCTTCACTCGTAACCCGGGTTCGCCAACATCCAGTAGTTTGTCGGTTAGAGACTGCAAGAATTGCACATCATGGTCATAGCGTACCTGGGGACTGGGATCAGTCGACTCAGGTGCGTGGAAAATCATGACGTTGCATAGCCGTCCCCGTGGTGACTTGCTATCGCTTGGCTTCACCGGTTTCGGTAAGGCCGGTTTCTCGGCTAGCAATTTCTCAAGTCGCGTTACCTTGTTTAGCACAGACTTTAGTTGTGACTTTAGTTGGTTTGCAACCATAAGGTCCCCGGTTCGAATCCACGTATGAGGTGGCCGTTCTCGCGGTATACTCAGCCCGCGCGCGACTGGTGGTGGTCGCGCGGCAGCGAAGCCCCGTTACGGCGTACAGCTGACACATTATTATTATTATTACTGGAGAAGTTGATCCGACCTCGTACGTCCAACACCACCTCGAATCAGTCCTCGGAGTCGACAGGTACACCCGGATTTGCGCACTTGCCCCTTCGTTCTCGTGCGTGTCGGTTCCGCCCGGAAACCTCTGACACCGCCTTACGAGGGCCCGTTTAAGGTTTTTGCCCGGAAAGAGAAGAACTTCGTGCTGGATAGAAATGGTACTCAGGATACTGTGAGTATTGACCGCTTGAAGCCGGTTTACATTGAGGCGCGACCACTACCGAAACTCACGGACATTCCTGTCACCGACCAGTCCACCTTTCCAAGTACGCCTCCTACTCAGCCCATGTGTGACATCACTGTTCCCTCTTCTGCATCTCAAGCATCTCACGACACAAACTCGCAATTGAATCACCGAAAGCGCTTCGGACGTACAGTTCTCCCTTCCAGACTACGGTAAATAACACTTAAGTATCGAGCTTTCGTCTTAGTGACTCGCTCTAGAGGGGGGGGGAGTTCTATAGCGCTTGTACATACCTCTCTTCCCAATTGTGCTTTCCTATTATTTCCACTATTATTGTACAGTTTTTCTTTAACTGACCAACAACCAAAAAGGACATTTTCGGCTTCCAATTCGCCTTCTGATTTCGGCTAAGCGTGTTGTGCTGTTGGTCGTCGTCCGTCTGCTTTCCTCCTTCATCGATCATCGGATTTAACGCGTCGAATTATTATGGTGACTAAGTTTCGTCTTCCGACAGGATTGTGCGACTAACTGATGGCGTACCTAGGGTCGTGCTTTACCGAACGTCAGGTCCAGCATCTTTACTTACAGACAGAGTTCTTTTATCTAGTTAGGCCCTTTTGGTTTGGCCTTTCCACTACACGTCGTCCATCTATTTCCGGTTCATCCTCTGGCTATTTTTCCGGTATTTTTGTGTTTTGTAATGCGTTTTACACCTTGTTTTGACGCGTGACTTTTTGTTGATTGTCCAGCAGGTAACAGCTTGTCGGTTTTACTTTCTGATACTTGTTTCATACTCTTTTAATGCGTCATGTCTTATGCACTGAATACCGGCGCTAATGTGTCTCGCTGCGTTGATCAGCGAATCTAATGCTGTATGTGGCAGCGTGGGCTGCTCAAAACCCGTGGCGGACGAGTCTGCTGGCATGCAGTGCTATGTATGCAATTGCTGGTACCATGAGACCTGCACCGATTTGAACCCTGATCAGTACGCAATGCTTTCGACTAGCGTTGGCATGCTGTTTTATTGTCTTCTATGCTGTCGCCGTCGATCTACGCGTTTTGAGGTCACTGAAAAGACATCGAGCAACGTCGGGTTGGGTAACCAGCAGTTGTAGTCTTTCCTCACATCTCTTGGTCGCAAATTGGAGTTACTGATGAGGAAAATGGGAGTCTCTATTCATGTCGGCTCATTGGAGGAAGACACGTAACTAACCTCAATTGCTGTCGATGAAAATCCGACTGAGGTGATGGCTACCGTGTCGTGTGCCCCAGCGGTCCAGTATGCTTCTATAGAGGCCTCTGATGGGCTGGAAGCCGTCTAAAGCGAGACCAAACTTATAGCCGGTGCCCAATAAAAGTAAGAGGAAAAGGGCTAAGGAAGTCCATAAGGCTCCTTCAAAACCTGAAGGTACTGAAACCACTAAGGTATTGGAGGTGGAGCACAAAGCTCCAACTCCAATCACCCCAGTTCCATTGGCGAAGCAACGCGCCGTGTCTACTTCGGCCACACTCGCGAAGTTTGAAAAGACTAGACCGGTGATGGAGTTGGAGGTAGAACACAAAACTCAACCTCAATTACTCCAGCTCCTTTGGCGAAGGAACGCGTCGTTTCACCTGCCAAACCGGTCGAAACTGATGTCGAGCCGAAGACTCGTGGAGTGAATATGCCTCGTCGTGGTGGTTCTTTTACCGATAATAGCGTTATCTTTCATAACGTTGCTGAATCCGCGGCAGCTCTTCACAAGGAACGCATGCTGGATGACCTCCAGTGCTTCAAGCTCTGCGTCAACAAGATGCTTCCACCTGACAATGGACCAGCATTCGCCAGTGTTGAGTTTTCTACTTTCCTCAACTCGAACGGCATTAAACACATAACAACTGCACCCTATCATCCTTCTTCTAATGGGTTGGCGGAGAGAGCCGTACAAACAGTGAAGAAGCTGCTAATAAAACAACCAAATGCTCCGCTGCGTGTGCGTTTGAATCGTTCTTTGTTTGCATATCGAAACATGCCAAACGAGACCACAGGCAGAAGCCCCGCAGAGTTAATGTTTGGTCGTCGACTACGTACACGATTGGATTTATTGCATGGATCTATTGAGCCACAAGTTTCGGAAAAACAACAACGAGTGAAAGAGCGTTTTGCTACTTCTAGCAGAGACAAGCATGTGACAGATTCAGATCCCATCTACATCCGCTTACCTACAGGCTCGGGGTGGGAGCCAGCCGTCGTTAAAACAACTAACGGACAGATACTAGAAGCAGCGACTGAGGATGGCAGGATCGTTCGACGCCATTTAGATCATGTGCGACCGAGATTGTCCGACACAGAAACTGTTGCCGAGACAGAGCAGCCAGCTCAAGCATCGAACGACATGTTTATGCGTAACGCCGATCATCATCATCATCAACAGCAGTACATCAGCCATTTGAACTGATGCTTCGCTGCCATACAACCATGAGGACCTATGAAATAAAGAATAAGAAGAGGGAGAGAAGGGGACTTACCTGAAAACCTTAATGCCCTAAGCAAACATTCAGGGTCAAGGCGCCTACACCTTGTGTAGACAACATGCCGTCACAAACAGCTGGCTATCGTGCAAAGATAAGGCGGCATCGGCGAGACAGCTTCCTTGCGGCTTTCACTGCCACGCGTCATAATCAGCCATTACCCCGCAGATAACTCAGCACCAAACACACTTTAAACAGGAAATCCGATTAGGAGACGGCAGCAGACGCGCCACTGGTGTCGGTTGCAAGCCATGTCCTGTAAAGTCTCGAGCCAAGCACAAGGTGAGTCACGTGGACTCCAACCCGAAAGGCGAGACGGACCAACGGCACCCAGTTTGGTCGTCAGTGACTTCATTTCCCGCTGCCAAGTCAACTTCTGTCCACCTCGAGCCTTGCGCCATCCTACACCTGGTAGACTGAACAAGGCCCTCCTAGGTAAGCGGTGACCAGGCATGCGTAGCACGTGCCCGAGCCAACGTAACTTATTCAGTGCTATATGTTGTTCTAGGGAGCTAGCATGATCATCACCACCTAGTACTCGCCTACGCACATCATCGTTGCGGACACGCTGGTGCCATCCGACACCAGCATTGCTACGCAGGCAACGATGATCAAAGACTTGAAGGCGCCTCAGCTCTTCAGACCGAAGGGGCCAAGTTTCACTACCATAGAGCAGAACGGCCCTCACTGTGGCATTGTATACACGGCCTTTCAGACGGAGGGAAACTCCCTTCTGTCGCCAAAGATGACGCAGGTTCAAAAAGGCAGCTCTGGCCTTTGCAATGCATGAGCTCACGTCAGTTTCTTTGCGCCCATCATTGCTGATGCAGCTGCCAAGATAAGTGAATTGATCAACCACCTCGAGTTCCTCGTTAGCAAGCGTCAAGGGGTCATCGAGTGGCTGGTGGTCCTGCAGCAACACTTTGCATTTTGAAGGTGCGAAGTGCATACCAAATAAAGGGACCACTCTGGACAGGCTATTCAGGGTTGATTGTGCCGCCTCAACATTGTCGAAAAGCAAGACGATATCGTCCGCATAATCTAAATCAACTAACCGTTCACCAGGCAGCACTTCAACGCCTACATCGTGAGATTCCGCAATGGAACACTCCATGCTAGAATGCACGACGAAATTGAACAAAAATGGGGAAATCGGGCAACCCTGTCGAACGCCACTTGTAGTCGAAAAGCTATCCGATAGGGCACCATAGACCCTGACGCGGCATGTAGTGTTCGAGCATAGAGCACGAAGGATGTTCACATATTTCGTTGGAACACCTTTCCGCGCAAGTATTTCGAACAGAATCGATCGATCGACTGAATCGAACGCACTCTTGAAATCGAGGAACACAGCTATTGTCGGTCTGCGGTATGCGTGGCGCTGCTCTAGCACCTGCCGCAAAGTAAATATATGGTCTATACAGCCACCACTTGGACGGAAACCGGCCTGCTCTTCTTTAATCCGAGATTCCCGTTCTGCAGTGAGGCGACGAACGATAATCGAGGCCAGTAATTTTGTCACAACTGGCGTTAGGCTAATACCCCTGTGGTTCGCACAGTCTGTGTGACTGCCCTTCTTGTATATTGCCACTATAATCGATTCGCTCCAATTAGCCGGCACACTCTCTTCGTTCCAGATACGTTCGAATAGGGAGGTCAGTGCCCTGCAGAGGACCTCACCTCCATCCTTAAATAGTGCAGGTGGGAGGGAATCCGGGCCAGCGGCACGAAAACGATTGAGGGCTGTGATCGCGTTTTGGACCTCGGCCTCCGATGGAGGCTCTAAACTAACCGTCCATGGCTCGTCCTGCATCACCTGAGTAGGAAGAGGTCCGGGAGCAGGGGACCAGCTGAACTGATGTTCAAAGTGCTCAGCCCAACGAGCCATACGGCGCTCCTTATTGTGTATCAGCGCACCCGCGCTGTCCCTGATTGTCTCACTGACGCCTGGTTTTCTCGGACCAGTGGTGCATATTAGCTGGAAGAACTTCCGGTAATTGCCTACTGCTCCTGCCTCCTCCATTTCTTGAGCCCGACTGGTCCACCAGGCTTCCTTTTCAGCACGTAGGCTCCGCTTTAGTCCACGCCTAATAGCCCGTCTGGTCACATTGTGTTCAGAACCAGCCGGGAGGTGCCTTCTAGCTTCCAAAAGGTTCACGGACCTCTCGGATATCCAGTGACTGGTGCGATGACGGCTGATAGTGCCACAAGCAGATGCTCCTGCCTCGTGCATAGCGGCCGAGATCCTATTCCACTGAAGTTCAGTATCATTAGGACAAGACAGCGAGAGTTCGCTATGCAGTGCTTCTTGATAGGCTTGCCTGACAGAGGGCTGGGACAATTTCTCCGTTGCCAATCGGGGGAGACGCTTTGTGCGCCTTCCGGTAAAGTTCATGGAGAAACGACAGCGCACCAAGGCATGGTCAGAGTCGACACAGGTACTCCAGTACGAGCGGCAATCCAGAATGGAACCGCGCCACCTGTAACTTATGGCTAGGTGGTCAATTTGGGTCCATCGCTGACCAGCTACAGGTGGACGCCAAGTGGCACTTCGGCGCCCACTGTGTCTAAAAGCAGTGCTAGTAAGAAACAACTGGTGCTTCGCACACAGTTGCAGCAGACGCTCGCCGTTGTCAGTCAGTTCGGCGTTAAGTCCATACTTACCACCCAGCTGAGCTTCTGAAGAGCTCAGACGCCCTACTTGTGCGTTCATATCCCCTGCAAGTACTATAATATCTGAACCAGTAGCACAGCGTAGCAGCGTGTTCAGTTCGTGATAGAAAGTGTCCTTGACTGCATTAGAACTGCAGTTCGTGGGAGCATAAGCAGAAATCACAAACAAACAGCGTTTTGTTTTACTTCGCGAATTCACCTTAGCTGATGTCGTCAAACGGGCTGCACATAAACGGCTGTTCACCGGAATCCAATCAACCAACGATGACTCAACCTTGGAGCTGAGAATGATACCTACACCAGCTTTACCCGTGAGTGCCGCATCGGCGTCTCCGGATGCGTGCAACCAATAACGAGAGGATAAGCCGGGTGCAGTCAATTCAATAACCCCGTTAGGGTCATTAATCCTAGTTTCGGACACACAACACACATCAACACCCAGTGTGTCCAAGGTGCGTGCGAATGCAGCCTGCTGACCTGTTTGACTTAGAGTGCGGACGTTGAATGTCGCCATGGAAACGGGACAGCGTGGCCTTATAAGGAACTTTTGCCGAAAGGCGTCCGATAGGTGCTGTGGGATGGTGGCTGCAGATGGTACTACTCCAGTAACACTTCGGTTGCTGTCAATTAAACTGGGAATTATAGAAGGAAGGTTAGTAATGGGAGCCGGGATGGGAGTAAGAGAAAAAGGTGGAAAAGAAAGAAGGGAGGCGCCAGCAGTAGCATGCTTTTGCTTATCCGCCCTGCTGTATGCAGCAGATAAGGCGACCCTTGATAATCTGCGCGACGGCCGATGCAGGATGAAGTTTATGTTTGAAGAAAATGTCATGGTTGTATGTGGGCTGGGATACTGCCAGGGCGCCCAGACCTAGACAGGAGAACGATAAGGGTCCTCATCCAAAGCCTTTGGCTCAAAAGCCTGTCCGCAAGGCAGCGGGGTGGCAGTGATTTAGTTTTACAGAAATGCACGCCATCCCATTTCAAACTCCCAACCTGGAGAACCAGGAGACTGAGTTTGTCTGACCTCTCACCATTGACCAACCTGGTAGGATTAGCTCTCAAGATGCTCGGAGGCATCACCCAGTATAGCTCAATGGGTCAATGAGGTACGCAAACCGTCGCACCACGTTAAGGTCCAGTCTCGTTGCGACGGATTATTTTAACGGTCGGGAGTGCGAGGTGAGCAACATTTACTCGCATGGCGTGTGCAGAGTCCGGCACAGAAGTTAAATTCGAAGTAGCCCAACCCCTAGCCCGACGTAACGCCGAACCGGTAGCTGAGTCACCATTGCGGCGCTCTGAGCGCCAACGCCGACCGGTTGATCGTTTCCAAGCTGGATAGCTCCAACTAAAAGGGGGGAAAGTGATGCAGATGTTGAGCGCGTCAAGGTCGTGCTACACTACCTAGCCTGTGGAGCTGCATTGTGCGCGTGAGTGCGTGAGTGTCCATCTCCCAACTAACCGGCGATGCTTATTGATTGGTTCAAAGGCGAGTGCTTAGCTAAAACATGTGACTTGCTTAGAACTAAACAGTTGCTCTGCACCCAGTGTGGATTGCCGATGTACTATTGCCATTGTTTCTACTAAACCTCCATTAGCAATACTGTTGTTCTGATTTCGGTTGAGTGTAACAGCCTCTCTACCTCAGGTTGAGCTGGTCACAAAAGTCCCGGAGGATTCTTGTGTAACTGAAATCAGCATAACGGAGCCTCAAGTCTTCGGGCTATTGCAAAGGCTAAATCCTTCCAAAGCTTCCGGCCCTGATTCAATTCATTCGAAGCTGATGCATGAATTGGCCACTGAGCTAAGTGACCCTCTGATATGCATGTTCACTATCTCTCGGCAGCTATGCCTTCGGAATGGAAGAAGGCAATCATCTGTCCTATTTTTAAAGGCTGTGATAGAGCTCTGCCCGCGAACTACCGGCCTGTCAGCTTGACAAGCATAGTAGTTAAGTTGTTTAAAAAATTGTTTAGGGATTCGGTGGAGAATCACCTGATTAAGTTTAACCTCAATGCTGCCCAGCACGGATTCCGTAAGGGATTTTCATTTCTGACAAATTTGCTTGTAGCTCGTGAAAGCTGGGCTGAGGCAGTAGACAACGCTCACGCTATCGACGTGCTTTTCGTTGACTTCTCGAAAGTCTTTGATACTGTCCCACATCAACGACTCATTGAAGTTGAGATCATATTGGATATCTGGAGCCGCTCTTAAATGGGCTTCTGCTTTCCTAGAGGGGAGCGAACAGTGGGTACGCGTGAGGCATAGCCTTTCGCTTAAACAATCTGTTCTTAGTGGCGTTCCGAAGGGCTCGGTTCTAGGCCGTTGCTTCTCGCAATTTATGTCAATGACCTACCCCAGGAGCTTGAAGTACGGTCGCTATTGTTTTCTGATGACCTCAAGCTCTGGAATATTGTGAATATCCCTAGTGGCTCTGAGACACTTCAGAGTGCTTTGGATAGGCTCTCGGATTGGTCAACCTTATGGTTGATGCCTATAAATCAGCCGAAATGTTCTGTCCTCCGCATTGAAGGTGCTGGTTCCCCCACGCGCTATGTAGTTGGTGGAAGTGAACTCCCTGTTGTCACTCAGCAAGTTGATCTAGGTATCACCCACACCTCTGCTTCACTCTGGGGACAATTGGAGGAAGGCTGCTTGTAGAGGGTTCCGTACGATGTGGTTTATTCGCCACTCCTTCGATGTCCTAACGGTCAATATTTTTGTGTAACTGTTCTCAGCTTTTGTGCGACTCCACTTAGAGTACTGTATCCCGGCTTATCCACCTTGTCTTGTAAGGGACCAAATGGAGCTAGAGAGGGTTTTGTGACTGGGTACAAGGTTAGTTCAAGCATTATGGGGGCAAACGTATCCCGAACGTTTGCTTAGCTTGGGTATGTACTCAATGCACTACCGCAGAATTAGAGGATACTTGATCCTCACTTACCGTATCTTAACGGGTAAGATCGATCCAGACTTGTCCTAGCTATTCAGTCCCGCCAAGCTGCCTAGTCTCCGAGGTCACACGTTGAAGCTGCACAAACTGCGTTCTGACCGGGTCAGGACGGAAACTCGCTTGTCGCGCCCCGTTATTGAATGTTAGAACTCGCTTCTAGAGCACGTCGTTAGGGAGTCTACGGTAGAGGGTTTCGAGCGTCAGTTGGATGCTCTTGGGTGGCAGTACCAAACCTTTCCCTTCTCCTAACCGATGCTTGTCTTCAATTTTCCCTTCCTTTTTTAATTTCCTCTCACACCTTAGTATTATCATTATTTAACCAACATTCCTCCTCTTGTTTTCTTAGCTTACCCATCACTCTTTTACTTCACATAAACGGGCCTGGCAGGAACTGCTGGGCAAGAAAATGTGGACAGTAATTGGTTGGACAGGGTATGATGCGGTATCTGTTTTAGGCTTTTCAGCATCTCAAGCAGACCTATCAATTCTCTATCCGGCGATATGCAGAAGAAGGAACATTCACGGGACTATCCTTTCATTCCGGTCCCAACTGAACTTGAGCTTGAACGTGAAGGAATGGGAGGTTCCGGCATCTTCGAAATAAATGCACGATCGAAGATAATCGATTAATTGCTAAAATAATGGTTTTCCTTTATGTTTTTACTTTTCCCACTCCAACCACGATCACATTTCTTAGCATTATATAATTTTACATAATAACTTTTTGGAGGGTCAAGTTTGGACTACACGTTGTGTGATCGGATTGCGACGCGCAATCTTAATGTAATGGACTGTGATTCACATTGAAATGAACCTTAGTCACTGCGATCACTGGGACCGTATTCAAAGTAGATGGAAATTGGGTGTTGCCCACCCGAAAACACTGCACAACCACGACGCGTTTCGATGTAATTTCATCTCATCAGGTGGAGACAGCAGGCCTCGATCCCGCGACCATTGGAATAGTACCCCACACCACTACCTCTTTGGCTACCGGGTTACAACATGTAGTCCAAACTTGACCCTCCAATTACTCATTTACCGTTGTGACAAAAGCTTTGCCCACCGTAACCTGGTAGCCAAAGGGGTAGTGGTGTGGGGTACTATTCCATTGGTCGCGGGATCGAGGCCTGCTGTCTACACCTGATGAGATGAAATTACATCGAAACGCGTCGTGGTTGTGCAGTGTTTTCGGGTGGGCAACACCCAATTTCCATCTACTAATAACTTTTTGTTGCATAATAGCCGGCTGGTAGCTTTCCGGAACGATGTGTATCCGTTACTGGTAGCTCAGTTGATATGCATCTGTTGCAAGTTTTTTTCTTTCTCTTTTTCTTTTATGTATTGCGGCACATTAGCTGAAGTGTTTCCCCCCTCTAGCTAACGTGTGTAATGATAATGATGATGTATAAACTCGCTGTTGCGCTTTGTGAGCCGATCACGCGTTTGTTTGAAAAGTACCTCTACTGCTCCTTACCTTCTGACTAGAAGGGATAGTATGTCCCATTTTCAAAAAGGGTGACAAACCTTATGAGAACTACAGACCCGTCAATTTGACTAGTGTGCTGGTCATATTACTGTGGAAACTAGTAAGAGATGCCCTGGGAGCCCACTTGAGGACGTTCGACTTGCTCATTTCGATTCAGCACGGTTTTCGTAATAGCTATTCTTGCCTTATTTGTTGTATGCTTGGGAATGCTGAGCAAGGCGGTGAATGCGCTTTTCATTGACTTTGCCAAAGCTTTCCACACTGTCCTACATTCTCACCTGTTGTGTAAGTTGCGGTCATATGGAATCTCCGGGCAAGCGCTACAGTGGTTGCTAGCATTTCTAGAGAGTAAGGGGATGTGAGTCCTGGTGGGCTCGAACCTCTCCTCCCAACAGTTGCTTCTAAGTGGTGTTCCGCAGAGATCCGTCCTTGGTCCACGGTTGTTCACCTTGTATGTTAATGACTTGTCTGAGAAACTGGGGGTGTCGTCTCTCATGTTTGCAGACGACTTTAAGTCAGTGACCCTTGTGATTCCCAGCTTCCTCAGAGTGTGCTTGCTAGACTCTGGGATCGGTCCACTTTGTGGCAACTAACCATAAATCTTTCAAAGTCTTCAGTTTTGCACCTTTAGAACAGTGGTCCATCAACGTCTTACTTCTTATGAGGCAACGAAGTACTTCGTGTATCCGAGAAAACCGACCTAGGTGTCACGTTGACATCGAATCTCAAGTCAAGCGCAAACTCGACAAAAGCTGCTTACAAGGGATTCAGAATGCTGTTGATGATCGGCAGATCATTTTGAATGCTAACGGGTGAAATGTTAGTTAAATTTTTCACGGCTTTCCTCAGACCGCGCTTAGAGGACTGTACCCAAGCTTGCCCCCTTGCTTAGTGGAGCGGGTTTTAAGGACTGGCACCAAGATGGCGCGTTGGCTAAGTCGTGTGCCATGTCCTGAGAGATTGCTTAGTCTGCGTCTATTTTCGTCGCATTATCGGCGTCTCTGGGGCGATCTACTCCTTACCTATCTCATCAGGTCAGATTGGTCTGGACTTATCTCACCTTTTCCTTCCGGCTGAATTGCCGACTCTTCGAGGATGTCCAAGAAAGCTTTACAAACCTTGATCCGATCGGGTGAGGGCTGGTGTCCGGTTATTGTGTCGGGTAATCGGCTCTTGGAATGCCCTGCCTGGGGATGTAGTGCAGGCACCGACGATTAAGACGTTTGAGCACCGACTTGACGCCCTCGGTTTGCAGCTACAACTCTTCTCCTTCGCATCTTAGCCTAAATTACAGTTTTCCATTTCTGTTTTCTTGTCTAGAGTTCCAGTGTTTATTTTACGTTGCGTTTTTCGTTTTTTTCTCTTTACGTTCCTTCCGCTTTGTTTTATTTCCATTTCATGTGACCGGCACAGGGGGACTGCTGGTGCAGGACACGTGGGTATTGATTGGTTGACCGCGGTGTAATGCGCGTGCCGTATGTACACTCAGAAGACAAGTCGATTCGCTGAAACCCACCCCGGCTCAACGGCGCTTCCACAATGGAACATCCATGGAATTCTCTTATTGTTCCTGTCCCACTTGAACTTGGAATGCAGACAAACTAGTGCACACTCAACAAACTGTACAATCCGTACTGCAAACGTGCCAATATTCAACTCGCGTTACTATGCCTCTACGTAACGCTTGAGAAACAACGAAGTGTGAAATGCAAGTATTTATATTTGCATGAACCATGCGCTACAAAACTGCAATATTAGTGACGAAAGTAGCAATTACTCACCATAATGTAGAAAAGATAAGCGTTTTGATTCTTTTTCGGAACTCATTCAAAAATACCTGCCGTGCTATGAGAGTCACCTCCTGGACTCCTGTGTGTCCAATGGTGCCGACAAGGGAAGCCCTCGTAACCCTCATCCGGACATACCACATATTTGGCGACCATATCAGCTCATAACGCCAGTCTCTGAAGTAAGACCGCGGCCGTTGCAGCGATCACTAGCATTCTGTCACGCGGAATAGTTTGAGCCTATCACAACGCTCATCAGTTTTTATGCGCCTCAGCATGTTGACAAGAGTCAGGGCTTCTGTAGGCGCAGAGGACCACCTCATAAGAGGAGAGATAATCGCGGTTGAACTGTTCGCTGAGCTTGGCATTTTTGTTGCAATCTTTTGGCACCAGTCGACATGACATCATCAGTGCGTAGTTGAGTGGCGTGCAGTAGCGTAGAGGAGTCTCGGAGAGAGTGCGCTGAGCGTGGTGTGCGTGCGTTTTTTATACCGCCGTGGTTGCCCGTGGAGACGAGCAATCCTATTTGTTGGGACTTCGATCCCCGTTCAGCCTAGTTGATGGGTAGATGACCTTTGACCTTGGCCCCTTGTGTTTAGTGGCCTTTGTCTGCTTGCTCTTGCGAGCGTCTGCCATCAGTTCTGGTTGTCTAGTCATACGTTTCACCGGATTCAATCGATCGAGTAGGCGGTCGTTCGCCAGTAGTGTTGCGTACACTGCGTCCAGTTCGATGTGTCGATTGGTTGAATTCGTTGTAGAGTACCAGGCTTCCAAAAACTCCCTCGCGTGTTTTGTGCTTCCAAATGCATCCTCCAGATCGAAATGGTGGCCTTGATTTTCATGCGCAGAAACCAATGAGTGCGGATCATGTCTTCTGATGGCCGCTTTGTGTTCGGTGATTAATCACCGTGCAAAGCACGCGAGGGAGTTACTGGAAGCCTGGTATTCTACAACGGACTCAACCAATCGACACATCGAACTGGACGCAGTGTACGCAACACTACTGGCGAACGATCGCCAACTCGATCGATTGAACCCGGTGGAACGTGTGCCTAGACAAGCAGAACTGATGCCAGACTCGCTCACAAGAGCAAGCAGACAAAGGCCATTAAACACAAGGGGCCAAGGTCAAGGTCCTCTGCCCATCAACCAGGTTGAACGGGGATCGAAGTCCCAACAAATAAGATTGCTCATCTCCACGGGCAACCATGGCCGCATAAAAAACGCGCGCACACCACGCTCAGCGCACTCTTACCGAGACTCCTCTACGCTACTCTACGCCATCGCAATGACGCTGGACCTTACCGTGGTGCGATGGTTTTTGTGCCTCAGTGATCCATTGAGCTATGCTGGGTGATGCTTTCTTGCACCTTCAGAGCCACTCATACCAGATCGGTCAATGGTTAGAGGCCAGACAAACTCATCCTCCTGGTCCTCCAGGTTGGGGGTAGGAATGAGAATGACTCCTTATTCCTTACAACGGACTTCTTGTAGCCCAACGCCAAACGTCTTGCGGTCAGGTTGTTGAACCCAAAGCTTTAGTTGAGAACCCTAACCGTTCTCCTGTCTAGGCCTGAGCAACCTTACAGTATCCTGCCCGCGCTATACTATCAATCTTACGTCATACAAGTATCTGATGCTCTGGCCGTCTCAGAGAATAATCAATAGCGCCCTATCTGCTGCATCGATCAGGGTGGACAGGGGTTTGGATGCTACTGCTCAAGCCTTCCAGTCTCCTTATTCCCCCTTAGGCTTTTTCTCTTTTATAGTCCCGTTCCAACTTCAATTTCATCCCTCCCGTTTTCAACCCCTCGATTCTTGTCCCGCCCCCAACATTCTTTGCTAGGCGTTTATCTTCTAGTTTCAACTCACATGTGAACGCGGAGCGTCACTCATGCCCTGTCAACAAGCACATGTCCAAGTAAGCGGTGAAACCCAGTTCATCGGCTTGCATTTGGAGCCCTCGATCAACCTTCACATTGGCATACCTCAATATACGCATATTACTACAGATCGGTCAACAGGCAGCACTTGCCCGAACATTAGAGACCCTCTCGATCGACATCTGCTGCTTATCGGAGACCCGCCTGCAAGATCCGAGCTCTGTGCTCACTTTGCGATTCCCTTCAGGTGACGCATGCAGTGTTTTCTCATTGCGCCTATGCGGTGACGACGCAGCTTCGAGCACTGACCAAGCTGATGTTGAGATTACCCCGAGTCCCCGGGCTGAAGTTACTATGGTTGATTGGATTCCAATCAGTAGCCGGATGTGGGCGGTCCGCTTGGCTCGCTCGTTCAAATCTTCGAAGTCGTGCGGGACTAATAGGTGTCTATTCATCATCGTTGCCTACGCGTCCACAAACTGTAGCTGTGATTCGCTAAAGACGACTATTACCGCCAACTTACCGTGCTCCTTCGCCACAGAAGAAGCACGGACACTGTAGTGCTGGCTGGGGATCTGAACACTAGTTGGAAAGTTGTCCACTGATGAAATGCATCTGGGCGATCAGCACGGTGTAGGTTCTCGTAATGATAACGGCGAGCGGTTGCTTCAATTGTATGAAGATGCCCGCTTATTTCTTGCGAGCACTAACTTCCGACACAGCACCCGCCGGTGGGTGACTTGACGCCCAGAAGCCTCGAACCAGCTATGGACGCAGATCGATCACATTGCAATCAGTTACCGCTGGAGAGGCTTCGTCCAAAACTATCACTCGATTTAGAGCACATGTGCGGACACCGATCATGCACTTGTATGTGCTGACTTGCGGATGCGCTTTGACGGACGCCCACGACGACGTTGTGAGCGTATTGAAACTAGTCAACTGACGAAGTCAGCTGTTCTGAATGCGTATCGAAGTACGCTGACATGCGAGTTGTGTAAACGCTCACTGGAGACAATTGATGGTCACTGGTCCCATGTTCACCAGACCTTACTAGCAGCAGCCAAATCCTCATGTGTTAGGTCTATTCACTAACATGGACATTGGGTTTCTTCGCGGTCTCTGGAGCTTATCGATGCTCGCCGGTATATTCCGGCTGGAAACTAACAAAATGAAATACGCAAAGAGCTCCGGACAATACTCCTTGTTTTTCCTGATGAGATACCGCGAATCCGGGTGGTCTCTCCGTGCGTCAGGGACGGAAGTAGCCGCTGACCTTGGCAACCATCGTAAGTTATTCCGTCTGAAATGGGAAACATGCAACAGGAGACCTGATGTTAGTGAAACAATTTGTGACGAGAGTGGACAGCCTATCCATAATCTGTCAAAACGTTTGGAGCGTTGGGTTGAGCATTTTGAAAAGCAATTTAATCGGCCGGAATTATTCGATTCTTCACCGGCCAGTGATCGCCCTGTTCCGTGAGCTGTCCCTTTGGATCCACCCTCGCTCAGAAGTCGAACGTGAGATCGGACTGTTGAAGTTGAACAAAACCGCGGGACCAGATGATCTCCATCCATCCCTCTTCAAATTCGGGGGACCTGCTCTTGTGGAGGATTCACACGAATTACTAGGGAAACTGTTCGAACAAGAGACTGTCCCAACCGACTGGAGCCGCTCCGTTATTGTTCCCATCTTCTAAGGAGGCTCACGTTCGGAATGCGGCGACCATAGAGGAACCACTCTGATCCCCATGGCCTCCAAATTACTTGCCTCTGTAATCCTTCACAGACTGACTGGTGCTCGTGAAAGCCAGATTCGTGAGGAGCAAGCCGGGTTTCGTCGAGGTCGTGGCAACATCGATCACATCTTCACTTTGCGTCAGCTTTTAGAGCGCCGTCACACATATTGGCGACCCACCGTTGTCGTGTTCCTCAACATCAAAGGTGCATTCGGTTCGGTTGATCGATGTGCCCTTCAGAATTGTCTACTCAGGAAAGGTGTGTCCGAGAAATATGTAAATATTATCCGAGAATTATACGCGCATAGCACGGACAGAGTGAGGGTTTACGGCAAGCTGTCGCCACCCTTCACTATCTCCAGTGATGTGAGATAGGCTTGTCCGTTGTCACCTTTTCTCTTCAACTTCGCTACTGACGAAGTCATGGCGGTTGCATTCACAGGACACATCTTAGAAGTTGTGAAGCTACTCCTAGGAGAACGACTTCTTAACTTGGAGTATGCACACGACATTGCCCTCATCTGTGACAGCTCTTGGACGTGCCAAGCCGCGCTGAACAGATTAGCGCTGACTGTCAGCCGCTTCGGGCTTTGCCTTGCACCACCGAAGTGCAAAGCGTTCCTCCAAGATTGGCAGGGATCGCCCCCTGCGCTGACCCTTGGTGGGGATCAGCTAAAAGTCGTTCGGAAATTTAACTGCCTTGAAAGTTGTATCATCGCCCTTAGGATTGAAGACGAGAAAACGAACCGTATAGCGAAAGCTCGAAGTGCTTTTGCTAACCTTCGCCACCTATGGCGGCGGCGCGACATTACTCTCGCCCTGTAGGGTAGAGTGTACAATGTAGCGGTAGGTTCGACCTTACTGTACGGTTGTAAAACCTGGCCCCTAAGATTGGTGGACATGAAGAGGCTAGTTACGTTCGACCATCAATGCCTTCGCAGTTTGGCTCACATCTGGTGGGAACACCGCGTGAGTAACGAGCGTGTTCGACGCATTGTTTACTGCACAGGAAAAGGAACTGAACCACTCAGCACCGTCATTTCACGCACCAGGCTCCGATGGCTGGGCCACGTGTTACGCATGCCAGCCCACCGACTCCTGCGACGTGCGTTGTTTGCTCACCGCGGATGTGGATGGAAGAAGAGGAGGAGTGGCCAAGCGATGACTTGGTGGAGAGGAATGAATGCCCTCACTTCGGAGCTGGTCTCGGTTGGAGTTTCACGGCTCCTTGGTTGGGGTCCAAAAGACGGTGAACACGTTTGGCTGGATACACTTGCTGACATGGCAAGGAGCTGACCTCAGTGGCGTTCCTGCTGTGAGTTTCTTTATCCCTCCTCATCCCTTTTAGTCTACCCTCCAATCAGGATCTCATTTCTTATCATAATATAATTTTACATCATAATTTTTCTTGCTTACTAGTAGCCAGCTAGTAGCTTTCTGGAAGGATGCCCATCCGTTGCTGGTAGCTCAGTTGGCATTCAACTGTTGTATTTATTTTCTATTTTCATTTATGTATTCCGGCACAGTAGCTGAGGTGTTTTGCACCTCTAGCTAACATGTGTAATGATGATGATGATGACTGCACGCCACTCAACTACCCATTGATGATGTCACCTCGATTGGTGCCGAAACGTTTACAACAAAATTGCCAAGCTCAGCGAACCGTTCACCCGCCATATGAACAACCTGAGCTACCAGTCTTCAGTTCTATAAGGGGGATGATGTAGCGCGTCGAATTGTCGCTATAATAAGTCAACAGGTAGGATGTCGTCGAGTGTAGCCCACATTGTGCTTTTTGTTTCCTCTTCTCTTTGCCTCCCCATTTCGCCTTCACTGTCGTTAGAGCAGCCATCTCGTGCGTGTTTTCACGGCATCCATCCATTCATACTGTCACGTCACTTTCGGTCTTCCATCAGCAGCTGTGACCCTGCCGTCTAGTTCGCCACGAGGTGTAACACAGACACCCTCCATCCAGCTCTAACTCTTACTCTTATTAGGTGATTGAGATGTAACTGTCCAGCCGCTTACGAGGTATTTCTTGCATTTCAGTCCCCTCGGTCTATTACGGCCCACAGAATTCCTCGTAACCATCAATCAGACGTATACTATACATCATCTCGCGCTATGCCTGAGGACCCGCAGTCTGTACGTATCAAGGCGGTTGAATCCGTTCTGCAAGACTACAAGACTCTTATACTTGAAACCCGCAGAAAATATGCACCTATTAAGGAGGTTGGTGTACAGTCCTTGTATATATGCCAACAGGCTGCTGAAAAACAAGCCCATTGGCTTCGCTCGCGCGTGAACAGCAATGAGGACTTAAATGCCGGTACTTTATGATTTGTACGCACTCATCTTCTAGTTTTTTCTTCTAATATCAAGGCATTACTAAGTCCGTTTTTGAGTGGGTGTGGAACAAGACAACAAAAAATTGTCGTTGTTTGCCTCACTGCTTGTCAAAAGCTGATCAACAACGAATTTTTAACAGAAGTAATTTGATTCGATATAGTCTACTTTAAGGACGGAGCGGAAGCCTTGATTGATGCGTTGTCGCAGTTGGTTGAGGCGCGTGTTGAAGAGCTGCGCGTTCTCCAAACTACGATACTTCTGATCACTACGTCTCCTCTTGTTCGTTCTAAACTACTTGCCAAGGTACGTTTTTTGAATTAGAAAAGCACTTCCTTGATGTTTATTGTACCTATGCCATTAGCGGTTTCCTGCATAACACGAGTTACCAATAACTGCCCATTAGAGTGACCGTTTTCTGGGCCATTAGACGTCTCTGAAACACACATGGGACGAATTTCGGTCACTCAAAATATTTTCAGTACTCTTAATATGTCGCAAATACCATGAACATTAAGCTGGAACCGATTTTCAAATCGTGATTGCGCAGTTCGTCCCTAATGTCTCCAACTGGGACTGTGGCCACCCAAAAGATATTTCTCACCTTATGTACAAATTTGTTACTCAATCGTACACTATTGGTTTTTGTCTTAACGTCGACTCTACGGCCATTTTTACCTACACTTCTGTCCACCGTGAGTACTGACAATGACGTACGCTCTCATCGCTTCATCCATCCGTAGTAGTAGTAGTAGCAGTAGTAGTAGTAGTAGTAGTAGTCGTAGTCGTAGTCGTATTGTTAGTAGTAGTGGTAGTGTTATTAGAACCAAACGTTGCAGAAAATGCTCGCCAACACCATCCTGCGTATGCTTTTCTGTAGCCAAAACGACGGTGGACACTTCTAACATCTAATTCGTTGATATTTACCGACATTTCACACTTTTCATCTAAATATAAGTGAGGAAATGAATAAATGTATCTTCTCCATTGTACACGAGAAACACCATCGAAGGTCTGATCAATTTGTACAACTAGCAATTGTCTGACTGTGAGGGCAATTGTTGCATTCATGACTAAATTGGTGTGCTGTCTAATGGTGCCACGAGTGCGTCGGCGCAAGCTGAAATCTAAGAGCATTGTCATGTCAAGTCAAATCAGGAATTCGTTTTCATGCACCCATGAAGAGTGAATTTTCAGCTGTAACACACATGCGATCGAAACGGTAAAGCGAACAACACTGTAACTTTACAATGTGCCCCGGAAGTATGATTCCCTTTAGCAGCGAAAGTAGTCTAATGAAAGCTTACGGGTTTGTTGGAAGCCAGTCGTGAGGCGATAACAGCTTTTGTGACGATAGCAATACGGCGCCCATCGACCGGTCATCACATACGGCCAGGCTGTTTTTCTCAATTGCTAGCACAGCGACCCACTAACCACTTTGCAGGGGACCCTTTTGCTGGTTTTTCACCTGAGTGAACGCCGACTGCCAATCGATCGAAGCATGACACGTTCAGTGCGGCTGTGGTGTCTGGCTCACGTCCAGCTCTCACATAAGAACGGCCTTCGCTCCGTTGGTCTTGCCCTGCGGTCAAGGCATGACAGGTCGATTGCGGTTGCGATCTTTGCTAACGTTCAGTTCTTGCACCCGAACGGCTCGGTGAGCCCTGCGATCGTAAAGAAACATGTCGCGCCTCTGCGCCCATCGCACCCCTGTCGTCAAAGCAATCTGCGCCATTGGACAGTTAGCAATTCAGCGTACCGGGGTACGTCAGCATCTGAGTGCAGCCGCTCCCAGCATCGGACACGATTATAAAAACACCCTATACAAACGCCAAGCCATTGTGACGAGACTGGACCATACCGTGCTGCGATGGTTTGCGTACCTGCCACGTTGGGTGGCATCTTCCAAATGCCTTTAGAGCCACTCATACCAGACAGGTCAATGGTTAGGGGTCGGACCAACACAGCCTCAAACTCCTCTTCGAAGGTTAGGGAGAAGTCGATAGCCATCTTCTCATGAAACGTAGCCATGGGAGGCAAGTTTATAGCTTATTAGCTCACAGCTCAATTGCCATGGAGCATGAACGCAACACATTTTCTCTGACGGTAAGAGTCCACCGCCCGGTAAATAATGGCTTGCTACCTCTCACCTCAAATGAAGTAGCTCCTAGTAAAACTGATGCAAACGAGTCAAATCCGTCCTGTGACTGGACGTAGCTGCAGGTGCCAAATATACTAGTCAAAAACTTGTGAAATGTTCTGGATCTCAAAAGCTGAGCGTGGTAGACCTCAACGGTTCCTGCGATAACAGTCGCGAGATAGAGTTGTTCTTCAGTCTTGTGAGAGGCTATTGAGGCAAATGCTCCGGGTGGAGACTCATAAGCGAATTTCCGTGTACTCCACTGCCATGTTCGGCACTCCTGTCTTAGGCAAGAGGCAGGGCAGCTATAACAAAACTCATCTATCGGAATGGGCAACCGGAGAGAATTATCTGCAACTTCATGCTGGTTAACACAACATACAACAACAGCAGTAAATCAGCCATTTGAACTGATGTTTCGCTCTCGTATAACCATGGTGACCCACTGAACAAAGAATAATAATAGAGAGAGGAGGGACACATAATTAAAAACCTTGGTGCCCTAAACAAACATGTATGGTCAAGATACCTATACGTTGTATCAACAACATACTGTCACAAACAACTGGCTGCATCCGCGAGACAGCTTCCTTGCGACTTTCACTGCCCCGCGTCACAATCAACCAATACCGCGCAGATAACTGAGCACCAAACATACGTTAAACAGGCAGTCCGATTAGGATACAACAGTAGACGTGCCACAGGTGCCGAAAGCGAGACGGACCGACGGCACTCAGTTTAGTCATCAGTGACTTCATTACCTGCTGCAAAGTCGACTTGTGTCCACCTCGAGCCTTGCGCCACCCTACATGTGGCAGACAAAGCAAGGCGCTCCTCGGTAAGCGGTGACCAGGGATACGTAATACGTGCCCAAGCCAACGCAACTTATTCAGTGCTATTTGTTGTTCTAAGGAACTAGCTTGGTTATCACTGCCTAGTACTCGCTTACGCACATCATCATTGCGGACATGCTGATGCCATGCGACACCAGCAATGCTCCGCAGACAGCAGTGATCGAAGACTTGAAGGCGCCTCAGACCAAAGGGACCAAGTTTCACTGTGACCTTGTAAACATGGTTTTTCAGACGTAGGAAAGCCCCTTTTTGTCGCCAAAGATGTCGCAGATTTAGGAAGGCAATTATGCCTTTTGCTATACATGAACTGATTTCAGTTGCTATGCGTCTATCGTTTCTAGTGCAGTTTCCAAGATAAGTGAATATCAACTACCTCGAATTTCCCGTTATCAAGGGCCAAGGAGTCATCATGTGGCTGGTAGCCCAGCAACATCACATGCACTTTGAAGGTTTGAAGCACATACCAAAGAATAGGACTACTGCAGAGAAGTCATTCAAGGTTGATCGTACCGCCCCAACATCGTTAAATAGTGAGGCGATATCGCACGAATCATCGGGATCATCTAGCCTTTCACCAGGCAGCACCTCAACGCCTGCATCCTGAGGCTCCGCAAGGGAACACTCCATGGTGGAGTCCACGAGGAAATTGAACAAAAATGGGGAAATCGGACAACCCCGACGAACGCCGCTTGTTGTCGGAAAGATATCCGATAAGTCATCGTAGAATTTGACGTGACCCGCGTAAAATATTCACATATTTCATGGAAACACTTTTCTGCGCAACTATTTCGAACAGAATGCATCGAACGACTGAGTCGAACGCACTCTTGAAGTCCAGAAACACAGCAATTATTGGTCTGCTCTAGCACTTGCCGCAATGGGCGTATATGGTCTGTACAGCCCTGTACTGGTAGAAATTTGCCAGCTCTTCCCTAATGCAGAATTCCCCTTCCGCAGAGGGGTGACGAACGAGAATCGAGGCCAGTAATTTTGTCACAACTGGCATTAGGATAATATCTATATGGTTAACACAGTCTGTGCGACTACGCTTCTTGTATATTGCCACTATAATGCATTCACTCCAACTAGCCGGAACGGTTTCTTCCTTATAGACATGTTCGAACAGGGGGGTCAGTACTTTGCAGAGGACCTCACCTCCATCCTTAGTGCAGGTGGAAGGGAACCCGGGCCAATTGCACGAAAACAATTGAGGGCTGTGATCGCGTTTCGGATCTCAGCCTCCGAATGAGCCTATAAACTAACCGCCCATGGCTCAACATGCATCACTTGAGTGGCAAGAGGTCAAGAATTAGGGGGCCAACTGAACTGCTCTCGAAAGTGTTCCGCCTCACGACTCATACGGCGCTCCTTATTATGAGTCATGACACCCGCGTTGTCTCTGATTGTCTCGCTGACGCCTAGTTTTCTGTAGCCAGTGGTGCGGATCAGTTGGAAGAGCTTGCGATAATGATCTACTGCTCCTGGTTCCTCCATTTCTTGAGCTCGACTGGTTCCCCAGACTTCCTTGTCAGTACACAGGCTCCGTTTTAGTTCGCGCCTAATAGTCCGTCTGGTCACATTATGCCCAGAGTCAGCAGGGAGATTTCTATTGGATTCCGCCAGGTTCACCAACCTCTCGGGTATTCAGTAACTGGTGTGGTGAAGGCTGATAATATCACAAGCAGATGCTCCTGCGTCGTGCGTAACAGCCGAGATCCTATTCCACTGAAGGTCAGTGTCATTAAGACGAGGGAGCGAAAGTTCGGTACGCAGTGCAGCTTGGTGGGCTTGGCTAATATAGGGCCATGTTGCGCAGAGGAAGCGCTGCTTCGTCCTGGGTTATTCGTTGCCCCAAGGTGTTGCTTATCTATGCCATGCAGACGGATAACTACTTCATCCGTGAACATAATTAAATGTACATCCAGCGGGAAATTTTTATAACGCTTCTCCGAATCTCATAAGTTCAAACTGGAACTTTTGTGGACCACGCTTTCGGAATTTTCTTTCTTTCTTTCAATATCCGGCGAACAGCATATGTTGTGGTGGCGCAATGTTGGGCAATTTGCTGAATGCTGAACTCACTCTTTCCGGATAACTTACGTATGACCGCGGAAGCGGAAACGTCATCGCTAACGGTACGAGGCCGCGCGTTGCACACGCTTTAATTCCTATCAACTTTCTTCACTAGTCGGAGCACGTACCGGTTGTTAACGGGCGTCAGTGCGCATTTTCTGCCACGTCGGATCTGCACTCACCATAGAGCCGCGGAATGAACACCCACTGATCTGAAGACACGTTACGTGACTACGGTTGCATATAAATCGATGACACTGGTGTGTGCCCTTGCTCTACTGCTGAGACAGCGGGCCGATAACCATATGACAGGGATCGCTCTGGCTCACTTGGCTGAGCCAGACTGAGCGCCATATCCCAATCGATCATGACAAGACTGTGCCATGGGCTGTGGCCGTGCTGGCCATGCGTTCCTCCATTGGTGCAGAGTACTGACGGTTTGGTCTGTCTGTCCAACTATCGCACCGGGACCAGTAGCGTGTCTGCGGCCGTTCTGGCCATGCATTCCTGACTGGGTGAGCTAAATTTCGGCATACCAACGTTTACAACTGGGCGGTCGGCAATTTATCGTGCTTCCGTGTCACGTAAACACGTACGGCAGTTAAAGGTGCTACGCTTGAAAATCCGACCGTATTTCTCGAACGTTATATATATATATATATATATATATATATATATATATATATATATATATATCGTTAAATGCGTCTGATGTTGCTGAAAAGACTCCGTGATTAAACCATCATTTGGATGCACTCTGGGATTGCGGATATCGTTCACCAGCATGTTCATGATTTGTTGGAAAATGGCCGATGTTTGTTTTCACTCCGAAAGGCAGCCAATTATACTTGGAAAATTTGAGGCGTATATTGAATGTTGGTGACTTTCTGCACTCCTCGGCCACTGGAACGTGCGTCTTCTAGGTTAAGTTATGCGAATCATTTATCACCGTTGAGTTTGGCGAAAGTCTTCCGGCACAGATAAGGGGCATTGATCAGTCTAAATTTTTGAATACGAGTCCTTTGAAAATCAGCACAGGTACGTACCTCACCATTTGCTTTCTTGAATACTGCGATTGGTGCCGCCAATCCGGAATAATAAACACGTTCATTTATGCCTTCAGATTGCAATCGATTCAGCTCGGCACACACTAACGATTGAGTTGCCCACGGTTTTGGTCCTATAACGGTTTTTGAGGTTCAGCGCAGCACTGATTATCACGCAGTGCCTCGTTGCTTCGTTTCATCCCTGAAAGTCGACTTCGAGACCGCGGGCTTGACATGATTGTAATAACTGGTTGACTTGCGGTTGACTGGCAGATCAAGCAAATTCAATTCATACGTCCACTCGAGTCCCAACAAATGCAAGCCTGACTGTTTCGTTACGAAACATGTTGTGTGGAATTGCTGACCACAGAAGCTGACTTGACAGTCCCGTTCGCCAGGTAATTTTGGTGTACATCCTCAAACATTCCGTGCCGCATGTCCGTTTTGTACGAGTATCGGCCCCCCCAGCATGCACCACGTATCCAACGAGATCTGGGTAACATCTGAAACTGCAACCAGTTGTAACTTGAGCTTTTTACCATTGATTTGCACATCTGTATACTTGGGCTTGCTAACACCATCAACTTTGATGGTCGCGGCGATAGCTCTGGTCAGGTTGGGATGTCTGAATGATATGGCATTGTTACACTTCTTCCCGATCCATGTCGGACAACCTTCCGATCAGGACGACTCCAAATAACCTCTTTTTCCGCGACAGTTGCAGGTGTGATCCTTGTATGGACAACCTTGAGCAAAATGGCATTATCTACCAAATCAACAAACAGTGAGACTTAGCGAGTGTCGGATTCACGTGAACTGCTTCCTATTGGGGAGTCCGCGATTGGTTGCGCAGATGAGCTCATGATTATTCAGCTTAGGCATCTGCTGAGTTGTTTGAGTGTAATGTCCCTGACTTGTCTTCTTTTGCCTTCACCGGCCCCCTGCTGTAACGTAACTACAGTGTTCTGTTCCATTTTTTCAGTACTGGTATCTGAATACCGTCACCTATTGATAGTAGGCTACACACATAAATGAATCACTTGTGCTGATCGTCCGCATCTTGTGCATCTGACCGTTCGTATTCTTGATTCACACGGCTCAAATATCTGGCCGGCCCGGTCTTCGTCTTCCTTCATGCTCATCATCAGATGTCTGTTCTCCAACTATTTATGACAAACTGCAGTGACTTCATCAAACGATAAGTCAGCGCTCTCCTTCGGTAGGATGCAACTCATGAGCTTTTCATTTTTGGCAGCGTCCATCTTCCGCAACCTAAGGCGGATATTTTTCTCCTCGGACGTTGACGATATCAACTCGGAACATGTCTTCATACTTGTGGAACCAGAAAATGTTGTACCATAATCAGCATAATATTGGAGCCCAATAATTTGCTGTGTCACGGTTTCAAGTAAAGGGATATCTTCACTTGCCCCTCTAGTGTATCTTTAACTTCTGCATCAGCGTATCGATAAGCTTGGCCTGTGATCTTCCAAAGTGTGCTTGCTACTGCTGCAAACGTGTCTACATTACCATCTTGGGTTCCTTTGGGATTTTCTATTGCAACTGTTGTTACGTTGGATGCTCCTATCCACTGCCTGGGGCTCTGATCTGACGGGGGGAAGGAAAATGTAAATCAAAGATCCACTGACCAGTGTGTGTTAAGGATCGAAACGTTATGTATTTATAGGTTAAATACAACCTTGTGGCGATGTCTCTACCTTTCACTGTTCTGTGCCTTGGCTTTGATTTGCCCGGTTATCTATCGCCTGGTTGATTGGCTATCACTCGTACAATATTTAGCCGTGGCTCGCGTCTACCACATTGCCATGGTGCGCCGTAATTGGCTGCCTGTTTTCATGGCCATACTTAGACTCCCCCACGCTAACGATGACGGACCGATTCTGTCGGCTTCTCACGCGGCCATCCGCAGTCGCGCTCAGCACATTGAGGCCTTGTGTCCGCGCTCGTCCGGTGTAACCGCCACACAGATCACAATGGTGAGAGTTCACCCTGGCCACTTGCCGTGACTGCTCATAGTATTCTCTCTTCATCATCACAATGTCATCATACAAGGACCAGTCAGATTGACGGCCAAGAAGCATTTCAATCTCTGCGTCGCTTCGGCCTGGTGGCCTGCCACCACTTTTGTCCGTTGACTACTCTAAACTCGTTTGCTAAATAAGCCGGCTGCGACGCCTTATTCTACTGATACTATGATTACTAGCGAAACTGTGCGACTAAGAAGCGTTTCTTGCGGCGTCGCCATTCATGTAGTTGCTTGGTACTTTAGTTGTATTCACACTTAACCTGTCGGACTAATACATTTCAACGACAGTCGTGTACGCACCTTTTGTACCTTCTGCTGGCCACTTTTGTCCCCAGACATTGTGTCTGCTGTTGTAGTCACTTGACAGTTAGGTCTTTTATTATTTAGGTGAGTGTATTTGCCACAATCAGAGTCAGCTCACGAGAGTGTGTCACTCTTAATGCGACTCGGCGTCGCTCATTATACTTCCTTCTAGCTGTTTGAGTTGCTTCTTTACCATTGATCATCGCTTTATTCTAACCTTTTCTCTAACGTTTTAACGACTCAGCTCACTGCTCGCCATACACCACCTTGTTAAGCTGTTCTCAACTGTGCTATTTTGTATTCCACCCCCGTGTACTTTCTGATACGCCGAAGTATAAAGAGAAACTATGAACAATCAAGTTTGGTCAGTTCATGAGTTTTATTGCTTCTTTCTCTCTTGCCCTTTGTAATTCTCATTCTTCTCTTTTTTCGTCTACAGTCCTTCGTTTTGTGTTTGCGCCTCTACGAGTCCAAAGTGACGTCCACTGTTAATACTGCCGCCGCTGCGGTTCGTCAATGTGCATGCTCTGTTTTTGAGCGCGTTTTGAAGGAAGAAGGCTCTTTGGCTCTCACGACAAGTGCCTCGAAGATTGATTCAAAGATTCGTGCGTTCGCTCCTCATTGTTCACCAGTCATTTTGTCTCAGTTTGGTCATTTAAATGTTTAAACCAAAATAGAACCGGATTTATTAGAAGTGGCTGCATACTTGGATGGGCACAATAGCCACATCCTCATGTGATGCATCGTCGGGTGCCTCGTTACATGTTTTAATTCGATCAACCTTTCTTTGCACATCAAGGCCAATCATCCTGTTCACAGTGCGCAGTTTACCGACATTTCGGCGTGGTTGTCTTAATATACTGCATCGCAATGAGGCTGGACCCAATCGCAATGAGGCTGGACCCATCGCAATGAGGCTGGACCTTACCGGGGTGCGATGGTTTGTGTTCCTCAGCGATCCATTGAGCTATGCTAGGTGGTGCTTTTGCACCTTCAGAGCCACTCATACCAGATTGGTCAATGGTTAGAGGCCAGACAAACTCAGCCTCCTGGTCCTCCAGCTTGAGGGGTTGGAATGCGCGTGGCACCTTATTCCTTAAAACGGCCTCCTTGTAGCCCAACGACAAACCCGCTGCCTTGCGGTCTGGTTTTTGGACCCAAAACTTTGGTTAAGAACCCTAATCGTTCTCCTGTCCAGGCTTGGGCAATCTTACAGTATCCTGCCCACGCAATACAATGATTCTTTCCTCAAACAATTTCTTGATGCTCTGGCCACCGCAGAAAATAATCAATGGTGCCCTATCTGCTGCATCGAGCAGGGTGGATAGGGGTTTGGATGCTACTGCTCAAGCCTTCCCGTCTTCTTATTCTCCCTCTTACGCTTTTTCACCCTTACCGTTCCGTTTCAACTTCACTATTATCCCCCCAGTTTTCAACCCCCAGGTTCTTGGCCCTCCCCCAACATGCTTTTCTAGGCATCTATCTTCTAGTTTCAACTCACATGTGAACGCGGAGCGTCACTCCTCTCCTGTCGACAAGCCCATGTCCAATCAAGCGGTCCATTCCAGTTCATCGGCTTGCATTTGGAGCCCTCGACCCTCCCTCAGATTGGCGTGCCTCAATGTACGCACATTACTACCGATCGGTCAACAGCCAGCACTTGCCCGAACATTGTAGACCCTCTCGATCGACATCTGCTGCTTATCGGAGACCCGCCTGCAGGACTCGAGCTCTGTGCTCACTCTGCGATCCCCTTCAAGTGACGCATGCACTGTTTTCTCATTGCGCCTATGCGGTGACGACGCAGCTTCGAGCACCGGCCAAGCTGATGTTTGCATTGCCCTGAGTTCCCTGGCTGAAGCTGCTATGGTTGATTGGATTCCAATCAGTAGCCGGATGTGGGCGGTCCGCTTGGCTGGCTCGTTCAAAGCTTCGAAGTCGCGCGGGACTAATAGGTGTCTATTCATCATCGTTGCCTACGCGTCCACATACTGTAGCGATGATTCGGTAAACAACGACTTCTACCGCCAGCTTACCGTGCTCCTTCGCCACAGAAGAAGCACGGACACTGTTGTGCTGGCTGGGGATCTGAACGCGCAAGTTTCAAAGTTGTCCACTGATGAAATGCATTTGGACGGTCAGCACGGTGTAGGCTCCCGTAATGATAACGGTGAGCGGTTGTTTCATTTGTATGAAGATGCTCGCTTATTTCTTGCGAGCACTAACTTCCGACACAGCACCCGCCGGAGGGTGACTTGGCGCCCAGAAGCCTCGAACCAGCTATGGACGCAGATCGATCACATTGCAATCAGTTACCGCTGGAGAGGCTTCGTTCAAAACTATCACTCGATTTAGAGCACATGTGCGGACACCGATCATGCATTTGAATGTGCTGACATGCGGATGCGTTTTGGCGGACGCCCACGACGACGCTGTGAGCGTATTGACATTAGCCAAATGGCGAAGTCAGCTGTTCTGAATGCGTATGGAAGTACGCTGACATGCGAGTTGTGTAAGCGCTCACTGGAGACAATTGATGGTCACTGGTCACTTGTTCACCAGACCTTACTAGCAGCAGCCAAATCCTCATGTGGTATGTCTAATAGCCAACATGGTTATTGGGTCTCTTCGCAGTCTCTAGAACTTATCTATGTTCGCCGGCATATTCCGACTGGAAGTGAACACAATGAAACTCGCAATGAGCTCCCGGCTTGACTACGTGCTAGCCTGATGAGAGACCGCGAATCCGGGTGGTCTCACCGTGCGTCAGAGACGGAAGTAGCCGCTGGCCTTGGCAACCATCGTAAGTTATTCCCTCTGATACGGGAAACGGGCAACAGGACACCTGATGTTATTGAAACTGTACGTGACGAGAGTGGACAGCCTGTCCACAATTTGTCAAAACGTTTGGAGCGTTGGGCTGAGCATTTTGAAAAGCAATTTAATCGGCTAGAATTGTTCGATTTTTCGCCGGCCAGTGATCACCCTGTTCCGTGGGTTGTCCCTTTGGATCCACCCTCTCGCTCAGAAGTCGAACGTGAGATCGGACTGTTGAAATTGAACTAAGCCGCGGGACCAGATGCTCTTCAATTTCGGAGGCTCTGTTCTGGTTGATGCTTTATATGAATTACTAGTGAAACTGTTAGAGCAAGAGACTGTCCCAACCGACTGGAGCCGCTCCGTTATTGTTCCCATCTTCAAAGGAGGCTCACATTCGGAATGCGGCGACCATAGAGGAACCACTCTGATCCCCATGGCCTCCAAATTACTTGCCTCTGTAATCCTTCACAGACTGACTGGTGCTCGTGAAAGCCAGATTCGTGAGGAGCAAGCCGGGTTTCGTCAGGGTCGTGGCTGCATCGACCACATCTTCACCTTGCGTGAGTTGTTGGAGCACCGTCACACATATTGGCGGCCCATCGTTGTCGTGTTCCTTGGCATCAATGGTGCCTTCGATTCGGTTGATCGATGTGCCTTTTGGAATTGTTTACTCAGGAAAGGTGTGTCCGAGAAATATGTAAATATTATCCGAGAATTATACGCGCATAGCACGGACAGAGTGAGGGTTTACGGCAAGCTGTCGCCCTCCTACAATATCTCCAACGGTGTGAGACAAGGATGCCCGCTGTCACCTTTCCTTTTCAACTTCGCTATTGACGAAGTCATGAAGATTGCATTGACAAGACATGACTTGGAAGGTGTGAAGCTACTCCTAGGAGAACGACTTCTTGACTTGGAGTATGCAGACGACATTGCCCTCATCTGTGACAACTCCCAGAAGTGCCAAGTTGCGCTGAACGGATTAGCACTGTCTGTCAGCCGCTTCGGGCTTTGCTTCGTACCATCGAAGTGCAAAGCTTCCCTCCGGGATTGGCAGGGATCGCCTCCTGCGCTGACCCTTGGTGGGGATCAGCTAAAAGTCGTTCGGAAATTTAACTGCCTTGAAAGTTGTATCATCGCCCTTAGGATTGAAGACGAGAAAACGAACCGTATAGCGAAAGCTCGAAGTGCTTTTGCTAACCTTCGCCACCTATGGCGGCGGCGCGACATTACTCTCGCCCTGTAGGGTAGAGTGTACAATGTAGCGGTAGGTTCGACCTTACTGTACGGTTGTGAAACCTGGCCCCTAAGATCGGTGGACATGAAGAGGCTAGTTACGTTCGACCATCAATGCCTTCGCAGTTTGGCTCACATCTGGTGGGAACACCGCGTGAGTAACGAGCGTGTTCGACGCATTGTTTACTGCACAGGAAAAGGAACTGAACCACTCAGCACCGTCATTTCACGCACCAGGCTCCGATGGCTGGGCCACGTGTTACGCATGCCAGCCCACCGACTCCTGCGACGTGCGTTGTTTGCTCACCGCGGATGTGGATGGAAGAAGAGGAGGAGTGGCCAAGCGATGACTTGGTGGAGAGGAATGAATGCCCTCACTTCGGAGCTGGCCTCGGTTGGAACGTCACGGCTCCTTGGTTGGGGTCCAAAAGACGGTGAACACATTTGGCTGGATACACTTGCTGACATGGCAAGGAGCCGACCTCAGTGGCGTTCCTGCTGTGAGTTTCTTTGTCCCTCCCTATACCTTTTAGCCTCCCCCTCCACCTACGATCTCATTTCTTAGCGTAAAATACGATAATTATTTTCTTTTTGCCTAGTAGCCGGCTGGTATCTTACCGGAACGATGCCCATCCATTACTGGTAGCTTAGCTGACATGCAACTTTTGTATGTATTTTTCTATTTTCATTTATGTATTGCGGCACAGTAGCTGAGGTGTTTCCAACCTCTAGCTGATGTGTATAAAAAAGAGTATATAATATACTGCTTGTTTTATCTGTTTGACTGATTCATTAGTTTGCACTAGACGGCAGTTTCGGCGATGTATCATCGGATTAACCGGTCATTTATAACCCTAACTATACCGGCCTAATCACCCAGCGAGGTTGGAACTGGGTTGGCGCCCATTTGTGTGAGTTTAGGAACTTGCGAATTTTCTGCTTCGTTGTAGTCAGGATGTAGACTCGAAGACCTTGATTGAGGACCCCGATCGCTCTCCCACCCTTGTTTTGTTACCCTGATTGTATCCTAGTTCATATTCCACTTTGTCTATCATGTCATACTTTATTCTTCTTCATTATCATATTGCATACTGCATACAGTAGGATAAATAAACTGAGACAACCAGCAACTGATACCTCTCTTCTTTTACTCTCATCCGTTTTTGCATCCTTGTTGATTTTTCCATAATACCTGGTTTGAGCTACTTCCGCCACAACGCTACTGACGTCTGGCCATTCACATTTGTCTCACCCTAATACACTGTAGTCTGCTGCCATCAAGACCCTTCATCAGATCCCCCTGTCCAATCACTTGACTGTGTTCAACTCGCACTTGCGCGCACGCTGTATTCCCAAGGTGTTGACATGTGCGACGTGTCAGCAACTAGAAAAAGACCTTCACGCGGCTATCGAACTGACATTCACTGGCTTTTCCTCCCACCATTGGTTGCGCGTGTCTGGAGGCGCTTATTCAGCGACCGCAAGTCTTGTTAGTTTGGGAATCAGCCTTAGTTCTATGGTTGTACATTCGCTGGTTGATTGTATTCCTGTGTACGGACTCCGGTATGCATCCTGTTTGACGACGCCGACTACTGTTACACGTGCTAATGGCAGGCTCTGCTTGTTCATGGTTGCCGTCTATACCACGACCAACTGTAGTCTGGTCAGATCATTGGCGGCCACTGTCACTAACAATATTACGCGGTGCGATCAATCCAAATAAGTATCTGTCTGTCTGTCGTGGATGAGATTGTGATAATACTACATTTCAGCAGCCTAAGAACATTCTTATTTGGCATTACAGGCTCGCCCCCTGATGCCCGGGCAGTGGTGAGCGTTTAGTACACATGCGAGATGGACATCGGTTGTCTCCAAGCCTCGTGACCTTCATCTACGCTCATCTTCCACAACAGCACTACATCAGCCATCGGTACTGATGCTTCGTTGCTGTACCACCACAATGACCTACGGAACGAAGGATACTAAGTAGGAGGGAAGGTGAATCTAGCATGAAACCTTCCTTGCGCCTTTCAGTACCTCACGTAATTATCTGCCATTGCCCCGCAGCTAACAGCACTAGGCGCACTTTAATTAGGCAGTCTGATGGGGAGACGACAGTTTACGCGTCATTGGGGCCGATTGCGAGCCATGTCTTGTGACGTCTTGAGCCAAGCACAAGGCGAGTCGCGTGGACTTCAACTTGCAAGGTGAGACGGACCACTAGCACCCAGTTTAGTAGTCATTGTCCTCGTTTCTCGCTGCCCAGTTAACTTTTACTCAATTCCAGCTTTGTGTTATCTTACCACCGAAAAATAAAACAAGGCTATTCTTAGTAAGCGTTGACCGAGCATAAGTAGTATGCAGCCAGACCAACGCAATTTATCCACTATTATCTATTGTTGTAAATGACTATAACCTGATTGTCATTGCACTCTCCTACACACATCATCGTTGCAGACATGCTGCTTCCATCTGACACTAACAGTGCTTCGCATACAACGGTGCTCAAGACTTGAAGGCGCCGCTGATCATCAAATCGAACGGGCCGTCTTACTCCCATAGAGTAGGACGTCTCTTACTGTGGCCTTTTTCACACGGCCTTTTAGACCGAGGGAAACCCACAGATGTCGCAGATTCAAGAAAATGGTTATGGCTTTCTTAGTACGCAAACAAACACTTATTTTGTCAATTTCCGTGCCCTACCTTAGGTAGGGGCTTACAGCAGATCGCCACTACAGGACAATGTCCCGGCAGAGTACGCAAGCAATTGTCCTGAATCAAGGATTATGTAGACTGGGCGGAGCCACACACCAATTCGGTCAATATGTTGTGTGGAAGCTGTAGGAAAGTGGTTCAGCACATATGTGTCACACACATTGTGTCCCGCAAATAATAGAGGCAGATTACAAATGTCGAATCTTGAGTAGCCCAAGCACCTGGAATGTCTCGCAGTGGTAGGACGAATAAATCCGTGGTTGTTCATAATCACTGAATTGTGAATATTCTTAGACACTTGGAAACTGTCACCGAACATATCTGGAAATCTCCTCTACATGAGGACCAACACCATACTTGTCCACTTTCAATTCGTAGATTCCATGCGGTCTGCGTCACAGACAGCGACGTACATAGTATATGCGATATATTTCTTACTAGCAAGCAGGTTGGGTTTGATAAGGGAGCTCGAAGTGAGTATTCTGTGTTGTTCCGAGATGTCTTTAGGTCTTTTGAGGCCAACTTCATTTGTGACCGCACATAATTGAAGGATATGCGATAGGGTTTCTTTCTGGCCACAAGCTTCACGGCATTAAAGAAGCGATGTTGAGAGATGGTCTTCCATCTAGCTCGGCGTGTATTCGTCGAAATGACCTTCACATGCGCTGAATCCATGGTATGAATAACCGAAGCAAGATCTTGACCAGTTACTTAAGCTAATGTTAAACCAAGGATGCAATTGCAACGTCCCAGAGTGAGTAACTATCGGAAAAAATTAAAGCTTGGATGAAACGTTGTCGTGCACACAAACACCAAATTGTTGGGGTGGATAAAAGCCGTAGTGAGCTCACAGATCGCCCAACTGGTTGCAGGATGTGAGTTCAATAAATCACGCCCCAGACGAGATTTAGGAAGAGGAACCATGGTGAACGGACATGGTGTTTCGAGGCCAAAATTTTAGTTACTCGGGTGAAAGTAGGCCACTGGTGTATCCCCGAGTAACCTTAACCATTTGCCTGTGTGAGAGCGAACTGATTTATCCATGTTCTTCAGGGTATAGTTATGTACTGTCGCCAAAGAGAATGGGACCTTGTATCAAAAACCTACGAAGTAATTCTTATCGCCGATCTGGCCTCAGGTTAGCTTAGATATTCCCTTGAAACTGAAAACATTTGTTCAGTAGATGCAGGATGTGACTCGCCTTCCAAATTGAACGGATGTTCGATATAACTGAACGATTTGTCCAGTTACAGCAATGACACGAGAATGTAAATGTATATATGTATGTATGCTGAGGCTGATGTTGCATTCATGATGCTTTTTCACCGCAGTTGAGCTAAACCAACTAAATTTCATTCCACTTTATTTGGTTCGTACTGCCTACCTAAATAATCTTCTATTAATTGACCACGTTGCTTACGATAATTGTGGTTATCTTCATTAGCTTTATTGTGTTTGTAGCATTTATTGAGTAGCTTCTGGTCATTTTATACTTTCGCGGATTCGTTGCTAACCAACTTACTTCATATACTAATTTAAGGGAGAGTTATGTCTGCATAGCCTTACTCTTTAATAGATATGTTTTATTCATTAATATCCCTTCAAGTGATTGACTGTTGTATGACATCCCCGGTGTAGCTTCGCTTGATGTGCATGTTGACAAGGTGCCTACCTGTCTATTACCCACTACCTCGTCCATACTGGCTCCAGGAGACAGTTGGTCGTTGCTGGAGGGGACGGGGTGCACGGTCCTTGTGGTCGTGCTAGGCTCGAAGAGTGGTTCCATGAAGTAAGTGTGGAGCGGACTACAGTCCAACCACCGCCTTGTGTGCGCTTGATTCCCCAAATACAGCGTGCTTGTGTTTGTCTGTGAAGGGGTGTGGGCCGGCTCCGTTGATGAAACGTGGCTCCCATCCGCATGCCTCCCGGTCTTATTTCTTCAGTTTTACACTGGATATGGGGAGTGTGGATGGAGCTGTGGGTGGTGCATCGCAAGCCATCCATGGTCCCTCTGTAGGCGCAGGCGTCCTGTGGCTGACCACAGTGACAGGCAAATCCGAAACCGGATGCCGCCAACCATGTGTACATATATATATATATATATATATATATATATATATATATATATATATATATATATATCACAGCCACAGGACACACGCGACTACACAGGGATCATGTGTGGCTTATGCTGGACCACCCAAATATCCATCTGTGTAAACCCAAAGGAAGAAGACCGAGAGGCATGTATATGGGATCCACGTTTCCTCAACGGATCCGGCCCACAATCTTTCAACATGCGCGGCGGCAACATTCTTGTCATTCAAATCGGGGAATCTTGCGTACTAGACTACACAAGGCGTTGGCTGTCGTACACAGTTCCACACTGGATGGGGCCACATTGTGAGCCAGACACGCTCACTCGGCAAAGATTCAAATTCTCCTGAATTGGAGGTACTTTATCAAAATTTATACAAGCGCAACCACATCGGGGATATCAATCAAAAGCCCACACCTGAAATGCTAGCAGCTCAACGCGCGTGCACACGTACAGACCAACTACAACAATGCTGTTACACACGTATCCCATCAACCACATTATTGACCTGGGTTAGTAAATTGAATTGAACCGGAAACAGCGAACTTACCAAGCGCTACGCTGATGATGATTGCATAGTTATTTTACTCGTCTTCTCTTAGATGTTTGCCCCGCTTGGAGACGCTGTTGGCTTTTTAAAGTAGTTTGGCTGTGATGCTCTCGACGGCATGTGTTACAGCACGCTGTGTTATCCACCATTGGTGCCTGTCGCGTCCTCAATTGACGTTTCTTTTTCGTATGAAATAAGGCTTTCTCATGCACCTTGTCGACCGTCCTCGCCATTCGCGACGATATACTCTCATCGCCTCCCAGCACCTGAACTCAACCTTGGTTCGTGATAAATTCGCCTTGCTCTTGTTCTGGTAACATAACTTCGGTTTTCCCATACACTTGGCTTTAATGCAGCTATTTCGGTGTTCGGGTCTAATCTATGCAGCGAACACGCCCGAGTTACCTCAGGTGCTTAAGCAGAAGTATGCAGTCCCCTGCATGCATGCCACTGCGTGGAATCACCTCTGTGTCTGCAGATCGGTCACCCCAGCCGATGCGCAAAATACGACACAGAGACTGTTGGTGAAAGCGCTCCAGCTAACAGGCATCCTTCCGATAAAGCGTCTAGGTTTCGCTGCCTTATAGAAGAACGGACAGCACCATAGGCTTGTATACTATAAGCTCCGTCCCGACGGTGAGTTGATGGTTGTTCCCCACATGTTTTTCCAGTTTGCCAAATGCGGCCGCCGCCTTCGATACTAGCATGCGCATTTCGCTCGTCATCTGCTGGTCCGTTGATGTTACGCTGCCTAGATACCAAAACCTCGTTGACAATGTGGATTTACGGCTGACCCGCCGATTCTGCTTTTGAGGAAGGCTGAAAAAGACAAGCGGTTTTGCTTGTGTTGGTGGTGAGCCCCAAGTTGACCGCTGTGGAAGTCAGAGCCGAAGTCATATGTTGCAGCTCATCCGCGCTATGTCCAAACAACGCACAGTCGTCAGCAAACAGCAGCATACGGATGGTTGCCTCACAGGCTAGGGTTCTTGCCTCGAAACGACGGATGTTCATCAACCCACCATCAATACGGTGCTCCACACGAACACCGTAAGCACAAGCGGCATCAAAAGCACAAGATATCATTGCGTGAAGATATGTATTAAACAGGGCAGGAGCTAAGACACAGTCTTGCTTCACACCAAACACAATTGCAAAGCCATCCGAGGTATGTCCACTACGCTGCAAACTCACCCGCATACCACTGTGCAGACATTCAATTAAACTTACGAATTTCCTCGGACAACCAAACTTCCCCACCACCAGCCACAATGCCTCGCGGTTCAACGTAACAAATGCCTTGGTGAAATCAACAAAAAGCGAGTACAGTGGCTGGTGTGGTTCTCTGCACTTCTCGTGCAACTGACGAGCCGCAAACTCCATATCGATGGTGCTGCGACCCGAGCGGAATCCACACTGCTCTTCCGCCACGTTCGGTTCCAAAACCTGACTGACGATGCGGTTAAGCAGGATTCGGGCAGTCACCTTGCCTACACAACCCAGGAAGTTGGTGCCACAATAATTCGTGCAACATTGCTTGCTCTGTTTGCCCTTGTACAGTGGTAGCACAAGGGCATCCTTCAGCTCAGGAGGCACCTCCTCCTTAATTCACACACGTTGCACTAAGTGGTGCAGCGCAGTCACCGACGCGGGTGCGCCGTGTTTTAATACTTCAGGCGGGATCCCGTCGGCACCGACACATCTGTCGTTTCGCAGCTGAGCAACTGCTCTCTGCGTCTCATTCAGTGTTGCGTGTCCGCCAGGCTCGCCTTCACGTGCTGCTTGAGGCCGTTCAGAGTAGGCCAGTCGATATCTGAATGGTTGTTCGAAAGATAGTCAAAGTGTTTTTGCCAGATCTGCATTATGTCTACAGTCTTTGCCAGCTGCGCCTGAAGTATCATCGAGCAGCTTTCTTATCGGCTACAAAGTTACTCTTTACACCGTCTTCAGAGTCAATGAATTCCTTGTATTGGCACCGTTGAGCGTAGCATTCCATCTCATTCACCTTCTCCATCCACCATGCATTCTTGTTGTGACATAGCTCTCGAGTCAATTGTTGTCGAAGTTAGCATGGTCCGCCGCATGTGAAGCGAACGCTGCATTCTTCGCTGACACTCATGCGCCAGTGTCGCATTGTTATCTCCGAACCAATCAAGCTGCTTACAGTTTGCGCGTCTGATGGTTTCGTCGGCAGCAGCCGTCACCTGTTTACAGATGTGGTATCATGGGTCGTTCACCGAAGCAATGGATTCGATATCACCTAGGTGGGTAGCCATCATCTTCTCCAACTCCATCCTCTTCTCGATAGTACCTAGGGAAAGAACGTTAAACCTCACCAGTTCACAGCAGGTGAACAATACAAATTTTCAAAATATTTGTACACTTTAGTCCGCCGTGACTTGTGATCAGTGTCACACTCAGCTCCCCGCAGTACACGGGTCATGCGCACTTCACGCATGTCGCGCTGGCGTACGATGACCTAGTCGAGCAGATGAGCGTGACAACCCCGTGAGTGAGTCTACGTAGCTATCTCACACGCACACAATGCAAACTGTGCTCGTAATCGTCAAGCCATGAGTAACGCACAGTGAAATCAGCGGGTCACCGTTCCCATTGTCTGTGTCAATACCATACGGACCGATTACGTCTGTTCACACCACAGCACTACGCGTAACACTTTCTTTGATAACACCGAGTAAGAATAACCCATCGCTCTTCTGCACAGAGGGCTTCACGGAAGATAACTGAGTGTAAAACCGATCGCTCAAGTCATCGGGATAACACATGATGGGACCATACGTGCTAATAAAATTGGCAAATTTACCTCGTCCAAGTCGCAGACGGAGAGTCATCAGTCGTCCACTGATGCCAGTCGGCTCTGCCATCATCTGGCCATTTAGGCAGTCGGATAATGCAAACCTGACCCCATGTTCACGGGGTGCTGAGTTGGCGTTCTCCACGCAGTAGAACGTGTACGCAACACCTGCCTCATGCAGCTTGCCTTGATCAGCGAGCGGAGTCTCGCTGAGTTCGGCAATGTCGATTCCCTAACGCGCGAGTTTCATCGCGACCAGTGCAGTGGATTGCCCGGGTCTCACTCGTGTGCCGATCTAGCAGTGTGTGCGCGTTGCAGCACCTGACTGCATTGGCAAGCAGTCCTACGTGTGGCGACGTGTTGTAGGACTTAGGGAGTTAGTTGATATTAGGAATGTCTAGATTATGTGTAGGAGAAGAAAAAAGTGAGGTGTCAGCGGTAGCATGTTTTCGCTTATGCGCTCCACTATATGCAGTCGATAGGACGACCCTTTTTCTAAGTGCACTGCGCAACGGCCGATAAAACATATTATTATTATTATTAGCGTGATTCATGGTTAGGGTTTTGTCTACTATACTGCCAGGGCGTCCGCTCCTAACAGGACTTGGGTCCTCTGCCAAAACCTTTGATAAAATGTACACCCGAAAGACAACTGCTCGTACGCCATGAGTCAGTGAACTGACTCATGCGGAATTTTGTCCTGGCTCAGCTAGAATATGCATATAATCCAACTCTCACCCAGCGGTCGCCACGAGGAGGCGTCCAGAACATGATATATATATATATATATATATATATATATATATATATATATATATATGGTTGACGCCATCCGGATCTGCCTGTCGCTGCGGTCTGCGTAAGAGAGCCACAAGACGACTGAGCCTAAAGAGGACCACGGGTGGCTTTCACTACACCACCCACAGCTTCATCTACACTCCCCTTATATAGTGAAAATGCGAAGAATAGGAATGGGGGACTTGTGGATGTGAGATACGTTTCATAAACGGATCCGGTCCCAACTCCTTCAACATGCACTGTGGCAGGATTTCAGTCAGTCAAATTGAGTGATCTTGCGTCTTAAGCGTACGCAGGGCGTTGGCTGAGTCAGCCCGTTCCATACTGGATGGAATCACTTTTTCGAACAAATTGTGACAAAGGACTTCTCAGGGTACATAAATCAGTAGCCTAAATATATTTTTCACAACTGACCTAGAAACCTGCCATCGCTCGATCTGTCATTTGTTTGGTTTTAGCGCCGAACATATGAGTAACCTATCAGCTTCAGTGATGAATACGATGGACGCGACTACAATCCATTCGTTCGTATTATTTCACCTTAACACTGATTAGGTTCATGACGAAGTTGAACAAAGATTTGGAAATTAGATAGTCCTAACGAACGTCACTTGTCAGAATGACATTCGACTAGTCACCATGGCCCCTACTCTGCCTGTCGTGTTCAGGTATGGAGTGTGTAAATTTTTCACATATTTCATGGGACCGCCTTTTCGCGCATGTATTTCGAAAAGGATAGACCGATCGACTGAGACGAACGCAATGCAATCCCCGGAACACAGCTATTTTCGATCTGCGGTACGCGTAGCGTTGTTATAACAGCTGACGCAGAGTAAATATATGTCTATAAAATTCTAGCATGGGTCTGGACCTGCTCGCTCTTCTCTACCCCGGGATTCCTGTTTCACAATAAAGCAGTGAACGTAAACTGAAGCCGATAATGATCTCACTACTAACTGCGATATTCGGTGCGACTATCCTTCATGTATATTGCCACTGGGTACCAATTTGCTACGTAGAACTTTTCGTTCTCTAAACTGCAGCGACATTATATTGTTTTACATGGTGTAGTCCCGTCCCCCAGTTTCGCTCACTTTGAATCCTATGTTTTGACTGCTCTCATTCTATTTACGCGTATCATTCGATCCCCCCAATCACGCTGGGGGAGGTTCTGCAGCTCTTGGCTGCACTGGTCTGACAATATATCTAACGGACCTCTCTCTTTCTCCCTCTGTGGTATTCTAGTTTCTGTTGGGTTAGATTTCTACTACCTTTCACGATGCGGGACTTTAGTCGGTCTTACGTCGTCAACAGTCGTTAGCACACCCGGATAATTTCTGAATTCATTACAATCCAGCGGTCTAGTTATTATTGGGTCCGAACGCACTGCGGCGAAATGCGGACTCAGCCATCACTTGTGTGAATTAATAGATGGACTCGTAAGATGGGAATGGAGGACCAACGGGTAGCCGCTTTCGGCTACTCCAGCGCTTCCCCACCACTGGTCTTAGAAAATGATCTCTTATTGAGATATCAAGGATAGCACCGACTATCCAATAGGAAGCGCTGTCTAATTCTTTGGTCGGCACACCTTTAGCAGTAGTCCTCTTGGCCTCCGCCTCTGAGTCATTTATTGCCCAGGTAGCGAATGGTTAACTGTGGTCCGTAATTTACGAAGCATCATCTCAATCTTTACTTTAGGCGACAGCTCGTGTTGCCAGCACTCTTTGTTTGTATACTTGCTAGTTTAGTAAAGCGATGGGCTCCTTTTCTGTTAAGTGACTCACACTGTAGAGTAAATGGGGACAGAAGCGGTAGTCCCAACCTTTATGCTAGCCACTATGAAATCAACGTGATACCAGTGCTGGTAAAATTACTGACTTCTCTTTTGCGTTCATCATCACAATATGGAGCTGGGTTTCCGAATAAGATAACATCTTGTCTTTCAGTGGTTACCAGCCGACGTAGCTATTTCTAAACAAGCTTTGCATAGTAACCCAATTCTGAGGCATGCTACCTGAACCTTCAGTATGCAAAACAATGTGGCCGCCAGCTCACTTTCTAGCCCTTTTTGACACAAAACATGAGACGACTTATCATCTTGCTCCTCCTGTCACCCACGTTGGCAGTGATTTGCATTTGCTTGTTGGAACTATTCCACGTTGCTTTGTGTGCCAGTCGTTAGACGATACTACTGGGTTAAGGGACGGAAATCAGTGGTCATTCTCACGTTCCACTTCGGAGTTCATGCGATCCAGCTTGCCTTCGGATTGAGATATGATAAGGCACTGAGCACAACTGCCACTGATGCCGAGTTTGATTCCCTCTTATAACCAGCTTGCTGGTTTTATGTGTGCGTGCTGCTGTGTTGATTGCGGAACAAGATTGACTAAGAACAGTGGCAGCGAAAGCCGCATGTACTCGCTCTCCCATGTTGCCGCTCGGTTGTTCAACCATACACTGTTGGCAAGGTGTGAGCATCACTTCTAGTTAAATGGGTTTTTGTCCTAGTATGGGGGCACTTCTTTTTTGTATTATCTTCCCAATGCATGCTTCTCCGTTGAATCAATAGTTCGTATTACTGCGGCACTGCTGCTACGGCTGTTGTTCATGGGGATGATACCGGTTGGAATATATACGCATCATCAGTGCTATCATGTTATTTTACCGTACAGTAGAATTCTTTTTATAGTGTTGCTTTGAAGCTTTTTATACGTCCATAACTAGTGTGTACCTTTTCCACGTGTAAATTGCGGCGACCCGTGAATTAGTGATTCCTGTTTCACAAGACTTTAACCACTTCTCAACCTGTTATTCAAAATATATTTTATCTTTTTCGTAAGCACTGTGCGGATAATCGTCACACTTCGTCTCTGCGCTTTTTTGTAGTCCCATTTTACTGTTCGACGCTACGGTTTCTTTCTCTCGTTTAGTACTGCCAGAAGACATCGTTTTTACCAGTCCAAATGATCTCACCCCAACAGCTTTGGATGCCTATAATTTGTTCAAGGTAATTACTCAAAGGTTGCATCTTTGCAGAATTGTGTGTTCTAAGGATTACGGTTGAATTTTCCGCCGTTCCCTTAGTGATCATTACTTATGTGTAGGTTCCAGTTTATCATCATCTGATCGTTTCGTTTTTGTGTTTCCTACTGTAATGAAATCAGTAGTCAAATTTTCATGAACTTACTCTTGAATTGCTTTCTTCTCTTGTGGTTACACGAAATATTGCCTACATTAGATAACGGAAAATTGCCATTATTGTTTTGCGCGCCGAATTGAACCAATGCTTTTCCCCGACAGTTATTGCTTTTCTTGGGTTCGAAGAAAATCGTGCTTAATGTAATGATCACTTTACCTTCGCGTTCTTTTTCCGCTTCGTAACCGTTCTGCCATGCACGTGACATCTTCGTTATTAACGCTGCTGTGGTCTAGTATGCTTAATTCATAATGCTCTTTTGGACCGTCTCTAAAATCGGATACCTCATTAAAAATGCTTCGGCTATTATTACAGCAAATAGATAACTCCCAAGCTAAATTTCAATATATATCTGGTACTTTAGCAGGCTTCCTCAACTTCCTTTTTAGGATATCTGTTCTCTTCTTAACGACGAGCCTCCGACCTGGTTATTTGGTTGCGGTGAAATTAATTTGTCTCTGGGATTGGAGTTGCTGGAGTCTGTTATCTCACTATACACTGTATTATTTCGCCAGGTACGTTTACTGCTGAACACAAAGTATTCATCAATTTACCTGGTTACTGATTCCAAATGAAACATATCTACTCAGCGCTGTGAATGTGTGTGACTCGATATATGTCTAGTTTGCGCTGCTGTTATGCACTTCTGCGCCATATTGCTTTATTGACGGCCACATATCGAGTGCCGTGAATTAATTTCTTCTTAACACCTTTGCAGTTGTGTTCATTCTTTGCTCCGTACGTTCTTAATTAAGTCATCAACAATTCGACTGTCAGCTATCTTCATGTCCTAACTCGTTCCTTACCCGACAATCATCACCTTTGAAAGAGACTGTTTAAGTGGCGCATAATTCATCTCCTCGTTAACCTTATCACGGTTTTCTCCGAAATCCTCACATCGCTCACAATTAATGTTACTGGAGGATACACTGACTATATGTTTGTGATTCATCAATTACTTGTGGAGTTGAAATTAGACATCACCTTGGTGTTGTTACTTTCACGCCTTCTTGAACCGTCAGCTTGCGCTCGGTTATACTTTCCAGGCACCCGCGGTGTTAGTTACGATGGATATTCAAGTGGTCATCGGTTAACCAAGCTAAATATTAGCATTTTTCCCACAGGGATTCGGAAGAACGCCGTTTTTTTACTACCTGATAAGCCTATTTGACGTAGACACTGGCCCACTCGTTATCTGTAGCTTTAGGAGTGACTAACTGTTGTTCCATTGACTGTCGTCACTTTCCGCTAGCCAAACCATGTTAAGGCTTTTGCTTCGAAATTTGGTCTGTGTTGGTGTCTTCCGGCTCCTCAGTTGGGGTCCGAAAGACGGCTAAACATCGGTCAGTACAGATCCCACAGGAATCCAGTTTTCCGCGCAACCCTCTGTCCTCAAACAGGGAGCAGAATTTATCGATCCTTCAAGTATCCCTAGTCTGCGGCTTATCGCATGAAGCGCCGGGCAAGTTGGGGTAGGCAGACGCCGCGCTTGAGTGCGTGGTGCATCGTGTGAGCTCCGATTGGATCTCCGGACTGCCGTTAGAATACCTTAGGGTTTGTCTCGGGGCGCGCAATGTGTGGCAATTTACTTGCAAATCGGTAGACACATCCCGGTCACACGATAGCATAACTAGAATCACAGCTTATATATTTAACATTATGAGAATGTTACTCTTAAGTAGCGGGATTTTAGTTGTAATTTTGTTGACGTATACATCTTAGTAGTTTACAAACTACGTAGCCCAGCTTAGTCCGGAAAAGCATCAGACGCGTTTCGCCTTATTGGGGCTCGTCAGTGGTGCGCATTCACTCGGTCCGATACTGGAGATCGAAGCCATGACCGCTAGAGGCAGATGCCAACTAGCCAGCAGCTTAAGCCACTTAGCCAGACGGGACGTTAGCTGGGCTACATAATTTGCAGTCTAACTGGAATATAACATCATCTATCTTCCACTGCCACTGGAATTGGCTAGCCTGCGAGTTGATAACGTCCTTTCACTAGACGCTATATCCATAGCATTTGAAATTAGGTGGGACAATTTTTTTATATTGCTCGTGGGTTTCAGGATTTTAGTTGAGGTATTCATCCCAGTAGTTCACAAGCTAGATAGCACAGCCTAGTCCGGAAAAGCATCAGACGCGTTTCGCCCTATCGGGGCTCGTCAGTGGTGCGCAAGGTAAACTGCAAATGGCTGTACCCACGGACGCCGCGGATTTTTGAATCACCGTGTGCAGGGTACTACTTTTGCTTCGGATTATTGTTATGAGGGCTTTTCCTATGTAAATTGTGCACTAATATTTTTTCACTTGGTGTATTTTCCAAGCAGTGCAGTTGGTGGATATTCTTTCGGTAATTCCGGAGATCTCATTGATTGACCCAACTGTCATCTCCATCCGCCATCTTGAATGTGCTCTATCATGTGATGCCGTGTCAAGCTCCTTGTGGTTTGTATTCGAAAGTTGTTGGACATAACACTCATGCACATCGGTGCATCGGCTGCGATGTTTTGTTCCATATTTCGTGTTTCGAACATCTCTCGACTTCCTACATCTGTTTTTCTAAATTATATGTGATAAATGTCACGGTGCAAGACATCAGAATACACGGGACCGCCAACAACTACAGGAAAACATCTTACAGACAAAAAACAAACTGTTCACCACGTGGGGTCAAACGCCCTCATGGAAGTACCTCTGTCACCTCGCCTTCCCTAGTCACTCCGCGATCTGCACCATCACCAGCATCTTCAAACCTGCCCGAGCCTCAGGTTCAATGTTCCCCACTGATTGAAGACTCAGACTCGGAACTTGCGAAATGACGCTTCACTGATCAGTTCGTGAATTTCTCAGAACCTTCTGTAAACCTCAGAACACCGAGGATTCCTGGACCACTCAAAATCGCAGGGTGCCATGTTTTTTCGAGTTCAGGTGTCCCCTGCTGATAACCAACAACCCTAACCGATAAGCGTCTTAAGTTCTGCTCTCATAGGTTCATCACCGATTTAGCTAAGGCGTCATAATCTCCTGGTCTTCCACGCACCAGTCAGAAGATGGAAACCCTCAGATACGTTGTGCTCTCTATGTTGGGTTTCTCCAGTGGCTCATCGATAGACTCTTGGATCTGAGTGAAGGCAATGTGACGATTAAACGAGCAATCCGGCTTACCCAGAAACCTAACCCGTCATGTCGATCTCTGAGAATCACCTTTGAAAATCACAATATGCCTCAGCTCAGACTGTCTCGTCTGTCAAGGCTGAAAGGCATAAAGATTCACATCCGTCGAGGCTTGAAACCCGAAGACAGAGATCGTTTGAAGAGTGCGGTCATTGAGCTCAAACGGCGTATAGAAGAAGGTGAGACTGACTTTTCAATTGCCAGTTGTATGTTGTTGCTTGAACTAAAGGGACAGGTATCTTTACCGTACAGTAGGGTCGAACGTACCGCTGCATTGAACACTCTACCCTTCTGGGCGTGAGTGATGTCACGCCTTCGTCATAATTGGCGAAGGTTTGTAAAAGCGCGTCGAGCTTTTGCTGTACGGTTCATGATCTCATCTTCAGTTCCAAGGGCGCTATAACAATTACTCGGGTAGTTGAATTTCTGAACGACTTATAGCTGATCCACCTCGACGCGTCTTCGCAGGATTCGGTCCAGGCCAGTATTGAATTAACGCTTTGCTCTTCGAAGATGCGAAGCAAAACCTGAAGTGATGGATGGCTTGTGCTAATTTGTCCAGAGCCGCTTGGGACCTTTGTGAGCTGTCATTGCTGGAGGTAATGTTGTCAGCATACTCCAAGTCAAGAACTCGTTCTCCTAGGAGCAGATCCACACCTAAGTCGTGTCTTGTGTACGCGATTTCCATGACTTTGTCAATAGCGAACTTAAGGAGGAACTGTGACAGCGGACACCCTTGTCTCACACCGCTGGAGATATTGAGGGGCGACGACAACTGGACGTAAGCCCGAGCTACGCGCGTATAATTCTCGGATAGTTTTTGCATTTTTCTCTTGCACACCTTTCCTGATTGACAGTCCAAACGGGCACATCTATCCACTGAATTAAATGCACCTTCGATGTCGAGGAACACGACAACGGTGGGCCGCCAATATATGTGCCGGTGCTCCAACAGCTGACGCAAACTGAAGTTGTGGTCAATGCAGCCACAACCTCGATGAAACCCGGCTTGCTCTTCAGAAATCTGGCTTTCGCGAGTGCCAGTCAGTCTGTGAAGGATGATAAAAGCAAGCAATTGGGAGGCGATGGAGATTCGACTGATTCCTCTATGGTTGCCGTATTCCGATCATGAGCCTCCCTTGACCATGACGAAGCTGCTCGAGTTGCTTGGGACAGCTTCACTAGTAACTCGTATAAATCATCCACAAGAGCAGATCCCCCAAATTTGTAAAGGGCTGGAGGAAGATCATCTGGTCCCGCTGCTTTATTTAACTTCAACAGTCCGATCGTATGTTCGAATTCTGAGCGAGATGGCGGATCCAAAGGGATAGCCCAGGGAGCGGGGCGATCAGTAGCCAGCGAGAAATCTGACAATTCCGAACGATTAAATTGCCTTTTAGACTGCTCCGCCTAACACTAAGCGTTTTGACAAGTTATGATCGGGCTATCCACTCTCGTCACGTATAGTTTCACTAACGCTAGGTCTCCTGCTGCCCGTTTTCCTTATCAGCCGGAACAACTTAAGTTGGTTATCAAGCGTAGCTACCATTTCCATCTCTGATGCACAATGAGACCACCAGGATTCGCAGTCTCTCTTCATGCTGGCACGAATTTTTCTGTGAGTCTCATTGTATTCGCTTCAGGCCGGAATGTTCCAGCGAGTATCGATAATTTCCAGAGACTGCGAAGCGATCCAATGTCCATGTTGGCGACTATATTTACCACATGAGGATTTGCCTGCTGCTAGTAAGGTTTGGTAAACATGGGACCAGTGAGCTTCAATTGTTTCCATTGAGCGCTTACTCAGCCCGCATGTCAGCGTACTTCCATACGCATTCAGAACAGCTGGCTTCATCAGTTAGCTGGGGTCAGTTCGCTCACAACGTCGTCTCGTGCGTCTGCCAAACCGCATCCGCAGCTCAGCACACACAAGTGCACGGTCGGTGTCCGCACATGTGCTCTAAATCGAGTGATAGTTTTGAACGAAGCCTCTCCAGCGGTAACTGATTGCAATATGATCGATTTGCGTCCATCGCTGGTTCGAGGTTGTTGGGCTCAAAGTCACCCTCCGGCGGGTGCTGTGTCTGAAATTAGTGCTCGCAGGAAATAAGCAGGCATCTTCACACAAATGTAGTAACCGCTCACCGTTATCATTACGGGAGAATACACCGTATTGGCCGCCCAGATGCCGTTCATCAGTGGATAATATTTCAACTTGAGCGTGTAGATGCCCTGCCAGCACAACAGTGTCCGAGCTTCTTCTGTGGCGAAACAGCTTGTTCGGTTGGCGGTAGAAGTTGTTGTTTACCTAATCATCGCTAGAGTTTATGGACGCGTAGGCAGCGATGACGGATAGACACCTGTTAGTCTCGCGCGACTTCGTAGTTTTGAACAAGCCAGCCAATCGGACCGCACACATCCGGCTACTGATTGGGATCCAATCAACCAGAGCAGCTTTAGCCCGGGGACTCAGGGCAATACCAACACCGACTTTGTCCGTGCTCGAAGCTGCATCGTCACCGGATAGGCGCAATGAGAAAACACTGCTTGCGTCACCTGAAGGGGATCGTAGAGTGAGCACAGAGCTCGAGTCTTGCAGGTGGGTCCCTGATAATCAGCAGCTATCGATCGAGAGAGTCTCCACTGTTCGGGCAACTGCTGGCTGTTGACCGATCTGTAGCAATGTGCGTACGTTGAGGCATGCCAATCTGAGGGAGGATCGAGGGCTCCAAATGGCTTGACCACTTGCTTAGACATGAGCTTGTCGACAGAACAGGAATGACGCTCCACGTTCATATTTGATTTGAAACTGGAAGATGAAAGCCTTTCAAACCATGTTGCGGGAGAGCCAAGTATTCTGAGGTTGAAAACAGGGTGGGATAAAAGTGAAGCTGGAACGGGTCGGTAAGAGTGAAAAGGCGTAAGAGGGTGCATAAGAATGCGTGAAGGTTTGAATAGTAGCATCCAAACCCCTATCCACCCTGCTCGATGCAGCAGATAGGGCACCATTGATTATCCTCTGCGGTGGCCAGAGCATCAAGAAATTGTTTGAGGAAAGAATCATTGTATTGCGTGGGCAGGATACTGTCAGGTTGCCCAGACCTAGACAGGAGAACGATTAGGGTTCTCAACCAAAGCCTTTGGTTCAAAAACCAGACCGTAAGGCAGCGGGTTTGGCTTTGGGCTACAAGGAGCTCGTTTTAAGGAATAAGGTGCCACGCGCATTCCAACCCCCAACCTGGAGGACCAGGAAGCTGAGTTTGTCTGGCCTCTAACCATTGACCAGTCTGGTATGAGTGCCTCTGAATGTGCAAAAGCACCACCCAGCATAGCTCAATGGATATCTGAAGCACACAAATCATCGCACCCCGGTAAGGTCCAGCCTCATTGCGATGGAGAATTGGAAGGCGGGTGTCCAATCGTTGACTTGGTCGAGAGGAATGAAAACCGTCACTTCCGATTCGGCACATTTCGATTCACGTTTTTGCTGCGAACGACTGTGTTACTGATGTAACAGACTGCCTACAAAGTCCAAGCTCTTGAACTGATCATTTGTCATGCTGCTCAGTTTAAAACATTCACACTCTCGACTCACGATGCCAGCATGTATGAAAAAATCGTGCGCATTTTGTTTGACCCATTTTGAACACTTGTACCGCATACTGAATAAGAGCGCTTGCTTACCGAGTAACTGTTTCAATGTTCTCGCTGTCTCGAAACTGAAGTATCTTGGATTCTTGGTATGCACAAATTTTGAATACATTTCATGCTCAACTGCTCTGAGTTACCACAATAGCAATCAGACTTTCCAGGCATCATCCTGCTCGTCCAGCTCCACTCGGAAGATATCTTCATACTTCCGGATCCACAATTGGAATGTCATCAGTAGATCCGTCGAAAGCGAACTCCGAAATCGATGATGCAATAGCTTCCTTAGAATGTCGTGCGGACGGTCTTGTATGTTCAGCTTTTTCGATGACAACTCGATCAGTTGCACTTATGAGCTTTTAACTGCGTTTGCTGCTACTGGGGAGACGACTGCATTTGTTTAAATGAAACTGCCATGGTCCACCAACCTCTCTGTCACCGGAAACTGTTGTCCCCGCCGACTGTTCGCACTCCACGACTGCAACGAGAACACGGAAAACGAGCCAGGAAGGAACTATATACCGAGAAATCTGCTCCATTTAAACGGGGTGCGACACTAGTTTAATCAGGACCACTAAAACTCCTTCGAGCTAGCAATCAACATAGAGGACACTGAATAATACTGTCGAGGGAGGGGTGGTAAAAGAAGGAACCAGTCACGCGAGTTCTAGGAAACGGTATTAGTGGAAATAGGTCTCCGAGATAGCATCCATTACGAAAGACGTAGGCTCGCCAGTCAAAGCAAAGGGTTGCTGCGTGTAAACAAACGTCACGAAATAAGCGGTGACGAAACCAAAACACTCAACTAAGAATTGTACCAAATATATGTCTAGTACGCATCCTCCTAACAGGTTCTAAGATCCAGTGAATGTTGTCCAAATGGTAACTTTTCATCCGGTTTCGTGCCACGCGTTTAGGAACGGCGTGCAATATGTGGTTACTGCGCTGGATGAATGGGAAGTAGTATTATATATGATTCCCGAGAACCCGTTGTGCGAATGGACTGCGACAAGTTATCGCAGTGGAGATCTCGATCCGTTTTCCTATGAACCTCGGCCAGTTCGGTCGCTGGGACTGTATCTGAACTAGATTAGTGTTGGGTGTTAATCACATGAAACTTTGCTCTCCACGACCGGTTAGGTGTTTTTTCTCATTCCACAGGGATGAAACTCGAATGCAACACATGGAGACTGTCGGCTGAAGCCCTTACCCTTACTCCACTCTCTAATTTGTAGTTCCAGGTAGTTGTGGGTGTCAAGAGGTCATTTCAGTCGAATGCATTCCAGTCCTGCTCCATTGCAAACTGTTGCCCCAGCTAGTAATCCACTTGCCGAGGAAGGTGGGTTATCGATCTAGACACGTCTTCTTATGCATTGTGTGGAGCACTTCAAGGCGCAACTGCACCTCTACTGTGTTTCAACTTTTTGCTGAATATCCCTAACACATTGGCCCACAACCTCGCACCCACCAGCACCTACTAGCTCAGATGCGTAGCAACGTTTCCAGGTAGAACAATAGGCTTCCTTCCGATGAACTTCTGTGTAACCAATTTCTCGTACACTGCACATCGCCTACATCATATATGAAAAACAGTCGTTGGACGCCTTAGGATAATTGTCGAGGCATTGACCTCCATCTCATGCCTAATTGTTAACGTGTAGACGCCGAATATGTTACAAATGGTTGGATCTAGCCCTTATGAAGCACCCCTAAACTTTTATATGTCCCCTCGTGGTTATTGTGCTATCTCAGTGGATAGCCACTCGCTGCTCTGACTAATTCACTCATCTAAGTGACTGCATTGTTTCTAATCATTGTCTCCATGTCGCATACTTCACTCACGGTTTTTCCAAGCCATGTACCACCTATACGTGCTTAAACCAGAAGGCTCATCATCTAACTCCCGACGATTGTGTAACGTTACCAGCGTATCGAAGAACCACCGAGGAAATGCTACTAGTGTCCACCAACTGGTGCTTAGAGACAAATCTACCTTCACTTTACTAGTCAAGTCAAAGTCAAAATATGCTTTATGAACGCTCATGGGTTCATTTTCAATAGTTACACCAACACTGCGGATATACTGGATGAGATTATCAATATGTTATACATACATGGGTAGAGAAAATGGGATATAATCGCAACTATCATTGCAACAAGCGCTCGCACAGCGCTGGGTCAATAAGCAAACGTGATAAAGCAGGTAAGAGAGTATTACGAAACGATGAAGTGCGGGAGAATGAAAATTTGAATTCCGAACGCTAAGAAAAGAAAAAAGTGCACTTTCGGAAACAGTGTGCATTGGATGAAATGATCCTTTAGTACACTAGAAGAAAAGTTACTGCAAGCATCAAGATGTCTCTAGCAATGATCAGATCAACTAAATAGTCTCTAGACAAGCCGCTGCGTCTAGTAATGTGCTTTATCGCCTGTATAAGTAATATGTTGTCTTTCGGATGCAATCCAGGGAAGATGACAGGGGAGCAGGATACCAACTGGAGGCTATTCCAAGTGGCCACGAACCCAAATATTCTAGGACTGCGTACTTAAGGCGCCTTAAGTATGAGGACATAAACCGAAAGTTTTCCGACCTTATGGAGGATTTCACAGACATGCATGCACCAAGAAAGGTTCTGGAACACAAAGACGCCGAGATACTTGATAATGGATAATCTAAGTATGAGATTTTCCTCTGCAGTTAGGGTGGAGGAGATATCAATGAAGAGCTGCGATTTATCTCCACGAAGGAAGGGGTATAGTACTTGACTGCATTTAGAAGCACCTAATGTAAACGATCGCCAGATGTTCCAATCATACGCTGAACTAGTGAGAAATCTTGCATAATCGGAGCCGTGCATCCCAGCACAAGTCCGTCAGCATATTTGCATCCTATAAGTGTGGTTTATATAAGGAGACGTTCAGCATGTACTTAAAATTCGGAAGGTGATGACCGCTCCCTCCAGAACATCACTGTTGGCACGTGGAACAGAGGATTTCTTATCGTTTAACTTGGTGTAGTATGATCCGTAAATAGGTCACGCAACAGATTTTATCCACTCGTCTGAACTCTATTTTCGGATAGCAGGTTGAGCAACATTAACCTATCCACGCTTTCAAAAATATTCGAACAATCAAGGAGTTTACATTTCTGGTCTAATGCATATGCTACAGGATGAACACGATGGGACACTGCATCCAATGTAGAGTTCTGGGGTCTTTAAGCAAACTGGTTGATATCATCCGCAGGAGTGACTGTAAAAATCTGCAGCATTAACAGTTTTTCGCGAACTTTCAGAAGCACGAATGCACACACAATTGGGCGATATTTTTGAGGCCCATTTTTGGTACTAGGCTTATTCTGACCGTTCTTCAAATGTCCGGGATCACACCCATAGTGTGATATTGCTTAAAGTGGTATATTAAAGGTAATGTGAGAGAATCAGCACACTCTTACGAAGCTAACGATGAGTGATCATCAGTTCCTTGTGAACGTTGCATTTATCGAGAAGTGCAGCTGGATTTGAGCTAATAAAGGAGGTCAAGAGTGTGAGCTTGATGAGACGGAACTAAAGTCATGAGTTACTTTGTCCACCTTCACTTCACTGCTCTGGCTGCAAACGCTCTTACCACAGAACCATCTCAAAATCCTCCATAGATCACGACAGTTATAATTGCCTAGAACCGCTTCAACATGTAAGTGGTTTAGCCTTTTTATACCGGATGGAACTGCTGAGGTTAGGCTCATGACGCTAGTGATCATCTTGCACTTGTAGGCCCATTCTTCTTTTGAAGTCACTTTATCAGTAGTGATGAAAATCTATCTGTCCTCAGGTAGATCGTTTCAACAGGGCAATACATGCCAAAGCAATCTTTGATGTAGTCCGTAAGATGGTTACATTGAAGCGATAGGTCCCCCTTGTTGAAGCACGACAAATTAATTGAAGAAAACATCGTCTGGAACCACGTGATATTTCCGAAGGAGCAATTTCGCCGTTTGATAATCCTGAAATAACGTCTGGTCAGCGTTAAAAAAATTAGATCTGCTTTATATGACTGGATACAGTTTTAACATACAATCGTCTGAGTTGCTCAAAGGAGCCGGTTTTTGTATAGAAAGCAACAGTCGTTTGGTTGTGAACACAGCGTCCAACTGGGCGTTTTGTCTGGTCGAAACAGTCACTAGGTCTACCAAGCCAAGTGTCTTCAAGAATGTTGTATTCTTCCTATTGATGTCGTTAGCAACAATACAGATAGAATAATCTAATTTAAGCAGTTGCGTTGAAGAAACTTGGTATTTTAAAAATACGGTAACTGACGCAGTTATGTTAGGAGCAATGTGTACGTTTCCAGCGATGAACGATTGAAGGCCACTTAAGAACTTTGATTTTTTTAATTTAATAGCAACTTATGGAAGTCGTTATTATGTAAATATTACGGTTGCTGAATTGCACCAACCTTGATTAACTTAACTTCTAACAGCACCAGCACGAAGCTAAAGCTTTCCAGGTTGACCAGACCTGATGGGAAAATAACCATCAAGTTGAAGAACCATTTTCCACATCAGTATGCAACCGATTTCTTGTAACAAAATGATTCCCAGATTATATATATATATATATATATATATATATATATATATATATATAATTTCAACACTTGACCAATATACAATTGGCAGAGCCACAACACATGATGAACAACAACAAAATACGGAAAAATCAGGTCGTCAGTGTAAGGGTTTAAAAGGTCAACGCATTGTGTGGACTGACATCTTCCAGTTTGCCCAGACCTAGGAAGATGGTTGATTTAAGGGACTCCTACCCGAGCCTTTGGTCATAACGGCCTTACTCGCAAGGCAGCGGGGCGATTCACGAGCACCGTTGACAGTCGGATGGCTCATTCGCCTTTATTGTCTTCGGAAGCACTCAAATGTACGTATGTAACAGTCTACGAATAGACATGGAGCCAACAAAAGCCATGGAACTCAAAGTAAGGCACAGTTATCGTAAAAAGAAAACAACACAACGCAGCGGAATCCATAATTTCGTCAGGGGGCAAGATATTACCCGCTTGCCCAAGCCAGTGGCCAACAAGATTGTTCGTCAGCCCTCTGTTCCTGTTTCGCTCCCTAATGGCATTGAGATCATTGATTCTACCAAGAAGCGAGCGCACATTACTGAAAAGTGACAGTGGGACGCGCTTTGTCGATATAGCAACGACTGAGGCCAGATTACTAACCAGGATGATGCTTTTGTTTTTCCAAGGTGTTCCCTCATAATTTGTTTAGAGGTGTTGCTGACTTCGTGACCATATTCGATGAAACACAATGTTTTCAGTAGATTGACGGAGCAGGAGATGATTGACATTGATGCTAGTTCAGAAAAATAAATTGTCTCAAAGATACAAATAAATATAAATAATGCAGTTGGTAATGCAGACTAGTATTCTAACGAGGAAAGCAGTGGTCTAATTCGAAGGTCCCACTAGGTTGATTTCGGGCTTCCTTCCCTTCGACTGGCCAGTTCGTCTCACCAGGCATCTTAGTGACTGTCTGTACCTTTTTCTTCCCTTCTCTGAATCACGATGAACGCTCAATTACCGGTGGTTAATTCTGTTCTTTCGAAACGGTAACCTTCACTATTATTACGTTGGCTATCTTTGTAGTTAGTTCGATATCCTCCGTTTAATCTACCAGTCTACTCCATTGATAAGGTGCTGGTAGACGCACAGAAACTTGCGTGTGACGCGCATTCTATCGTTATTGTAAATCAATGCTCTGCTTTCTGCACAATTGGTGAAGTAAAATCCGAACCCAAACGAAATGCGCTCTCAGTGATGTGCCGGTTGTGCGTGCTACAACACTCAACTCCAGCGAGAGAGCTTGACGTTTTGACTGGGGATTGCCTTCCTATCATGCTTTTAATTCAGCGTGCAATAGCCAATATCGCCACGTATACTCGCAAACTCCATGTGTGTAACTGTAAGCTGCTCTGTCTGTTGTTCCAGTCACCTTCGGGCATGTCGCTAAAATATTGTCTTTTGCAGAAGTTTTGCTGTGTATCTTATTTCTATATTACGATTCACGTGCCCCGCGCACACGGTTGCTATCATTTCCTTTCAGTTCGGAAAGCAGTTCGGACTCAGTAGTTATCGCGCTTCATCTTCAGACTTTCCTGTTTCTACCTATCATTTAAATTTCGAAATTCTTTTTCCCCCAGCATGTGGCCTTCGCCTACCTCTTGAAGGCGAGCCTCTGTCCACTTGTAATCAAATTATTCTCACCAAGTATCAAAATACGACCAAGCGTTCCCATCACATCTTCTGGACTCACAGAGACCGCATCTTCCGCACTGGCTGCGGCTGCGACCGCTGTGGTTAACGCCGGAGGGGCAATGATCGGATCCACCAGTTCTCTTGCCATCACGGAACGTGGTGGCTTTCCTGTGATGGTTCGCCTGAAACGACTAATTTCGGTGATCGTTATGCACTATTTTGATTTACTGGTAAGTGAAAGTCTTACATTCTTATCCTCCACCGCTTTCCTCACGTTTTCTGTCCTTTATAGCCATCACCACTCAGTTCAAAATCTAACCTGTTCAGGGAATCATCAATTCCTGATTACCTGAAATTTGTTCTATCAACAGCCATCTGCTTCCGACAAATAGGTTTTACCATAATGCATGATTTACGCCATTCTTTCTTTGGTGTTTTCAAAGATACCTGAACAACCGAACTGTTGAATTAAGCTGTTTTTACTGACCCTTCGTACAAAACCAGAAATTTGTTGATTCTGTTATATGCACTCGCCCCTATTGCTCCAGGTAGTATAGACGCAACGAGCTCTGTAAACGCTTCGTAAACATAGAATTATTTCAGCTAGGCTACATGAAATGGAAGAATCAACAAAGCCCTCGCGACGAGGCTAGACTGTGACGTGATGCGGTGGTTTGTGTTACTTTTCGCTTCATAATGATATATTAGTATCTTCGACTTTATATGCGCTACTCCTGCCAGATGTTTCGCCTTATCCAGACTGAGTCACTTGTTGCACCGCCATGACACCCGTTTCTCCATCAAACGGCAAGTTTATTGTGCAACGGTGCGCGCTGTACTATTGTGCAGTTGCGAGACTTCGCCTGTTTGTACCGTGGACATGCGCTGTCTGCCTTTCTTCGAGCACCGTTGCTTTCGGTCCATTGCCACCTTTGTGTGGTGGCTGACATACATAGCCATTGTAGAAGTTAGACAGTGCCTCTTGGATGGAGGCAGCCACTCGCTCGAAGAGCTCGTCTCGCTGCATCATTTGCGGTGGCTTGGACACGTATTTCGCATGAGAAAGCTACCAAAACAATTGGCCTCGGTTGGTTGTTCTCGGCTCCCTGGTTGGTGTTCCAGAATTACAGTTTTGCTGGTTGTAGACTCTGGAACTCATGGTTCAATGCCCACTTTATTGACAGACGTGTATCTCTGTGTGTTGCGTTGATTTCCTTTCCCTCGTGTTGTTGCAGCCCGTGCAATGTAGCACAGTCAATCTCTGATCTGTTACTCAACAGTCAGTTGAAGTGCTTTCGCCAGATCTGCGTTATTTCTGCAGTCTGTGTGCAGGCAGCGTCTGAACTGACATCGATAAATAACTAAATAACATGTTTATTCTCGACTACGGGAGGCACGCCTGAATAGGCATGATCATGGTAAGAGTACAAAAATGTGCTCAGTTAATGTACAATGGAACAATAGGGTTGTCACTTATGTTGATATATGAATGTATGTATGTGGGCATGTAGGCGTGTGTAGCCGTGTTTATGGGATTTGTAAATGCTTTCCTGCACTTTTGATCGTGTTGCCGTTGCTAAGAGATGCTTGATGTTTGTGGACTTGAAGCGGTTGCTCGTCTGAACGATGCTGACCAACGGTCTGTAGGCAAACGAGAGACCAATCAGCTGCTGTCGGTGCAACTTGCTCACGCGTGTACGAACTAAATGGTGGGATCTGGATTGGCTCGGTCTAGATGGAACAAGGCACAGATTTGTCACGAACAACGAAGAAAAACAGCGAGCGGACGGAGCTCGTGCGCTTGTCAGAGAGACGAGGAAAAGCCGAAGTGTCCAAACATGACCCGAGACGGACAACGCAGACGGAGCAGAGGTTGGATTGAAGCGAGTAAAATGTACTGACCAATGAGCACAGACAGACCATGAGTGACACAAATATTGGAGGGTAAGCAGTATGAGACGTCGCGACCAAATGGCACCACTCACTCAAGTGCAGTATAAACGATGCTTTGTTTTAGAAATAACACTGATCGTTGCCCAGACTCTATTTTGATTATTTGTGGGCTACTCTACACTTGACTAGCGACTAGAATGAGACCATGGAAGTCAGCTTTCCGCTAGTTGTAGGATGGCTCCTCTGGATGCGAATATATCAGCCGCAGCTCTAGGCTGGCTAGGAACATTGACGGGCTCCAGGACCTGAACATCATACAGAAGCTGTTGTAAGAATCATTTAGACGCACTGATCTATATCGGACTATTGAGAGCGGGAGGGAGATCCCTTGTTAGGTATGGATTGCGATGCGCAATCCTTACGTGAACCATGATTCCCATTGATGTGATCCTTGATCAGTTCGTACACTGGAACCGTAACTGTTGAGGCAAATGGTTATTGTGTTGCTCGCACGAAAGCACGGCACTCAGCTTTAATGCAACTCGCGGAACCTACCTTGAATTTGCGTGTCGCAATCCATCCACACAGCGAATGAACCAAAATTACCCATCCAATCAGTTATTAATTGTCTTACCAACGTTGCCGGTCGTGGTCCGGTGGCTAAAAGGATATAGGTCTCAGCTGACATCCCAAAGGTCTCGAGTACGTATGTCTTCTATTTAAACAAGTCGGAAATCTGTCGTGGAGTGCACTCTTTTCGAGGAGTACCACTCAAAATCCATATCTCATTAACCAAGACTCATCTTGTTAAGAGTCGCGGTCCTCATACCCAACTGTTTGCGGCTTTTCGATATCACGTATATGCCCGACGAAGCCCGATGTTGTGTACTGTGCGTCGACTGGTCGATGTACTGTGACGCCCTAGCGTCACATATCATCTTAGCAAACTCTAGCTTAATTTCATAGCGTCCGGAAAGAAATTGAATCTCACGCCTGTGTATCCGAAGAAAGTTGACATCACACAGGAGCAGGAAGCAGGATAGACTTATGTGGTTTCGAACCTACGGCAACCAACCCAAACAGGGACTTCATCAGATGCCATAGTCTACACCCATGATCAGTTCACCACGTCTCGTGCGGATTGGGCACCACGGTAGCTCGCGTAGGCCATCTTTGCTTTGAGAGCTGCTTGCAAGTTTCCTTCACAAGAAAAACCGAATATTTGGCAGCAATCCACCGCACTCGTCTGACATTCGTTCGCACTGGAAGCGCGTGTAGCCACTGAATTAGGTATACTGACGTTGAGTGAGTAAGTCGGTTTACCGCTGCTCTTTCACCTCTGGTTTCAAACTAAGCGACGCCTGGTCACAAAAGTGCGCACCCACCCAAACATACGTCTGGTTGATCGTGGTATTATCTGGGCCACACGCTACAATCGACAGCATATAATAATTGTCTCGAGGCCATTTCGAGTATTCGTGTGAATGGATCACGACATACACTCTCAATTTAGACCGTCGTAAACGTTGCAGCGAGTCCCAGTAAATTTGGCCCCTGGGACCGTATCTTAAGCAGATAGTCGATAAGTCGCCCGCCCCTACAATTCACCCCACGACCTGTGTCGTCTTTGTCTGCACTTTTTCGGTGGAGACAGCGGAATTTCGACTTGAACTCAGGGAGAATTAAGTCTCGACTAACTATTTACCGCTACGTCACCGCACTGCTTGTCACCTTGTTCAGAGACATCCCAGATCGTGTCCGAAATGGGGTGGAGTCTTGTTATCCTTTCACATGACCAGCACTCCAAATGGCTTAACATAGATTCTCCGAACGTCTTTTCAAGCGTTTGCCGTAGATCTCGGTGCAATATAGACACCGGTACAAACTTGGGGCACCAAATATAAAGCGAGTTCCCCACCCCATGTGTTTTGAACGGAGAGTGGTAAATGTTTGGAACAGTCTGGGAGAACAAGTCGTGGAGCCCAAATCTGTTCAGCAGTACAACACGTTGTTGGCTTTCCCTCACACCGGAATTCGCCTCAAAAAACGATTACACATTCACAATCGCCTTTTACATGTGCGAGCCTAATTATGCCGTAAGTCAGACATTTTTAAATGCTACATAAGAAATTGAAGGACGATTAGAATACCAACAGGCGGCAGATAGTTTTTATGGCCTTGATTACATTCTGATGGAGTTATACATCATTAATTAACTGTATGCCTGCTCCCACAATACATGATGCTCGAACTAGATTTCCAACCCGCACTGAATAGCTCGAGTGACCACTACACTTATTGACCATCATTATCATCATTACAGATTAGTTAAAGATCAGAAAACGCTTAACCTATTGTGCCGCATTATAAAGCTATATGAAAATACGAATTACAAAATGTTGTAGAATGCAAAAAGATCAAAAGGTAACATACAGCTTAGTAACGTCTAATCCTTCAAAACCAAGACCGTAATTGGAAGTCGAAGATAAGCCGCATGGGAATAGACAGAGAAGCTCACAACACACGCTACTGAACCCGGCTCTTCGCCATGTCGAAAGTTTATCCAAACAGACACGTTTATCTTACTTGGGAACACTGCCCAGCACTTAGCACCCACTAAACGACTCCAAGTTCGAAGTGAATGCCATCACTTTTATTGTCTAAGTAATTTCATGGCCTCCTTTTCTTCGATCCACACTTCCAGCGGGCAAACAGCAGACGTTGCGTAAGTCCTTGTGCTGGCATGCGCAACACGTGGCCCAGCCATGGGAGCCCAGTGCGTGAAATAACCGTGCTGCGTGGTTCGCACACTCTTTCTGAACCAAATACGAGGTGCCTAACATTCTCATTGCTTACTCATTGTTCCCAACAGACATGAACTAAGGTGCGAAGGCAGCGACGGTGGAAACTAACTGTCCTTTATATACATACTTGATAGGCCAGGTTTCGCAACCGCATGAGGATCGAACAGACGGATGTCTTGTTAACTCGGCTTTTCATGGCGACTGTGATGTCACCCCAGCACTACAGATGGCGAAGATTGGCAAAAGTGCCTCGAACTTTTGCGGTAAAGTTCCTCATCCCACCCTCCATTCCACTGGCGCTGAGATAGCTACCTAGATACCCAAATTTTTCGGCGACTTCCAGCTGATTACAACCAAGAGCCCCTGCCAATCTTTGAGAACTTTGCATTTTAGAGGCTGAAAAGCATAGACGGCAACGATTGATAGCCAGTGGTAATTTGTCCAGTGCTGCTTTCCACGTTTGCGAGCTGTCACCGATAATGAAAAGGTCGTCGGCGTACTCCAAGTCAAAAAGTCGGTCATCTGGGAGCAGCTTCACAATTTATTCGTTGTGTCCGGTGAACGCAGTTTCCATGACCTCGTCGATGGGCAAGCTGCTCTCACGGCGCTGTATATGTTGAAGAGCAGCGACTGTTTTCCATAAACCCTCACTCTACCCGAACTATGCGCGTACAGCGCTCTGACAATGTCCATGTATCTCTCAGGCACACGTTTCCTGAGTAGACAGTTCAAGAAGACACATCGATCCACCGAATCGAAGGCAACTTTAACGTCGAAGAGCATGACTACGGCGGGTCCTTAATAAATATGGCGCTGTTCCAACAACTGGCGTAAAGTTAGGATGTGGTCAATACATATCCGACTTCGACGAAACCCGGCTTGCTCCTCACGATGTTGGCTGCCACAGGTGCCAGCAAGTATATGAAGAATGACCGACGCAATCGTTATCATACTGATCCGTATATGAGTGCCGCATTCCGAACATGAGCCTCCATGGGTTTTAGGACTATAACTGAGCGACTCCAGTCTGTTGGGACGGTTTCCTGCTCCTGCAGTTTTATTTTAAGTTGTATAAGTCATCCACGAGAGCAGGCCCCACGAATTTGCTGAGAGCTGGAAGTACTCTGTCTGCTACCGCTGCATTATTCGATTTTAACAGTCTGATCTCACATGCGATTTCTTAGTATGGGAGGCCGAATCAATGGGGACGCCCCAGAGGAAACTGCCTCGTTGGTCGCTGGCGAAGCTAGCAACTCCGACTGACTAAGCTGCTTTTCAAATTGTTCGGAACAACGCTCTAGGCGATTTGCCAAACTGTGGACTGATTGTTCATTCTCGTCGCATATTGTATCGTTACCACCCGTTTTGTTACCAGACGAAATAACGCACGATGATTATCAAGGACCGCGGCCACCTCCATTTCCGATGAGAGCACCAGGCTTAGCGAGTTCTCTTCAGGCTAGCACGCAGTTTTACTCTGACGTCTTTGCGAGTCTCGTTGTGTTCACCCCCAGCTGCTATGTGTCGGCGAACATCCAAAGTTTCAGAGATTGCCTTGCGACCTATTTTTCAGGTTGGCTATTTGACTTGCAACCTGAAGACTTGCTTGCAGCTAATGACGTCTGGCGGTTATGCGACTGGTGATCTCCAAATCTCTCCAATGAGCGCTTCCTCAAGCTTGCATTTCACCGTACTTTGATACGCATGAAGAACATCTGGTTTCGTCACTTGATTATTATGGGTGCACCCACAGCGCCGTTTCGGACCTCGGACCAAACGCACCTACAGATCGGCGCATACAAGTGCGTGGTCGCAGTCCACGCTCGTGCTCTAAATCGAGCGACATTTTCAGTCACAGCCTCTGGCTGGGTTGCCGAACTACCTCTTCGTGGTGCCACCTGGGTGTCTCGGGTGTCTCCGTTCCTGCAAAATGTACGGCGACTGTGTCTCATTTCGGTGGAGCATTGTACTCCATCAATTGTGCTGCTTTCATCTGTAGTATTGGGCCCATGTTTGTTGATCTACCAAACAAAAGACGCATTAACTGACCATTCAGCCAGCGACTCCCATTGGGCGCGATTGCCTGAATTCGACCCGCTGTCTTGCGGGCAGGCTATTTAGCCAAAGGCTCGAGGTGAGGTCCCCTAAGTCAACTCTCTACTTCGACTTGGGCAACTGGGTAGTTTCACGCACTCTCACAAAACCATGGACTATACTACAACGTGCTCAGCAGCTACGGTTTCTGCTTCTTACATTTACGCGACTTCATCACACGCCAATTGTTTGTTTGCTAACAATCCTTATTTTCTGTTACCGGATTCATGTGTTCAGCAATCTGGTTTTGATTCCGGTTGTGCAGCGAACCATGGAGTTCAACCTATAGCTCTCCTTCGACCCCGATCCTCGTTCCGTCTGGCGTACTTCAAAGTTCGGACACTCATGCAGATTGGACAGCAAGCCGGTCTGGCGCGCACCCTAGGGTTCCTCGATATTGATGTCTGCTGCCTTTTAGAAACGCGATTGCAAGATCTCGGCACTGTTCTTACATTGACATCCCCACTGACCACCACGTCAGATATCACCTGCGTTTTCCTGGGGATCCAGAAGCATCCTCAGCGGGTTTGGCTGGGATAGGTATAGCAGTAAGTGACAAGACCGAAGCGACACTACTGGACTGGTTCCCGATTTAACAGTCGACTGTGTGTAGTTCGACTTTGGGGTTCATGTCGAATCAACAAGCGCCGCGATGAGAGACGCAACTTGGAAACATTATAGTGTTGCTCATCCCAACACTGGCACCCCAAGACCGCGGTTTCGTCCTGTTTGGAACTCATCAGTTGGAGATAGCCTGAGTTGGGCTGGAACTCAGAGCCTAGTGGTTCATGGTTGACGCCATAAGCACAATGCCACTGAGCTCTGCGAGCAACGCTTGGTACAGCGGAGACGAATTCAAAATTGGACTTGGAGAATCCGCTGGTGGTTGGTGCTTATGGTGGTGCTTATGGCGTCAACCATGAGCCAATAGGCTCTGAGTTCCAGCCCAACTCAGGCTATCTCCAACTGATGAGTCCCAAACAGAACGCAACCGCGGTCTTGGGGTGCCAGTGTTGGGATGAGCAACACTATAATGTTTCCATTTTACATACGGTCTTTGTGATCGGAATGACCGACGTCCACCCCAAGTGAACCGAGGTCTCGATAGAGGTTGCTTGTAGCAACCCAACCACCAGCGGATTCTCCAAGCCCAATTTTCAGAGACCCAACTTGTTTGTGATCTCCGTGTACGCTCCACATGACTGCAGTGGCGTCTCGGTCAAGGACGACTTCTATCCGGAGCTACATCAGCTAATGACTAGTGCTGAAAAGTCGGATGCCGTTGTCTTTGCTGGGGATTTTAATGCACGGGTTAGCCGCCTGTTACCATACGAACGCCACCTTGGTGGTCACCACGCGCTTGATGAGGAGCGCACTGATAAGGGTGAGTGGCTTCTCACATTGTGCGAAGACAACTGTGTTTCTCTCGAGCACTAACTTCAGGCGTACGAAGAAGCGTTCCGCAACGTGGCGCCCCCTTCGCCAACACAACCGTGGTCTCAAATTGATCACATGGCAATTAGCTTCAGATGGCGTGGTAGCGTACTGGACTGCAAGTCCTTTTGGTCTACCTTCGTTGACTCAGATCATGCACTGGTCTGCACGAAAATCTGCATGTGTTTTGTAGGTCCCGAAACACGAAGCACCGCACGATTGATGTAAACAGATTAACTGATTCCTCTGTCCAGGTGAGTAATCAGTCTTCACTAGCATACACACACAGTTGCAATCCACCGCAAGACATAGAGCAACACTGGACTTGTATAGAAAAAGCGATGACCATTTCCGGACGGTCCAACTGCGACCTAGCTCGACGCTCCTTAAAGGCTTGGATCTCTGCTGGTTCTCTGGAACTGTTCGACCGCCGCAAAGATATCCCGGTGGAATCAGATTGCAACGAGCGGCCCCGTTCTGCCAACCGGCTGCTCAAGCAATGCCTACGCAAGGATCGCGAGATATGGTGGTCTGAGCGTGTTTTGGATCTGGAGATTGCTGCCCTCTCTGGCAACACTCGCAAGCTTTTCCAATTCATTCGGTCCAGTGGCCTCAGGACGCCTGGTGTCAGTGAGATTATTTGCGAGGTGGATGAGTTTCCGATCACCAACCAACAGAGGCACATGGACCGCTGGGTCGAGCACTTTCACTCGCAGTGCAACTGGTTTCCACCGTCCAACAGTACATGCAGTACACCTTGTTGTCCACCCTGGCTCGTCGCAGTGAATCCACTCAGCGGAACCGAAGTCTGAGAGGATTGTTGTGTTCTCCGAGCTAGGCGATTTTGTTGCAGACGTTTCGTTGCCAAACTAGGCGATTTCCTCAGTGCGGCTATAGAGATTTGATTCGCATCGTCTCGTAAGCAACTGTCAGATCCAAGTGACTATTGCTCGTCTCCTACTTTAAATGTATCTTCGATTCGCTCACATGGGTCGACAAAGTGGCCACATCTACGCCCTGTCGATCTGGTACTTATTTTTGAGCTTACTTGCGGAGCTTCATACACCCCTTAGAGTTGTAGATGCTTGTTGATTGAGTTTTGTCCCGGAAGCTGGGCCTCGAGGAACTCACGCGCTCTGCGGTTCTTTGCTCTTCCAAGTATCTTTTCGTTCCCCAGATCGAACTGATGGCCTTCGGTATGCATATGTACTGACATTAGTGATCTTTCATAAGGGCGGCGCATTGGCCTTGTGCCAACTTTCCTCCCTGTCTGGCCTACGTAGTACTTGTCGCGATTTTTTGCGGAAACTTTTGTAACTCACACCTGATGTTTCTTCTCTACTCAGTTGGTCTTTTGCCCTGAAAAGTGTACCTCGAATAGTTTCCGTTTCTTCACGTGCAACGTTGATCCTGTGGGCCATTAAAAGCCTCGGTGTTATCTCAGAAATCCCATTAATGTTAGGTAGGACGAACATTTACCATTCAGTTGCGTTTGCGGAAGCGGGCGATGGTTGATTTTTCGACTTCAGGCAGCGTAGAATAAAACTCTTAGGGTAAGAATTCCTCTGGAATATGTTAACTAGGTGGTCTTCCTCCGCGTTCCTCAGCTGCAGTTTGTCAGAGTGTGTTTGGTCCTGTATTTAAAAGTGTCCTCATACCACTGCGCCTCGAGATTTGACGCTTGAAGCGGTTCAAGTCTGCGGACTCAGAATGAATTCCTCCGGAGCTTTCACTGTTCCCATGTTCACTCTCGAAGGTGCGCAACTTGAACAGGTAGATAGTTTCGTCTACCTTGGGAGTTGTGTTTCTGCTGACGGCACTAAGAGCAAAGAAGTTTCTCTTCGCATCGCTAAAGCCCGATCAGCATTTTTCAATCTGACGCACTTTTGGCGCTGTCTCACCGTTTCATTCTCGCTACTTTGCCGCGTTTACAGCGCATCTGTTTGTTCAGTATTGTTGCAACCGGAATCATTGGAAGAATTGTGTACAGAATTGTCTAGCTAATAATCTAGGACTAATTACCAACACGTTAATTGCTAAATGCTGTCCTCGAGTATTTATGCGGAAGCACAGTCGAATCCGTGAAATGAAAGTTGCTGTACCTACTGTACCTAAGGAAAAGGTATGCCTAGAGCTGCCCTTTAAGGGTGTCATTGCTTTTTTGAGGACTTCAAGACGTCTGATTTCCGCCACACAGAGCTCTTCCTGTGCTACGGAAGTTGTAGCCGTCGACCGGACTCATAAGCTACCGTTGCCTCCACTAAAGAAAATTCAGCTTATTCGGGCCAACTCCCACTGCGTATTTCAATTCGTAGGTATTTGCGGAGATAGTTACGTAGCCAGAACCAATAGAACACTGAGTTTTGAATAAAAGAGCATGTACCAAGTGGGTTCATTGTGTGATTATTCAGCAAACAAGCCCAAATCAGACTACATGTGTACTCAGACAGCCAGAATCTTTGTTCGACAGACACTTATTGACATCGGGTCACGGAATTGAGGTCCACAAGGCGTTTAGGATCCTGCTTCACTATAACAATTCCCGGCTCCGGTTTGCCGAGGCTGTTCCCATTAATCGGATTAAGCCAGTGCTTTGTGTGCAAAAACAATTATTGGTCAGCCTCAGACTGCCCTGGTTGTAGAAGAAAGACACCCACTTTTTCTCTCGTATATTAGTATTTATGTCTGTACCCACCAACTGTTGTATGCGATTACCGATTATCGTTATCGGCACTGATAAGGCGATAACAAATGCATGCCTACGCCGAACTTCGTCTTCTAATTGTGGTTTACAAGTTACTAAAGGGAAATAACTGTTTTAGATTACGATTAAGTCTATACTAGAAGACAAGCAACTATTGTAGCGAGATGGGGGAAAGCGGGGAGTTGACGGGTTGGAAACAGGGGAGATCAAAGTGAAGTTGTAACAGGGAGACAAGGATGAAAAAGCATAAGACGGAAATGCTTGAGCAGTAGTATTCTCGCCTCTATCTACTCTGCTCGATGCAGCAGAGAGGAGGCCGATTGATTATCCTCTGCGACGGTTAGAGCACCAGGAAGAGAGAAGTTTATTATAATTTGTTTTGTTTTTGCAGAGGGCTGTCAGATTGTCCAAGCCTTGACCGCAAGATTAGTATTATCAGCCAAAGCTTTTGGTTCAAAAACCTGGCCCCAATTCAGCGGGGTTTCTTACTGGGCTCCAGTGAGTCCGTTTTCTGGCGTAAGGAAGCATCCTCACTCCAACCCTCAATCTTGAAGGCTAGGATGGTGAATTGGTCTGCCCTCCAACCACTGACTAACCTGGTATGAGTAACTCTGGAGGTGCGGAAAGTACAGCGCATCATAGCCCGATGGATCATTGAGGCACGCAAACCATTCCACCTGTTAACGTCCTGTGCCGTCATAATAGAAGCCTACCTCTTCCAGGGATCTGTCTTCGTTACAAAACAGACCGCATGCCAAGTAATCCTACATCTTTTGGGGTGGCGTTTCTCACTTATCTTAACACACACACTCATATCATTAAACACGTCTGTGTTCAGAGGCTTGGCGCCCTTTATCAAATGCTATGCAAGAATAAGTGGCTCGATCCTCGTCAATCGCTGTGAAAATAGTAACTGTTACTAGTCGTTTCATCACTTCTACAGACTTATAGGACCTGCACCATGTACTATCGTTGTTAACGAGTGGACGTTACTGTTACTTGCCCAGTTATATTCACATGCTGTGCCGTCACTCACCAGTATGCAGCATACGTGTGGCTAGCTGTTACTGCGGCCATCATTATCAACTACACAAAAATGCTTCATGTGATTGGTGTCTCGCTGAACTCTGCTGTGTTTTTCAACCGAGCTCTCGTGGCGAACCCTTTTTCCATCGTTTCGTGGCTCAGTCTTATGAACCACGAGCTAAAGCATATTGCTCGCAACTAGAACTCTTCTTTTGCGAATTGAGTAGCCTGGGAGTTTCATATGCTCGCTTAACTTCGTTTTCCGTGTTCTTTGTACTCTGTGCTTCGTTCCTCCTAAATTACAAGCTGCGTCCCTTCATTCTAATTTCACACGTGACTACCACAAATATTTACCCTAATGCCTAACGTCAAGTTCCATCGATTGTAAATTGATAATATCAAGACAAATGCGAACTTGATCTACCACCGGTCCTCTAACCAACATACCGAAAGCAAGTTTGTTTCATTCACAGAGCCTCTTAAAATCGCCCTTTGTCCCCCAGTTCGCAGGCTTCTGGATATCGCACGGTTTTTCTTCCTATCAAGTGTTTTGGTTTTACCACAGTAGGCGATTTCACTGGACGCTCGCATTCGTTTCGACCGCAACATCCTAAACCTACTTCTGATCAAGCGCCTAAAGATCGATCGATAAGCGTACTGCATGGATAGGGCACTTACAATGTAGACCAGTGCCATTGCTAAGGTTGCGTTTCCTTCCAATGTGGTTCAAGTAGTGTATGAAGGCTTTCAGTGCTAGGTTCCAGGAGAAGCTTCATTTACTGAAGCAATAACTGAGAAAGGTGGAAGATTTACTCATTCTTTGCTTTATCGGATCACGTGGACCCACCTAAGTTATAAACATCTCGATTCTGCCTTTTATGATATCCTTATCTAGATATCCCCGGTGTGGTTGCGCTTGGTGTGCATATTGACAAGGCGCTTACCTGTCTAACACCGTCCACCTGGATTGCTGGTTCCAGGAGACTATGTGTCGTTGCTGGGGTGACGGGGTGCACGGTCATCATAGCCGTGCTTGGCTTAAAAAGTAGTTTCATTCAGTGTGAAGCGGGCTACGACCCAGCCATCGCCTTGTTTACGTCTGATACGCATGATTCCCTACATAGCTAGACAACAGTGATGCTGCTGTGCCTGTTGAAGGAGTGTGGGCATGCTCCGTTGATGAAACGTGGCTCCCATCCACATATCTCTCGGTCTTATTCCTTCTGGTTTACATTGGATATCGGGTGTGTGGATGGAAGTATGGGTGGTGTAGCGCAAGCTACCTATGGTCCCTTTGTAGGCGCAGGCATCATGTGACTTTCCCTGTGGAGGCCATAGTGAGACAAATCCGAAACCGGATGCCGCCAACCATCTAACTAAGTGTACCTGATGGTCAACTTACCAAAGGTCATTTCTTTACACAACATGGCCTCATCACCTTTCAACGCCTTGTCCACCTATGGAGCTTGCAACCAACCAGCTTATCTAACAAGAGCATTATGTCGGTGTAGCTGTTTGCGTCGAAAGCATGGACACTATGTGTTGAAGACCAGCTGTCTGTAATAGCCATTTCTTCCGTCACGTCGCTCTACTTTGACGGCCCGTAGCCTAGAGGTACCGAGCTTGTCTCGTTATTTTGTGGCACGGGTTCGAATCTGCGTAGGAGTGGGCACCCTTGCGGTATACTCAACCCTCGTGCGACTGGTGATGGTCGCACACCAGCGAAACGCCGTTACGGCATACAGCTGACACATATTATTCATATTATGTATGTGAGAGAACAAAATGGGAACTGCTGTTTTGCCGGTTGGCGACAGCTTTGCTCTGCACTGAGTTATCGTTTACATTTGAACCACTTATTTAAACCATCTACCTCGTATATCTATCGGCCAGTTATCCCGAGTGCCTTGTTAGTAGCACAGCACAGCTCAGAGACATGAGACCTCTGACCACCAACTTAGGTCGCACGCATCGTCTTTTTTAACGCCAATGATTGTCTCGGGTCTAACCTGGCCATATTTCGGTCTACGTTTCCTACCTGTACTCTTTTCGGTCACAAATCGCCACGCTTTTTTTGCGTGCTAAGTTCAGTTCGATTATTGGATCACATTTAACCAACTTGTGCGGTGTTCTCTGCTCTACTTGGCGAAGGGGGCCAATGGTAGCCTCCATGTTTTACGTAGCCTTATACCTGGCTCTTTTCCTTCTCTTCAAATGGTTGAACTTGTTCGAACATTTCGAAACTGTCAGTAGTTTTTGTGTCATTCAAAGCACTGGCACGGAATTCATGTAGCTGTCTCAGCCATCTCAGTACTATTCTTCTGCTCTGTTTGTACATTTAGTGTCACTGATTTGCCAATTCTAGAGGCCTTTGCACTCTCTTAGTGCAGCACGTTTCAGTCGTACTCGGGTTGAGTCGTTCCAGCTGTTTTCTCTTATTTACGAGAAATTCAAACTACCATCATCAGGTTCATACTATCCGCCTGATTCGTCAATGTGCTACCGGTCCGTTCAGCAACAATTATCGTATGATTCGACTAAGCAGCGATGTTGCTGTTTAAATCTTGGTCCCAGATACCGTAAACGTTTTTCAGTAACCTGTACTCACGTAATCAACTTACATGAGTATTGAGCTTATTAAGTCGAGTGTTTGGAGCTAGTTACCCTTACCTTTACTAACTGATCCCATGATGATGTGTGGGTTTATACGCCACACTTGTTTCTGTTTGGCCTGTATGCATCTAACTAACCTTCAGCTTCTACTCTTTTGGCGGGAACCGGTGCCATATCTTAACCTGCTCATTATCAGTCGTTTCGTTAGCATTATCTGTGCTCCTGGTAGCCAATTGATTTCCCTCCCGACTTTCACTACGTTGTCTGTGATTACCGTCTTACTTTGCTTGTAGATTACTGAGTGTGAAATTTATCTATCTCTCCTGATTCGACTTTTGGATGTCGATAAAATCATCTGGCAGCGTGCGTTGGCCTTGGAGATATTGCAGAAAATTTGCGCGCAACCTAGTTTGATACGGTGAGTTCGTGTTCAGCGCTTGTTTATCCTTAGTCCTTCGACAACGTTTTTGTTGAACAAAGAAAAGTCTCGTTTGTCGCTGCACCTCCTATGGGGAGCCGGAACAGTCGGGGAATTTACGTTGTGCTGAGCTTCTGCCCAGCGGTTAATATCGGATCTCACCACTTGCGCCATTGCATGTCTCGCTTTACTTGCCTTTTGTTTACACAACACACCATCATCAGCAAGCTACTCAATTTCTAGGCGTCCAAAACACCCCAGCTATTGTGCCGCAGTACGATGTAGTAAGATATTCAAAGAAAGAAAATGCAAGACATCAACTAGTAAATGGTAAACGATAGAAACAAGTGCTATTATCTTTTTTTGTTAATATCCATCGGTACTAAGACCGTGGTTGGAAGGGAAGCTAAGCTGGATAAGTCGGCATAGAGAAACACACAACACACACGTCGCTAATTCCCCATGTCATTAGATGCATCCAAAGGTGTCCATCGCTTTTCGGACCCGAATCTGGTATTTGAAGCGCCCCCAACCGACGCAAACTTCGAAGCTACGTCCTTCATTTCTTTTGGCGAAATCATCAGCTGGCCTCCTCTTCTTCCATCCAGATGCTGGTCGCTCAAACAATGCACGTCGCCGCACTCGGTGTGCTGAAATTTTTCAAACAGACATAACATTCGGAACGGTCATTGTGACCGCTTTGCGTTGTTTATGTACATAGCTTTTAGAGTTGTTAGCAATTTCATAACTTTTAGTATTTCTAGCTGTACTTGATTACTGGGAAGTTTCACCTCTGTATGTATACATATATTATAGTTTTCCAGAAAAATAGTTGTGTTATTACTACCAAGAAAGCCTGTAGGTGGTCACAATGACCGTATTCCTCTCGGTGGAGAACAGCTTTTGAGGTTTCACGAGAACTTAGGCTGTTGATCATAGCGAGTCTGGAGACGAGAATGAATATGATGTTGACGATGAATTCACCATGCAGGAGTCCGCAGAAGACCACAGCATCTCTAATAGTCAAAGTTCTAACAATGACACCCCACATGAGGACAGTAGTGACTGCGAAAATAATGAAAGTATACCGGCTGCTTCTGCATCTTTCATTGTAGTTCACATATCAAAAGAAGGTACCTCGTGGCCTCCAGTAGAGTTCCAAGCAACTACTGTTGGTAGGATTGCAACACAGAATGTTTTCAGGGCAAGACGAGGACCAATTGCCTAAGCTAAGAAATGTGTGAAATATGGTGAGCTCTCGAGTGCTTTCGACATTATATTTACATCCCAGATATTGAAACCATTTCAAGTCTGTTCTGAAGCTGAGGCCAAGGGCGTTTTTGGTGCCAGTCGTCAGTGAAACTCAAGTGTTCCTGAACTGCATGCTTTTACTGAGCTACTTTACATCAGAGGCTTTATGGTCTTGAAGATCATGCCACTGAATATACTGTGATGCGGTAATACGGATCGCCTGTTTTGTGGGAAACAAATGACATGAAGGGATTCAAAGTAATAATGAGTTCCCTTAGTTTTTTATGCGAACTGCCAGAGGTCAAGGACTGCAGACTGACAAACTTACTTTCATATTTAAATTCCGGAATGCATTTATTCACGACAGTGCTGTGTACCATCGCAAAGCCTCATTGTCGACGTTTAAATGTTTATCACCAAAACCCGCTGTCGTTTTCTTGAGTACATGACCAACAAACCTGATAATTTCGACATCAAGTTTTGCATTCTAATCTAATTGGACAGCAATTATCTCGTGAATGGGTTTCCATACTTTGGAAACGCCGAATCTCAGCCAAGTGGAGAAAGTGTTTCAAGGAACGTGCTATGTAGTCTTAGGTCGCTGTTCATTGGAAAAGGTTACGATGTCCCATGTGACAAGTTCTTCACATCTGCAGCACTGGGAGTATTACTCTCCAACAAAAATACACGGGTGGGAGAAAGTGTCGGAGTTACTAGAAATGTCAGCGAGTTTGAAGCAATGCATTAGTGAGTTGTTCAGGTCAGTTAGTATGGAGAATGAAAACAAGCACATACTGACATCGTACCCGCGTAAAATTAATACAAATGTTTTGACTTTCATTTCCTTGCACACAGTAACTATTTCTTTCAAGACTCTAAAATGAAGAAGTCTGAGACTGCATTGTTCTACAAAAATGAAGTATGAGGTAAATGTACTTGACCAAGAGCACTCAATCTCAGTTCATCATCCGGACGATTGCCAGTCCAAGTATTCTTCAGCGTGCTGGATTTCGCCGATATTAATTCCCGGATAGTTCATAATAGTGTCTGAAAATATGATATCCCGACTGTCGTATCTGATAGGTCTTGCGGAAGAACGTGGCAATTGGACTTACGCCGAACAACCCAGCCCAGCAGGAAAGTCTTGTCACATGTAAAAGTCCAATGTAAAGTCGACAATCAAAGGAAAAAGGGAAAAAATAGCTTGGGACTGATGTGGACAAATTGAGATATTTGATTCAGGCATTTCCATTTACAAATGTGATTATAGCACGAAGAAACATCATTTCACCAGAATCTACTGAATTCACCAATTGCACATACTCTTAAACTTTTTAAACACAATTAATAAAGTAAACTAGTTACATAGCAAAGACAATCAGAATGCGATGTTAACGGCGAAAAGTCAAGGCGGTTGAAGGCCATTACGCGCACGTGGCCCGTACCGAGCAAAACGTAACCAATGACGGTTGCGAAACAATTTCTTTCCTCTCCAGGCATGTGCAATTATGATTCAAGTTGATATTAGAATAACAAGCTGTTTCTAGCCTAGCACAATTATGCCGCGTCGGGTTTGTGGGGTGTCGTTTTCAGTGGCCAAATTTGAATATCACCATAGAGCAAATAGCCTAAAGTCGGCTGACTGGTCTATGGCGATAGCAAAGTCAAATTTCGCATCGGCGCCTTCTGTTTACATAGCTCTGGCTTCAGTCTTCTGGTCGCGATAGCTTCCGCGGTTGTCAGCAAATGCTTACTGGGTCCCTTAGAGACACGTTTTGGCACAATATAAAGCGTCTTGAAAGAGTTCTTAGGTTGAACACAGTGTGCACTGTTCACAAGATGTTCCATCTTTTAGCTTCGGACGGTCTTAACAGTACAATGTCGTAGAGAGCCAAAGCAATGCTCCGCTATCCGCTTGGCTAACGGAACTACCTCTTCGTGGTGCCACCTGGGTGTCTCGGGCGTCTCCGTTCCTGCGAAGCGTTCGGCGACAGTGCCGCATTTCGGTGGCGCATCGTACGCCAGCAATTGTGTTCATTTCATCTGGAGTATTGCGCCCATGTTTATTGGTCTACCAAACAGAAGACTATGAACTGAACATTCAATCCGTGACTCCCATTGAGCGCGATTGACTGAATTCGATCCGCTGTCTTGCGGCATGCTGTTTAGCCAAAGGCTCGAGGTGGGGTCCCCTAAGTCAACTCTCTACTTCGACTTGGGCAACCGGGTAGTTTCACGCCCTCTCACAAAACCATGGACTGTTTTACGACGTGCTCAGCGGCTACGGTTTCTGCTTCTTACATTCACGCGACTTCATCACACGCCAATTGTTTGTTTGCTAACAATCCTTATTTTCTGTTACCCGATTCATGTGTTCAGCAATCTGGTTTTGATTCCGGTTGCGCAGCGAACCATGGAGTTCAACCTATAGCTCTCCTTCGACCCCGATCCTCGTTCCGTCTGGCGTACTTCAACGTTCGGACACTCATGCAGATTGGACAGCAAGCCGGTCTAGCGCGCACCCTAGGGTCCCTCGATATTGATGTTTGCTGCCTTTTAGAAACGCGATTGCAAGATCCCAGCACTGTTCTAACATTGACATCCCCCACTGACCACGACGTCAGATATCACCTGCGTTTTTCTGGGGATCCAGAAGCAGCCTCAGCGGGTTTGGCTGGGATAGGTATAGCAGTAAGTGACAAGACCGAAGCGGCACTGCTGGACTGGTTCCTGATTAACAGTCGACTGTGTGCAGTTCGGTTTTGCGGGTTCATGTGGAATCAACAAGCGCCGCAAAGGAGACGCAACTTATTTGTGATCTCTGTGTACGCTCCACATAACTGAAGTGGCGTCTCGGTCAAGTACGGCTTCTATCCGGGGCTACGTCAGCTAAGGACTAGCGCTGCAACGTCGGATACTGTTTTCTTTGCTGGGGATTTTTATGTACGGATCGGCTGCCTGTTACCATACGAACGCCACCTTGGTAGTCAGCACGCGCCTGATGAGGAGCGCACTGATAAGGGTGAGTGGATTCTCATACTGTGCGAAGACAACTGTGCTTCTTTTGAGCACTAACTTCAGGCGTACGAAGAAGCGTTCCGCAACGTGGCGTCCCCCTTCGCCAACACAACCGTGGTCTCAAATTGATCACATGGCAGTTAGCTTCGGATGGCATGACCACTTACTGGACTGTAAGTCCTTTTGGTCTACCTTCTTTGACTCAGATCATGCACTTGTCTGCACAAAAATCTGCATGTGTTTTGTAGGTCCCGAAACACGAAGCACCGCAAGATTGATGTAAACAGATTAACTGATTTCTCTGTCCAGGTGAGTAATCAGTCTTCACTGGCATACACACACAGTTGCAATCCATCGCAAGATGTGGAGCAACACTGGACTTGTATACAGAAAACGATGACCATTTCCGGTCGGTCCAACTGCGGCCTAGCTCGACGCTCCTTAAAGGCTTGGATCTCTGCTCATTCTCTGGAGCTGTTCGACCGCCGCAAAGATATCCCGGTGGAATCAGATTGCAACGAGCGGTGCCGTTCTGCCAACCGGCTGCTCAAGCAAAGCCTACGCAAGGATCGCGAGATATGGTGGTCTGAGCGTGCTTTAGATCTGGAGACTGCTGCCCTCTCTGGCAACACTCGCAAGCTTTCCCAACTCATTCGGTCCAGTGGCCTCAGGAAGCCTGGTGTCAGTGAGATTATTTGCGAGGTGGATGAGTTTCCGATCACCAACCAACAGAGGCACATGGACCGCTGGGTCGAGCACTTCCACTCGCAATGCAACTGGTTTCCACCGTCCAACAGTACATGCAGTACACCTTGTTGTCCACCCTGGCTCGTCGCAGTGAATCCACTCAGCGGAACCGAAGTCTGAGAGGATTGTTGTGTTCTCCGAGCTGGGCGATTTTGTTGCAGACGTTTCGTTGCCAAACTAGGCAACTTCCTCAGTGCGGCTATAGAGATCTGATTCGCAGCGTCTCGTAAGCAACTGTCAGAACCAAGTGACTATTGATCGTCTCGTGCTTTGAATGTATCTTCGATTCGCTCACATGGGTTGGCCAAGTGGCCACATCTACGCCCTGTCGATCTGGCACTTACTTTTGAGCTCACTTGCAGAGCTTCCTACACCCCTTCGAGTTGTAGATGCTTGTTGATTGAGTTCTGGCCCGAATGCCAGGCCTCAAGGAACTCACGCGCTCTGCGGTTCTTTGCTCTTCCAAGTATCTTGTCGTTCCCCAGATCGAGCTGATGGTCTTCGGCATGCATATGTACTGACATTAGTGATTTTTCATCATGGCGGCGCATGGCCAGACTGTGTTCATGCAGTCTTGCGCCAAATTTCCTCTCTGTCTGGCCCACGTAGTACTTGTCGCGATTTTTGCAGAACTTTTTGTAACTCACACCTGATGTTTCTTCTCTACCCAGTTGGTCTTTTGCCCTGAAAAGTCTACCTCGAATAGTTTCCGTTTCTTCATGTGCAACGTTGATCCTGTTGGCCGTTAAAATCCCCGCTGCTATCTCATAAATCCCATTAATGTTAGGTAGGACGAACATTTACCTTTCAGTTGCGTTTGCGGAAGCGGGCGGTTGTTGATTTTTCGACTTCAGGCTGCGTAGAATAAAACTCTTAGGGTAAGAATTCCTGTGGAATATGTTAACTAGGTGGTCTTCCTCCGCCTTCCTCAGCTGCAGCGTGTCAGATTGTGTTTGGGCCTGTTTTCAGAAGTGTCTTCACACAACTGCGCCTCGAGAATCGACGCTTGAAGCGGTTCAAGTCTGCGGACTCAGAATGAATTCCTCCGGAGCTTTCACTGTTCCCATGTTCACTCTCGAAGGTGCGCAACTTGAACAGGTAGATAGTTTCGTCTACCTTGGGAGTTGTGTTTCTGCTGACGGCACTAAGAGCAAAGAAGTTTCTCTTCGCATCGCTGAAGGCCGATCAATATTTTTCAATCTGACGCACTTTTGGCGTCGTCGCAACGTTTTATTCTCGCTATATTGCCCCGTTTACAGCGCGTCTGTTTATTCAGTATTGTTGTATGGGAGCCAGTGTTTGCCGATTCGCGCGGAAGTGCTGCGTCGTCTTTCTGCCTTCGTTAAAGTTTGCTTAAGGTTTTTCGCTCGTGTTTTGTAGCAACATCGAGTTCACAGTGATGACGTTCGACGTCGCGTCTTGGGGATCGCGAATATTCCCTTCAACACACTGGTTTTGCTTCGCCTGTTGTGATGACTTACTCACATCCTACGCATGGCACCTGAACGTCTACCGCGCCGCGTTCTATTCGCTCGTCAAGGACGTGGCTGGAGGCGTTTGCGTGGTGGTCAACCTTCCACTTGGTGACAGCACATGAAATCGCTGACGTCGGGTCTAGCGGCTGTTGGTCCGTGCGTCTTCCATGATGGGGACCGAACGATGAGGAGTGCCAATGGCTTAATACACTTGAAGACATGGCCTGCAACCGGAATCAGTGGAAGAATTGTGTACAGAGTTGTAGTTTTTTCATGCAATACTTCAAACATTGAAAATGACAAAAATGAGAGTAATCGGCGTGTGGAAAACAAACTAAAGATGTATTGTTCTACTTTTTGTCAAAATGTTCCTTTCTTCCTGCGGCGTATTAGTTGAAGTGTGTTGCTCACCTTAAACTACCTTACCAGAATGATTATGACGCGGCGGCGCTGCCCTCCATCCGCTTATCTTCATGGCTTTGTTGGCTCTGTGTCTATTTGCTAGACTGTTGTGGTTACTACTACTGCTGCTCTCCGCCTCCAGAGTCGTCTGGTCGTGTGTTCGATGCAACGTTCCAAAGGCATATGTACAAAGTATGCACCAAGGCCGGTGTTAGTATATACACGAAGTTGCTTAAAAGTTTGTACCAAAGGATACTCGAATCGAAATTCTCTCTGCATTCGGCACGATACGTACGCAATCTTTTTTAGCTTGCTACTGAACAAATTGCAACTGTATGCCCTCTCGCTAGGATTAAAATTTTGTTCATCGTAGCTCGCATACCGAGAATTTGATTCATCAGCTTATTGAGTCAACACCTGCATTCTCCCTCACCCATGACACATTCTGGACGACTTTAGTTCACCTTTTTTAACAGTTTCTTAGCTACAGGCCGCCCCACTTCTCAAGGATAGTCACTCGCCGGGAAGCATTGACGGCTGTAACATCAAATCCTGAGATTATACTTTTCAGGACGGGCGTAAGATCGGTTTGGGTAATCATGGATTAGTCAGACTACTTGTCAAAGATGCACACTATTTTAGGTGACCCTAGCCAAAAGGATAGCACCATGCAGGAGTAAGAGCACCGAATTGTTGAAAGAACTGCAGCCTTGCTACCATATCGATGTCTTTTTGCTTGCTTGGCTGACATCTTGCGGATCACGATCACCTCCAAAAGTACACAAAGCAAATATCGAACTACGCCCTATACTTGGCATGTCTGGGTCAGCAGTACACTCAGTCGCCAAGTGGTTAGTTGAGCTCCTTGATCCAATACGCAAAAAGGTATCAAGCCTCAGAGTGAGTGACACCTACGAATTCATTAAGCGCATTGAACGACTAAACGTGAAAGACAAATTGATGCTCTCTTTTAATATGGAATGACTCTTTAAAAACGCTTCGCTAAGAGGAACCAACTTTATCTGCGAGTACTTAACAGAAAACAACATCCCTATCGGCATTCCCTTACAAAGCGTCAAAAACTAATCTTACGCTGCACGTTCAATGGTTCTTGTTTGATGAGAACTAGTATCGACAAATAGATGGTGTTACCATGGGATCGCTTTTGGGACCGCTACTTGCTGACTTTTTCTTCGCAAAATTGAAAAGGGACCGATTCAGCACTTCATCCTATCACTTAACTGCTATCAACGACATATGGATGATACATTCATTGTTTGTGATCCACATGCTGGTTATGTTCACCTACTGAGGCATTTTAACTGGGCCCATCCATCGTTAAAATTTACTTTTGAGACAGAGAAAGACCTCCCTGTTGTTACTAAGAAACGATGGTTTGTTGGAATGAAGGATGTGTTGGAAGCCAACCTGGGCACTTACTCAGTTTCATGCTGTTGAGGTATAAACGAAACCTAGTTCGTTACATCTTCTATTTTGCCGTAAACATCTGCAGCCTAGAGATAATTGAAGCCGAAAAGAAATTTGTCCGGAAGCAAGTAAAAATTGCCTGGAAAATCCACTATTTTAGCGATTAATCGATTATTAACAATTATCGCATTGATTTCGAACGTTCTGGAATGTTCTAAGTTCTGCACGTAACTGCCAACCACCTGACACCTCTGCCAAAGCTATAGGGAACCACTAACCTTGGTAGTTGACCTTCCAAGTCGAAGGTCACTAATAGACGTATACATACAGCCAAGGTCCGCGGTAGTTGTATAGTGTTTGTTGACGACGGTTAATACGTTATTTTCTCAAGATCATTAGTGTTCTGCTTTTTCCTTCGATTGGGTTAGAAGTTTTATGTAGCAGTAAAGTGCCAGTTTCGGAACCGCGTCTAGTGAAAGGATTATAACAAATGGCGACGGTGATAATTGAAAATGTGATGAATTTTTCTGCTGAACAATTTCAAAAGCTGCTTTTCCAACTGCAAGCTCAAATGAAGGCACAAATGAAAAGGACCGTAAATCTGACATAATGCTTGAGTTTGCAGACAACCGAAGCAGCGACGCGGGACATGCTGGCGAGTTCTGTTTATCTTCTCACGAATGCAATCACTGAATTCAATTATGACGCGAATTCTTGATGCAAATTCGCAATGCGGTTCAAGCGCTGGGAAGACATGTTCCAGACGGCTTCATTCGTCAGGACGACTACTGGAACGTGCGATTACTACTTCGCAAGCTCGGATCAAGTGAACATTCAATGTTCATAGTCCGCATTCTGACATTAGACGACGTAGTGTCGCAGCTGAAGGAAATTTTTGGTGAGTCAGTATCCTTGTTTAGTATTCGCTATCAATGTCTGAAAATTGTCAAACAGGAATCGGACGACTTTTGGGCCCTAGAAGACATGATTTACCTTGAGTGTGAGCCTTTCAAACTACGCACTTTAACGGACGATCAGTTTAAGTGTCTCAGTTTCGTCAGTGCTCTACAATCCCCCAGTGATGCTGAGATCCGCACACGGCTTTTAGCTAAGCTGGATCAGGATCCTGATCTGACATTGAAGGCCCTCGTAAGCGAATGCAAACGGCTTCTCTCTCTAAAACACGAAACTGCCTTGGTCGAACGGAATGGTCTCGCATCACCAGATACCGTGCACTTCTTGAAAAAGTCCAGGTCTGTCAACCGAAGCATACCCTTCAAGAGGTCTACGAGCAAACCGCCCAGAGCATGCTGGTCATGCGGCAAATGGCACTTCGTGCGTTTTTGTCCTTCTAAACGTCATATTTGTCAAACCTGCCATAAGCGTTGGTATAAGGATGAATTCTGAAGTCAGGTCCGGCCGTAGAACCTGAAGAAGTCTTTTCGAAAGGGGAATTATAGGATGGCGCAGAGTCTCTGTCCATAGTTGCCTCATTCCAAAGTGAGTGTAAACCGAGACGACGATTTATCAATGGGATCCCAACGAAACTGCAATTTGACACTGACTCGGACATCACGATTATTTCCAGCAGCACATGGAATCACATAAAGTGGTCGAAGATGGTCGAGTCTCAGAAAGATGCACATAATGCCTCCAGAGGTGTGTTAAACTTAGTGGGCGAAGTTACTTTCAAGATTGCTTTCAAAAGTGTGGAAGAGTCGGGAACGTGCTACATTTCAGACCGACCGAATTTGAATCTTCTTGGTCTCGACTGGATTGAAAAGTTGCAACTCCTCGATGTTCCTTTGAATCAGATCTGCAACCGAGTTCGAACAAGTCCAGACCCATCATCAACCTCCATCGGAAGATATGAAATTTTCTCTGAGACGCAATTTTGCCTCTGTCTTTCAGCATCGCTTGGGCCATTGTACGAAATCCAACGCAACGCTGAGCTTGCGCCCAGACGCTAAACCAGTGTTCAAGGCTAAAAGACCGGTACCATATGCAGCCTGGTCAACCGTTGATCAAGAACTCGATCAACTGGAGTCATCACAATCATCAACTACTCATCATGGGCCGCACCTGTTGTAGCAGTGAAGAAGGCAAATCGCAAGGTACACGTCTGCGCTGACTTCTCAACTAGCCTTAACGCCGCGCTGTTCGACCACCAATACCCATTACTCGTACCGGAAGATATCTTTGCAAAACTGAATGGTGGTAAGTGTTTTGCTAAGCTTGATCTGTCCAATGCCTACGTTCAACTGGATGTTGACGAAGTCTGGAGGGAGTTGTTGACGATCGACACTCGTCGTGGGCTATTCCAATACAACCGCTTGCTCTTTGGTGTAAAAACGGCGCCAGCCATTTTCCAACAGTTGATGGATACCATGCTAGCGGGCGTTTCTGGAGCCGCTGCATATCTAGATGATGGCATAATGATAGGTCGAACAGTGGAAGAGCTATTTAACCGCCTGGATAAAGTGCTTGGTTGTGTACAGTCGTACGGTTTCCGGTTCCGTGGGGATAAATGCACATTTTCACGCCGATCATCAAATATCTCGGGTTTATCCTCAAAAAGGATTGACGTGGACCAGATCCGGAAAACCTAGAAGCTATTAGAAAAATGCTTCCACCAACAGATCTACAGTCCTTACGTTCCTTTTGTGGGCCCATTAGCCACTACAGCGATTCTTGCCTGAAATGCACCGCCTTCATGCCCCGCTAAACAAGCTACTATCCAAAGGCCAAACTTGGAACTAGACATCAGAATGCCTTCGAACGGGTCATGACATTGCTGTTCTCAAACTTGCTTTTGACTCATTTTGATCCCTCCAAAGAGATTGTCCTCACCATAGATGCATCAAACCATGGGACTGGTGCAGTAATGTCACACACGTACACCGATGGATCACAGAAAGCAATCGCCCATGGCGCCAGAACACTTACGAAGACCGAGAGGAATTACTGCCAGATCGAGAAAGAAGCATTGTCCATAGTGTTCACGGTCAGGAAATTTCACAAAATGCTATATGGCCGCCGCTTCAAGCTTCTGACAGATCACAAGCCCTTGCTGGCTGTCTTTGGTTCGAAAAAGGGTATCCCGGCCTACACAGCCAACCGGCTACAACGTTGGGCTCTTACCTTAATGGGGTGTGATTTCGAGATTCACTACCAGTCAACAATTTCCGTTGGCCAAGCGGGTGCACTATCACCCCTAATTGGTGCCCACCAGCAAGAACATGAGGACACAATCATTGCCTCAATCGAGATTTAACCTGACGTCAACTATCTAGTAAGTGATGCATTGCACGGTCTACGAGTTACCGCAGAAGGTGTACGGACCGAAACACTTCGGGACCCAGTATTCAAGAAAGTTACAGTTTCACGAAACAAGTTTTCCACGTTCATGTCCATCTGTCGAGTTGCAACAGTACTTCTAAAGCAGACAGTCGCTCTCTATTGTAAACGACTGCATACTATTTTCGGAAAGAGTGGTCATCCCCAAGTCACTTCAGGAGCGCCTTATTCGGCAGTTTGACGCCTGGCATGCCGGGATCAACCGGATGAAGGCGCTTGCCCGCAGTTATGTATACTGGCCCTTCATTGACAAACAGCTGAAAGAAATAGCTAAACGCTGCCAAAAGTGCGTCAATATCTTGAATGCGCCACAAAAATCTGAACTCTATTCATAGCCAAAAGCTACTACGTCATCGTGCCTCATCCAGGTCGACTTTGCAGGACCGATCAACTGCCGAAGTTTCACCATTACGGTCGACTCATACAGCAAGTGGCCTGAAGTATTTCTCATGGATAGCACAACCACCAATGCCACTGTATCAAAACTGCGCCAAACCTTCAGCAGATTCAGCTGTCCAGAGACAGTGGTAACTTACAATGGCACACAATTCACTTCGGCAACTTTTACAGAGTTCTGGAAGCATTGCGCTGTCCAACACATTCGCTCGCCGCCGTTTCACCCACAGTCGAATGGCTAGGCAGAAATGTTTGTCGATACGTTCAAGTGAACTCTTCACAAATCAAGAGGGGAGGGACGTATGGAGGTATTTGACCGGTTCCTTTTCCTCTGCCGATCAACACCGAATCCACAAGTGCCGGACGGAGTTTCTCCAGCACATGATATGATGAACCGGAAGCTCCGCATACTTTTCAATATCATCCGACTGCGCTCAAAATCCCTTGTTGGTGAAAGAAACCGCAGAATGGAACAGGATTTTAACCGTTGGCATGGAGCAAAGAAACGATCGTTTACTCTTGGACAGAAAGTGCTAGTACACGACTATCGGGAAGGCCAAGCGAAGTGGACACCAGGGACAGACAAAAACAAGCACGGGAATGTCATGTATGACATGATGGTGGGCGTACGGATATGCGCACGGCATGTGAACCAGTAACGGCCAACATTGTGCCACACAGAACAATCAAGGCCTATCGACCTCCCGTTCGACTTATTGTTGGAAACCTTCAACTTGCCGAATGAAGTCGTGGACAACTGCTCACATTCGAGCAAGGAATCCAGACCACGGACATCGGAACCCAGTTTTCAAGCACTTCTGCTAAGGAGGCGGACCGACAGGCAAAGAGCACCGTATTTTTGTTCGTCGCAATCAGCCGACAATTCAGATATGTCGACCAGCTGTCCGGAAAAGCACCAGATGGCCGTTTCGCCCTATTGGGGCTCATCAGTGGTGCGCATCCTTCGGTCCTCTGCGGAGGACCGAACCCATGACTGCTAGTGGCTCTTGCCAACTAGCCCGCAGCTTATGCAACTGCGCCATGGAGGACGGTATCTGACTATCGTGAATTGTTAGCTAAATGCGATATAGCCCGACGCATCCTCCACTGCCATGCAGGCACCTGCCATGCAGATGACAGCGGTCGGCCTTCCGGCGTCAGGACTTCCCGGTTACGGCAGCTATGAATCGACATAGCATTTTGTGGAATCCGTACGGGCGCAGTTGCATAAGCTGCTGGCTAGTTGGCAAGAGCCACTAGCAGTCATGGGTTCGGTCCTCCGCAGAGGACCGAAGGATGCGCACCACTGATGAGCCCCAATAGGGCGAAACGGCCGTCTGGTGCTTTTCCGGACAGCTGGTCGACATATCTGAATTGTCGGCTGATTGCGACGAACAAAAATACTCACCAAAATCCTTCCATTCATAAGTAAAGAGCACCGTCTCGAAGACTGCAAATTAATCCTAGGCTTTCACTGTATACCTCGGACGATATCTCAGGAGGGGTGGTGTCCGGGAGAAAGTAAGAATTGCCTGGAAAATCCACTGTTTTAGCGATTAATTGATTATTAACGATTATCGCATTGATTTCGGACGTTCTGGAATGTTCTAAGTTCTGCACATGACTACCAACCACCTGCCATCTCGGCCAAAGCTATGGGGAACCACCAAACATGGTAGTCGACCTTCCAATTCCAGAAGTCGATGGTTAGTAAGAGATGCATACATACAGCCAAGGTCCGCGATAGTTGTACAGTGTTCCTTGACCACGGTTAATACGTTATTTTGTCAAGGTCATTAGGGTTCTGCTTTTCCCTTCGGTTGGGCTCAAAGTTTGTGTAGCAGTAAAGTGCCAGTTTCAGAATCGCGTCTAGTGAGAAGTTTATAACAGAATTCATTATCAGAACGCTGGTAAATAATTGTTACCCTGTCGTATTCTTCAAGAAATGTTCCATAGTTCGAGCTTGGCTTACATTGACAACGACGGTGGGAAGACGGATGATTTCTTTTCAGTTCATTTTAAAGGTGATATCTTTTTTAACCTACTGAATTTTAACCTGTCCACTGCGGTAAGCCAGACAAACCTTAGCGAGACTGCTCCACTCATAACCCAATGCCTCAAGGACAAAATTCCGGTCTTGTCCGAATTGTATGTCCTATATCATTTCACCTGCACCTGTGGTATACCACCAGACACTTGTCGAGGCGGATAGCCGAGCATTTCCCTGCCTCTCTACGACATTGTACTGTTAAGACAGTCCGAAGCTAAAATATGGAACACCTTGTGAACAGTGCACACTGTGTTCAACCTAAGAACTCTTTCAAGACGCTTTACATTGTGCCAAAACGTGTCCCTAAGGGACCCAGTAAGCATTTGCTGGCAACTGCGGAAGCTATCGCAACCAGAAGACTGAAGCCAGAGCTATGTAAACAGAAGGCGCCGATGCGAAATTTGACTTTGCCATCGCCATAGACCAGTCAGTTGAATTTAGGCTAATTGCTCTATAGCGATATTCAAGTTTGGCCACTGAAAACGACACCCCACAGACCCGACCCGGCATAATTATGTTAGGCTAGAAGCAGCTTGTTATTCTAATATCAACTTGAATCATAATTGCACATGCCTGGAGAGAAAAGAAATTGTTTCGCAGCTGTCTTTTAGTTGCATTTTGGTTGAAAATGTAATCACAAGTCTCATCACGCGTTGGTGAGGGTGGTCACGAACTCCGTATGTTTGCATAAATTTGGTTTCAACCGCCGAATCGCCAACGTCTTAGCGCAGTAGGAAAGTAAAATTTGACAGTTTCAAATTGGTTATTATGATGGCGGCAAGTCAAGGAACTAATGCTCTGTATGTTAATTCACTAATTTTATGTAAACTTCTAAAGAGATTACATGAAATTGCTGAATTCCGTGTTCTGTTAACAGGTTGTTTCTTCTTGCTATATTGAAATTGAGTTATCACTGTTTTTGACTGTTAGTCTAATTAACTAAGTACAATTATTGCCTTTTTTTGAAAATTTTTAATTTTAACACCATTATTTTTCCTTTGCAAATCTTTTTACAGATTGTGTTTTATTTATGCAATTTGAAAATTTGGGATTGAATGTCGGAATAAACAAATTCTGTGCTTGAGTCATTTTGCCCGGTCTTGTGTGTTATAGGTGGGGTGGTGCATCGGTCTTCTTAGTGTCAAACGATCGGAACCAGGTGCAGGAAGTATTGGTGCTGAGTGGTTCACTTACATCTGCGCCATAAACAAGACGATTGAAGTCAGAACGAGACTGGGTCTAAACGTGGTGTTAGTTTTTGCATGCCTCAACCATCCTATGTACTCTTCTGAATGATGCTTCTTGCAGCCTCCGAGCCACTCATGCCAGAGTGACAAATGATTAGAATGCGGACAAACTCCATCTCATGATCCTCCAGATAAGGAGTTGAAAATAAAGTGGTTCCTTACTCCAAAAGTCTGCCTCTGGAGCCCAGTGTTAAAATCCCGCTGCCTTGTGGCCCGGTTTATAAACCAAATGCTTTGCTTTAAAACCCTATTCGGCTATATTGCTGTTTGCCACCTGACAGCAACCTGCCCAGGCAATACAATAAAATGTCAAACTGTTTTTATTTAATGAACATACTGGAAGCTTTACCGTTCGCTGTGACATACTTTATTCAACAATTGTCTGTGCGGTTTTTACATCTCGATTGCCAAGTGGATGATACTTCGAATCGGACGCCCCAACAGGATCGGGCACACCGGTTTCCGGCAACACTAATTGATGGATAGCATAGTCTTTGCTTGTTGTTTTTTCATACTGAGCTTCTTTTAGGCATTTTCGCCACCAATTCTATTAAGCGGCATTTCATCGGACTTGAATTTAACACTTGCATGCACTTCAGAAATATTCTCGAAGCACCGTTCTAAATCTCTGAACTTGTCTCACTCCAGACATGAAACTGTTATTTTTCTTTTAGACACATGTGTGTCTCGTACGACATGCGTGTTCATTCCATCAAAATATTTAGCGAACTGGTCAATTCACTGAGCCACTACGTGCAGACCGTTTTGGCCAACCCCTCTTCGGTTGATGCATTAAGTGAGCAACGCGTTTTTACGTTCTGTTCTCTTACCGTTTTGTCCACTCAGTCTGTGTAATATCGGCCTCTTTTATTCAGCATCTATTGGTTGGAACATTACATACCCCATAATTATGCTCATCTAACTGAATTGGCATATTTGCTCGGTAGCATAACAGATTGGAGTCTGTTGACGTCCTGGCTAAAGTTGCTGACAACGTTAGATGTATTTCGATCTCACAGCAGACAGACGTTAATGTCATCCTTGTTTGCGTCAAACATCTGTAGATATGACTGTGGCAAAAATACATTAGAACGGAACTTTGTCACTCGAGATGGATCCCAACTTTGAGACCAAACAGTTCTTATTACTAAGCGCATTTTTAGGAATAACATATTGTTAAGCATATACCGGTGATGGGGGACTCATCATGATGGAATTTTTAGGCAGCTAACAAACACCCGAAAAAGTACGGTTGTGATGTTTTCCATCTCTAGCTAACTTATAAAATGGGCTTGATGCATTACGCCGTTTTATTCTGTTGTTGCTCCGTAACACTGCGCCTTTTATGCATCTGTTGAAAAGCCAAAACGATAACTCTGTTTTTCTGACCCCATGTTACTCTCCACTGAACAGTGGTTAGTCTAAATAGATGTGAACGCAACCAATTCTCCTTATGTCTGTCGTCCGAGAATCTGCGCCCTCACCACCTTGATCAATTCTGTCAATGTGGAAAAGTCGCTCCCATTTGGACAGAGTGGAAGTTGTCATAGACAGATAGATGACATGGGTTACTTCTGTCGTTAGAGCCATACCTCGTGCCCACACAACAATTCCGTTTTTTATGTGAACACCATTCAGCGTCAGTTCCCTGGCGATGGCGCCATCAGCCGCAGAGACACAACGAATCCCTTTTTAGAGTAATCGTTGATCCATGCAACCGAATTTTCGGGAGTCGCTCTTGTCTGTGCATCATCTAGTAAGGTTTGTGTAACTAACAAGTATGACTTCACTTGCATGCCTCGAGCGTTTAACCAGACTATTCACCTTGCCGTCTCAGGAGAGCTAGCACTCTGGATATTTTACATATTCGTATGGTAGTCCTGCTTGACCATTTCACCGCATGCATTTACTATTGCGCCTGGGCTAGATGAACCTGTTGTGCCAACTGGATCCAGCTTTATCTCTCTCTTTTTCATATTAATTTACATTACATTTTTGCCTTGGTTGAGCTTAGTAAAATAAAGTCACCTTTTATCCAGTTACTCATGTGTTGTACACTGTACGCTTTAAATTACTATATGAACCGCATATTCCTCAACAGTGCGAGGTGCATTTCAACCGAATGTTTCGATCGTTATGTACAGACGGAATCGCATGGAACGGATACTTTTTTCGAATTTTCTAGGACACTTCTCAAACTGTTTTCGTGGGGTAGGGCTAATTAATTGGGTGCGTCTTTCAAGAAAATTGAAAGGTTGCCAAATGTAATACATTATGATAAACCCAAATGTTCAAGGGAAGTAATACAGCCATCCATGGTACTGTCTCCTGGGGACCTGCTTCCATGAGATATTTCTTTCGAAATGTCTCACCCGCACTTCCATCTGGCCGTGTGCTAGTGTGACTTTAAAACAAGTAAGCATTCACCTATTTCCCTCATCTTTAGGGCTGTTTTTATGTGTATCTAGTATGGACACACGTCATCTTGCCCGTAGAGGAGCCCTTCTACTCCGTTTAAGATCACAATCCACTGCCATTTGTTGTCGGTAAAGCGAGGTTTGCTTAGGAGATTGTGGGATCGGATGATGGCCAGTCCGCGTCGTGTTCGTGAAGGCTCCAATACCCACGGCTTGCTTCAAACATAAACGCCGCGCTGATACTGTACGCTCTCGATTTTTAGTGTCATGTTTATAGCGTCTAAACTTCCCAGATGTACGGTATTATTGCTCCTCGATGGATGTGTAATGCTTCTAGCTGAACGGAGCTCCTAACCTTACTCTCACGCTACGGCAGCTCCTAGTTTCGCACTTGCGTTTCATGTAGTTCTTCCTCATCGGACACGGTTTTCATTCCCGCACATCTTTGTAGTTGTGCTGTCCCTTTCCTTACTTCTGGACTTTTTCTCACTTCGATTGTTTGTATCACCACAACCATTCATCGAGCTACTACACATTTTCAGAGTCCCTCATACCACTTTGCTCAATGTTTAGAGGCCAAAAAATCTAGGTCTCCTGGTTCTCCAGGATGAGGGTAGCTCCTTGCACCATAAAACTAACTCTGTAGCCCAGTGCCAAAACCCCGCCACCTTGCCGCCAATATTTTATACCAAAAGACTTCGTTGCGAACCCTAATCGTTCTACTTTCTAAACTTGGACAACCTGACAGCATCCCTCCACGTAATATAATACCCCGAACTTTTCTACACGATTTCTTAGTACTTTGATCCTCGCAGCGTATAATCAGCGGCCTCCCCTCTGCTGCACCTAGCTGGGTGGTTTGGGATGAGGATTCTCCTCCTCAATCTTCCCGTCTTCTTATGCCCATTCACGCGCTTTTTCTTCCTTATATATATAAATCATTAAAGAGTATATTCCTCGACGGTGCGAGGCAGAGTCTGGTCATTATGTACAAACTCACTGTATCCCGCCCCCACTTTTCAACCCTACCACATCTTGCTTCGATAATCACTTGCATCCTAGTATGAATTTACACGCAACCACAGAGCGTTGCTCCGGCCCTATCGACAAATACATGTTAAACCAAACGGTTCATCAGTTTATATTTGGAGCCTTCGATCCACTGTAAGAATAGCAGGCTTCAAGGTGCGCATTTCGCTACAGATTGGCCAACAGGCAGCGCTTGCCCGCACACTAGAGACCTTATCGATCGACATCTGTTGTTTATCAGAAATCCATCTGCAACCTTCGAGTTCTATGCTTACCATGCGATCCCCAACATGCGACACCTTGCACCTGTGGTTCAAGATACCTCGGGCACACAATCAGGCGTCTGTCAAAACGTGTAGCAGAACATTACCCAGTGTCGTTAAGAAGAGGCATGGGTAGAAGCATAAACAGCACTATCATGGAACATTCGATCTTAAGTGGACACGAAAGTCGAGCATCGAATGCGTTTAACGTCTTCTACTCTCACCACATTATCCAAAGGCTCTCAGAAGTCATCTTTTGAATACAACCGAAGCAGTTTCCGTCAGACTGACCCAGCCCGAGTTGTGCAAGCAGCGAGCTCTTGTACAAGTGTTTCTCCTGCCCTAGCCACGCGGCAGTTATTCGATGTCGGACATTAACGGCTTACTATCGACTGCGAGGCCTACCCTAAGTGAATTAACCTAGGCATCGATCTGAATTACTGACTCCGCTCAAACTCTTGGCTTAGCTGTCCTCAGCGTAGCTGACAGCAGCTTATCGCGTTGTATGTTGCTTTGCTTATTACTGTAGTGGCCCGAGGCGAATTCTCGAAAAGAGATCTCTTCGCTATTTGGAATTCTTATCTTAACATGGGCATTATTTATGAATACTGAATACTGGTTCGAAGCAGCGAGTAGAGCTTTCTCTGTGTAGCTGCATCATTCGTCGCTCTTGGACATATACCCCTTATTTATCTTTGCACTCTCTATATTTTGCCTCCGCAATGTGTTTGTCTAGGCGTTTCTTAAATTCGGACACTGAGTTCGCCTCTACTATGTGCCTCAGCAGGTCGTTCCAGACATTTACCATTCTGCGTTCGAAACAGAGTTGGTAAGCGACCCGCTTTAACTTCGGTACGATAAGTTTATACCGGTGTCCTCGCGTGCAGCTTGGTGTGCGCAGATGAAGCAGTTGTCTCAACATGGGGTAATCACTCAGATGTACTATCCGGTGCGTCGTGATGAGGTCAATCCTCAGCCGACGCTAAGCTAGGGTGTACAGCCCTAGTTTCTTACATCGGTCTTCATATGGCATATTTCGTAAGTTGGGAATCAGCCTGGTGGCTACATGCTGCACCCGTTCAAGCTTTTCTACCTCGCCCCGGGTGATGGGACAATACGCGGGAGAGCCGTACTCTAGCATTGGTCGTATTATCGAGACGAAGAGGCGAGTGGCAATCTCATCGGACCAAGTGCTGAAGCTGCGCCTGAGCTCCCAAAGCATCCGTAGGCTGTTTTGGTACAGCCTATTCGTGTTGTCAATGGACTTTAGGTCGCAGCGTGAGAGCACACCGAGGTCGCGCACGAAAGGCGAGGGATGCAACGGTTGACCAGCCACTGTGTACGTTCGGCTGTGCTCAAACTTACCCAACCTCATAAGTTGCGACTTGGCAGGGTTGATCGGAAGGTTAACCCCTGCAGACCATGTCGAGAGGCGGTCGAGGTCCTGCTGAAGTAAATCACAATCATTGAGTGTGCGGATTAATTTCCATACCTTCAAGTCATCTGCAAACAACGCACAAGGTGATTGGAGTCGCTGAGGCACATCGTTTACATGGATCAGAAACAATATCGGCCCCAGTACAGTACCTTGGGGCACGCCGCTGCTCGATGGATGCCAGTCGGTTAGATGGTTGTCCACCTGGACCCTCAACTTTCGAACAACAAGGAAATTTCTGATCCATTTGTGCAGCATACCACCAACACCGCACATCCTCAGCCTGTGGACGAGCACTGCATGATTTACCTTGTCAAAAGCTGGACCTTACCGTGGTGCGATGGTTTGTGTGACTCAGTGGTCCATTGAGCTATGCTGGTTGGTGCTTTTGCACCTTCAGAGTCACTCATAGCAGATTGGTCAATGGTTAGAGGCCAGACAAACTCAGCCTCCTGGTCCTCCAGGTTGGGGTTGGAATGAGGGTGGCCCCTTATTCCTTTAAACGGACTCCTTGTAGTCCAACGCCAAACCCGCTGCCTTGCGGTCAGGTTTTTGAACCAAAGGCTTTGGTTGAGAACCCTAATCGTTCTCCTGTCTAGGCCTGGGCAACCTGACAGTATCCTGCCCACGCAATACCATGAATATTATCGCAAACAAATTTCTGATGCTCTGGCCGGTGCCCTATCTGCTGCATCGAGCAGGGTGGATAGGGGTTTGGATGCTACTGCTCAAGCCTTCCCGTCTTCTTATTCCCCATCTTACGCTTTTTCACTCTTACCGTCCCTTCCAACTTCACTTATATCCCCCCAGTTTTCAGCCCCCCGATTCTTGGCCTTCCCCCAACATGCTTTGCTAGGCATTTCTAATTCCAACTCACATGTGAACGCGGTGCGTCACTCCTCTGCTGTCGACAAGCCCATGTCCAACCAAGCGGCCAAGCCCAGTTCATCGGCTTCCATTTGGTGCCCTCTATCCTCCTTCGGATTGGCATGCCTTAATGTACGCACACTACTACAGATCGGTCAACAGGCAGCACTTGCCCGAACATTGGAGACCCTCTCGATCGATATCTGCTGCTTATCAGAGACCCGCCTGCAAAACTCGAGCTCTGTGCTCACTCTGCGATCCTCTTCAGGTGACGTAAGCAGTATTTTCTCATTGCGCCTATCCGGTGACGATGCAGCTTCGAGCACCGGCCGAGCTGGTGTTGGCATTGCCCTGAGTCCCCGGGCTGAAGCTGCTTTGGTGGATTGGATTCCAATCAGTAGCCGGATGTGTGCGGTCCGATTGGCTGGCTCGTTCAAAGCTTCGAAGTCGCGCGGGACTACTAGGTGTCTATTCATCATCGCTGACTACGCGCCCACAAACTGTAGCGATGATTCGGTAAAGAACGACTTCTACCGCCAACTGACTCGGCTTCTTCGCCACAGAAGAAGCACGGACACTGTTGTGCTGGCGGGGGATATGAACGCACAAGTTGGAAAGTTGTCCACTGATGAAATGCATCTAAGTGGTCAGCACGGTGTAGGCTCGCGAAATGATAACGGTGAGCGGTTACTTCATTTGTGTGAAGATGCTCGCTTATTTCTTGCGAGCACTAATTACCGACACTGCACCCGCCGGAGGGCGCCGGACTTGGCGCCCACCAGCCTTGGACGCAGATCGACCACATTGCTATTAGTCACCGCTGGAGAGGCTGCATCCAGAATTGTCGCTCGATTTGGAGCACATGTGTGGACACCGATCATGCACTTGTATGTGCTGACACGCGGATGCGCTTTGGCGGACGCCCACGACGACGTTGTGAGCGCATTGACACCAGCCAACTGACAAAGCCAGCTGTTCTGAATGCGTATCGAAGTACGCTGACATGCGAGTTGAGCAATCGCTCACTGGAGACAATTGATGGTCACTGGTCACATGTTCGCCAGACCTTACTAGCAGCGGGCAAATTCTCATGTGGTAGGTCTAAAAGCCAACATGGACATTGGGTCTCTTCTCGGTCTCTGGAACTTATCGACGCTCGCCGGCATATCCCGGCTTGAAGCGAGCACAATGAAACTCGCAAAATGCTCCGGACAAAACTCCGCGCTAGCCTGAAGAGAGACTACGGATCTTGGTGGTCTCATCGTGTGTCAGAGTTGGAAGTGGCCGCTGCCCTTGGCAACCATCGTAAGTTATTCCGTCTGATACGGGAAACGGACAGCAGGAGGCCTGGTGTTGGTGAAAAGATTTGTGACGAGTGTGGACAGCCTATTCACAATTTGTCAAAGCGTTTGGAGCGTTGGGCTGAGCATTTTGAAAAGCAATTTAATCGGCTAGAATTGCTCGATTCTTCGCCGGTGAGTGATCGCCCTGCTCCGTGGGCTGTCCCTTTGGATCCACCCTCGCTCAGAAGTCGAACGTGAGATCGGACTGTTGAAGTTGAACAAAGCCGCGGGACCAGATGATCTTCCTCCAGCCCTCTTCAAATTCGGAGGATCTGCTCTTATTGATGCTTTACATGAATTCCTAGTGAAACTGTGGGAGCAGGATACTGTCCCAACTGACTGGAGCCGCTCCGTTATTGTTCCCATCTTCAAAGGAGGCTCGCGCTCGGAATGCGGCAACCATGGAGGAATCAGTCTGATCTCCATCGCCTCCAAATTACCAGCCTCCATAGTTCTTCACAGACTGACTGGCGCTCGTGAAAGCCAGATTCGTGAGGAGCAAGCCGGGTTTCGTCGGGGTCGTGGCTGCATCGACCACATCTTCACCTTGCGTCAGTTGTTGGAGCACCGCCACACATATTGGCGGCCCACCGTTGTCGTGTTCCTCGACATGAAAGGTGCCTTCGATTCGGTTGATCGATGTGTCCTTTGGAATTGTTTACTCAGGAAAGGTGTGCCCGAGAAATATGTAAATATTATCCGAGAATTATACGCGCGTAGCACGGACAGAGTGAGGGTTTACGGCAAGCTGTCGCCATCCTTCAATATCTCCAGCGCTGTGAGACAAGGATGTCTGCTGTCACCTTTTCTCTTCATCTTCGCTATTGACAAAGTTATGGAGATTGCATTGACAAGACATGACTTGGAAGGTGTGGAGCTACTCCCAAGAGAACGACGTCTTGACTTGGAGTATGCAGACGACATTGCCCTCATCTGTGACAGCTCCCAGACGTGCGAAGCCGCGCTGAACAGATTAGCACTGTCTGTCAGCCGCTTCGGGCTTTGCGTTGCACCAACGGAGTGCAAACCTTTCCTCCAAGATTGGCAGGGATCGCCTCCTGCGCTGACCCTTGGTGGGGATCAGCTAGAAGTCGTTCAGAAATTCAATTACCTTGAAAGTTGTATCATCGCCCTTGGGATCGAAGACGAGATCACGAACCGTATAGCGAAAGCTCGGAGTGCTTTTGCTAACCTTCGCCACCTATGGCGGCGGCGCGACATCACTCTCGCCCTGAGGGGTCGAGTGTGCAATGCAGCGGTACGTTCGACCTTACTGTACGGTTGCGAAACCTGGCCCCTAAGGTCGGCGGACATGAAGAGGCTAGGTACGTTCGACCATCGGTGCCTTCGCAGTTTGGCTCACATCTGGTGGGAACACCGGGTGAGTAACGAGCGTGTTGGACGCATTGTTTACGGTCCAGGAAAAGGATCTGAACCGCTCAGCACCGTTATTTCCTCTCAGCAGGCTCCGATGGCTGGGCCACGTGTTGCGTAAGCCAACCCACCGACTCCCGCGAAGTGCGTTGTTTGCTCACCGGCGGTGTGGATGGAAGAAGAGGAGAGGTGGCCAAGCGATGACTTGGTCAAGAGGAATGAAGTCCGTCACTTAGGAGCTAGCCTCGGTTGGAGCTTCACGGCTCCCTGGTTGGGGTCCAAAATACGGTGAACGCGTTCGGCTAGCTAGACTTGCTGACATGGCAAGGAGCCGACCTCAGCGGCGTTCCTGCTGTGAGTTTCTTTGTCCCTCCCCATCCCTTTTAGTCTCACCCTCCATCTACGATCTTTTTTCTTGGGGTAAAACATAATAAAAAAAATTTTCTTCTTGCCTAGTAGCTGGCTGGAAGCTTACCGGAAGGATGCCTATCCGTTGCTGGTAGCTCAGCTGGCATGCAACTGTTGTGTCTATTTTTCCTTTGTGTATTGTGTTATGTGTATGTATGTATGTTTTTCTTTCATGTATTGCAGCACAATAGCGGAGGTGTTTTCCCACCTCTAGCTGATGTGTATAATGAATGAATGAATGAAATGATGTCAAAAGCCTTAGTGAAGTCAATGTAAATGACGTCGACCGATTGGCCTTGATTCAGCGCTTGTAACCATTCATGCCTCGCCAACAGTAGCTTGGTGCTGCACGAGTGACCTTTCATGAAACCATGCTGTGCGGTGGTCAACAGGTTTTTCGACTCGAGAAGCTGTGGGAGGCTCTTCTTCACGATCTTCTCTAGCGTCTTTGCCAAAACAGCAGTCAGGTAGGTCGGCCGGTAGTTATCCACTTTGCTTGGGTAACCACCTTTGGGTATGGGCTTTACGACTGAGCATTTCCAGTCGGTCGGTAACAGTCCGGTGGATAGTGACCTGTTAAAGAGTTCAGTTACAGACAGCGCGATGATGGCCGATAGGGACTTGAGGATCAGTGGATGAATACCATCTACCCCAGCAGGCTTCGTCCCGTCAAGATTTGCTAGAAGCTTGCGTACATCCTCAATATTGCAGTCCAGGCTGTTAAGTTCGGCTGGAGCGGTATTCGTCGAACTCGTTACAGACACCTGGTCACTTGCAAATACGGAGGTGAAGTGCGCCGCTAATGCGGACACACGATTTGCACTGGAGGTTAGGGGCTGTCCATCGGAGCCTTCTAATACTGGGACATTGGCTACAGGCGTCAGGCGCCGCTTCACGTATGCGAAGATCCTCTTGGGAGCAGTTTTTGCGGCGGTTGCAAGCTCCTCTTCGAAGCATCTGCGTTTTCTTGTTTTCGCGTTGTTGCAGCGAATTCGCTGTACCTTGTACGCGTTGTAGTCCTCATCAGAGCCAGATAACACGAGTTTGTTCCATAGTCTGCGTCGTCGTCGGGCCAGTTTGTTGTATTTTTTGTCGAACCACTGTGGTTTGACTGGCCCAACTTTCCGAAATTTGAGGGGTACAAATCGGGCGCACAACGATTTCATTCCCTCTTTAATGATAGTCCAACAGGTTTCAATAGATGAATCCTGTGGTAAAGACCAGTCTATCTGGCTCGCTGCTCGAATGAGTCCATTAAAGTCCGCCTTCCAATAGTTGAAGGCTGACTCTAGTAGGGGAGAATACGGCAGCTGTAGTTCCAAGCTGCCTATGATCACGGAGTGGTCGCACGCTGCCAGAGGCTCTGAGACTTGAATGTTATGCACACGCTGCTCACAGCTAGTCAAAAGCAGGTCTAAGCACGATGGAGTCGCACGCGCAGGTTGGTTGATGTGCTGTGTGGCCCCGGTTTCAAATAGCAACTTGTAAACTTCCTCTCGACTTCACAGTGGCCGGGGAGAAGTTCAGCTTCAGGCCACTGTATTCGGGGCAAGTTGAAATCGCCCATGAGTAGGAACATCTGACGACTCATGTGGTTGCGGACATGCGGCAACCAGTCCAAACAGCGACTCAGTGGACTGCGATATACCACGCCCACGAGCAACTCGCAGCGTCTGAGGTGAATGGAACACCATAACTGCTCACATAGACCATCAGCGTTTCAGTCGATGCTCACTAGTATCCCACACAAGGAAGACTTTATGTAAAGTAGAACGTCACCGCGATCATTTGATGGTCTATCACAGCGGAAGCATGAGTAGCCGGTGATTCCCCCTTCTTGGGCGGTTACCTCTGAGTTTAACCATGTCTCAGCAAGGCCTAATACGTCTGGTCGCTGAGAGCTTACAAAGTCGTACAGCACATCGCGCTTGTTCATTAGACTGCACACGTTAGTAAAGGCTACGCGCGGACTGCGGTGGGAACCGCTGGGCGCGCATGAAGCATTAGAAACCTGTTGATCCGGATTCGTGGAGGAATCCGGGCAGCTACCCGAAAATTTACAATACGGAGATTTGTTTCTCCATACTCCGTGCGTCGCTTTAGTTCAATCATAGCAGACTTGAGTTTCTCTCTGTCTGCCGGGTCTAAGTCAGCGCGCACGTGGATCTTTAGACCCTTCAGCCTATGAAGGCGGGACAATAGTAACTTGGGACTTGCTTCTTCGACAAATGTCACCCTCATGGGCCGACTTTTGCCCTCTATTCTCTTTCCTGCACTTTGAGCCCGCCCCCATTTACATCGAGTAGTCTATCAATCAATGATTGTAAAAACTTGACGTCATGTTCATAGCGCACCTGAGGATTGGATTCAGGTGCATGAAAGACCATGAGGCTACGGCGCCTCAGGTCGCTAGATACTGCTCTTGGTTTCTTCGGTCTTTGCACTTTCCATTCGTTATTCTCAATTTGCTTATTGCAAATTGGAGCTTTACTGTTAACAGAACACATTGTAGGCCTTGAGAGAGAACTTTAGTAGCTTGTTTCCGGGATGGATGCGATGTTGTACTAGGCACTGGCTGCTTCCCTGCCTGTGGTGTAGCACAAGGCGAGCTGGGCATTTTAGAGCACTTCGTTGTACTTATCCGCTTGTTAGACGTGTCGGTTCTATTCTGCACAAGTTTAGCTTGTCACTGTTTACAAACGATCTTCAAAAAGTTGCTCTGAATGCCCTGAATTACACGAAATTGGTCTACAGTCAGACCAACGCACGAAATATGAAGCTTTACACTGCAGAGACTGCATGTAATCGCATTTGCTCGATGTCCAACGACTTTGCAGCAAATTCCACAATGAGACTGCTTCGCCATTTCAAAAATAAGTACCGATCGATACGAGAAAATCAGTGTAATGAGGAGGTACAGAAGTTATGATAAATTATTACAGGTAGTTATGTCGTAAAATGCTAAGTGACTAACTAGACTGAACTACGCAAACTGGAGGACCAAACCGCCATAACAATGAAAACAGCGAGGTAAACTGGACTTGACAGGACGCGAGCAACTTACCACCAGGATCGACGAAACGCTAGGCAGACAAAAACGAGAAAATTACGGAAGAAATGGATCCAAATATATCACTGGATAATGCAGAATCAAAAATTATAGAGAATTATATAATTTATGACAAAAGATATCCAATATATGACACAATAAACTTGAACAAACTGGCCTGGGAGCGGAGCGAAATATCTCAAACCGGAGGCTGAGACGGTATTTTCTCACTTCGCTTGTCCGACTATGATGCAGCTTCAAATGCCGGTGTGCACATTGCTCTGAGCCATAGGACTGGTCGATTGCATACCAATGTGCGCTTTCAGACTAACCGACTCGTTCAAAACTTCGAAGTCAAGCGGCGACAAACGGTGTCTTTTTGTCATTGCTACTTACGCTCCCATAAATTGTATGACTGCTTTGGTGAACGGCTCCTTCGTTAAAGCAAAAGTAGGGATACTGTGGAGCTTGCTGGTGATCTGAATGCCTAAGTTGAAAAAGTGTTCACCTTCATTTAGGCGGCCAACACGGTATGGACTCTGATAATGAAAACGATAGGCTGTTGCTATACCTATGTGAGAATGCTCGTCTATTTCTTGCAAGCACTAATTTCCCACACAGCACCGGTAGAAGAGTAACATGACGCCTACTAGGGTCGGACCATCCGTAGACGCAAATCAACCACATCGCGATTAGCTACCGTTAGGGAAGTTGTTTCCAAGACTGTCGATCGATTTGGAGCACCAACATGCACTCCCACCAAGCCCTTATATGCGCCGGCCTGCGGGTGCGTTTTGTCAGACGTCCGCAACGGCGCTGTGGGCGCACACATACCTGTCAATTGACGAAGCCAGGTGTTCTTAATGCGAATTAAAGTACGCTGACATTCAAGCTTGAGGAAGCGCTCATTGGAGAGAGTTGGAGATCACCAGTCGCATAACCGCCAAACGTTATTAGCAGCAGGCATGCCTTCATCTGTCAAACCAAATGGCCAACCTGCATTAGGTCTCTATACAGTCTCTGGAACTTTGGATGTTCGCCGACACATTACAGCTGGGGGTGAACACAACGAGACTCGCAAAAACGTCAGAACAAACCTGCGTGTTAGCGTGAAGAGAAATCGCTAAGACTGGTGGTCTCATCTTTCATCGGAAAAGGAAGTGACCGCGGTCCTTGGTAACCATCGTGCGTTATTTCAGCTGATAGCAAAACGGGCAGAAAGAAACATGGTGGTAACGATACAATATGCGACGAGAGTGAACAATCAATGCACAGTTTGTCAAAACACTCGAGGCGCTGTTCCGAACAATGTGTAAAACAGGATAATCGCTCAGAATTACTTGCTTTTGCATCAGCCAATAAACCCTCTTTCTCTGCGGCGTTCTCCTTGAATCCAGCTTCACACACAAAGTCGAACGTTTGATCAGATTGTTAAATTTGAATAGTGATGCAGATGCAGATAGACTTCCTCCAGCTTTCTTCAAATTTGAGGAACCTGCTCTCGTGAATGGCTTGCACAATATGTTTGTAAGGCTTAGGGAGCGGGTAAATGTCTCATTAGACTGGAGCCGCCTCGTTATTGTCCCAATATCCGTGGCGACTCACTTTCAGAATGCGGCACTCATAGAGATCAGTCTGTTCTCGATTGCCTCTAAGATACTTGTCTCTGTCATTCTCCACAGACTTTTTGTCACCCGTGGAAGGCATATTCGTGTGAAGCAATCCGATTTTCTTCGAACTCGTAGATGTATTGATCGCATCCTAACTTTACGTCAGTTGTTAGAACACCGTCATACATATTAACGACCCGCCGTTATCGTGTTCCTCGACATCAAAGTTGGATCGGTGGATCAATGTACCCTGTCGAACGGTGTTCTCAGGAAACGTGTGCCTGAGAAATACATGAACATTGTCAGAGCGCTGCACGCACACAGTTCGGGCAGAGTAAGGGTTTATGAAAAACAGTCGCCGCTCTTCAACATATACAGCGGCGTGAGATCGGTTTGCCCACTGTCATCCTCCGTTTACAACTTTGTGTTATGACGTTTGTCGCGAAGCTTGGTTATGCTAATCGGAGTCGGAACCGAATAGACTCCTTGGGACTGCATTTTGAGTGACAGAACACAGGACATTGGACAGTAAGTGAACACAAGACTGAGCTAAAAGTAAGATTAACACCATTACCATTGTCAAACACAGACAGAATCACGTTTCTTTATATAGGATAGCGGAATGCAAAATCTTGTAAGTTTGCGCAGGTAAAAGCGATAACAATAATCTTTATGGACCGCTGGAAATCTAGGTGATCCAGTTGGTGGGAGCGTCCTGATCTGATATATATACATTAGAGTTGAAGCCCGTTGCGCACCTGCTTTTTCAGCAACGCAACTGTTATCTTTCAGTGCACAACCACAACCCACAGACAACTTCTACTTTCAGGACAATGCTGGCCAGTTTCTTGTGCAATGGCGCAACCTGGCGCAGATATTTGGACGATCTCTGTTTCGGGTTGGGCTGGCTCTAACCTTAACACTTTTCTATCACTGAGCATGACCTACAAAGTATGAAGCTGATCCCAGGTAGACGACTTCTTGACCTGGAGTACACTGACGACGCTCATTATCTGTGACAGCCCCCAAACGTGGCAACAAGCACCGGATAGGATAGTACTGACTATCAATAGTTTCGGTTTTTGCTTTGCAACCTCGAAGTGCAAACTCCTCGAAGATTGGCAGGGAGCTACTCTGCGCTGACTCTTGATTGTGATCAGCTAGAAGTCGTCAACCTATTCTGCTATCTAGGTAGCTATCTCAGCGCAAGTGGAATGGTGAATGGGATGACGAACTTTATGGCAAAAGCTCGAGGCCTTTTTGCTAACCGCTACCACTTGTGGCGCTGACATGACATCACTGTCGCTCTGCAAAGCAGTTACACCGCAACCGTCGATTCAGTCCCCGTTGCGGTTACGAAACCTGGCCGATCAAGTCAACAGGCATAAAGAAGCTGGCTACTTTCTACCATCGCTTGCTTCGCAGCTTGGCTCATGTCTGGTGAGAGCACCACGTATGCAAGAAGCGTGTTCAGTGTCTCCTATTTGGTGCAAAGGAGTGAGTGAACCGCTCAGCACCGTTCTTTCATGCACTAGGCTCCGATATCTGGGACACGTGTTACGCATGCCACCACACCAACTCTTGCGACGTGCGTTGCTTACGCGCTGGAGGTGTGGATGAGAGAGGAGTACGTCATGGGATGACCTTTTTAAGAGGAATGATGGCCTTCACTTTGCACTTGGCGTTTGTTGTGGTCCGCCAATTGCGGGTTTTGGGTCTCAGGGACGATGAACACTTCTGGTTGGATACACTTTTTGACATGTCGAAGAGCCAGGCTCAGTAGCGTTTGTGTGGTGAATTCGTCCGTCTCTCTTCATGCTTGGCATCTCGTGTTTAATGACGAAAGTGCAAATGAACTGCTTTGAACTCTTATGTCAAACATCGGGCTCCGATGGTTCGGTTACGTGTTACGCATGCCAACACACTGTCTCCTATGATGACAGTTGTTTACGCGTCCGGCGTATAGTCCCGATTAATAATGACCTTTGAAATTAATGAGAATATGCGCAGCTCGGGATGTGGATGCGGATTTTGAGCGGTTCTCCGAGCTGAGTGATTTCTGTGCAGATGTTTCGTTGCCTGACTAGGCAACATCATCAGTGCGGTTTCAGGGGCCTGGTTCGTAGTGCCTCGTAAGCGACTTCAATGTCCAAATTTGGAGTCGGTTGATGTCTCCCGTGAACCTAGCTGGAGTCCCAGAGACGATGTATACGTTTACTTGGATTGTGAAGATCCGGCGTCATTGGCGTTTGTTTTAATTTCTTTGTTCCTTCTATCCACTCCCCCTTAACTTCTTACACCAACCACAATCTTATAAACTTAGTTCCACATGCGACGCCCGACGCGTACTTCGCATGCTCCAATTCTTACAGCTTTTCTCCTCTCTACCTTCTTCCAGCTTGGTGGCCATGCACTCAATCGAATCACATTTACTAGCGGTATTCACTGAACGTGCAATTTTTCCACGGTTCACGATTACGTTAGCACTAGCCGTTATAAACCATCTATAGACCTTAAATTACGTGCACAACATTATCGCTTTTGTGTCCATTTCTTCTATGTGCAACATAATTCGGCGCACAAATCTCAAGTCTCTCCAACGATCCCAAACATGTTTCAATGCCGTGTTCCTCAAGAAGACTTTTATGAAGTTTGTGCTCTCCTCTTCTGCATTTCATGCAGATCATTTGCATTCAGATTCCGAAACAACTTCCAGCTCACTTAGCGCGTGTTCACCTGACCAGGGATTGCAAGCGATCGACTGCGCAGATACTCGACGCGTGATTCACCTAACCCTGGGAAAATTAGACGAGTGCTTGTCTTTACAACTTGCGCGAGATCACAAAAGTCCACACCATAGAACGTCTGTGAACGTCATTACCACAGTGACTGAGAACGTTTGGGACTAGCTTGTTTGAATAGATCCTGCAGCAAACGACTCTTCTAGTGACGAAACCGGATCGGCGATCACAATGGTACGCCATCAAAGCTTAAAGCATTACAACTGCGCGTTATTTGTGGTGTTGGATGCTGTCTCAGTTTAAAATTATATGCTCTAACTTGTATAAAAAAATCCATCCTATATGCGCTCTCTTTATTCTGAGCGAGATAAAGAAACACAGAAATACCGCCGTTTCCGTTCAGTTCTGCACAGCGTGTGCGGCTGTTAGATTTATAGTGATGCTGGTGCATAAGAGTGAAACACTGGCAAAAATAGTTGAGCGCGCAATTGGCGTAAGATCTGTCTCACTGGACCCAAAGTAATCGGTGTTCCGAACTAGATTCCTAATATCAAACTCCAATTCGGAACAAATCAGTCAGGCCGGCGTAAGAGCAATGATCAAGAGCTGAACACCCCGACCACGCCGACTTCTGCCCGATACAATGGGATCTGCTTATAATGGTTCGCTTGGACTGCATACTTCATCAAGGCATCACAGTGCATTCAACACTGCTGAGAGACCAAGAATATATGCGGCCATTGTTTCCACCCATCGTACTGCTGTACCTCCGCAATACCCGGAACAGTTTGGACCGCCAACACTGCGGCGGGACCCAATAGGCATCTGTTATCCGACCAAAGAAAGCAGTCACACACTCCTCCAGAAAGGATAACACTGACTAGCACCATAATCCTCTTACTGTCTTATTCTCCAATGTGCCTGAATCCGAGGCGAACCCCCTCAAAGGCAGGTTTTTAGATGACTAGAAACAGGGTCAATTACTTGGTGTCAAAGCAAAGCCAATCAGTGTGATACGCCTCGTCCGTCATACAAGCTCGGCACACAACGGTGAACTACGACTACTCCAAGTAACGCTTCTATCAGGAGATGAAACAGAGTCCATTCCCTTATCAGCCACTCGCCTCCGAGCAATCCCATGCACTGTTCACATTTGTAGCTATTCCTTGGAGTGAACGCCTGAAACGCAAAGTAAACTCGGACAACTGCTGTAAACGAAAAGGCGTAAAATTGTTCCTCCTCCACGGTGTTCCAGATTCACACTCCACGCGAGCTAGAGGTCAAGTACACGACTGGGGTAAATAGCTCCCGTGAGGTACTCGCACTGGAAGAAATGGTCGCCGATTCAATCTCAAGGCCACCGTTATCATACAAGTATAAAGGGAGTGGTCCCCGAGTAATGAGAGTAACATTGAAAACCAAACCCATGGCAGAAAAGGCGATAGAAAGGCTGTTTACCGTTTACCAAAAGTGCATAAATTGAGGCTTCTACTAACGCTTATACTGGACAGATGTAACTCACCGTACCACGCTACAGCCAAGTGGCTGACCAAGCTTTTAGAACCAGTAAGAGAAGTTGTACCCAGCCATAACCATCGAAGCACTCTCGGCTTCTTAGACTCCATAGGACAGCTTGATCTTCTAGAAAAAAGGATGTTCTCGTTGGATGTATCGCTCTTCACCAATGTTCCGTTAGAAGAGACTATAGATTATATATGCGACACCGTTTGAGCACAGCAGTTCGATATCGTCCTTTCGAACAACCGATTGAAACAGCTATTCCTGTCGTATACTGTCAATCCGCAATTTCATTTCGATCAAGTAGCAACGGGCTCACCGCTAGAACTCTTGCTTGCAGATGTGTTCATGATCACGTTAGAGAACAACCACTTAGGCGTTCTCATTGGCGATACGTGGATAATATTTTCGTGTAACAGACAGTCGCTGTTGCACAGAGCAATTTGGTCCCATTTTAATTCAGTGCACTATAGTGCTAAGTTCACTCTCGAATCCGGACGTAGTGGCACGATTTCCTTCCTAGACATCCTGTTTGGCTGAAGACCAGTTGCTTCGACTCAACACTTGCTAGGCAATTTAACCAACCTGAGTTATCGCTTTCTTCTTCGGGCATTGAGCGCCGTTCTCCTTGGGCCGTCTTCTTGGATCCGCCCTCACGCACAGACGTCGAGCGTGAGATCAGGCTGTTGAAATTGCATAAGGCCCCAGGGGCAGATGGAATTCCCCCAGCGCTCTTCAAATTCGGGGGGCCTGCTCAAGTAGATGATCTACACGAGTTGCTATTGAAACTTTGGGAGCAGGAGACTGCACCGACAGACTGGAACCGCCCCGTAATTGTCCCAATTTTCAAGGGAAACTCCCGCTTGGAATGCGGCAATCATAGAGGGAACAGTCTGATTTCGATTGCCTCTAAATTGCTTGCCTCTGTCATTCTCCACAGACTGACTGGCACTCGTGAAAGCCAGGTTCGTGAAAAGCAAGTCGGATTTCGTCTACGTCGGGGCTGCATCGCCCACATCCTCACCTTGCGTCAAGTGTTGGAGCACAGCCATGTTTATTGGCGACCCACCGTTGTCGTGTTTCTTGACATAAAAACTGCCTTCGATTCGGCCGATTGACGTGCCCTTCGGGACTGTCTGCTGAGAAAAGGTGTGCCTGATAAGTATGTAAACATTATCAAAGCGCTGTACGCGCACAGTTCGGGCAGAGTGAGGGTTTATGGCAAACTGTCGCGAGGCTTCATTATCACCAGCGGTGTGAGACTAGGTTGCCCGCTGTCACCTTTGCTCTTTAACTTCGCTATTGATGAAGTCATGGAAACGGCGTTCGCTGGACACGACCTGGAAGGTGTGGAGCCACTTCCTGGTGAGCGACTTCTTGACTTAGAGTATGCGGACGATATTGCCCTAATCTGTGACAGCTCCCAAACATGCCAAGCAGCACTGGACCGATTAGCACTGGCTGTCAATCGTTTTGGGCTATACATTGCTCCATCGAAATGCAAAGTACTTCTCCAAGATTGGCAGGGACCCAACCCTGCGCTAACGCTTTGTAGTGATCTGCTGGGGGTCGTTCAGGAATTCAAGTACCTAGGCGGCTATATTAGCACCCGTGCGATTGAATATGAGGTTACGAACCGTATAGCAAAATCTCGAGGGGCTTTTGTCAAGCTCCGCCACCTGTGGTGCAGACGCGACATTACTCTCGCCCTGAAGGGCAGAGTTTATAACGCAGCCGCCTGTTTAACTCTCCTGTATGGTTGTGAAACCTGGCCCTTCAGGTCGTTAGACATAAAATGGGTCGTCATATTCGATCATCGCTGCCTTCGCAGCTTAGCTCATGTCTTTTGGGAGCACCGCGTGAGCAATGAGGGTGTTCAGCGTCGCGTATTTGGTGCAGGAAGAGCGAGTGAACTGCTCAGTACTATTATATCACGCACCAGGCTCCGATGGTTAGGCCACGTGTTGCGCATGCCAGCACACTGACTTCCGCGACATGCATTGTTTGCGCGTTTTTGGTGCGGTTGGAAGAGGAGGAGGGGAGGCCAGGCGATGACTTGGTCGAGAGAGATGAAAACCCTCACTTCGAAGTTGGCGTCGGTTGGTGCATCCCGACTGCCTGGCTTGGGTCCTAAGGACCGTGAACACGTTTGGTTGGACACACTTGCTGATATGGCTTGGAGCCGGTCCCAATGGCGTTTGTGTTGTGAGTTCCTTTGTCCATCCCCCTCCTGCTTAGTATCCCCCTCCAATCACGATCTCACTCGTTAGGCATAATATGACTTATTTTTACGGCAGCCAGCTGTTAGCTCTCCGGAACGATGTCCATCCGTTACTGGGGACTCAGCGGGCGTGCCACTGTTTGTTTTCGTTTTATTGTCTTTTGTATTGCGGCACAATAGCTGAGGTGTTTTTCACCTGAAGCTAGCGTGTAAAATGGTAATGTTGAATAAGTAAGTGGCGAACTAATTACTTTAGACCTCGTGCGAATGAACGAGGAACTAATGGTCCATACCGTAACGATAGAGGCAACAATTGGTCGTAGCGATCATGTGATACTGCTCCTCCTTTACATATGCTACGCGGAGTATACATGTACCCGTGAAAACAAAGAGAAAATCTATGTGTTCACCCATTACGGCATACTATCTCTCCTCTTTCAAGCCACCAGCTGGTCCTTCCTTGCCGAGCAACCTCCAAATGTCGTCTGGGAGGAATTTATCACCTATTTAACTGGGCTCATAGAGAATACGTCGGAAATTAAAGCCTTTCGCCGGTAGCAGGTGAATCCCTTCATGAGAATCCAGGCCCGAAAATATTTGGCTTGAATGGAATCAGGTTGGCGTGCTTATAAAGCCTGTCCAAATGTGTAGACCTTTGATGCCTGCGTAACTCAGCGGAATCATGTTCAATTGTTCCGCGAAGAGAAACTCTGACATGAACAGGACTTAGCGATGAAATTGATTTCTAATCCTACAGGTACATAAACAAGCTCCGCAGAGTGCAGCGTGAGCAATAGATAGTGTGACTCTAACTACACATAAAACAACCAGCGCGCCTCGACAACGGTTAGCCCGCACTTTCCAAAGCGATTTGTCACCTCACCCGTTTTTGACACATCTCACGCCGCCCCCATGAGTAAGCCACTTATGCTTCACTACTGCAAATGGGATGAAAAGATTATTGTCCGTAGGCACGCGCAGGTCTGCTAACATTGGAGACATAAAGCTGAAGGCATTAATGACAACCGCTCTAGCCGTTAGCTCGGTTCTTTCAACGATGCCTTGATGAAATGCAGGTTCCAACAATGTGGAATCATGGAGTATTTACCCCCTATTTATACGTCGCAATCGCACGGAGTCCTGGAACTGCCCAGTGTTATCCAAACTTGTGGTAGGTGTTATCACAAAATCGATTATGGGTTGGATACGAAACTTCCTCATTCAACCTCAGCTACATGTGAGAGTCCATCTATCTACGACCAAATTGGAGTCTAGTGTGGTATGCCCCAAGCATCGGTACTGGGACCACGTCTGTTCCCAGTATTCATTAAATCTATCGCTAGGATGTTCCAGTCGGACTTCTTACTATTTGCAGACGACGTCAATATGTGGCATATGATCAAGACAGTGGGCGACCACGCGGCACTACAAAAAGATCTCGACAGGGCCTACACCTAGTCTTCCGAAAACGGGGTCCAGATTAACCTGGCGAAATGCAAAGTTTTGAGCATACGCCATCAGTGTACTCACGAATATCGACTGGGAAAGAAGCTGCTACAACATCCTACGCAGGAAAGTGACCACGAGATAATCGTGCAGGACGACCTTGGCTGCTCGAAAAAGGTCTAGTAGACATGGAAAACCGTCAGTCCACATTTTAACCTCCTACGAAGGGCGTTCGAAAAGTTTAGCCATCAATCTTTCCACCAATGCTGTGTACCTACGTGAGACCACACGTACAATACACGATCCAGACTTGGCGACCTTGGTGCAAACATAGTGCTGCTGCGCTCGAACCTCTACAATGTAAGTCAACAAAAATCATTAGAGGACTGTTTCACGTCCCCTATCAACACAGACTGAAAACCCTAGGCTTGTACGGTGGCGGATACCGACTCCTGTGAGGAGACCTTATAATGGTGTACCAAATATTGACTAACCTCAACTAGGTCTATCGCAACCCAGCCACAATACTAACCTGGAATGCGGCTGCCTAAAACTGACCGCGTACTAATATCGATCTGATTGTTTTCGCGTATCTCGAACTTAGAACGCTGTCCCAACTCAAATCATTTTCATCCCCACATTCGCTTTTTAAAGAGCCTCTGGACTACAACTTGTCCCGTTTACATTACATGACGTCATGCTTTTCTATAAGAATTCGTAGTAACGCAAACCAAACATTATGCTCATTAGCTGTCTTCGTTGCGTAGTGGTGAGGGGACTAGCATATTTGAATTAATATGTGGGCTTTTTTTCTCTCGTCTATGCTGGGCACGCCTCTGTTGGCATGGAGGGTGTAAAGGTAAACAATCTTCTAGTCATAAGAGGACCAGATAATTTATTGTTGGTCAAAATTGACATATGAACTGGTACAGATAACGCGAACGGGGCAGAAAACAGTTTTTGCATTAGCTTTATTCTGGTAATATGTAGCAAGACTTATGGAATATAGGTCGGTGTATGAAAACTGCAGTCAAGCAGTCTGGTGACAGGATGATAGTATAAAACACAGTAAATATACATATGACGAAGCAGTGGCATGAAGAAGGATATTTTGAAGGCTTTCACAGATGAAGAGAGTGTTTGCCTGCTACATGCGAGTTGTGTTAGAGTGTGTGCCGTCCATTCGTGGTTAAACCAAATAGCCGCTGGCTGGCTCCGGGAAAGGACGAACGGCAAGCATCGATTCCTTTCCTATTGACAAGTTTGATCATGCATACACACTAAGTACTGCCAGGTGATTGTAACTCAGATCCAGGATAGATGCAATTTGTTTATGTTAATAACTCCGTGAGTCACCTTAAACCAGAATTTTCCCATTTTCCCCGTCATTTCCAACGTTATTCTACACTCCTCACTTCGGTCATCCTACGGGACTGGTCAAGCATTCGCTTTTCGCCCGTTATAAATCATTGTCCATTACTTATACTTGATGCATGGTATTTTATTGTTTTATTGTTTTTATTTTGTATTATGTAATGTTGACTATCTTGTTTTTATTTCTTTCTGTATTGCGGCACAATAGGTGTTTCTTACCTTTAACAAACCCGTAATGATATAATGTCTCAGTTCACCCTGTTTCCAAGACTTTGTTCACTCCCACAACTATCTCCTGGATCCGTTTCCATGATAGCTGGATGCCTTGCGGTTGTCCCGTGCGGGCATATCTGACTTGCCTAGTTTCACTTAACGGTGCCATTCCTTTGACGGTGTTTCGGTTTATCGATCTTGTCTGGCGTCCATCCCTTTGTTCTTTCACTTTAGGATAGGTATCTGCACTTTTACAATACTCTTTACACTGGCTTGCTTAATGTTCGCTCCTGCTGTCTCAGAAAAGCGCCTAGCTTCCCTATCATGACTTACTTGTCACCTGAATTGATAACCCTCTAAATAATTCGGTCAATCCGGCTGGCAAACTCTACTGTCACTAAGGGATGTAGTGAACTGCGGTTGGAATTGCTTCCCATAGAGCATGATGGAAGCAGAGGCTTTTTGTACTTTGGCCCAGAGCACCCTACTCGCCGACAGGTTTTACGCCTTCGATCATTTTGGTGTTAGTGCCAGGTGCTGACTTTTCAGTGTTCCCAGCAGTCGGAAACTGTAAGAGATAAATTCTCTTGCGACTTTTTAGCATTGTGTAGAGCTCCTAGGTCAACCCAAAACGAGGGCGTAACTGAGCTGCGGCACTATTCAAATGACTATTTTAATTTAATGGGGAGAAAGCCTACATATATCTGACCAGCACAGAAACAAGGTACGTAATGAGAGTGTAAGTTACCGTAGTTGCAGTTGTGCAGACGGATCACGATGACCATAACCCGCAAGCGAAATCACACGGGCCATTTTATTGGGCCCCAGAACCTTATGCTATGAAGTGGCCGTTGTACAACGCATAAGTGGTGATAATGCATTAAGTTCACCGGTGACTTCAAGTGAGTAGGCCATGTGTCATTATGCAGGTGTATGCGAAAGTGGGACCGAACAGACACCAGGAAGATGTGATGAATGGGTCAGGTTTCATAGTAAACTTCAGCAACCTAGCAGGTGTGAAAGTTAGGAATGAGATAAAACCGCAGTCGGTGGTGAATCGAACAACAAAGCGGCTTGGACTAACGAGCGGCAAGTGTAAGTTTGAAAGATGATGCAACTTCAGTTATGCTAATTCAGAACAATATTCCAATATCCAACTTTAGTTTGTCCAGTAATTTTGCCGTTTACAGTAAACTTGGCTGACTGGTGCATTTGCGGACACATACTTTTCACCTGAAGGCATCTGGTTTTGATGAATTCAGTTTCTCTTTAAACGTTTTTGCCTAGCATACATCTACACTGTATGTCACCCTTTGTGCACCCGCAGATAAAGAACCCCAGCTGGCTGGAGGCACTCCCGTCGTTTATGCTCCGAACCAATCGTTACTGTACTACAGAGGCTCTTTTTTCTCAATTGCACAACCGAAATCACTACTGTAAGTTCATACCTTTTACTCTGCTGCACTTTGTTATTCTTCTTCCTCTAATACATCTTTGTGTATTTGCTCACTTATCACCTGTTCAATTTATGGTTCCCTCATATCCTACGTTCCTCTTCTCTATCTCTTTGTATATCTGACCGGTTGGAACTCTTTTTGTTGGAGAGATGCGCTTTGCTGTGTCGTTGTTTTACCTATCGAACGGGTTTTTCCACGTGTCTATGGTATTGATTTAGTGACCTCTTCCGTACTAATTATCCACTGGAGCATTGAATGATCAGCAAGAATTTTGTCTTATTACGTTTGACAGTAAGATATGTGGCACAGTATTAGAATCTCCGTTCGATCCAGGGATAAGTTCCCCTCTTCTAGCAATCTAGCTTTCTATATTGAACAGTTGCTAAACTGTCTTCAAAATTCTGCAGAGCTATCGTACGAGCGTTTTTCTCCATAATAACATTAATGGAAATAATTCCGTTTTTCTGAGCGGTATCCCAGTTGGCTGAGTTAAATTCCCGCCTGAGAATAAAGTGACCATATCAGCTTAAACCGTGCGCGCAGTCTCAGTCTTGTGCTCCGCAGACCCGTTGCTTCTGTGACGAGACCGCGCGTAGTTGTTCAAAGTCACAAATTCGCTAATCAATACTATGGAAAAGAGCCTGAGGCAACCCACCGAAAACTCCTTTGAATTACTCCTATTAATAGTTGCACAGGCAATCGGATGTGGGGAAGTCATGAACTCAGTGACACCCATGTTTCCCTTCCCACACTTCTAACCCTCATTATTCTAATTGTGGACTTAATTCTTGTTCATTCCTCTTAAATTGACGTCAATATTTTGTTTGTTTTACGGTGGCTCGTAGAAAGCCAGCTTGTTTATTATGCTGACTATTCATCTTGGCTATATATACGAAAACGTCTGGGTCAGCCATGCATCCGTGCACACATCATAGTCGATAAGTTGAAATGGGTTAAGCTAATCGAGCAGGAAAATGAATCACCATCTTGGTACTTTTAAGGGCAATGTATCTTCTACTCCGGTCCCTGAGGTTTCATTCACCTGTGTGTAGGCAGACAAGTGTCGTTGAATGTAGTAGCATCCCATATTCCTCCCTCATCTTAGCTAGAGTGGAAGCATACTCACGGGTTTCACATTTTTTAGAGGTTGCCGTTCAGATTTCCATCTGAGACAAACTGTCGGTTCTCTCCTTCGTCTTTTTTATCTCGGTCATCTGAGTTCCTGCCTCAATCAACCAGTCTGACATTCATTTAGCTCTTCTGTCGGAATCTGGCAGCGGTCCTAGTGCAGCCTGTCGCTACCAACCCGGTAGACTAGAGGTTGTGTATGAGTGTTTTTAATTAACTAAGACTTTCCCTCCTCACTGATGATAGATGACCCAGCTGGAACCTTTGTTGATTTGTACACTGCCCGAAATCAGAGTTATCTGGAAACCTGATGGATAAGCAAGTGGCTACACCAAATTGATATGTGGCAGAAAATAATTGAAACACAGATTTACTAACTTACGAATCACTCGACCCGACTTACCGTACTTTTGATTACAACTACACCCTACGGACTAGTTGCCAAAGAGAAATTAATAGAATTAACAGCAAATGATCCTGGTGTATTATTTCGTCTATAACACAGAATAATGTCTAGCTTTTGTCAAATGGACGACTTTCAAGAGCATTTTTGTGGCTCCTTTTCCTTTGAACCGTTTCACAATCAGGTAGCTCAAATCGAACCATAGATAATCAGCTTACAAACCATATCTGGGTTCGAGGCTTGTGATACCGTCAGGTTTTTCGGTCACTTGCATGCTACTGACTCCTATTTACCCAGTCTACGCATTTCGGGAACGCTGATGAGGTCCCGCGCAAAAATCCACTCATCTGTCTTAACAGGTGTAACCTGAATGAGCATGTTTCAGCCAACTTGTTGAGTCGCTCATAGTATCAATTTTACAATGGGGTAGTGGCTGCGTTTATACCGAAGCTTGGGATTATGCTGCTGATTTGCGTTTTACAATGAGACACTAACAAGCATATTTTTACCCGGACTGGCTAGCGTAAACCAAATGTTTACCGTGCAGTAGTTCGTAGGGCAGTGTGAAACTATTGCACTCCGGCTGTAGCTGTTTCTTTCATCTGTCATTCACTGTCCTGTTCAGCATACCTACACAAACTTGTGTCCGCAAAAGATGTTCGAGCAATTTACGCTGTCGGACGCCTTCCAGATATTAAGCAGTTTTCACTATTTCTCCGATTTTTTCTACTCCAAACCAACCATTTCACTGAATACTGCACGCTGATCGGTGAGGCGACCGCTACAATTATGTTGCCAAGGTGTGCGGATAGGCTGATCAGCCAACCGGAACTAATGTTGTTTGGATTTATTCCAAGGAACTCTTTATCGCCTAACCTGACAATGACCAATGTCCTGGATTGAATTCCTTAGCTCTAAAGTCCTTACCACAAGCGATCGGGAACCTTGCGGTGTTTCGCGGTATGTGTGTCGCATCAACAGCATTGCTTTAATTTGCATTCTGCAACACTGGCTTTGTCTGGCCTTCTAACCATCAACCTGTCTGATATGTAGTTGCCAACTCAAGGGGAGCTTTGTGTACAAAGATGGGTATATTTCCAGCACTTTACATTATAAACTGCGGATGGACTAGAATGGCATCATCAAAAATTCCAAATTTTACCAACAAATGATCAGAAAAGCATAGGTGCACTATTGTCACTCGAGTAAACAGCCTCGCATTCCCGAGCCGCGATCGCACATCGCTGAACTGGATCCTCGGGAGTTTTATCCAGTAAACACGGTTGAGTATTACTAAAACAACCCTTCATAATTAGTTCGTTTTCCTCAACGTTCGTGGATAAAGCAACAAACCGCGTACCATGCACAGTCTCTCGATTTTTGTGTCCCCACTGACGTCTTCACCCCACGACTGCAAGGTGAAGTCCAAAGACGATCCGGAAGAAAACTTGTATACATGCAATCGCATTTGATTATATAGTTTTGAAGGCAAATTGATGGGAATGTACTGAATTACACTTGAGTCAACCAACAGAAGGAAAACGTCAATTGCAACGGCGAATAAGCAATCTTGTACTCAAGAGCGAATCGCATATGTCCTTAAAATAGCATCATGGGACCCCAAGCGTAAAGCGAACATCCATTTACATTGACGGGCACTGACCAATCAAACTCACGAAATGCAGCGTTTGAACAAATGTCACGAAACAAAGGAGAATAAGAAGTGCAGACCCGACAATTAAAAACTAGTACAATACTTGTGTGACAAGTAGATATTCCTTTAACATAACCGAGGAGAAAAGTGATGCGGATAAAAACCAGTGGAATGTGTTCTTGCAAATGGCACTGCTGAAGAGGACACGGAGATGAGCGTCCATTACTAATGACGTGTGTGTACCAATCGGGCTACCACAGAGTGGATCGTTTAAACAACGGTCAAGAAGGGGAACATAAGAAGAATGAAGAATGACTACTAAGCTCGTTCACAACGAATGAATGCGAAATAGCTATTCTCTTAATATCGATCAATGCGCTTACCTCCCATCCCTGCGTTAGCAAGAGACACTAACCATGAGTCCATGTTGGGGTTCTGACTGGTTGCGGCCAGTCGGACCAGTGTTACATCATGATGTGAATCATGCATAAGTTTTGTTTCGGTAAAACACTCGTGACCAACGTGTCTGTTTCCTTGGGAACTTCAGCAATCCAACTACAGAGCACTAAACTGCTATACAATAGCAGATCGCAGTATGTTCTTGTTTAGACCGTATTATGATTTTGTGTTGATAGTGGGTGTACATAGGCCTTGGATGGATTGCACACTCAAAGTGAGAGTAGAGGACTATAGCCGATTGTGTTAGGTTTTTTCGTGTGCATTGAACAAGTGATGGGGAAGCGCGTGAAGGTTGGAGCGATAAGCTGATAAGTGATACCAGTTTGATTAGTCTTCGTGCTTCACCAGTTTGGCTGCTGCTTTGTATTGCCTTCACGGAAACGAAAAGTCGCAGGGATAGCTAGGCTACATTTGGTAAAAACAAGGTATGACACAATGACAACATTCCTAAGCAATACAAAGTTCGAGTATAGGCTACACATGCAGTTAGCGGTACCAACGAGCAGTATTGGGATTGTCTGTACCCACGTACTCCGCGAATTTTTGGATCACCGTGCGCTGTATACTACTATTGCTACGGATTACTGTGTTATAAGTGCTTTTCTGTGTGGATCGTGCACCATTATTCTTCTTTTGGTGAATTTTTCAATCTGTGCAAATTTGGGGGACACGGTTTGGCTAATTCCGGAAATCTCATTTATTGGCCCAACTGCCATCTCCGTCCGCCATCTTGGATTTGCTCTGCCTTGTGATGCCGTCTCAAGCTATTTGTGGTTCGAGTTCGTAAGTTGTTGGACATAAGGTTCATGCACTTCGGTGCTTCGGCTGCGATGTTTTGTTCTATTTTTCGTGCATTGGCTTATCCGTTGACGTGTTTCGAAAATCTCTTGACATCCGACATCAGCTTTTCCAAATTATATGTGATAAATGCCGCGGTGCAAAATGTCTGAATACACAGCGACCGCCAACGACTACAGGAAAACCTCTTACAGACAGAAACGAGCCGTTCACCATGTGGGGTCAAACGCCCTCATGGAAGTACCTCTGTCACCTCGCCTTCCCTTGTCACTCCGCGATCTGCACCACCACCAGCGTCTTCAAACATGCACGAGCCTCAGGTTCAATGTTCTCCACCGATTGAGGACTCAGACTCGGAACCTCCGAAATGCCGCTTCACTGATCCGTCCGCGAATTTCTCAGAGCCTCTCTGTGAACCTCAAAACACCGAGGATCCCTGGACCACTCAAAAGCCAGGGTGCCATGCTTTTTCGTGTTCAGGTGTCCCTGCTGATAACCAAAACCGATAAGCGTCTTGAGTCTTGCTATCACACGTTCATCACCGATTTCGCTGAGACGTCATACTCTCATGTTCCTCCACGCACCAGAGTCAGAAGATAAAAACCCTCAGATACGTTATGATCATGATGTTGATTTCCCCCAGGGGCTCATCGATAGACTCTTGGATCTGGGTGAAGACAGTGTGACGATTAAACAAATAATCCGACTTGTCCAGAAAACTAACCCGTCATGTCGATCTCTGAGAATCATCTTTGCAAATCACAATATGCCACAGCTGACTGTCTCCTCTGTCAAGGCTGAAAGGCATAAAGATTCACATCCGTCGAGGCTTGGAACTTGAAGACAGAGATCGTTTGAAGACTGCGGTCATTGAGCTCAAACGGCGTACAGAAGAAGGTGAAACTGACTTGCAACTTTTAAATTCCCTGGTGGTCAAGTAGGGTGTACGAACCCGTGTCAACCGGTTGCTCAACCTTCAGGCACGTCCCGCGGTACCTCCCAGGACCTCCTTATGGCATTGGCTAACATGTGCAGCCTAATGAACAAAGTTGAGGAACTGTGCCGTTTCGCCGTGTCTGTGCGGCTGGACCTTTTAGGGCTTGCAGTGACTGGGCTGAACTCTGACGTCATACCTCAAGAAGTCGCCTTGTCAGGATACCTTTGTTTCCGATGCGACCAAAATCAAAGGCTCATGGTTGTTCTGTTGTACATCAAGTCGTCACTATCTGACAAACTTACCAGCACCTATCGGAACGAGGATAGTTTATGCGAGTAACTGTGGTGCACAATCCGCCTCAGACGCGCAGAATTAATAGTGGGTGTGGTCTACCGTACCCCATTAAACCATTGCGATTGCTTACCACATGTACCGAAGCACATGTGCCGTCCTCGATTTTTGCTGATGGGGATTTAACTTTACCTAACATATTCTGACCAGACGTTCGGCTCCTTCCCGGTTACGGTGACGTTGAGGCTCAATTCGCTAAAATGACTATTGAAATCGAGGCAACGTAACATGTCATCTAACCGACGCGCATAACATTCAGCTACTGGAAGACGGACTTCAACGTGCTCGTCCAAGTTGCAAGTCAGACTGATTGGACACTACCACATGATGCGTCGCTTGAGGTCTGTTGGTCATTAATGAACAAGAAGCCTAACTCGTTTCGTTCCATCGAAGTTTTCAAAAGTCGGACTTGGCAGACCGCATTGGTTTGATAAGGAATATAAACACTTAGCGCGATGGCGTCTCCAATTGTGAAAGAGATACATCATCACGGGTTTTGAAGATTACACGGTGTATGAGAAACAGCGTCACATATGTAACGCCGCCAAGATCAAGAAACGTCGGCAATTCGAAGAGGAGCTAGCAGCCTCGGACACAACCGCCCCCAAGAGAATATTTACCTACTTGAAACGTCAACTGAAACCTGCGGGCGACCTGTCGGTCTTAGAGAGCTTGCATGGACAGACGCTCATTTCAAGTGGGGAACACGCGGACGCCTTGGCTTCGCACTTTCTCACCGTATTTTCTAGTAAACCGGCGGCCGTTTCAGTACCGACACAGGTTGCGTCAGTCTTGTTCGACAGCCATACATTGTGTTGTAGTCGAAGAGTATCAGCTACACTTCAACCTCGATGGTGCAAAGCCCCCCCCCCGACCAGACGGATTTTACCCACTAATACTTAAGTCAATATCGAATGTCATCTTACGAGCCATGACAAACCTATCCCATAAATCACTCTCCGTGGGATCTGTTCTCAACGACTGGAAATGTTCCATAGTGAGACTGCTTCCCAAGGGTGGTGATCCGAGTAAAGTAGAGAACTATAGACCGATCTGTTTGACTTCGATATTATCCAAAGTTTTCGAGATTGTGGAAAAGTGTCTGCTGTCATTCTTCGAATCGATGGACGTATTGACGCCAGCGCAACACGGCTTCACGATAGGGCGATCCTGCATCACCAACTTGATGTACGTAAACCACCATTGGGTACGAGATCTCAACGAACGGAAGGATGTTGACGTGTTGTACATCGACTTTAGTAAGACGTTTGACAAATTGAACCACGATGTACTCCTTCGTAAACTGAGGACCTACAGAGTCGGTGGCACGCTACCTCAGTGGTTACACAAGTTTATTGTGGGACAGAAGTTTGGAATATAGGTCAATGACTACCTGACAGACTGGTTCCCATCGACCAGGAAGGATGGGAAGGATGCTATCATGTTGCCTAAGTCTAGACAGTAGAACGAACAAGTTTTTTGGTAATAGGATTTTGTGACTGGGTTGTAGAGTCATTTTTATGGAGTTGGAGGTACTCTCACTCCAACCCCCAAGTTGGAGGTTCTGGAGACTTGGTTTGTCTGGTCTCTAACCTATCTGATGTGATTACCTCTGTACGCGCTTTGGCGCCTTTAGATCGGATCGGTGGGCCGCTCAAACCATCACACCACATTAAACTCCGGTTTCTATTTTGATGCTCCATAGTTGTATGCACCTGATTAACAGGTTTTCGTGTGTCCTTAGATCAGTATGCATCGTGGAGGGGTTCATTTAGATTATGTGTTTAGTTCATGTGGCCTTTCAGCGACACAAGGAAAAGTGACGTCAACGTATTGAATAGTCCCAGAGTATTCAGAAGACCGTATAGACACAGCAGGTCGAACAAGTTTGTCTTCATGTTTTTTCATTTAATGTCCAAGCAAGCTGGTGTAAAGACGAACCGTTTGCCCACTTCCCACAACTGTTTCACTCGCTGGATAGGTTAAAACGACTTGCACCCTTTCCTACTGATATTTGATGTCTATTTCACGACTAATTCTCCCCTCATTCTGTCCCGATGCTACCATTGTGACACCATTTCAGACTATTTATACACAGTAACAGTTCAGTTGATCAACTATGATCCGGGCCCCGAAGTGTGGTGGATCCAGTTGTCACAACTCCCACAACAACAACTAACAACGGCAAGATAATGGCGTTGAATACAAATAGAATGTAAAGGAAATGGAAGTGAGAAGGGAATGCGTTAGACTATTCAGAATGGAACGAAAATTAACAACAAAGTGAAAGAAATTGATGCAGGAACGTCACTGACGTCTTGACTGCGCCATGTATGACACCGTCTCCAACCATTGGAGTGGACAGTCACGAGGCCCCCATCCAGGAGGATGACATTCACTAGCCTGACCAAGTCAGTCAATTTCTTCAAGCTTCTATGCAATGTCATGGAATGGCCACCTCGCTGTTTTGCCCATCTTGATGTGGCCATTGCGTATAATGCACGCCGAGAAACCCGGTCAACGGGCATACGAGGATATGACCTTTGCAACGTAACTGATTAAGGTCCAGTGGGGCACCAGAAGGTTTCTTGCCGAAACGTAACTGGTGAACCTCAGTATTACTCACTCGGTATTCCCACCAGAAGTGTGCAACACTCAGCAGGCAACGGTGGTCAAACATGGTCAAGCGTTTAATGTCCTCGTCGCGAACTGGCGACGTCTCTGATCCGTGCAGTCAGACCGGCCTTACCGCAGCCTTACCTTTCCCCGATAGGCTGTTATCCTGCCGTTTCTATAGTTGCTTGAGTCTCTGGAAAACAACACGGGCCTCGCTGATACGCGAACTAATCTCCTCAGTGATGTGACTACCAGATGTGACACAACTACCAAGGTAAGTGAACCGATCCACCACTTCCAGTGGCTGTTCGGTGATAGTTAGAACCGGAGGTGTGTCGGTCCAGTCCTGCAGCAGTACTTTGCACTTTGAAGGTGCAAAGCACATGCCGAAGCGTGCGGTGCAACGCGTCAGTCTATCCAGCAGTGTTTGCATAACCACTGCATCTGACCTAGTGAGAGCTGTCGCGCACATCCTCTAGATTTATCAGTTGATCACCTGGCAGAACTTCCACTCCGGTATAGTCTGAAATCACCGAGCCCTTCATGATCGTTTCGATAACAAAGTTGAAAAGGAAAGGAGATATGGGACAACCCTGGCGAACCCCACTCAGAAGACAGTCTCTCGTGGATCCGTACACGGCCTCGGGAATCACGGTAGAGAGACTTAAGAATGGAAAGAAAATTAGCCGACACACCTTTCATGGATAGGCAGTACCATAATCTGGCGCGGCATACTGTCGAAGGCCGCTTTCAAGTCAAGGAAAACCACTATTGTCGGTCGTCTATATGTGTGTCTCTGCTCTGACAATTGGCAAAAAGTAATTATGTGGTCGATACAACCACGATCAGAGAGAAAGCCAGCCTGGCCTTCTGTGGACCAGTATGTCGCCGGAGAATGATACTCGTGAAAAGTTTTACTGCAATGGAAACAAAACTGATGGCTCGATGATTTTTGCACAAAGTACGCTAACCCTTCTTGAGTATGAGCACGACAGTTGACAGTCGCTAGTCTGAAGGAACCTCTTCACTGTTCCAAATCGTGTTAAATAGAGTTAAGTCCAGTCAATAATTAGTCACCATGATCTTTCAGCAAAGAATGAGGGAAAGTCGTCGGGTGCGGGAGCACGTCGTATCTTTTCCAAACTAGGAGGTGTGACATCTGCTTTTCACGACGGCTCAGGCGATTCGACCAGCAGCAGTGTCGCAGCAGACCTACTGAACCGCTCTTCAAAATGTTCCGCCCAACGGACTAGTCGACGAAACTGAGAATGGATCAACTGCCCATCTTTCACAGCTATTGTCTCGTCAAAGAATGGCTTTCTCCGACCCGTGTTCCCGATGAGCTGGAACGGAACTCGGCTGTTCCCAAAAGCACTGGCTTTCTCCACTTCACGGGCCTTTGTCATCCACCAACGTTCCCAGTCGATTCGAAGACTCCTTACGATGCGTCGTTTCAGAGAGTTATGGACACGCTGGAACTCAGTGCCCATTGGAACTTGTTTCCGTGCTTCGATCAAGCTGATCGATGCCTCAGAGGTCATTCGCGGTTACGACCTCTGAACTTGGGTGCACAGCATGCGTCAAAGACATCCTTCATAGCGTATTTGAATCGATCCCAGTCAGCGTTCGGTTCACCAACCTCATTCATCACTGACAATTGGTGGGCCATATCATCATGATATTGTTGAAGTGCAGATTGCGAGTCCAAGTTACAGGCAAGAATGTTAGGAGCTAGACGCTTTTTTGAAGCGGGAAGAGTGAGCGCCAAGCGTGCACGCACTAGAGCATGGTCGGCATCCAGGCACGTGCTCCAAATAGACCGACCGTCTTTTGCTGATGTGCGCCATCTGTAGCTGATGGCACTTTGGTCAATTTGGGTCCAACTCATTGAGGGATTCGGTGCGCGCCAGGTGACACGATGTGAGCGTTTGTTCTGGAATGCACTGCTGCTAAGGTAACGGTTGTGGTCGGCGCATAGTTGCAGTAACCGATCACCATTGTCTGTCCGGCATACAACGACTGCGAACTGCCCTCCCAAGTGGTGTCCAGAATCTGATAGACGACCCACTTGAACACTCATTCACCAGCAGTAATCACGATGTCACTATTCTTCTCTATACGAAGCAAACTAGTCGTGACACGAAAGCCCCTTTACTCACGATTTAGGCGCTCTAGGTTAGACATATTTGCAGCTTCCAGTCGGCATTTCTCCCTCATTGACCGCTGACGTGGATTTGAAGTAGTTAGTTCGTTGCTTCTGAGTTCAAGCTACGATAAAGTGATGACATCAAGTTGTGAAGTGGACTGCTTTGAGGTGTCCCATACATTTATACATTCAAGCAAGGTTCTGCGAAATTCGCTGGGTATCTGTTTCCCCACTTATTGTTCCCCAAGTTTGTTTAGATTTTGTATTTTCCTCTTTGCCAGGTTTTGCTAGGTTGTTTACTGACGATCTTTGAATGCATTTTCCAATGCACTTGTTATTCATGCACCTGATGAATGCGAATTGACTCATTGACACGCTCATTGCACCTTGATGGAGCATGATGCAGCTACATGACTAGGTTGACAAGCTCCTGGTTCCTTCAGTCAGCAACTTTTTCTACCTGTCCACCAGAACGTTTACTGCCCGATTCTGGAAGCCAGCGTGTTTATCACATGTTGACTTTTTGTCAATGTGTATGGTTGTCAGCACGTTATAAATCCCAGTAATTACTGCCGCTTGGTGGACAATCTAAACGGCCAACCTTTGACCACCGGCAACTTCGAGTCATCGTTTATATTTGGTCGGAACACTGAGTGCAAAACGTAGGTGTCTTTAGTTAATGATATGCTTACCCTGAATCATCTTTTGGTCTTAAACGTGCTACCTGTACGTGCGGTATGCTGAAAGTGCACGTGGTCATATATATCCCCTTCTTGACTACTCTGCTTTTGGTGATGTTACCTCAGACCTACTCCAGTTTTTACGTTTATCCTTGCGGATCATTATCTTCAGGATTCTTTAGATTCACTTTTTGCGAATCTGCAGACAGCGTGAGCCGGACTCATACTATCATCCGGGAACATCTCCTTTTCCGATAATCACTTTCATTACAACTCAACAGAGCTCCTCAGGCAGTGCTTGTCCAAAGGGTTAGCGATTCGTTGTTTTTTTGTAGTGTCATTCCTAGGTTCCATTATAAGAGTCAAAGCAAGGACGAAACCTGTCGTTAGGATCAATTATTGCTGATCATCCATTTTCTCAGTTTTATTTCATATCTCCCAATAGTCTATCTTTGGTTGCTAAGGTTTTGAACATTTATTCATCGGTCACCGTCCAGCTTTGATTTGCCTCCTCATCTCCGTTTATGTATGGCCATATGTTTTTTCAACATGTTTTTTCCTACCCTTACTTCAGCACGGATTTACTGGATCGGTCGGAGCCCCCTACTCTTCAAGACAGTTATTGTTTATCGGTTGCTTTCTTTAGTCTGATGCACATCGTCAATTCACTTGCGGTGGTGGTCCAAGGCCCGCCGGGATCCGAGTTTTGTGCCACTGACTCTGATGTTCGGGAACAGGCCGTCGTATTATCGTGGTGTGGTCTTCTTCCGGTGTTGTCCTTATTGCTAGAAGCTAGGTAAATATCCTAACTGACACACATACTTACATGTATCTCATTTGAACCCATCGTTCACGATCACCTTCTTCACTATTCTGCGCCGATTCTCGTAGAAACTTGTCATCCATTTTTATTCTAGTGGTCATTCCGTAGCTATGATTATCCCCCTTATTGCAGATTGTGTCTCACGACGTCGAGAAATATGCCATTATCATTATTATTATTATTATTATTATTATTATTATTATTATTATTATTCTTGTGCATACTCGTGTTATACCCATCGCATCATTTGTCATCATTATGCACTTTAGCTAGTAGTGGAAAACACCTCAGCTAGTGTGCCGCAATATATGGGAATAGAAATAACACAACAGAGGCACGCTAGCTGAGCCAACAGTAACAGTCAGACATCTTTCCGGAGGGCTAGCAGCCGGCTATTTGCCGTTAAAAAACTTATGTTGTGTCCGAAATGCGACCGTTTTGAAGGGGGATGCACTAGCAACTTACAACGCAAACGCCGCTGTGGCAAACTTCTACCCATATCAGCAAGTGTATGCAGTCAACTGTGCCCATCTTCTTTCGGCACTAACCATTGGGCCGACAGGCTTCAATCGAGGTCAAATTCGAACTAAAGGCCTTCATTCCCCTTCACCATGTCATCGTTTCACATCATCATCATCAGAATGCTCGTTAGCTAGAGGTGAACACCTCAGCTATTGTGCCGCTTGGCCTTCCCTTCTCTTCTTCCATCCACATTCCCGGCGCTCAAGCAACGCATGACGCAAAGTCCGTGTGCCGGCATGCGCAACAGGTGGGCCAGCCATCTGAGCCTGGCGCGTGAAATAACGCTGCCGGGCGGTTCACTTCCTCTTTGTGTGTCATAAACAAGGCGCCGGACACGCTCACTGCTCATACGGTGTTTCCAACAGATATGAGCTAAACTGCGAAGGCGCTAGTAGTCGAATGTAACTAGCCTCTTTAGGTCTGTCGATCTAATGGGTCAGATTTCTCAATCGTACAGTAGAATCGAACGAACGGCTACATTGTACACCCTACCTTTCAGGGCGAGAGTGATGTAGCGTTGGTGCCACAGGTGGCGGAGATTACAAAAGCGTCTCGAGCTTTTGGTGATCTCATCTTCTATACTACCGGCGCTAATATAGCTGCCCAAATACTTGAATCTCTGGACTTGTAGCTGATCACCACCAAGGGTTAGCGCAGGGGTGGGTCCCTGCTAATCTTAGAGAAGAACTTTGCATTTCGCGGGTGCAAAGCATAGCCCGATACGATTGATGGCCGGAACTAATTTGTCCAGTGCTATTTAACACGTTTGTGAGCTGTCACGGTCGAGAGCAATGTCGTCAGCTTAGTCCTAGTCAAGAAGTCGTTCTCCTGGGAGCAGATCCACACCTTCTAAGTCGTGTCCTGTGAACGCGATTTCCATGATTTCCTCAATAGCGAATTTGAAGAGGAAAGGTGACACGGGCATCTTTGTCTCGCACCGCTGGAGATATTGAAGGGCCGCGACAGCTTGCCGTAAGCGCTCACTCTGCCCGAGCTACGCGCATATTGCGCTCTGATAATATTTTCGGGCACACCTTTCCTTAGCTGACAATCTTAAAGGGCACGTCAATTCACCGAATCGAAGGCACCTTGATGTCTGGGAACGCGACTACGGTGGACCGCCAATATATGTGACAGTGCTCCAACCTCGCGATCAGTTACCACTGTAGAGGCTACGCCCAAAACTGTCGCTCGATTTGGAGCACATGTGTTGACACTGACCACACACTTGTATACGCATCTAGAATTCGATGAATGCTTTCTGATTGTTGTTGTTCCCGTTGAAACGCTCCATCTATCCACCAACATTTTTATCTCACTATTTCTATTCGCTTTCCAACACTCTTGTTTCACGCACTCCTTCCGCATTGATACGTTGTCCCACTGATACTGTTTTACGGCATTGCAGCACGCCTGGTGTGATAGTGTCCTAGGTCCGGTGGCACATTCGAATCACGCTTATTCGGTGACAGAACCACAGAAGCTGCTGGGCTCGCCGAATTTGGATTTGCGGTAATCGCACATGCGGTAGCGGCGTTATTCGACTGGATCTCAATTGCCATCCAATTCCACTAAAGTGGGTGGTATGGTCGTCTAGCCTTGAAGCTGACGGTCGCTATTTTTCGCCTAGGCCATGTATTCTCCCCACTACTTGTAGATGTAACTCCATTAATTTTGCGCCGCATCGTCAAATTGCCAACTGAAGTACGCGCAAAGTGCACATTTCCCTTGTGGGGAATGTTTAAGCTACAACCGTTGGGCCCTACCGCAATGCTGAATCGTGAGGTGTCCACCGACGGACGAGTGTTGAGAGAGTGTGAAGCCGAACTATCATCTCATGTAGGCCTCAAGTCAGACCTGTGCAACTGAAACTATGAGTTGTGCAGAGCAAGCCATACGTGTACATCTGTACGCTCAAAATTTCTATAGCCGTGGTGAAACCGAATTTAGGAAGCCAGTGTTATCACAAGTGAAGAGTGTACTGTGAGCAAGAAACCTGGTGGAGAATGAATATATGTACAGTCAAATCCGCATCGTTACTCAAGGACATGGGTAGGTAACTCAGAGATTACAAGTCGCCGGTAAGTTTCTGAAATACTTATACACAGGAAAATGCACAAAAGTGATAATTAGTTGTAAGGTGGCAGGAAGCTTCTTAACCTTTTAAAATATTTCGAATGCAGCGTAGCCAATAAGGGCGGTGAAATGATTGGATTAGCCGAATAATGCAAACCAAAAAGGACCCAACTTGCAGGGCCTGAGGAGAATAATGGTCTGCAGGATGTGCAAAACGCTCGGCGGGTAGACAACACTTCGAGTTTTAACGGCTAAAGCAAGACGTCCGTTGTAGGCACATCGACAGAGAGCGAAAATCGTGCAGCATGTCCATAGTTGACTGCGGGTTTCGGCCATGCGATAGCTTTTTCAGTCAAATGCCCTTGCACTCCTGGGTCCCAAAGAGGGCTCTTGAGAGCGCCCGGACACAACTGTGAGATTTATGCCTTGAAGCTTATAACCTTAATCGCGTGTTAGCCGTCGATTCCAGCCGATGCGTGATCGCAGAATAGGCCTGATGAGGCAGTCGTTGAGCGAACACTCAAACCATGTAGCCAAGTCACCGACGCCTTCGCGGTGAAGTTGTGCAGTGCAGTGGCAAGCAAAGTCGGTCCGAACTAAAAGTTCATTGGCGAACGCCATCATTGATGTTGCTACGCTGCCATTGTGCGACGCCAATGCTCACATTCTTTCATTTTGCACACCAGATAGAGGCGCAAAATGTCAATTATTCTGCGGCAATACAATTCAACTAGATGGCAGTTAAAAAAGACAGAAGCGAAACAAAAATATTAAGCTTTTGGGAATTAGGTCTTGCTTGCCCGAAAACATTCCACTCCACCTCGCGTTTCAATCCTGTTTGATTTCATCAGGTAGAGGTAGCAAACCACAAACTCGGTACCATTGGGATGTTAGTTGGAACCCCTACCCCTTTAGTCACCAAATCACGACGGGCGACACTTGGCACAACGGTTAATGACTTTTTGGAGCGTCCTTTTTGAGGTCCTCGTTGTGTGCTTGGATTGCGGCGTGCAATTTGAATGTGGAGCGTGATTCGCATTGAAGCCAATTCGATCACTAGGGCCGTAGCTGAAGCATTTAAGCTCAAACAACGTTGAAACGCGTTGTGAACTGCATTGTTTTCGGGCCGGCAACACCCTATTCTTATAGACATCAGCTGCGGTCCTAGTGATCGGATTGGCGATGGTTCACTTCAATGCGAATCACGGTCCATGTTGATATTGCGCGTCGCAGTACAATTACACAACAAGTATCACAAAATGACCCTACAATCAATGAATAAGCTTTGTTTTAGCTTATTCACTGATGATGAGATCGGGGTTGGAGGGCAAGACTAAACATGATGGTGCCTGATAAAGAAACTCGTAATATAGCCGCCATTTAGGTAAGATCTCCGCAATGTCAACAAGTGTTTTCAACCGAACCTTTTCACGACCTTTCGGACTTCGACCAGGAAGTCGCTAAGCTTCAACCGAGACCAGCTTCGAAGTCGAGCCCTCCATTTCTTTAAACCAAGTTCTCGGCTGGCCTCCCCTCGTTTCCTTCCATTCCGATCGCGCAAACAGCGTGCACGCAAATGTGAAATAAGACATGTTCTTCGCATGCCTGGAACCCGGCTTATTCCTCTTGTGCTTTTTGCCAATAATCCGCCTACTTGAGTGAAATCTCGAGGTGGGCAATCAATGATATGGCGAGAAGAGCATGGCTTGGGTTGGTGTTGGTCGCCTCCTGCCACATCAGCGGTTAGATGCCCTATCGGATATCTCGCAGTCATGAAGTTGATGGCACTCTTGTACTCTCCCTTTTATTTCATCTCGCGATTTTATTTCCTGTCCAATCTCCTTTGACTATTATTATTATTTTGGTATTATTTGACTTGTACGGTTATTACTTTATGGGACGATTCACATGCCACCGCATTCTACCGGATCTAAATTTTGTCATATTCGTATCTTATTGGCTGGGTTGAGGTGGACGATAGCAAACCACAGCATGAGTCGTCGAGAACAACTCCTTGTGTTCGTGCTCTACTTCACTTAACTTACGGAAACAATCCTTAACTGCTTTCTCCCATATCCTGTTGCTGATCGATGGGGATCATCAACCTCTGTCCATATTGCTGGGATTGAGCTTATCTGGCTTTCCATATTGGGTCTTTCTGGGAAGTAGTGTCGCTTTTCATTTAAGAGGTTTCACCCAGCCTAGAAATCAGTGGGTCCTGAGGACACGCGAAACATCGCGCCATCTGACGGTTCACATTGTTAGCCGTCACTGCCGTTTAACAAAATCCGTGCATTGTTGCTTGTTGGTCGAGTACATTTGGAGCACCAATGATACAAATCAGGATGATTTAATACGTTATGGTTCATCCCATGGACGCTAGTCGTGGCAACCGGATCAACCACACTTCCCTAACCAGCCTGTGGTTGTCTAAATGAAACTGCCTGGACTGGACCGGTTCCCACACAAATGTCAACGGTTGCTAAGCTATTAAGAAAACTGTCCTACCGTTCTTGGACTGCTTCATTCATTGAGTTATTGCATTGCAATTGTTTCACCACCAGTTATGAGATACACTTGGTGCTCTGGCTACGGTTGATGACCATACACCTGCACTCCATTTGCTGCTATCTTGCACTTTGTATTTCTGATTTCCTATATATCATTACCAGTATTTTGCAACTCTCCACACGCTACTTGTTTTTTGGAGGACACAGAGTAACTCGCAAACTGCTGACTGCGTTTGCTTGTACCTAATTCCTAGTTGTTTTTTCAAGTGAATTCAGCCATCCATTTATCAAGTGATTTTTCTCCTTGGCATTTATATGGGCTGTGGAGTGCGGTTAACCTTTACTTATCCTTTTCGTAGCACTCTTCGATCCCGCTTGTTTTTTGTCATTTTTGCTTATATTGTCTTCCTCCCCCTCTGTCTCCTGTCTATTCAGTGCAGATGAGCAAATCACTTGCGACATTTTGCAAGCTATACACACCATGGTTGGCCTTTGCGGCGGATTGCGCATCGAAGTGGCACGCGATGCGTTTGTCACTGTTTTGTGCAAATCGGCTCTACCGAGTTCATCGTCCACAAAATTTCCTCTGTTTAGCGCACAAACGAAAGGTATTCATCGCTTTCCATTCGCTCATCCAACCATTTTGCGCTTACAATTGTCTTGTGTTTTTACATCAGCTGTCGGTTAGTACCATTGTGCAATCCTACATCAAGTAGCGATAGCAAAGCAACTAACAAGCTGTATCGCTAGGTCATTTTCCCTATTCTAAACACGATTTGAATCATTCAAACTCATTGTGTGTTGCACCATCATATATAGCCACTTATGTAAAACAGATAGAATTGCTTTGGAAAACGTCCAGTGCGCATTTACCAAAATGCTCATGTGGCGCTCATCATCACTTACCTATCAGGAGCAATGTTTTCACCTCCAATTCGATCCACTGTGGCTTCGAGGGCTGAAAATCAATATCACTCTTCTCTACAGCATAATATTCTCGCGAGTTTGCTCAACCAGTACGACCGTCGCATTACATAAGGACCCAACCTATCACACCCGTAATGGGATCTATCTGCTATCCTTACAGAGGACCAAGAAAAATATCCGCTTAAAATTCTTCTTGGTCAGGTACACCCATCTGTGGAATAAACTAATGTTACTATTTAGGACCTGCGAGAGCCTGCCGACTTTTAAATTAATTTAAAAATTTTCTTTCTATGCCAAATGTGGTCAAACTTTTCGACATTCAACAATCCACGAGCGCGCTTATGGAATCGGACCCGAACAACATCTGACAATAGTAACTATCAAATAATGTTACTTATTACATACGCAACAAAACATCGCATAACTGTTACATAAAGAATACAGTTCGTAAATGGAATGATGACTAAACCCGCTGTACAAATGATCGTTCCACGAAGGGAAGCGTATCCCGCTTGTCGGGTAATATACCCATTTATTTTTTTTATTATCTACCTGCGGAGTTTAAAGACGCCTCATTCTTTGTGAAACTCGGATACTCTGAATTTGTTACGCTAGCGATTTGTATTCTTTGCTCCCACGCTCACCACCACACCGTGCAATACGCTACCCTCATTGTCATTGTTACTACTGCTATTAAGCTGAGCCTACGAAATTCTATGCGCTGGTTGGTAGTCGTTGTAACACTTTGTCTTCACAATCTAAATTCCGTCTCTACTCACCCTTCATAATTTTGACCCAAACTGTCATTCGTTATTCACGTTAGCTAGAGGTGGCAAACATATCACCTACTGTGTCGGAAAGCATGCACTCTGTTTCGAATGGAAATGCTGCGGTTAACGAACCATTCACTACTATCATGTTACGTATTCTATTAGCTGTTCTAGCACCTACAATCTCTTCCATGAATGACATAAGGTGATAGCCACCACTTTCTCCTGAACGTCTCCTGTTTTCCCTTGGATAGTTAGCGCACATAACTCTCCGGCGGTACACTATGCTCGGACCTATTTCATTGGTCTCTTTCTCACCGCATCTAGGCTATATCTACCCTTATTTCTTATTGTCGTTATTAGTATGCTTACCCGACCTATGCGATTACAGTGGATACTGTGTTGGCAACATTCAACCTACTATATGGCGTTAGTCGTTTACCGAACGCAGCCTTTATGTTTATACTATAGCCAGTACTAATTATTCTCTCTTCGTAGGTTATTGTGGTTCTACAGCATCGAACCATCACTTTAGATGGCTACTGTACTGTTTACCTTGTTACTATTTCTTCTGTTGTTTGGCTAAACCGAACCTCATCGCTTTCTGTAGGGCCTGGAGTTTATGTGTCATACTGTCGGTCACTAGTAAGCCCAGATCAATCGCTTATGATCACATTTTTTGCTGACTGTGGTGTTAGCTGTTCATTTTGGCCAACAGAATCAGTGCGATCCAGTAAGGGGACCGTTCATGACCGATTGATCACTACTGGTTCAGCAGCAACCCTTTCACGTATGAGTAATTATCTTTCTGTAAAGCTGCATGATAAAGCAACTCGATTGGTAGATATGTTGTGCTTTCCACCAGAGACACAGAAACCAGTTCTTAGTCGCTCGACAGAGCGTGGTGGCCCATTTAACTAGCGTGTTGTCTTAGCAGTGAATAGTTCTGTGATCGCGGCTCAAGCTTTTTCCTTCATACCCGTTATACCATTCGACGCTAGCCCTTTGCCCTTACCTGGTTGCCTAGGCATGCTACTCAATTTTGAATACTCATCCGCTGCGGCATGAAGTAGATCGCTGCGCCAAACTGCTTTCTGTATAGGATATCACTCGGAAACCGGGGTTCGACCCCATATTCGATTGTCTGCGCTGTACTAAGCCACACCAGAATGAGACCCATTTTGAAATACGGTTTTTGAGCAACCAGCGTAGAAGTATCCTCCCCTTCGCTTTGCTTCACTGAGTATGAAAGCTCTCAGCTGTCTCACTCCAGCTTACTCAGGCTAACTCAGTCTAGTAAGTATTGCCACTGTGCCATGTTTAAACGAATTGTCCATGTGGGCAATTATTACAGCTGTTACACAACCTGTTTTTTTACGAAGGACACTATGATCTAAGCCACAACTGACGGGTATTTATCCAACGCCATAACAAGTTCTCTTCGGACTCCCAACAAATAGCGTGGGTCTTTTGGGGAATGCCCATCGAAACCTAACTCAGCCAGACAACCGCGTTTCGACCATTTCGTACTCCTCGGTAACGCGCATCACCCGGAAACGTCAGATTCCAACCCATGACCTTACTCTCACGAGCCAGCACCTTAAGCCACTGAGCCATGACTACTTGCTGACTGCGATACAGCACGGATCATCCTTCACTATCATATGGGTTATGTACGTGCAAGAAGCACCCAACCAGCCTTCATGCCACTTTCCTTGGTGCTGTGTTGCTAGAGCTATAGCTCTGGGGGATAACCGTGTCTTCTGAAAGTCCATAACGTGCGTCATGTTGGTGGATGAGCTGCGCCACATTGCATTTAAAACTCAGTCATTGCAGTCATCCGCCGTCATCTCTGGCTCACAAGAATGAGCTCGTGTGTTCGGATCCTGGTAGTATCTTGCGGATGAGTCATAATCAAACAGAACTACCGTCTGTCGCTTTCCCGTATGCATGCGCTGCTTGTCTGACTAGATGTTTCTTCTACGCAGACCCTCACTACCACTCTTTAACGTGGGTGCTTATCTGCGTATCGCTCCTATTCGTTCGAGGTCTCCTTTTGCTATCCACCGAGTGGATTGGGCTGAAAAGGGACAAAGGAACTCACAGCACAAACGGCATTGTGGTAGGCTCTTCGTCTCTGTCAACTCATGTATCCAATCAAGCCTGTTCATCGTCTTTCGGACCCCAACCCGGCAGTCGAGTGGCTCCAGCCGAGATCAACTTCGAACTTAGGTCCTTCATTCCTCTTGACTAAATTATCGATTGACCTCCTTTCCTCTTCTTCGACCCGCACCTCCGTCGCGCGAGTGAGGCATACCGCGGCAGTCGGTATGCTGGCGTACGAAACACGTGTCCAGCCATTCGAGCCTCGTACGTTACATAATGGTACCGAGTAGTTCACTTCCTCTTCCTGCGCAACAAACGAAAAACCCAACAAGCTTATGGACACACGGAGTTCCGACCAGATATAGGTGCACTGTGAACGCAAACTGGTCGAACATCTGTCGATCTAATAGATCAAGTTTCCCAACTGTGCAGAATGGTTGAACTGATGATTGCGTTGTCAACTCTTCTCTTTAGGCCAAAAGTTAGATCCCGCCGACATCACAAGTGTCGAATTTGAGCAGAAACCTCTCTATCTTTTGTTATACAATTCGTGGGCTCATCTTCTATTACAGACACTGATACAGCTGTCAAGTAATTGAATTTTTGGGCATCTTTTAGTTGCTCTCCACGTAGGGCCAGTTCATGCCTTAAGACTGCTAATCCTCGGAGGCTTTTGCATTTTGAGGGTGCAAGAACTCAAGGAAGAATGTCATCAGCAGTACGCCGGCATGCAGTACCAACGGTTCGCTGCCGCACAGACACGACCAGTCGCACGTGGACTAAGGATACTGCGAGGGTCGCTGAGTGCCTATGTAGGCTCGAACGCGCACCCTCAGATTACAAGTCAAGCTTGTGATCCTCAAGGCAAAGCACAACCCGAAACAGCTGACAGTCAGTGCTCATCTGTTCAGTTCTGATTGACACGTTTGTGAGCTGTAACAGCTTATTGCAATGTTGTTGGCATACTCTAAGTCACCTGGAAGCAGCTTCACACCCTCTAATTCTTGTCCAGTGAACCCATGTCCATAATAACTTCCTCGGTAGCGAAGTTGCAGAGGAAAGATGATAATGGGCATCCCAGTTCCACACCACTGGAGAGTTTGAAGGTCGGCGACAGTTTATCCTAACGTCTCACTCTGCTCAAACAACACATGTAAGCGCCCTCATAATATTTGCTAATCCCTCTGGCATACCTGTATCAATCAAATAGTCCTAAAAGACGTCGATGCATCAAATTGTAGGCACGACATGATGGATCGCGGTACTCCGCCAGTTAACGTAGGGGGAATATGATTAATACAGTCCGATTTCGACGAAACACGGCTTGCTCCTCGTGAGTTTGGCTTTCACGGACACCAGTCAATCTGTGAAGATCGGGAAAGTAACTTGAAAGCATTGAAATCAGACTTATCCCTCTACGATTGCTGTATTCCGAATGCGAACCCATGGACGATCAGGACGATAACAGAGGAGCTCTAGTCGGTTGGGACGATTTTCTACTTCCACAGTTTCACTAATCATTCAGGCAAGTCTTTTATAAAAGCACGTCGCCAGAATTTTAATAGGACTAGGGTAAGTCCATCTTGTCCTGCGCACTTAAAAAATCTTAGTAGCCTATCTTACTTTCGACTACTGTGTGAGATACTGTATCAAGAGACCAGGGTGACCACTGTCTAGCAGCGAACCTGGTAGTCTGACTGATTAAACTGCTTCCCTTAACGTCCACCCCAACGCTCCATTCGTGGTGGTGGATAAACTTTAAGTTTCATCGCATCTAGTCTCACCAACACCAGGTCTCATGCCGCCCGTTCCTCGTATAAGACGGAGTAACTTCCGATCGTTACCAAAAGCTGGAATCTTGTGTCTATGAAAACAAAGCAACTCATCATAATTGATTGAGAGTTCATCGCACCAGCTTCCAAATCAGATAGCCCTTGAAATGTCCGGAAAAGCATTGGACTGCGCTTTCAACCTGTTGAGCATCATCATTAGTGCGTATCCATCGGATCCATCAGGATTCGAAGCCGGTGCGAGGAACTCTCGATTAATCACCTCACAATCCCCTACTCATTAGTAAGCCAATAAACTTGATAGTCTCCTGACAAACTTTACATGAACTACGCATCACATATGGTAGTTGTACGTTTCAGCATCGTCAGTACGCAGCCACAACTCACCTCCACTGCTCAGATCTTTTGCCTGGTCGAACCAGCACCCTTTAAAACTTTGTCCCCTCTTCGTTCACTTTCTTGAAAGCTGGTACTCATCGTGTTGTCTCTCCCTTTGAAGAAATTTTCTTGTTGATTGTAGCCGTTGTATATACCACAATAATAAGTCCCATTAGACGCATGCTAACTTGATCAAGATCAGCATTCACCGTGCTCCAATCATGAAACCACAAAGACCCCTCTGAATATGTGATGGCTATTCGTGTCTCATCTCAACGAGTCGCTTCGCTACCAATAAAATCGTTTTGTTTTAGTGACCGTTATACAAGGGCAGTATCATACCACTACCTGGCAAAGTTCTCTTTGCAAATTCTACACAAACCTTTATCGTCTTGATAGCGGACACTACACCCATCTCCGTAATCTAGAGCATTTTTCTTGTTTGCGGCACTATCCCCATTTGTTGATGAAGTGCACGGGTGTGGTGTACTCCGTCTAAACCGGCCCTTTGTTATCTACTGATCGTTTGTGCTCATGGGTGTCGCAGCTGCATTCGTTTTGTTCTCCTTTTCGTTTAAATTGCTTCTTTAATGTGTTCATCGCTTCCATTCATTCTTTTCTGTTGGGTTCAATGCTGCGGGGCCTCAGCAAATCTCCATGCGGCGCCACCATCACCTCACGATGACGTATTCGAGCGGAGCCCCGTCGTTATAGCCGTTACCCTGGGTGCTGGCCACAGCGTTAACGTGACAACCAAGGTTGGATCTAGTTCACTTGGGGCTTCGCAAGCCCCTGGTGCCTCTACTCCAGCGTCATCGAGTTCAAACTCCGAATCGGTCCTTTCTGCATCGGGAGGCTCTCTGCTGCTCACAGCCAAACACCTCCAATCTTCCCGTGCTGTTCTACATGCCGCTATGGTCCATGGAAACGTACTCGGTGGCTCTTGGGACATCATCCTAGGCACATTACAGGTCGACACCAAGCCGTTCTTTTGTAATGGATGCATTGCATTTCGGGTTTTCTTTCGTTCCGTCATACTAGAGCTCCATCGATTTCTTGTGATCCTGATATTTTCTTCTCCTAAAGCAAGCATGTTGATGTCACCTCAAACTTTGCGGCGGTTCTCTTCACTTGTTTTTATTTATTTCTGAAGGATTCGTCTTCACAAGCTATGCAGGACATTCTCTGTGTGCCCATGTACATTTCCGTATTAAGCTTCTGGTATTGTGCGTTGTGTGCTCGTGTCTGAGTGTATGAGTTTGCTTGGTGCACTCACTCATTCTCCGCATCTTCTCCTGTCAGCCTTCCATGCTTAATGTTGTTTGCTTGTCTTTTACTATTTGCACCTAAGCGCGCCACTCAATCTCTTTTGACCTTTTCATTATTTCAAGAATCTCGCCTGGATGCTCGACTTGAAGATTGATTCTCGTGCAAAGCTATTCTTCAAGCCTCCTCCGGTGCTGGAAGGAGGTAGCTGCAAGACTGCAGATGCCACCCCGTACATGCCCTGTGAGCCCTCAAGCACCTCACGTCCTGGGATCTCTGCTCACTCCCCTTCTGTGGCACAGAATCTCTCTGACCTTTCATCGATGATGTCTACCCTGTTTTTGCAATCCAGGTGACTTGGTTACTTGATGTTTCTTCTTGTTTACCCTTGTCTACATGCTGACACCTGCGCTTTGCACTTAAGGGCCGGTGTGATTCACATCTTTCGTGTCGCTAGTGTCTACTGTTAAGCAACCGCCGATGATGAAGCAAGCCTTCCAGTTGTCTGAGCCCGAACATTAGTTGCCATGTACTATGCTGACATCCCTTACATTTGGTGTATAGCCATTCTGAACATCTTTAATTTACTTTCCTACCCAGTCACCGGAACATGGGATAATTTTGTTTAAACATGTCTTAAACCGTCTACTCCTCCATGTTTAGCTCCTTCTTTGAGCGCCTTGGTAATCATGGAATGCGTTAGCGATCGTTCGGTTCTCATGCGTTCTTCTACTAGACACAATTCATGTCCTAAACATTGCGCACTGCTCTTAACTCATAAATGAGACGTTCTGACGCCCGAACGCGATATCATATAGTCATTCGAACCGTGCAGCTGATTGCAACAAGTTGTCTCTGGTGGCTTCAGTTTAAGTGAGTTGAATGCGCATTGCGAAAGAGTACCTGATACAGCGGTGGTTTTACGAGGAGTGTTTAAAAAGAAACCGAACTTTTCCTATAGCATCTTTGTTGCTTATTCTACAACCTTTAACGCACTTTCCCTCTCAAAGTAGTCCCTTTTACTGGCAACACACCGTTCCCAATGGTGCTTCCAGTTTTTGGAAAGCCTCCTGGAACGCACTTTCTGGAATGGCGCACGGATCTCTTGTCGCATTGTCCTTAATCTCCTCTATGGTTTGAAACGACATACTTTCAACGTGATTTTAAGTTTAGGAACCAGGGAAATGTCTGCAGGGGCTATGTCCGGAGACAATGGTGGGTGTGGTACAACGGGAGTGTGATGTTTTGCTACGTAGCTGCACACCAGAAGCGGTACGTGAGCTGGCGCATTGTCATGATGCAACATCCAAGCCTGGTTTTCCCACAGTTCATGCCTCTACCTGCGCTCAGCATCCCTCAAACGCGCTAGAGTTTGCTGGCTTGATCCTACGCTGATGCCCACTACTACAGCAAGTTCCCGAACAGTTAAACGCTGATTTCCGCAGATAACAGCACGAACTCTGTCTACATGGTGATCGTCTGTTGAGGTGCAAGGTCGTCCAGGCTTGAATCGTCACCGACCGACATTCTTCCCTGTTCAAAACAGTTAAACCACATATAATACTGCATGCGACTCATACAGTCCTTCCTGATTGCTTGGCTAAGTAATTGAAATGTCTCTATAAAACGTTTCGGTGCGTTTGTAGCAAAATTTCGCACACACACCCGTTGTTCTTCAAGCTCTTTCACTGTCTCTTTGACACTAATTTAACAGCCTGTTCGCATCGCACTTCATCGGCTGTAGCTTTCCAACTAACCTTCAGAGTGAAATGCGGCAAATGGCAGCTTGTTGTCTAGACAAGCTACTACATGTACTTAGTAGTCGCAGCGCTCTCCCTCTGCCGAGTGGCGCGCTATTTCAGAAGTCCGGTTTCTTTTTGAACACCCCTCGCACATACCATTGGTCACCTGGACTATCACCAACGTGGGGCAATGAACTGATCGACACTTGCTTTGTTTCGCGATATTCAACAGTGCGCATTCCTTCTAATCGATGATGAGTCCGTTTCCAAGAGTGGAAACCACCCAATAATTAGTGACTACCTGACGGACCTCAGCCTTGGTGCATTCCGTCTAATGGTTTAATACTTGTCCTCTAATTAATCCGAAGTTTGCACCACAATCGCTCCTCCTTAATGCGTGTATGATTTGCGCTTACGGTGACACATACTATCAACTTTTTAACAGTATTGATGCATCAACTGTTCTGTTCCCTTAGCTAACAGATTATTGTAATACAGTTTTATGCCTGCATATTTGAACAACTCTCCGCCATCTTTCTGATAGTCTGCAAATCTCAGAAGCTCGATATTTTGTCTCCAAGTAGGGTAGAGCTTTGGAGCACTTATCGGTCCTTCATTTTTTGTTAGAATGAATGCAGCTTGTCTTGACAGCAAGTAGTACCGGTCTCTTTAACTGCACTACCATTTTGACGGCAAGTGATTTATGCCACGAATCCCCTATGCAATTATCCAATTTTTGCGCAGCTGCGTAATGTCTAACTTGGTGTTGTGTAGTCCGTATAGTTCCATCTTCAGGACAACTTTTCCCGCAGAACTCACGGCTTGTGTGACTATGCAGTTCATTCGGTATACCAAAATTTAATCAACGAAACAAGGTTCATCCGCACACCGATTTGCGTTACGAAACTAACTTACAAGTCAACATAATAGTGTGCCTCCTCTCGATCCATATCTGCTGCTTATCGGAGACCCGCCTGCAAGATTCGAGCTCTGTGCTCACTCTGCGATCCCTTTCAGGTGACACCAGCATCACTTTTTCATCGCGCCTATCCGGTGACGATGCAGCTTTGAGCACCGGCCAAGCCGGTGTTGGTATTGCCCTGAGTCCCCGGGCTGAAGCTACTCTGGTTGATTGGATTCCAATCAGTAGCCGGATGTGTGCGGTCCGATTGGCTGGCTCGTTCAAAGCTTCGAAGTCGCGTGTGAGTAGCAGGTGTCTATTCGTCATCGCTGCCTATGCGCCCACAAACTCTAGCGATGATTCGGTAAAAGACGACTTCTATCGCCAATTGAACGAGCTGCTTCGCCACAGAAGAAGCTCGGACACTGTTGTGCTGGCTAGGGATCTGAACGCTCCATTTGTGAAATTTATCCACTGATGAACTGGATCTGGGCGGTCGACATGGTCTAGGCTCCCGTAATGATAACGGTGAGCGGTTACTTCATTTGTGTGAGGATGCTCGCTTATTTCTTGCGAGCACTAATTTCAGACACAGCACCCGTCGGAGGGTGACTTGTCGTCCACCAACTATGGAGGCAAATCGATCACATCGCGATAAGTTACCGATAGGGAGGCTGCGTTCAGAACTGTCGCTCGATTTGGAGCACATATGTGGACACTGACCATGCACTTGTGTGTGATGACCTGCGGATGCGTTTTGGCGGACGCCCAAGACGACATTGTGAGCGCATCGACACCAGCCAACTGGCGAAACCAGCTGTTCTGAATGCCTATCAAAGTACACTGTCATGTGAGTTGAGTAAGCGCTCAATGGATGCAGTTGAAGCTCACTGGTCTCATATTCACCAGTCCTTACTAGCAGCAGACGAATCCTCATGTGGTAAGTCTGATCGCCAACATGGACATTAGGTCTCTTCGCAGTCTCTGGAACTTATCGATGATCGCCGGCATATTCCGGCTGGAAGCGAACACAATGAAATTCGCAAAGAACTCCGGGCAAAACTTCACGCTAGCCTGAAGAGAAACTGCGAATCCTGGTGGTCTCATCGTGCATTATAGATGGAAATGGCCGCTGTCCTTGGTAACCACCGTAAGTTATTCCGGCTGATATGGGAAACGGTGAAACTATACGTGACGAGAGTAGACAGCCTATCCACAAATCGTCAGAACTCTGGGAGCGTTGGGTTGAGCACTTTGAATGGCAATTTAATCGGTCGGAATTGTTAGCTTTCTCGCCGGCCACTGACCGCCCCGCTTCCTGGGCTGTCCCACCCTCTCGCTTGCACTGTTGAAATTAAATAAAGCCGCGGGCCAGATGATCTTCCTCCAGCCATCTTCGAATTCGGGGGACCTGCTCTTGTGGATGATTTACACGAGTTACTAGTCCAACTGTGGGAGCAGGAGACTGCCCCAACCGACTGGTGCCGCCCCGTATTATTCCAAATTTTCAAGGGGGTCTCACGATCTGAATGCGGCAACCATGGACGAATCAGTCTCATCTCCATCGGCTCCAAAGTGCTTGCCTCTGTCATCCTTCACAAACTGATTGCCACCCGAGACACCCATATTCATGAAGAGCAAGGCGGGTTTCGTCGGGGTCGTGGCTGCATTGACCACATCTTCACCTTGCGTCAGTTGTTGGAGCACCGTCACATATATTGGCGGCCCACCGTTGTCCTGTTCCTCGATATCAAAGATGCATTCGATTCGGTGGATCGACGTGCACTTTGGGACCGTCTACTCAGAAAAGGTGTACCTGAGAAATGTGTAAATAATATGCGATCACTATACACGCGTAGCTCGGGCAGAGTGAGGGCTAACGGCAAGCTGTCGTGGCCCCTCAATATCTCCAGCGGTGTGAGACAAGGATGCCCGCTGTCACCTTTCCTCATCAACTTCGCTTTGACAAAGTCATAGAAATCGCGTTCACAGGACACGACTTAGAAGGTGTGGATCTGCTCCCAGGAGAACCTCTTGACTTAGAATTTGCTGACGATATTGCACTAATCTGTGACAGCACCCAGACGTGCTTAGCAGCACTGGACAGATTAGCACTGGCTGTCAGCCGGTTTGGGCTTTGCTTCGCCCCCTCGAAGTGCAAAGCGTTGCTCCAAGTTTGGTCTGGAGCACTTTCTTCGATGATCCTTGGTGGGATCAGCTAGAAGTCATTCAAAAATTCAACTACCTGGGAAGTTGTATCAGCGCCCATGGGATTGAAGATGAGATCACGAACCGTATAGCAAAAGCTCTGGGCGCTTTTGCTAACCTTCGTCACTTATGGCGCCGTCGCGACATCACTCTCGCTCTGAAGGGTAGAGTATACAATGCAGCGGTACGTTCGACCTACTGTACGGTATTGAAACCTCTCCGCTTAGCTCAGCGGACATAAAGAGGCTAGTGACGTTCGATTATTGATGCCTTCGCACTTTGGCTCACATGTGGTTGGAACACCGAGTGAGCAACAACCGTGTTCGACACCCTGTTTACGGTTCAGGAAATGGAAATGAAACGCTCAGCACTATGGTTTCACGCACCAGGCTCCGATGGTTCGGCCACATATTACGCATGTCAGTTCACCGGCTCCCGCGACGTGCGTTGTTTTGCGCGCCGGGGGTGTGGATAGAAGAAGAGGAGAGGTGGCTAAGCGATGACTTGGTCGAGAGGAATGAAAGCCCTCACTTCGATTCTGGTCTCTGTTGGAGCGTCTCGGCTCCCTGGTTGGGGTCCGAAAGACGATGAACACGTTTGGCTGGATACGCTTGCTGACATGGCTGGGGGCCGACCTCAGTGGCCTTCCTGTTTTCAGTTACTTTGTCCGTCCCCCTCCATTTTAGCCTCCCCCTCCAACCACGATCTCTTTCTTTAGCATTTTATAATTTTGCATAGTAGAGTATATTTTTTCTGCTGCACAGTAGCCGGCTTGTAGCTTACCGGAATGATGCCCATTCGTTACCGGTAGTTCAAGTGGTTTGCACCTGTTGTATCTATTTTCTTCTTTCTTTTAGGTATTGCGGCACAGTAGCTGAGGTGTTTCCCACCTCTAGCTAACGTGTGTAGTGTGTGTGTGTGTGTGAGTAGTATGCCCTGCGCACCCATGCATGTTAAACACTCCGCGGATGGAACGTTATGATAAAAGCTGACTGCAAATGACTTATAGAAGTAACTTTAAAAATGTTACTCACTAAAAGCAATAATGTGTATTAGAGCGCCACCGATTTAGCCACTGGAGCATGCCAAATGTGGACTGCAGTTGGGAATAGATGTAATCCCTTGGCTCCTATCTATTCCGTCAGCGCCTATCAACTTGAGTGCATGCCTTATTTCCAGTTCTTCGACCTGGAAACTCAAAACCACCCTCACTAACTGCCACCGTGGCTGAGAATGCAAGCCGTCGTACCTGGTCGTCAGGTCTGCGATCAGCATGTTGAATCCGCCGCGCGCCGCGCAAATTCGGTGTTCTGTTTCAGAGGCCCTGTTATCAGACACCAATATCCAGCATCTGGTTCTTTATTCCACTTATTCTTCTTTATCACGCAGCCGTCAACGACCAACTTGACCACATTCCTAATATCATCGGCACGCAACAACTCTGATCTGTAGAGCAATACTAGCCTCATTGATACGCCTCATTCACCACTTTTACCCTCTGGTCTCGTGTATCACACTGCTCCCAACAGATGGCTTAGATTTGGTGACCCGCACCACCTTCTCCATAGTTCACAGTGACATCATGGGTGCTTTGTTCACCCGATGTTGTTCAATCGTTTATATTGAGAACTATTGGTGCATGGGTTCATGCATACAGCATGCTACATCGTTATACTTGGGGGCATTGGTGTAGCGACTTGGTTCGACACTAGAGATCTGTACTGTTTGTGTACGCAGTTTGTCAATCGGTTACTTTCGCTTAATCATCTCTTATCCACTCATCGAAATACAGTGGACTCAGCTACCTAGACTCCTGTCACGGTAATAATAATAATAATAATCCAAAAGCAAAGGACATATAAATAGTTTAGGGTGACGAACATGGGAGCAAGTAAAATGGCGACGCTGACTCCATGGCTTCATTATATCCTATTTGTTATGGGAGGCCTGATGTGTGCAACCTTGTCATTGCACGTCCTAGTTGTTTCCACTCCTAGTCGAAACGGATGAAACGCTACCTAACGAAAGTACTTCATGCGCATATTAGACCATTCATTTCGTATCGGTACGACCTAAGTGACTTAGCCGCTGAATGTTGTACACATGAGCTGAGACTGGAGACGAAACATGTGATCTCGCACGACTGCACCGTACTCCAGAAATGCAAAACTGCCCGATAGTAAGAATTTGTTCACTAGTCCAGCCAAAGGCAAATCATCTCTTCAACATCTTCGTATTTATGGCTCAATAGTACTGCAACGAAAAGAAGGTGGCTGGTGACAATGCACATGAGTTGCCACGTAGCTGTAGTGTCCTGAGGAGAGCTCATTTGTTATCTTCGCCGCATTGTGACAGTATTGCTGCAGTGAGTTCTTGTGAACTCTGCAGAGCTCTTCGAGTTCGGCGACACCATCCAGGATAAAGACGAGCACCAACCATACTTCAATCTTCGGTGCGTTTTTTATACCCTTCAGCACGCCTTCGATTTCGGCCTATCATCTAACCAGATGCAGTATTGGTACACAATATGCACCGAGATAGTCGGCTTAGAAACATACAAGACATTTGCGTCTGATGCTTATAGAATCCCGAATACCTGAGTCAACGATATGGGATTGTCACAGCGAAATCTGTTGGATGCTAATGATCAACGTATTATACGGTACGAGTTGCCTACTGACGCCTTAAACCTTCGTAGACCACCTTTTTGCAATGTATATTGTCACCCACCGACGAGGTCACATGAAATCACTTCAGGATCTTGGCGCTTCCGGCACCACCCGTGGTCACTGCGCTGGACATTGCACCTCCCGACGTTCAGTGACCTGATTTAACTCCAGTGATGGATAATGCCAATACCAAACGCGTTGTGATCAAAGGAGTTAACACACCTTCTATAACGCCGCTTGCGAGCTGAACTTCGAATCGACCGCACTCATAAATTTCGGGGACTGGCGGAGGTGATAGCGTCTGACGAATTCCCTAGGATCTTCCAATTAATCTTCACCACTATGCACAGGAAATCATTAGATTATGAGGTCCCCATCCGCAACATCGGTGAATTAATTCACAGGGAAGAACGCGAGTCGTTTTGCCGTGTACATCATAGAGCAGTTCAATTGACTTCTTACTTCCCGTTCTCCTAGGGTTTGACTGACTTAAAATACATCGACGCCTCTGTTTCAATGCATACAGTCTCCTGTAAACGTGGATCCAGTATTTTGCTCATGAAATTATCTTACCTCTACTTCCAATTTGTCCGATCAGTCATTCAAGATGTACTCACAAACCTTGAATGGCTCAGCCTACGTCTGTATTTCTGATTTCAACCCCGTTGCTGTCATTAGGTAGCCACGGAAACAAGACATCTCTCGCGTCAGTTCTCCCGCTCTTTCCTTTCGCTTTGCATTTTCTTAGATGAGTTTCGGCTAATTGCATTGGTCAGACGGTTCTCCTCACCTTGCTGATATTTGCAGGGATATGGATGGCCAACAGGTCGTAGAACCTAGCGATGCATCTGAGCCATGACATTTGTCGTATCGCATTTTACTCCCCCGTGGTCCTTCTAGCTAATCTGTATGGGTGTGTATGTGCACATTGGGCTCTGAATCACATGGACTTCTCATTCGTCGCATGGCTTTAAACTTCATTTGGCTGACCTTTCGCTTTCAAGTCCTTTTGTAAAACTATTTGTTGTTACTAGATGCAAACTCTGGCCTCTAGTGCAAGCAAACTAGTTCTCTGGTGTCCTCAGTGAAGGAGATAAACTAAGTCCTTGACCAGTTGCGGTTGCGTGACGAACGGTGTCGTTACGCGTTGGTATACGATTGTCATTAGATTTCCCTCAGTACTTACTTATGCAATCTTTGCCTGATTCTTTCTTGGTAGGACACTGACAGCGGACAGATTATCCCCAGGATCGATGTACATTTAATCATTCTCATTTTGAAGCCAACTTTTGTTTCACAGCCATCATAAGGCTGCCTTTCTGGTGTATTGACGTTATGCTTTAGAGTTGCTTAGTGCGGTTCACATCTTTGCGTAATCCATGCTCATTGACTTCTTGAGACTGCGTCCAGTGCTCTTCATTCGAAATTCGAAATCGCATTTTTAGGGATCTTTCTGGATTCATAAAAGTACCAGAATCGCCTCCTGACCAATACATACGACGGTACTACTGTGTACGCTTCCAATCCTTCTGTCTCATAACTGACTGAGGAAATTTGTTGCCGAAGTGGTTACCGAGACTCTTGGAATCAGATGCACACTCACCACCGTCTACATTTGCTCCGTTATCCATACGGTTGTCCGCTTCTCGTAGGGTTTTTCATTATTTACAATGCGAGAAATTTATTCTATTCGGGTTTTTGGATCACGATCTGCTCTTATTCTTAACATTGGATAACTGAATTCTAGATATCATTTTTCATTTTCCATTGTATGTGGGGCGCGTGTACTGCTGCGCTTGTGTGTTACTCACTCGAATAACAGGTCTCCTGCAGCCCCACTTGGTCTAGAAACATGGCACAAAGCCAGTTAACGGTAAACTTTGCTTTTATCTCAGTAAACACGGCACTAAATGTCTAGGTTGTTTTGCAAAAACATCCTTTTTAATTCTTTATTACTCTAACTCCTTAAGGAATATTAATTTAGAAGCGTCCTACTCGTTGCCGCGTGATAGTGTTAAGCCGCATTCCGCGTGTCCTAATTTACCCAAGCCGTCTATTAGTACGTACTTTTGTATCGACTTAACCCCGGAAACGCTCATCGGCTCATTTTCGTCCTCCATACTTCTCCCATTGTTCACATCAGCCAACTGGAGGGGCCCGCACTCAGCGACATGGTTCTCGGACTCTGCCAGCTTTCTGCTGAAGCTGCAGAATTTGCCAGTGCTAATAAGGTGAGTTTTCTGTGTTCTATGTGCCTGTACATCCACAAATACTACGGAAGCATCAGCGGTACTGAATACTGAAAATATAGAGCTAGTAGACATAAGTCTCTGTTGCTCCATCTTAGTTATTTTTTGTACACGTGCGCGGATTCGCCTCACTGGTTTCTGCTCGTTTGTTGCTTATTACAGCTGCCCCATATGTTATTCGGGGGCGATACGCTCTCTGTATCTGAACTCAGTAAAGTTTGCGTCTAGGAATTTCTTGAATTTCGATACCGATTCCGCCTCGACTACTTTCTGGGGCAAACCGTTCCAGTATTTAACCACAACACTCGAAGCATAAAGAATCCGGTACCACTAGTTTTATCGGTACTCGCGAGTGCTGCGTGCTGTGCGCATGTGAAGAAGCCACTTCAACATGGTGAAGTGACCGAAGTGCAATATCTTATGCATCGTAATGAGGTCAACTCTAATGCGACAGTATGACATTGGTGTACAACCGCAGTCGTCTGCATCGATCTTCCTACGACACTCCGTAAAGTGGGGATGAGCCTGGTAGCCACATGCTGAACACATTCCAGTGTTTTCACCCCGCCACGGATGATCGGACGATAGGCAGGTGATCTGTACTCGTTCCTCAGTCTTATGATGGAAGAGAAGAGGCGCTTGGCAATCCCTTTAGACCAAATGCAGTTGCGTTTGAGCGCCCAAAGCATGCGCAGTCCGTTTCCATATAACTTGTTCGTGTTGTCTACGGACTTCAAGTCTCAACGTGAGAGTACGCCGAGTTTCTTCACGGACGTTATGTGATGCAGCGGTTGGCCGGCCAATGTGTACGTACTCAAATCAACACCCTTCCCCAGGCTCATATCTAACGGGTTGTGTGGCAGATTGACATCTACAGATCGTCTGGACAGGCGGTCGAGGTCATACTGAAGTACGTCGCAGTCTTCGGGAGCATTAATTATTCTCCAAATCTTCAGATTGTCTGAAAACATAGCACAAGGCGACCGATGTGGGTCAAGTCCCAGTACTGTATGTTGAGTTACTCTACTGGTGGAGGATACCAGTCCGTTAGATTGTCATCCACCTGTACCCTCCATTTCCATCTAATAAGGAAGTAACTGATCCACTTGTGCAGCGACCCACAAACACCGCTCATCATCAACTTCTTGATGAGGTTCACTTTAATGATGGTTCACTTTGTCGAACGCTTTACTGAAATTAATGTAGATCACATCCATTGACTTTCCCTGGTTCAGTGTATGTAGGCATTCATGCCGCTTCAATAGCAGGTTAGTGATACTGGAGCGGCCCTTCATGAAGCAGTGCTGTGTAGTGATTAGGATCATTTTCGACTTCAACAACTGCAGTAGACGCCTTTTAACGATCTTCTCGAGTACTGCACAGAGACTGCAGAAACTCGACGTCAGGGTTCCAGCGTGCTTGTGCCTTTGCATCAGTTGACTCACGCGAGTGAAATATGATGAGGTTGCAACGTCGCTGATCGTTAGTAGTTGTGCTCTCTTTCTTCTTGCCTTGCATTTTCCACTTGCTTTCATCTCTTACGCTATCGCACACACGGACCTTAGTGTCGTTAGGACGAAACACAGACATAGACACACTAACTGAGGTTCCAGAAACTGATGGACATCATTCCGGAGAGCTAGCAGTCGGCGAGCAGGTAGGCTTATTCGCACATAGGCGTGGCTCAGTTTGCGATGAATGGGATAAACTCACGAAGTTCCTCGCTATGGAACGTTTTGCCCTCCTTGCTGGCTCTCGAGGTTTCTCGACTGCTCGTGATTGCACTTTAGTCTAAATGACGGTCATTTCTTCCTATTGGGACTCGTCAGTAGCACGCACCCGCCGAATCCTATTGGATTCGAACACTTGACCTTATTCGTGCGAGTCGGCGACTGATGTCTTCGAGCTATGGGTACGCAGTACCGACGCTCCGTTGCTGCGCAACCACCACCAGTTACACGTGGGCTTAGGATACTCTGAGGGTGGCCCTGTCCCGTACACAGATTCAAACTTGCTATTTCCGGATTACAAGGCAAGTTTGTGATCCTATCGGCAGAGGCTCACACATTTACTGTCAGTTTTTGTTACACACAATTCGATTTCAAAGACAAACTTCCGCTGTGTTACACATTTTGCAGGGTCCTGACAAGTCTTGCAGCATATCCTGTTATTTATGTCGCAGCTTACTGACGTAATCTTGATTGCCGTAATGACAGCATTCGTAGCCTGAGCTATGCGTTAATTGATTTATGTCGCTTCGCTACTTTCTTAGTGATCTTCACACTCATTGTCTCTGAGTACTGATTTTTCCTTATCGTATTCAGTACGACCATGCGCAAAGTGATTTCTAGGCTCATCTTAAGCCTATGATTCTCCTGATTAAGCAAATTTACCCATAGATTTCCACCATGGTTTCAAATCCACCGTTCCATTGCCGTCTGTGTTCATGCGGAAGCATAGATTCGCCAGTGTTTTGGCACCATATTCAACTTCATCTTCAGTGCCATATTCATATTCCAGTCTGAGTACAGACGAATCCTTGCCTAACTTGCTGTTCCGAGCTGTCACGAGTCGTCCCTTTTGATAGAATTTAACTGGTTCCCACTCGGAGGCTTTCTGTAACCTGATTTCTGACCACGTAATCGTCTATTACCTGGCCTCTTCTCCTTACTTTGTCTCGGCCGATGGGACATGACTGATTTTCTGCATACTATGTTGCAAACAAAATATATTCCTTTGGATCTGCGGTTCGCCTAATGCTGTTCTAGACATGTCTCAACACGGTTCACTGCTCACGGTCGTCCGATTCGCCATTCCCATACTAATGATGCTTGCGCTTACTACCTGCTGTGTTGTCTGTTGGCTCAAGCCAACATCATCGACACACCAGCAGCGATGCTTTATGACAGATGTACAGTCGGCTGCTCATATATTGTCATGGTCATGATTTTGCCCTTCACTTCCCATCAGATCGGCTCCGTTTGATTGCCCTCGAGGCAGGTCAACTAATGGGCTATTGGTTTCACTCCTTTATGTTTCAACCTTTGGACCCTTTCCGCAAAATATGTTTCCTCGGTTTTGTTCCCCAAATGAATAAAACCCGCCTTTTATTTCCCTTAATGGCCACAGACCATTGATGGTATCCATAATCGATTCAATACTCTGCACCCAATTTCCACACGATCAACTTCATACTGAGTGATGTTTGTTGGGATAATCAATTGCAGGCCATTTTATGACATCGGCGACCCGTTCGTTCATGTGCGTCTATTTCTTTACGCCAACAAGGCTGCAAGATATAACCCTTCGCGGATGTTCACGTTATTTTCCACTGAATTCATACCTGACACACAACACTGATTTTCCTTTTCCTTGATTACCACTAGTATCCGTTTTTCACTTTGCGGTGCTTTTTGCATGATGCTTCCATCTCATCTGCCGGAAAACGAGGCTATCGAGCTCGGCCGATGCATTTGTCATTAGGATATTGTTCTACATTATCCACCGCAGATTTTTCGTGTTTCTAAACAGTATTTTATCATTTATTTCAGTGATCCAATTTTAGGCTAACAATGGTTTTATGCTCTGTCTGTTGTTTGACTTGGCTTCAAGACGTTGTCCGAATTCACTTTCAATTGAACAAGGCCACAAGATCCGAAATACTTTCGTAGTACTGTCAATAAAAATTTCAGGAAGAAGAATGATCACCGTGCTGATTTTAAAGCTACCCTCCAACGTTATTCTACTAAATAGGTGTGAATTTTGTTCATCCTGTCCACCAATGCTCATCGCGACAAGGCTGGATCTTAACGTGGTGCAATGGTTTGTGTACCTCAACGATTCACTGAGCTATGCTGTGTGATGCTTTTTGCACCTTCAGAGCCACTGATACCACATTGGTCTATGGTTAGGGACCAGAAAAATGCACTCTCCTGACCCTCCAGGTTAGTGTTCAGAATGAGAGTGGCTCTTTACGGACTATCTGTAGCCCAGTGCCACAACCCCGCTGCCTTGCTGTAAACTTTTTGAACTAAAGACTTGGGTTGAGAACCCTGGGCAACCTAAATTTGTCGTAGCCAAGCAACGCGACGCATTTCTCTTGAAACAACTCCTTGATGCTCTGTCCGTCTCAGCAAATGATAAACAACGCCCTATATGCTGCACCGATCAAGATGGGTATGGGTGAGGATACTACTACTCAGACCGTCTCGTCTTCTTACTCACTCTATCGCTTTTTCATCGTGTTCATTCCCTTGCAACCCCACTTTTATCCCTCCCCCAATTCTTTGCTATCTCCCATCTTCTTTTGCTAGGCCTTTGTCTTCCAGCTTTAACTCACCCGCAGTCGTTGGTCGTCGCTATCGTCCATTCGACAAATCCATATGTAAACGCGCCCACAATGTGTAACACTTATCGGCGAAATATCATTTCTGTCACCAGCTGAACGAGCTGCTTCATTCCTATTGTGCATGCTGGTGATCTAAAGGCCTTAGTTGGAAAACTATCCGCTGGGGTGTAGGCGCCCGTAATACTAACGGTGAGCGATTGCCTCATCTGCGTGAAGATGCTCGTCTCTTTCTTGCGAGCACCAACTTCCCACACAATACCGGCTGAAAACTGACATGACACCCACCAGCCTCGGAGCACCCACCGACGCAAATCGACTACATCATCGCGAGCAGATGGCATAGTAGCGGCTGTGTCCAAAAATGTCACTCGATTTGGAGCACCAGCATGGACTCCGACAATGCATGTGTATGCACCGACCTGCTAGGACGTTTCGTCAGATGTCCGCATTGGCGCTCTGAGTGCAAGGACACTAGCCAACTGGCGAAGACAGGTGTTCTGAATGCGTATCAAAGTACGCTAACATCCGGGCTGAGTAGACGCTCACCGAACACAGTTGAAGTTCACTGGTCGCATATTTGCCTTTTGTCTTTAACAGCAGGCGTTTCTTCATGTGGCAAATCGAATAGCCAACCTAGCCATTAGCTTTCTATGCAGTCTCTGTAACTGGATGCTCGCCGACATGTTCCAGCTAGAAGCGAACACACTGGGGCTGGCAAATATCTCAGGACCAAACTAAATGCTAGCTTGAAGAGAGACCGTGAATCGTGGTGGTCTCATCGTGCCTCGAAGATGGAGACAGCCACTGTCCTTGATAACGGGCGGAAGCTATTCCGTCTGATAAGGGAAAAGGGCAGTGGGGGACCTGCTGTTAGCGAGACCATACGCGACGAGAACGGACAGCCAATCCACAGGTTGTCGAAACTCTTGGCGCGTTAGACTGAACACTTAAATGCAGTTCAATCAACCTACATTATCACTTTCCTCTACGAGCGTTGATTGCCTTCTCTTTTTGCCCTGCAGACTGTGGAAACTGAATAAAGCCGCAGGAGCAGGTAGACTTCTTCCAACTGCTCTTGTAGAGGATTTGCACAGTTTACTAGTGAAGATGAGGGAGCAGGCGACTCATAACAGACTGAAGCCACTCCGTTTTCGTCACATTTTTCAAGGGAGACTCACGTTCGGATTGTGGTAATTATAGAGAAATCTGTCTGATCCACATTGCCTCTAGGTTATCTGTTTCTGTCGTTCTTCACAGACTAGCTGACGCTCGTAATACCCCTATTCATGTGGAGCAAGCAGGGTTTTGTCGCAATCGAGGCTGCATTGACCATCTTTTTACTCCACATCAGTTGTTCGTGCACTGACACATTTATTGGCGGCCCATCGTTGTCGTGTTCCTCGTCATCAAAGATGCCATATGTTCTGTGGATCGATATGGCTTTTGCGATTGTCTGCTCTAAAAAGGTGTCCGAGAAATACGTAAGTATTATAAGAACGCTGTATGCGCATAGTAAACGTTTATGGCAAACTGTCGAGGCCCTTCAGTATCCCTGCGGTGTAAAATAAGCTTGCCTGCTCCCACCCTTCCTTCTATCTATCTTGGTTTTTATCAAATACATAAACTTAATTTCTCGACACTGCGAGACACGCATGTAAAGGCATAGCCGGCCATGACCTATAGGATCATAACCGCGCCTTATAATCCGAAGTCGCGTGTCCGGGCCGAGCCGAGCCTACTTGGGACACCTGGCGAAGCTCATAGCCCACGTGCGACTGGTAGGGTTTGCGCGGCAGCGAAGCGTAGCTATTGTGTACCAGCGTATTGCTGCTACCCTTTTTAATGTCATGGTCGGATAAGCGCATACTTATATAGCTGGTTGATCACAGTTGGGTCAGCAAATTTGAACTTTAGCTCGGATAATGACCGGGAAGCTGTACTAAATTTTTGGCTGAAATGAAATGTTATTCGCTGGCCTTTAACCGCTTTCTCACCTACGTTATTCTAAAATTAGTGACTCACATCTTACATTTCTGAATCCCGTGAAATTTTAAGTCAAACATTTTGAAATTCAACGTAAAACTTGAAGAATGATTAGATTATCATGAATTGCAGTTACTTTTATAACATTTTTCATTAAATTGTGATGGTGTTGTGTAGATTTAACTTTCTACTTGCTCCCGCACGCAGTATTCACAGGAGAGGGCATGGTGGCTAGACAAGCGTTGTGTCATATGAAACCTGAACCGTGCTCGTACGCTTGCGGCTTGTTGTTATAAAACAATCAAACGGTTTGATTACATTCTGTACAATCTAGAACTTGTTGGTGCTTTTGTCACATTCGTGTTCAAGTGTACAGGCACATATTCCGTGTGGTAGCTTGTTCCTGACTCTGGCTTACCTGTTAAAGAAATCGTTCGCATACCTGCTGCTCCTGGATTTGAGTTCCGTTTATTTCGTGTGTTATATACGGCTGATTGCATCATTGTCGTGCTGAGGTCGGAAACATGTTGATTCCGTGCATGATGTTAAAAATATGACTAGGTTGTGCTTCATGCGCCGTATCCGGAGCAGATCAAGCTTGTGCGTATCACATTGTTCAGAATATTCCAGTTTTAATGAAGCACCTGTACTTGTTCTAGTGCAATGGGGTTGCACTTCTTTAATTTGCTATACACAATTGAGGACGTTTTTTCTAGCGCTTGATACAGGACTGGTATATAGTTAGAACGCTTTGCAGATCACTTTGTCTCGCAGTTGCAACCAAAGTTGGTATGTTTCATCTGCATCATTGCTGGGGTCTTTAATGGAAGTGATAGCTTTCATTAAAATGCTAGGCATAACCAACTTGTTTGAAATCCCCACCAGACTAGACGCACATTTATATCTAATTTTTTCTACTAACGTATTACCTTTTTCCACACCCTTAACACTTCGGACCACTACACGGTGAAGATCTTCGCAAAACTTATCGTATAGCCCACTACTCCGATGGTAAGATGGCCATTCAGAACTGTTAAGTGGTGAACTCTTTCGGCTCAAGTCAGTACTCTATTCAACCGACTTCCTAATATTCGCGAATAAGTACCTGTCAGTTCATTGCAAGCACCTCAGGCTAAAATTATTTCTGTTCCAATCTTTATTACCCCATTGCGACCAACTATCTTCGGACTGATAGATTTTCATCTTCACTACTCCGACAACCGCATTAAACGGGGTTATAAATATAAGCTGACGACCCATGTCAAATATCCCTCTGTGGCTATAAAGGTTGCGATAAGAAGGTTGAACAGCATGTACTCTGAAGCCGTTTTAGGATACCACAGTTGTCGAGTTCAGTAGGAGCTCTTGAGGCAACTATCCGGCGGACATTCTTGTAGACCACTCGGTACTGTCGGTGTGAACAAGCTCAACGCAGCGTTCAACTCCTCATCATCGAACACATTCCCCGCACCTTCGATATCATTGTTCTCCCACCACATTTGACCACACGTATGTTTACAGGGAACTCTCAAGACTGAAACCATAGAAGGCTTATGGCTCTGATTCCCTGTCCCCAATCTCTCTGAAAGACTGCGGATGCATTACAGTCACTTCTGACAAACAAACTTTTAACAACGAATACCTTCCCCGACATCTGAAAACTAGTCAGGGTCACAGAACAAATAACAGACCTATCGGCCAATAGCGTGCACCTCTGCACTGTTAAAGGTGTTTAAAAAACTAATAATTCAACGCATTTTCACAAGCGATCATACGGATGATATCAAACAGTTTGTCTACAAACCACAGCATTCTACACCAGATGTTGTTTCGCATCTTGTGTATTCCATTGCATGTGTTGGATATAAAATGCGCGATTATCCCAGTGCATTGAACATCCTTGACGGATTGTCACTACTGAATATTTTTGCTCGAAAATAGACTTCCTCCATATGTATATGCATAACTGTTTTACGTATCATATACAACTCACTCTACTATGGGGTAGAAGGTATTCCACCATCCCAGCCAATTGTAAACACGCCTCTGCATGTGCTCAGTTGTCGCAGCGCGCTTTCTTTGTCGGTTGGCGCGTTGCTTCAAAAGTTCGGTTTCTTTTTGAAGACAGTAGTACATTAGATCATGATGTTTCCTGGGATGCGTACCCCCAGTGATCGACTAATCTTCGAAAAGCTACTTGGGATTAGACGAACTCTTGACTTGGTCTGGCTCCCGGTTCCTTTTCCTTAACCTATCTACGTGTTGTGATGTCACATTCTCTTTTCTCCTCCTCGATAGACTGCGTCCTTTTTTAAATACCTCTACTTATTTGGTCGCTAATAACCAAAGCATCTCTACTTTTTATCTTGCAATTTATCCTTGTCGACACATTCACGAAATTTTACAAAAAGCCTCAAGGCTATGATTTTACTCCCTTAGGCTCAAAATTCTCTCCGTACCGTGTGCTCCAATTCTGGTTTGTAAACGCAAGTATTCTCTCCTACTGGTTATACTGTATTCATGTTTTTCCCCGGACTTCTTGCTAATTATTATGCTTTTCTGGTGCGCTCACCAAATTCACTTGTACATAATGACCATAGGCGATAGTCAAATTAAGAACTCAAGGTCACGAAGAGACCACTTTTCGACACTTCTCATCAGGCAAATACAATGATAAGAATACAAAAGTAACGCAACGCAGTACGCCAGTGGAGGCCGGACTGAAAATAGGTATGTCGGGTGCGTTTGAAGCATGCTGACACCTCCGATCAATAGTTTTGTTAATCAATTGGAGACACGCGTTACAGCGACCGATGGCGAGAATGAGGTCGCACTTGGCCGCCGCCAATGTCCGACGCTGTGGACTTGGCACTTGGTCATGACAATAAAAGTGCTTGCACAAGGGCCTTGCACAACCGGCTACGTCACTGATGGCATTAGCCTCAGCCGTCCTCAGGAGGAGTTTTCCAAGCATTTCGGGGTACCTGTTGGGCACATTGTAGATGGCTTTGAATGAGTCAGTCGGGTGTGGCAGCGTCGTTCAAATGCTCCCGACTGACCTATTCTCAGCCCGGACTTCACTGGCATACTGCTTTGTGTTACTTTTGTGTTCTTATAACTGTAGTTACTTGATGAGAAGCATCGAAAAAGTCTCTTTTTAACCTTGAGTTCCTAAAATTCATTTCCTTTTGCTCTGGATTAAGTATAGAATTCCTAGTCGGTTCTATATTTATTAAACATTTTGACGCAGAATTCTACTTTTCCTCCTAGATGTTACACGGCTTTTCGCGCGCCCTACACCGTTCTGAAGCGAGCATAATTGTATGGTTCCATGGCCAATACGACATTTGTATTTTCCACGAACAATCTGGTGTTCTACCTTCTCCTACCTCGTCGTATCACAAGCCCATCTTGCCCTGTTTGTCTCACTTGTTACTCGATCCGAAAGCAATGTTGCGCCAATTGTGAGATCGTTTGCTTGTGTGAAGATGCACTCTTTTTTGTGTTTTTTTTTGTCACTTTGTATTTTTTTCTCTGACGTTACGTTGTATATCCTCAACGTTAGTGTAAATTGCTGATAATATTCCCACACGAATGTGTAAAGCTTAGCTTGGTAATTATCACTTCAGGATCCAAGTCGATTTTCCCTCTCGAAACTTACGGAGGTTGGTCTAGTCAACACTCATCGACTCGACATGTGGTGGGACAATGTTTGCTGTCAACTGTTGTCGGTAAGTTCACCCTTCTGATTGTCCATTTATTCCTCTCCTCATAATAACTGTACCCTCTGAGATCAGCGTTTACGGTCCCCTGTTTTCACAACTTTGATCGGCACTGTTTTCTCACTTATCCATCCGCCTTCCCACAATTACATCTGATTCCCGATTTCCCTGTATAAACGGTTACCCTGGTGGTCTTCGTTTTTTCGACTTTCTAGCTTTCTCATCGCTTTTTCAAGCTCTTTTATCCATTATATTGGCAGTATTGATCCCCGCCCATCACCCATCCCACCCAACAGCTACACTAGCGTATCCTTTTAGCTCTACGAATCTAGCGTACACCTTCGCCGACGCTGCGTTGAGTAGGTTCGATTCGATGTTTGTCAATCAGCAGCCCATCGTTACTCCCTCACTGGTTTCTAGGGATCACACCTACTCTCCCAGATAGCTTGCTCTCTTACCGAGATTAGTCTCACTGTACTGGTCCACCTTAGTTTCACCACACTCGATATGCTGTATCCATAACGGTACATATGACACAGTTGTCCTTACTGCAAACGAGTTAAACTTGGATCAGTGTGTTGGTGAATGGCCCCAATTAAATTCCCAGGGATATCACTAGTCTCACTGGGTACTTTGGAAATGTTGACTTCCGCGCTCATGCAGCCTTCTACTGCTCTATCAATGATGTTTAAATTTCCATATTGCTGTCCTGTTACCAATACTCGAGCCAGAATGCTTATAATGCCACAGGTTAATCTGTGGCTTAAATTTAGAAAGTAGTTTCTTCGAGATTGCGGACCACCCTATCCCCTACATTGTAGTAACTCACAAGTCATCGGTGAGTGAGCCACGGTGTATCGCAATCAATTAGTTATGCCCATCGGATTCATACCCAGTGACCTAGTGTCTTTAAAAACTACATTGTAACAGTGAGATCACTGGTTCTATCTCTAATCGATCCAAATGAAACGTATGCTGTTAATGATTGCCAAAAGGGTAAGAAGACTTGACGGTGCTTTGTCTAACACTGCCTTATGAAAATTTTCTTTCTGTTTTGTGCCGTGAAACTCTCATTGCGTGCGACGTAACTTGCTTCACGAGCGCCATCATGCCGCACCTCTTGCTACCACCTATTCATAATTTCGGTATCCTCCATGCTTGTGTGCTATTTTGTGGTCTGTTCACACCAGTACTTTTTATATCGCACAAATGCATATATATATATATATATATATATATATATATATATATTTGCGTTTGACCACCGGTCCCTGCGAAGTTTATCACATATCCGGTGGGAACACAGCGCGAGCAATGAGCATGTTCACCGCTATTTCACTCACCACGCGCTGACTCCAGCAACGCACACTGGAATGCACAATTCTACTGTCCGTCTGGTCCTGCTGTACGGATGTGGGATCTGTGCCGTTCGCTCGAAAGATGTGAACCGACTATCAAATTCCGACAACCGCTACTTACAAATGATCGCTCTTGTAGTAACAGCATTATGTCAGCAATATGAAGTTATAGACTTAGCATTAAGCGCTGGCGTTCCCTCTCTTGAGAATTATTCTCCAGCTTGATTTGTCTTGCTCCGACCACGTTGTGTGCAAACTCCTCTATCGTCTTCTCTACTGCTCGTTATTTACGCTTGCTGGGTCACAGTGAACATCCTGTGACTTCGAGTAGGAGTATACAGTGTAATCACACACTTAACGTCAGCAAACCGAGAGTGCTTGAGAATTTTGGCTGTCCTGATTCGCTACAGAATTGTCACTGATGTCACTGTTGCTGTTCTAGCATCACCTTTTAATCACCTTCAATGCTGTACAAAGACAGCAACAAAACTCCGGCTAGAACTCTGCTCAGACATATATTAGGAGGTAGCTAATTCCGCTAGTTTATCCTTTTCTACCTAGCCGTATCCATTGCATGAGTATTTTTCCATTTCGACGCTGAGGGATCCTTTAGGGGACTCGGTGTCACTTCCCATTATCCTTTTGTTCACAAAACGCCCATAGTCGTAGCTGTATGCGCTTTCACTTGTGGGTCTCGTCTCACCTTTATCCACCGTTCTGTCACATACCACTTCCCGTATTACCTCCAGCCACCAGTATCCCTCCTATTCGTGAATTTCATCTGGAAGATTGCGATAAGAATTTCTGTTATCTCGCAGGGGTTATAATGGAGCTGTGAAAATCGTGTTAAGAAATATGGAACGAACAGAATCTCCTGATCTGAATGGTAATCTTAATTAGGTAGTGATAGTCTTCTTTACTACTTCGCCCATAAAATAAGTGAACTCGCAGCAAAACGTTGGATCGCTAATTTGTTGGCACCCAATAAGTTTCACGCCGTTTCTCTCATCGAGGCGGCGCTCACAGCAAAATGGTAGAGGACGCACAGCAAAATTGCTGAATATACCCTTTAATCACAGTCAGTGAGGAACAGGTTGTGTAGCTCCAATGGCGGATAGCCATGGTTCTGCGTCGCCTGTGTATCATGGAGTCTAGAGAGACGATAATTAAACACCTCGCACAGATGACACTTCGGAAGCCACTGTCGATGGAATCACTGATGAAGAAGGTAGGAGTGCTTTTACAACGTATGGAACGATAGGTGAGGGACCTTATTCTCACATATACTGCATCTCCTTTATTATGTGATTTATAAAACATGCGAATGCCTACATTAATTCAAACGGTAACGTGCTACTCACTGAAATACCAGCATGCAGCTACCGCGGTCATCAAGTAACAGTCATCAACAGTAACAATCATCAAGTAACAACTGAAGTTCATTTGATCTGATTACATTTTACTTAAAACAAGCCACTATCTAGTAGTGTTCTAAGGGCTTGTCACACAGCTTGGATCACATGCCCTTCCTTGCCCCTCGATCTCCCTCACAATCCGAAAGTCTAGAAAGTTTCTTCGACACTAATTTTATGTCATACAAAAATACAATGAAAATGCTCCCTATTGTTAATAATAGCCATGTGTATTCCCGATTGTTTCGCCAAGTGTATGGTTCGCACATGCAATAATGTGCTTCAGACTGTTTCCAGCGGGCCAATCCCTGTGCGATGTGTCTCACTGCTCTGTTACGTAGCTGATATGCAAAAATGATGCGGGCACCATCTTCGGATTCCCCTTACGAAATTCACCCTAAACATTTGCGACATGGTGCAATATAAGATAAAATTAATCGATGAATTCAATAGAACGAACAAATCGAGTATGTCACCCAATGGCATGTATACCTGCGTATGAAAGCACTCTCCGTTAGTTGCGACCAACGTGTTCACCACTCCCTGTGGGGCTTCTGTGCAAACGAAGCTCACTACCAGCACGACGAGCATCACCGTTGCTCTCCGGCTTTGTTGCGCTTTTTGTTCTTGTCTCCTTTTGCAAGTATCGATGAACTTCACCTTCGGGGCGCTTCTTTCATTGGTTAGTTTCATGCCTTCCATATTCTCCTCCGTTACACAATCGCTTTGGTTTTGTTTATTCCATTCCGGCACGCTCACTCTTGGGCCGCACGAATCACTTTGCAGTTTCATGTATCGCTGTCTAGCCACGCGCATCATGATCATTATGAATGTACTTAGAACGAGTATGAGCACAGACGCGAGCAGTTTTACAAAACAGCCATAGAGCACGAAGTGCACCTTTTCCCAGGCAGCCGCTTTGTGTCTTAGCTCGAACCAATACGAATGACTTCCGTTAGTTCCTGTCTCATCCTTCTTGACGTGCGACACTGCGTCAGTTTCTGAAAATGGGCGCACTTGATATATCATTTCAGTGGGAATCGCCAACAACACTCCGAATGCAAATGCCACAACAAATCCCACCTTCACGACTACTTTCTGTCTCTCCACACCAGCTTCTGGGGCCGGGTTGTGTTTGGAAGGGTACGTGACAACGTATAAGATCCAGCATCTGAATGCAGCGAGTTGCACAAGCAACACTGTTGAAATAGTATGCATCCCAATACTGATCACATTTTGAAGCAGAATCAAGTGGACAGTAGTCAAACTGTGCGGATAACTCGTGGGGTCCGGTGCAGTGGCTAAATCTAAGTAGATCGTGCGAATACCGTATGGGATCATGGTGAAACTGTCGGCCACAGCGACTCCCGTGAGCAGAGCATTCGTCGGGCTACGCATGTTCCTCTGCAACAGCACGAGCACATTGAGCATATTTGTCATCGTTCCAAAGGCACAAATAATCAAGGCAAAGTAAGCGTGCATCGGAGCGTAGACTGCCATTGCCTTTCCTAAATCCGGCCATTGCTCACAAGCAACTGAATGGTTTAAATTGTCCGGTATACTCATTGGATCGCTTCACACAACAAACTCTTCTCAATTTTGAAACTGTATCATCTGCTCCGACTTGCTCTGTACGGGCGCATTTTCCCTCCAATGCATCTAGCTTAAACTCGGTCATTCAGGCATGGGTTTTTGTCAGCCTACCACTCAGCTGTGATAGGGTGACTGTACAGGCGGATTTGATTGGCCCAATATTGCGCCCCTCTTCATACTTAAGTTTTCATGCCTATGCAATCCACACGAGTAGCTTTAGTTATTTTAGCTCATACCGATTGTCTCACATGAGTATTTCGATTCTCATATTGTCGGGTTTTTTCCATAAGCGCAAAATCTAGCGAATACTGAATACTGTATTTTGGAACAAGTAGAAAATAATTCTGTACAACTCCATCGGGTGAATGCATCCGCCATTTCGCTCCTGTTCATCATTCATTTCACACACTTCTATCAAATGCTACTCCCACTTGATCTGACGTGTACGGGCAACTTCACATGTTGATTCCTTATTACTTTTCATTAAGAGTGTTTTGTGTCTCAGACAAACGTCTTCGCCGCTGGTTGGTTAAGTAACACGTAATTTTTGGGGTCCTTCATTTCCTCCGCTCTTGAATGCATCCACCGTTGACGATCCATCATTACGGGATATTAATTGTGGTAGCAATGACGCTGTATTTCTCGATATACATGAATGCGACCTTCAACTAGAAATATCATTATTACATGGCGTTTAGCCGCAGCTGCGCTGATGATAACGACAGTTATCCGATCATTTGTCTCCACATTTGCCCTTTCGTACCTGACCTTTTCACTTTACGGAGCTCTCTGTCCTTTTTTTGGTCAACTGATATTCATTGTGAAGTCCACCTATCTTTCGATTCACGTGTTCCATTATTCTACTGCCTTCTTCTCTTGTAGACAGTTTCTACAACTACCAACCTCACCATAACGCCAGCAGTTTGTAAACCACATCTGCGATGCGCTTCGCCGCATAAACAAATCAAATCCATTGCGCAAACGTCACAATTCGCTGCTTAACCCTTCCAATTTAAAATAATTTGTTGCAGCGGGACCTTACTAGGATTTCTTCTAGGCATAGATACGTACTACATATATATATATATATATATATATATATATATATATATATATATATATACCCCATGCTGAGGTTGATGTTGCATTCACGATGCTTCACCGCAATAGGGCTAAACCAGCTTACACTTAAAATAGGTCATTTTAAGCTGGATAAATTTCATTCCACTTTATTTGATTTGTACTGGCTGCCTGAATAATCTTCTATTAACTGGCTATGGTGCTTACGCTACTAGTGGTTATCTTCGTTAACCATATTGGGTTTATAGCATTTTTGAGTAACTTATGAACATTTTGTACTTGTTGGATTTGTTGCTAACCAACTTACTTCATATAGTAATTTAGGGAAGAGTTATGTTTGCATAGCCGTATACTTTAACAGATATATTTTATTTGATTGTCATTTCAAGTTATTGGCTGTTGCTTGATATCCCCGGTGCGGTTGCGCTTGGTGTACATATTGACAAGGTGCCTACTTGTCTATTACTCACTACGACGGCGGAGCCTTCAAATTTGGCCGTGCTCTACGATTCCTCTTTGGAATTTATCAACACACGGGTTCTCACATCTTACGTTTTGCTCTATCCGTTCTTGTTTTAATTCATCACTCGTCCCGCGGTGCAAATCTACTCACGCGATATTTTAAAATCGCTACGTTTTTCTACGCTCGTAACTCGTGCATTTTCGAACGGTTGTGTTATCAGAAATAAATTGAAACGAATTCATAAGAAGTGTAACGATTTTGTTAGGAAACATCGTTCTGGATGGAGAGTTGTTCTTCGAAGGAAAATTTTGCGAGTTCTGAACATCACAGTGCTGCTTAGCACCAACATCAGCTCGCTCATAATTAAATTAAATGAACTATCAAACATTGTTTTCTCAAGATAGTATTCCCAGCTTGGAATCTTTATGTTGCGAGAAACCTGGCTCCATGAAGAAATGGATGATGCAGTCGTATCCGTTGGAGAATTGGTTTGCCATCGGGTTGTCCGCCCATGTACCTACCGAAACCGAGGTGGTGGAGTACTTCTTTACACCAATCCGTGTTGGTGTATTGCAACAAAACGGGTTTTTTGCTTCCCCTCACACTTTACCAATTCTTTAATCATACAATGTAAGCCAAGGTGTTCGAATGGCTACCGCTCAATATTGTTGGTCAACATCTACATATCTCCCACTTGTCCCAAACATGCAGCTGAGAATTTCCATGATGAATTTACTGCAGCTGTCATAGGATACATCGCTCGTTCTCTGTGCATCTTCGGCGGAGATTTCAATAGGTGTGACACTACCTTACTCGCTGCTCTGGGGTTGCGAAACATCGTCAATCTGCCCACCAGGTCAAACGCAAACTTGCACCTGGTGTTTGTTAATAATGTGAAGTGGTTCTCCGTATGTACTTGGGCTCCAACCAGCAATTCTGATCACCCAACAATCAAGATCTCACCTGTCCACTATAGGAAGAACAACCGCCAACAAGTCACTCGCTGCACTGATCGAAGGGTCAAGTAGAGGCAGTGCTGTCCACAAAATCTCGACATGCTTCGCGAAATGATCGCATCGACGGAATTTAGTTTGTTCTTTGACCTTGATGTATCCAGGTATTGTGATAATTTGACAAACTGTTTAAACTTCTATTTTGATTTCTGTTATCCTTTGGAGACTATTTACCTCCGCGCTGACTGGTTTCCCCCCCCCCCCCCCCCCAACTGAAGCGGCTATGTCGACTTAAGGCGAAAGCGTTTAAGGAAATAGAGGGCACCTCAGTAAGATCTCTCAGTCGTATCAAGGAAGTGCTACACCGTCCTAACAAAGTGTATGTCCAGTCTGTTCTTGGGAACGACAGTTGTGAACTCTGGAGGATGCTGAAAACACATAGCGGAGTTGCTCTATCTTCGCCCTACTTTGCTGTAGACGTAGAGAAATTGAATCAAGTGTCCTACTAGTGTAATACTACTACAGCTCCAGAGTCTTCCTTTGCCCAAGTCCTGGGTTCTGCTGAACCACTGCCTCCCGTTGACAGTGCAAATGTAAAGAATGTACTGAAACGTCTACCTTCCGGTAAAGTTAGTGGGCCGGACATGCTATCTCCTATCTTACTCAAAGAATATGCCGACTGTTTGGCAACTCCTCTTGCGAGTATATTACACCATGTGTATGCAGCAACACAAAATAGCCGACTGCTGGAAAAGTCTCAGCATGACACCAGTGCCGAAAAAGGATCCAACAGATATCGACCTATCGTATGCACCTCCGTTGTTTTAGTTCTGGAGAAAGTCATTCTCAAAATATTGCCGTCCAGAACGCGCTCTAAGGACCCCCTCCAGTTCGCCTATAGTAGTTCGAGGTCTACCCTAGATGCTATGGTCTACTTCGTACATTCTGTACTGTCATCGCTTGACAATAGGAATAAAGCAACTCGAATGTGTTATCTTGACTACAGCAGTGCATTCGGCTGTGTAATCCACGAATTACTGCTAGAAGACCTACTTACTCAAGGAGTACATCCCTCCATTGTCTATTTACTGAACGCACTCAGATAACCCGACTCAGTGGCACTTGTTCCTCCCCACCTTACCAACGTAGGTGTCATTCAGGGAGCAATTCTGTCGCCTTTTTTCTACTTTCATCAGCTCTATACCAGCTCCAACTGAAGCGACTGGTAAAATATGCAGACGCTATCGTCCTGGGCATGAATCACCAAAGCGCTAACTGTTCATTCAGAATGCAAACGCTTCTAAACCATCTTAATAGCTGGTCCAAATCCTGCGATCTGTCTCTTAATGCTTCAAAGTGCCATGACATCCTTTTTTCCTTACGCAAAGGAGCCAGGTACGAGGAGCTCCTTACAGTGTGCAACAAATTACATTTTGATGACGACGGATTACAGTTTTCCACATCAGTAGAATATCTGGGTGTGACGTTGAGTTACGACTTATCTTGGACGCTTCAAGTAACTGAAACTTTCGCTAAAGTCAGAAGATTGTCATTTTATTCCTCTCAGCTCAGAGTCTCCTGTGTTCCTCGTGAGTTGATCGTTCGCTTTGTCAATGCCTGCGTTCTTCCGCATTGGACGTACCGTTTCCCTGTGATCTTTCCCGGTCTTTTGGGTAAGCATTTTAAGCGAATTGTCAGATCATCAAAGGACTTAGCCGAATGTAGCGGTGTTCCGATATATACTTTTACCGACATTATTATTTCTACACACAGCAGTTTTTGTAAAAAGCTGGCCTCTCGGATACTGACCGATACAAGTCATCCCCTACATACTGCCTTATCTGAATGTTTGTTGACTTCGTCTACTAGGCAAATGTACAAGCTAATCTGTGCCCGCACACTAGCTTACCGCTCGTCAGTCATCCCTTACCTCGCGTCTTTTGCGAGACCCCAACTTTGTCATCCTTGACTTAACCAGTCGACTTTCAACTTGACTGTGTTTTTTGTCCTTATCCACCCCTTCTTTGTCATATTGCTTTGCCACTGATTTGCTTTTTTGGTACCTTGTCGTGATCATATGTGTTGTAGCTGAATATTCACTCATACAAGGTGTATAAAATAATTTCTTGACTTGACCTCGTCTATACTGGCTCTAGTTGGTCGTTGCTAGAGAGGACAGGGTGCACGGTCCTCGTGGCCATGCTATTCTCGAAGACTGGTTCCATGCACTCAGTTTGGAGCGGACTACCATCCATCCACAGTCTTCTGTGCGAATGATTCCCAAGTACTGCGTGCTTGTGTTTGTCTGTGAAGGAGTGTAGGCTAGCTCCGTTGATGAAACGTGGCTCCCATCCACATGCCTCCCAGTCTTACTCTTTCCGGTTCACACTGGATATAGGGTGTGTGGATGGAGCTGTGGGTGGTGCAGCGCAAGCTGCCCATGGTCCCTCTGTAGGCGCAGGCGTCCTGTAGCTGTTCTATGGAGGCCGCAGTGACAAGCAAGTCCGGAATAGGCCTGGAGTCATTAGAAACCATGGAATCGGGAACCAAAGGTCGTGAGATGTACCACCTTTGAAAAGAGGAATAGATGCTAAGGAAATACCAAGACCATCGTTATTTTATCTTTTTCACACGCCATTCTGAACTTTTTTGTTACGTTTATGCTTCTGATATCGATAATTCACGTCACATCGCACACATTGCACTGCGCAATGGTCGCTCCCACTTATGGGGCCGTGTACCGCCTGTCGGTAAATATACAAATTTATTTATTTATAACCGATTTAGTGCCATTGTTGCGAGTACTGTAAGCCACTATCATTCTTCATCATTAAGTCCCCGAACAAGGAGGCCAGGATGGCCAGTTATGATGTCATTGACTTCATGCTTTGTCGCCTAGTGATTGTCTGTCCTCCACTTGGCCTCTTCCAAGGCGACCCTGCGAGCGCATATTGGGCGCAGCATGGTAAACGCTCGTTGGACACGCGTAAGACCTGACCAACTCATCACAATAAGCACAGCAGAACATGCTCACTGAAAGGAAGGCTCGTCTTACCCAAGACGCAGTCTGATATAATAATCACAAATTCTGTTGCAACCCTACGCGGGTAATTCTCCGAGATCAGCCTTTGTCAAAGGCAAAAAGCCAGCGCATGTTAATTACTTGGATCGGCAAGCATTCGCATCCATACAACTACCCTATAACGCGAGCGAAACGTAGCAACGACGTCACAAGTACCTCAGATTTTCAAAGGCGACCAGGCTTTCGCGATACGAAGGAATAACCCCTCTCTAATAGTTCCTTCGACACCATTGCAGATCCCTAGGTAGACGAAACTGTCCACGTGTTCGAGCTGTATGCCTTCGATGGTGAGCTGAAGAGGGAGCGATTGCCAATCCTGTAACAGCACTTCGAGGGTGCAAGGTACATACCACACCTACACGCCTCACCCACCAGTCGGTCACGGACCAATTGCATACCCAACAAAGCGATATAATCAGCGTAATTTGAGTCGCTTGCGTGATAACCTAGCTGGACCTCGCCGCCAAGACTCTGCAATCGTTCTAAGTCCCCAACAAGACATATATATATATATATATATATATATATATATATATATATATATATATGGTTGGCGGCATGCAGTTTCGGATTTGCCTGTCACTGTGGCCAGCCACAGGACGCCTGCGCCTACACAGGGACCATGGATGGCTTGCGCTGCACCACCCACAGCTCCATCCACACACCCCATATCCAGTGTAAACCCGAAGGAATAAGATCGGGAGGCATGCGGATGGGAGCCACGTTTCATCAACGGAGCCGGCCCACACTCCTTCACAGGCAAACACAAGCACGCTGTATTTGGGGAATCAAGCGCAAACAAGGCGGTGGCTGGACCGTAGTCCGCTCCACACTGACTGCATGGAACCACTCTTCGAGCCTAGCACGACCACAAGGACCGTGCACCCCGTCCCCTCCAGCAACGACCAACTGTCTCCTGGAGCCAGATAGACGAGGTAGTGGGTAATAGACAGGTAGGCACCTTGTCAACATGCACATCAAGCGCAGCCACACCTGGGATGTCAAGCAACAGCCAATCATTCGAAATGCCGATATCGAATAAAATAAACGCATATGACGACATAAGTACTGGCTAAATGAGCAAAAGGGAAGAAATTGGTTAAATGTGAATACGCGATAAGTACAAAATGTCCGAAAGTTATTTTAAAAAATACCACGCGATAAAATTACGCAAGTTTACCACAATTTGCATGAGCGACGTGTGTAAGTTGGGAGAAGATTATCAAGTACGCAGAACAAACCAAATAAAATGTAATGAAATTTATCCACATTAAAAAGACCTAGTTTATGTGTAAGTTGGTTTAGCCCACTTGAACCAACTTACACTTAAACTAGGTCTTTTTAATGTGGATAAATTTCATTACATTTTATTTGTTTTTTTTCTACGTACTTGTTAATCTCCTCCCAACTTACGCACGTCACTCATGCAGATTGTGGTAAACTTGCGTAATTTCATATATATATATATATATATATATATATATATATATATAGCAGCGTTCGGACGGTGCTTTATTCGTTGGACGTGTCACAGTACAAGTGGCTTCTGCACATCGGCAGTAGCCATCAGCGGCGCATTTTCTACTGCGCACTTCGATTTCATGTCATTGCCTATCGTCATTTCCCTCGTCGTAATCATCAACTTTATGATTACCCCACAACTTTCCGTCATCCCCCAAGAATTTTTGGCACCGCCTTGTTACGCCTAGTCTTGAATGACACCTTCATGACTTTCTCGTGTTTTATTTCCCCCTTTTATCTTACTGGCTAACCCGCATCATCTTCTTTCTCTTTGATGCCTACTTGCTCCCCTAACTGGTCTTTGCTTGTCAGAAATACTTCCCATACTCCTTTTTCTACAGTTTCTTCCACTTTTCCTCTATGTTGGTTTTTCGCCCCATTATCCCTGGTCAACAGTTAGACTATTTTGCCACCGTATGTCGCCACACGCTTAACCGCAGCTGTTTCCCAACGGTATTTATCCTGCTATCATTGGATGCGCATTCTTCGGTCTTATTTCTTCCTGGCTTGTGACTTTCGTACTTCACCTCGCTCTGCATCTGATACTGTAGACCGTGGGAAAAATTAACTTTCTTAATCACCGCCACTTATTGATCGGATTCCGTTTTTGTTCGTACTTCCGTTTCTTATTAGTCTGGTCTGTGAACAAGTTCATCGTTTTCACCTCCCATTACACATGTGCAGCTTGTTTTATGACGTTCTCACTGTAGGTTGTTTCTCTTCGTTAGGGTCGTCAGCTTTTCTTGTCAAATAATATGTCATTCTGTGGTCAATTGCATCCAGTTACTTTACCCTCTATCTTTCTTCTTTTCTTATATTCGGCCTTCAGATGTGCAAGCTGTCCCACACCGAACTGCGCCGACTGGCTGCCAGCTCACTTGTAACCTTAGTAAAGCAAGCGGTTGCTGCCCCACAAACACCCGAATTCTGGAAAAATGAGGTATCCTGTTTTGTCCTCCTTGGTACCCTTATCCGTGTGCACTCCACCCCGCAGTAATCCTCTCATTTTTACGGGCGCTTGAATGTTGCTCTGTGGACGATCACCAGCTTGCGGCTGTCCTATATCCCCTTTGGGCCGATTTCCCGTGGGGACTGGACGAAGCTGTGCATTTGTTGCATCATTCCGTACCCATCTGTCTTTAATAGGAAAACTGTTTCATTGTAGATATACTGATATTGGTTGTTGCAGGATCATTGATTTGTTTAATTGCTGTACCTAGTGCCCTGGTGCGAAGGCATCTAGCCCACTGTTCCGTCACATTATAATGCTATGTGAAAAATAAAATATGAGCGGCTATGTCGATTGGAGTGTTTGTAGGAATTGATTAATCCACTGCTGCGGTACTGTTTACGACGTGACACTGTGAGGGCGATCAACGGGTGAATAGATCAAATGGCAGTGTAAAAGAGCTCACGTGTTATTGATGTCAAGTATCAACCACGTTAGAACACTCCGCTCATCGGCGCACTTGCCCGCAATCTATCGAGCCGCAATTTTAAACCGTCGTCAGACTACCCATCCCAGTTTTGTAGATGACTGCGTCCGTCCCCCCACTTGTTGACAGTCGATTTGTGACGGTTCCATTACGGGGTCAACATTTCCACATATACCACCTGTTCACTAAACATAACTACCCGTTCTCCTGGTGTATACATACGGGACATGGGATTCACTTGGTGGAGTTTCATTCACAACTTGATTGGTGCAAGTGATTATATGCATTTTGGATCATTCATTCTACGTAGATTTTTGCCTTGCAAGCTGGATGCTAGGGTGCTGTTGTCGTTTAAACTCCGTTCTGATAGGCATATGGCGGGCGGACCACTGACCTTGCACCTTAAGATCCCCCACATTACCGTGTCCAGCCGAACCCCCGGCCAAGTGACACTTTGCAAAATTTACACCGGTGCTTTTGACTACGGGTTTTAATTTGTTTGTTTCAATACACTGAATCCTGTTTATTCCCCTGCCACTTGGGTGTATATTGCTGTACTGAAAAATTTTCGCGCTCCCTGTTTGTCCACCTCAGTTATGCTTAATCTGTTGACACAGAATGGGCAGGAGCTTTCGCACTTTTTGACTAATTAACTTATTCTTATTTTCATTTGTCCTAAGTCTTCCGCATAAAAAGACCGTACTGTGTCAAGCTTCCCGGAACGATGCTCATCCGTTACTGTTAGCTCAGCTGGCATGTAACTGTTGCACTTTTTTTCCTTTATGTATTGCGGCACAGTAGCTGACGTGTATATTGATGAGGACTGTGTCAAGCCTATATTCCCATTGAACTTGAACTGTTTAAAGCATTCGAATGTTCTAACAAAGTTTATCCCTTCTGGTCAAAGTTACTGCGTACTCAGAAGAACGCCGGAGTGACGTGTGGTCGCTTCGCGGCTTGTGACCATTTTCCTCGGTTCTTCGGTGGCCGACTGTCTTGCCGTTAAGCGCCAGACAGAGGCTAAAATTTCTCGACTACGGGATAGGCGCGATGGAAGTGACGTGGTGGCTAGCCATGAGTTAACGTGAGCCACTTTGCATGACCATTACTGATAACTTCTAATTTTCGAAGTACAATCTGGTTGCGATTGCTTATCACAATGCATTCACACAAGAGCTCGAATGTGACCCTTCCAAATGCAAATTAATTTGTGTACACCCCTACCTGGAAGATGGAACTGGTCAGCAACACCAAGTTCGGTATTCACAGACCTCATTTTTTGCTGCTAAATTAGCGGTTAATTCTTCCGAGTTTTAGCCACCTATGAGCCCCTAAACCAAATACAGGACAAATATCCGAAATTGACTACCTGACCACTTTACTAAGTTGAGCGTTTTCTTCTCATTTTTGGTACGTCCACCCTGTACACCCTATGGAACCAGATCTCTGTATACAGTATAACCTCGGTAAGTTGACCACTCAAGGGACTAGACTAAAGTGGGCAATATAGAGGTGTTCAACCTAAGGTGCTCTGGTTCCATAAGGTGAACGTTCAAATAATGGGAAAAACGGTCGATTTAGAGGGCTAGTCAGGATACAGAGATGGTCAACTTCACGGAAATTTTACTGAATGTGCCTCCCCGGTAAGCGACAGATATACATGTGTTGCACATGCTACAACTAACCGATTTTATCCTGTCATCTGTGGATTTAAACTAGCGACTAACTCATTACCGCGAACTAGCCACAAGAAGGATTCTTCGTTGCACACGCTGGGACTGCAAACTGCGTGCATTTTCCCTATTTACCACTGATCCAATGCTTAAAGGCGTCTCAAATCTTCGATCTGGTGAAACTGTGTCACTGCCGTAGAAAAGCACGGGTTGCGTAATATTTTCTTGGCATTTCAGACTGGCACGATTTCCTTTTTGTCTCCAGGGAGTCATAAATTTATGAATACATTTCCAGTTGTCTCTATTAGTGATACAACTTCAGCAGTTCCGCCCGTTGCCTCTCACGCTGCCTCTGATGTGGGGGAATTCGTTAACTATCTGTTCTTCCTCATCAAATGTTAAAGAATAGATAGGCTAATGGTAGCCGTCCAGCCACACTTCTTAACTTGAAGATGCACATCGTATACCTAACATTAACACATTGACGAGCAATTTTCTCAAACGAAACAGAGCGATCGACTGAGCTAAATACGTCCTTGACTTCGAGACCGTGCACAGCTGTCATCGGTCTGCTGTGTGCCTACGACGTTACTGTGTGTCTGCGACGTTGCTGCAGCACCCGGGTGGGGTAGAAGTTTTTATACTGCTCTGTCCAGACGGAAAACTTGTCTGTTTTTCATCTTTCATCTCCGTTCAGCATTAAGACAGCAGAGCAAGATAAAGGCCGATCACTTTGTTGATACCGGCATCAAGATGAAGTGGTAGTGGTTAGCACATACGCGGTTATTAATATTTGCTAATGTGACAACTGCGGAGCTCTATACTGCTCAACTGTCTCTTCGAACTAACGGCTCACTCTTTGCAGATTACTTCATCACCACCCTTACATGACACAGGCACGATAGCATCTGGACAAGCGACACACCACTGGTTGTTGGTTGTGGCTGCGTTTTTAATCTCACCTCCATATGGCGCCTTTATGACTACGGGACGTGGTTCAGTATGATAGTGACAACACTACATAAATTGCATATTTCACTACGACAAATTGTCCGATAAACCTGTATGTCAGGATCGCCGAAAACAGATGACTGCTTGAAGTATCCATAAGCATTGCGTTTGAGAAAACGATTTCCAGCCTCATCCATCATTTGCATGTATTCAGAAAATTTAGAATTTGTTATTGCGAGGCACTAATACTTGCCAGATGTTCCTTAGCTATTACCTCCGAGTAATAGGGGGAAACGTCTAACTGCTGGGCGGATGTGAAAATAGAGTGCCGTAAGGACACTTTTTGTCTTGGTCCGCCTTAGATGGGCGGATATGTACGGACAGTTCTTGTTACCATACCAATAAATTACTTCTGCTGCTCGTCTTTACTTCTAAACATCAGCAACTAGCTATTAGATCGGATTTATAGTGGCAGGTAAGTTTTAATCGGGTAATTCGCATTAGAGGCTAAGAGTAGAGTGTGAAGGTATTTGAGACTATACAACTCTAATGATTCTGGTTGCGCTGCTTACTGTCTGTTTATCCAAACTACTTTCGCGATGGGCACTTGTTCTGCCGCATGTAAACATGTGGTTTCGAGATCATGAGGTGGCTCGTCCGCTTCCGGTGTTCTCAATACTTCGATCGACTTCAATACGGCCAACTACGAGCGCATAATTGTCCGGAATTCGATTTTGCGTATCTCGTTAGGATGTCCGTTCTGCAATTCGCTGCAGCGACATAGAACAGTCTTCCAAACATTTTGTTCTGGAATGTCCCACTAGTAGTGAATTTCTATAATTTTTGGCAATGTACTTCCTTCTAGTCGCATACCTAGATAAGCGGAACGCCGACAAGCCGTTTTGTGGACGACTGCCTTACTTGTTCTAATGAGATTTGATCACTCCTTCTGGCATTTCAGTATGTTATTGAGTTTTACTCCAACAAAAGGCGTGCAATCATATTGTTACTGATGCTTATTTGGCCTTTCAATGTAGAGGATTTAAAGAAGAACCCCATACTCATTTAGGCTTTGCTACGACATGTTCGGCGTGATCTACGAAGCCTATGGAGTTCGTATAGTAATGTCCCAAATCACCAATGACATAGCATTGTGATAATAGTTAACCATTAATGATTAACCATCCAGGACGAAATTTGCGCCTGTAGTATGTTACGCACTTATTAGCAGCGAATGCCATTTTCCATTTGTAACACCACGACCCGAGGGCACTCAGGTCACGTTGTATGTCACGGGTCATGTCACTAGTTTGTATAGATTCAACTGGATTTCGAGTACCTGCCGTGTGGTTGGCTTACGTCACACAATCTCTATTGAAACGTCGGTTCACTGTGAAGTAGACTTCGATTATTCCGATCACAATGACCGTAACCAAAATCTTGATTTCATGGGCAAAATTAAATTACTTACCAGATATCGTTAATGTATAGCAAGAAAAGTGGAGGCTACTAGCATTACTCTGTATCACACAACGTGAGACTGGTTTTAGCTTCTTGCAATAATGTTGAATTTTACCACATGAGTTCGATGGGTGAGATACGAATGAAACCACGACATTAAGGGCTCACTAATTCCAAATGTTTCTAAGTTGCAAATAAGTTGATCGTTTGGCATTCTATCAAATGCTATTTGCGTATGAAGACCTAGAATAATCGCCGGAAGCCTGCGGTCGAGGGAATTAATTAAATGATTCCGAAAGTCCAGTTGTTATTTTATTCAAGTACCAGAGGTTAAGAAGACATATTGTGAGCTGCTTATGAGATTACGTGCCATTCTGAAGTTTGTAGTTTTACGTCTCATGTATTTCTCCATCATGTTAGAGAAGTATGGAGCATGGCTAATCGGACGGACGAAATAAGATGTAGCATCTCACGGTGATCGAGGTCTACTGTACATAGTTAATCGTCGGTAGGGAGGAGAGGCGGTTGTCCTAAGGAGTTCATTAGCGTTGTTGAAGGCGACGCCAAAATAACGGTTGAAGGCTCCACTAGTCTAATATGAATCCCTTATCAAGCGATTGGTTGTTGCAATGACAGTTATTACGCAGCTTTTGTTTCTTCTTCTTCTTTTCATCAGTTTGACCAGATCCCGACACCCATTGTGGCTATTGAGCGCTTACTTTGCTTCGGTTTTTCGCCTATTGTGATGAATTAACTCAAGTCTGTCAGTAATGTTTTGCTGCCAGGGTACAAAGGAAAATCCTCTATTTTCGAGCACAGGTTAAGACGTGGAGTCAATTTGTGAGTAAAGCTGGAAGGAAGAAATTTTGGAGTTAGTTTTTCGGGATTGCTTAGGTGTGCCTTAGAGGAACGAGAGTATTCAGGCAGTACCCAAAATTATTGTAAAATTTAACAGCAACCACTTTTAGGTCTGTTATACAAGAAAGTTGTATCATAGTATAAATCTTGGATGGACAGCAAATGAATCATAATTTAGGGTTTTAAGAAACTGAAGTGAAATTTCAGGTCGCATGGTAGCAATTTGGGCACATTGCCGGATAAACTAGAGTATGATGATTTTGTGATCACTGCCTTGGAAGTTATCGATGGCTGTAGTGAATGCCAAAGGGGCCCCTATTTAGGATTAGACTCAGCATGTGATTGTTGCTCGTAGAAGAAAGTAGAAAATATCGAAATTTTTTGTGTCTGCATAGCAGACATGGTAAAGTTCCCTCCGACTCTTTTGATGTTCTTGGGCTTTTCCGGTGGCATATGATGTCTCTAGCAATCTATTTATCTCAGCCGCGCCGGGGCTTGTGGAGGGCTAGTCAAAGGTATAGTACTTAAGTGTTGCCTATGAAAACATTTGCATGAAGGGAATCGAGATTTCCCTCTGTAATTATGCTTGGAAGTCTTCGTGGACATAGCTGATAATACATCCTCGTGCTCAGCACTTATACACTCGAAAAACTGTTGCACTTGTCGACGTGCAAGCTCATTCTTGGATTGTCATCAGTCAGCCACGTTCCTGTTAGTAAGACAGAATCGTGTGCGAAAAACACTTTCAATAAGTGAAAAATATGCATCTTGTTTCTTAGCGAACGTTCATTTATTGCTCAGTGTTAGTGAAGCAGATTCGTCAGAAAAAGTCTGGTTAGTGATGAATAGACTTGAATTCCTTTGGGCAGTCTTATGGCTTTAATCAGGTGTGGGGCTGTATACTGGCAACGATACAAGTATTACCTACACTATCACTGTGAGCGACATTATCCGGAACTTTAAAAGCATGTATATTGCGGACAATGTCGTGGAGTCTATGGTACTTTGACTGATCAATGCTCCTAGTGTCAGCAATGTAGCCATTTCTTCTGACTGTCCCGTTTTTGGAGGTGTGCAATGTGGGGGGGGGGGGGCGAACTTCAACTATGTGGGCATCTGTCGCACTCGGATCTGATTAACTTCAAAAATCCAGTGTGATGTATGAAATTAAGATTAATTAATAAAAATGGAACCTTCAGCTATCACCGGTTTTCCGCTTGTCCACTCCACCGCATGGTGGTTTTTTTGAAGCTGCACGACAACCAATGCAGAGTATGGTTGTATATAAATTGGCGTACTACAATTATACTTGGATGTAGGCAGGTCAGCTATTACGATCTGCAACCGCAAACCAGTGAGAACTTATTAACCGTTTACAAGGTTGGTTGCTCTCGTTGGAACGTGTGTCACCCCAAGTCTCACTCTACAGTTGCGTGATTACTTCACAAATCGCACCCACTTCACGCAGCTGTGCGGCATAAAGTCTTCTGTACTCGCAGCCAACGGGGGTGTTTTGCAAGGATCCATCCTGTTCACCTTTCTATTCACTACCTACGTTGAAAGACCCTCCCTATTCTATCAAATTTCATACGATTTGAAATGCCGATGACATCGTCATTGGAGGTGTACCTCCAACCATGGAAGACTCCTGGAAACTCCAACTAGTGTTAGACGAACTAGTGCATTGGTCCAGCTCCCGGTCCCTTTCTCTCTCTCAACCCTTCCAAATGTTGTGACGTAACATTCTGTTTTCTACATCCCAACAGACTACAGTCCCTTGTACATATCTCCCCTCCAATGATTGTGGATGACCAAGCATATCTCGCACATTTGGCCTTAAATATCTAGGAGCTTTTCTATCTCAAAATTTCTCTTGGTCTACGCATGTTCTTGAAACATTTAAAGAAGTTAGAAAGCTCACTTTTTACTCCCTCAGACTTAAAATGCTTTCCGTTCTTCGTGCTTTAATTCTGCGGTTTGTGACTACATGTATTCTCCCTCACTGGTCATACTGTTCCCCAGTTATTTTCACAGGACTCCTTCAGAAAGATAATATCCTTTTTGTCCGTTCGCTAAAATTTATTTCTCTTTGCTACTTTTTAGGGAAGAAACGCTCATAGATTTCATTGTTGACAAACTTTCGATGCATGCAACAACTTTCCATCCAAGATTTTCAATCATTCCTCACATCCTGTACACGATATTCTAGCCAGCACTATATCTGCTTCGTCCACACGGACGAAATTTAAGTTTTTTTCGATTCTCGTACTTCTTCTCATCGAAACTCTCTCCTGCCTTTTCTATCACGCCTATGAATTGACCCAACGGGAGTGAAACGTCCCTTTCGTGAAAGTATGCTTGACGAAAGATGCAAATTTTCCTTTACTGCCATTAATTGTTATTTCTCAATGATGCTTTGTTGTGTATCAATCCGCAGCGTTGGTGTGAAAATGCACCCATACGGGTGGATACAGTTTAGTTTGACTTGTGTGGATACCACGGTATTGCTCGCTAACTCGGGACATTACTGTTCTGTGTCAGGCATATAGCGGGTCCAGGACGAAGCTTTTGTCAATGCCCATGCTCAGAATGAGACGGAGCCGTGTCACAGTATTATCTGTGAACGATGAAACGCGAACAATTTAACCGATCCAATGATGGAACGCGCACATGCATGTCAATGAGCTTAGGGCCAGCTCCAGATTATTCGGCGCTACTACCTCCCGAAGAGTAGCTGAATACGTTGGTTAGGGTGGGGGGCAGCGCATTTGGATGAAGTCAAAAGACTTTCCAACCAACGCAGGAGCAGTTAGTTCAATGACTGGATCAAGTTCCTCCAGCAGCGGCTAGTTTGCCGTAAGAAATTATTAGCAGTTACAGAGATCATACCGATCTTCCGAAGAATACTAGTTCGTTGGGTTTCGTAACCGTGGCCATTTTATCTCTGACTCAAGTGATCGCAGCGCCGCACCCCCAGATAAATTTTGGACAACGTACTGCAGCAGACATGTACAAAATTGAGATGTGCTTACCTAACAATGTGACAACATGCTTTTAGTCAAGTCATATAGCAACTAACCCTGCATTGAAGTTTGCGCACATTGCTCTTAAGATTTGTCATGATAGATGGATGGAATAGGCGCATATCTCATGCTGAACTCCACAGAGTGAGATTTTAACCAGAAAACTACCAATACTAATTTATCCGTGACTCCTCTATGTTGTCTCTGTTGTTTCCACTTTAGCAATAATAGTAGTATATTTTCTATCATCCGAGAAATTGTGTATATAACGACACAGATCAATATGTAAAAAAGTACTCATGCCCTTGCATAGGTGATATGCACATGTGCAATATTAGGGCATGTGATTCATGCATTTGACAAATTAGTTGTCTACTTAAATCCTTTAATCAGTTCTACATATCTTGCTTCCTCCTAGTGTTTATCATTTGTTCTGACTTATTTTATTGCTATAGGTCAGTACATAAGCCGCATTGTCCATGCTTCAAATCCGCGAAGTGGATATGCGTTCAGATGACTCGTCGTTAAACGGATGGTAGAGCTATGTGGGAACATGTGGTGCCACCTTGTACATCTACTCCTACGGTCCACAAGCGGTTGTTTTCTTAGCCCTATTTTGAGGTCTCGCTACATTCAGGCCTTAGCGAAAATCGTAAAATGCCTATTTGATAAACCTCGGAAAAGAACGGAATAGCCGTGCTTCCAGTCTGTTGACGAGTTGCAACACAAAACGCTGAACAACGCAGTTGAGTGTGAGATGCCAAACCGGAACAGGAGTCTCCTTCCTCCTCTTCGTGGTGTCGCCATTTGCGTGTATTGAACCAGAAAACTTGTGGCTTGCTGTTTCTTCTAGATATTTTGAACCCAGACGATGTGGATTTTTATGCCTCACCTAGGCATTTATGAAAGCATCTCCCTGACCTTGATAGAGCGTAACAGCGGAGTATGGGATTCAGCTCTACTTGAAACTCTAGAGAAATTTCACGCAAATGTGCATTATTACCAAACTTTGACACATAAAGGAGCTAATCTAGAGTAAACAAGCGATTCCACAGAAAAAGTGTAGTTGTGTGTGTTGACTGTGCGAGGTCCGTTCCCTGGTTTTCTGTCCAAATGTAGAGTATCTTAGGCAATCTACAGCTTAAGCCCTGAAAATACCTTGCACCAAGCCTTGTTCTTTCTTGTGACTAGCTGTTCTGCTTACTTGTGTGAACTCCATTTAGCACTAACTGTTCTGATTTGTTTTCCAGATTACCATTTTAGTTTTTCCTCTAAATCCGGAGCTGCAATTCCAGTTGTCTACCATATGAGTATGCTCTCCAGCTCAGTTTTCTTTCTTGAAACACCTATGTTTGTGTCCTGTTTTTTTTCTTTTCCACTCCATATCCTCCTACAGGTTATCACCTCCACCGTTTTGGATCCGCTTTCTTCTCTCTCCGAAGCACCGTTCGATGATGTGCGGGAGATGCAGCTGGGGTGCGTACAGCATATGCTCCATTGCTACGGGGACCAAATCGGATCAAGTTGGCTCCGGTTGATTGAAATTATTGGTGTGATTCGCGACTCCTTCAGGTTGGTTGCACTGTGTGTTACGTACGTTTCAACTGCAAACCGAATGTTTTGCTTTTCTCCTATGTACAAGGGTTCTTGATCACTCCTTTCACCTCTTCCACATTCTCTCGCAGAGTCGACCAAATTCACACGGCATTTCAATGCTTCAAGCTCATCGTAACGGACTACTTGTCATCCCTCCTCCCTGACTGCTACACTGCATGTGTGACTACAGCGGCACGATTCGGCCATCAGCAACAGGACTTGAACATCGCTTTGTCCGCGATCGGCACCATTGTAAGTGGTCGAATTGTCTCCATTCACTTTTTCATGCAGCGGGCAGATCCGCCGTTCTTCATTCTTTTACAAACATAAATAAGGGAACGGCTTATAAACTCCGGATCCCATCGGTACATTAGATGCCCAAAACTTTTTATGTCTAGGAGGTTAAGTGCGACGAAGTTGAACGTGCAAATCGGTTTGTGCCTTGGATTTGAGAACAACCGTCTCTCCGGTGCAGTGGACGCTGACCGACTTGCTAGCTAGGTGCAATGCTCAGTTCAGCTATCATTCGCACACGTGATCCATGTGTCTCTTCACACACTTTCTATCATGGATCTAGTGGTCGTCGCTATGCCCCATGCCTCTCCCTCATCTTGTGGCGTAGGATATCTTTTTTGGAATTTCTTCAGATCGTATTCGGTCGATTTGTGCTCCAGTCTGTTTTACCTTGTCCCTCTTTCACAAGACTACTCAATTTCGAAGATGGTTAGTTACATTTTCGCCGATCCTATTACACTCCAGCTGTTGAACCTCTGGTGCTGTCCTCTCATCACCACAATAGGCTACGGACTACTTGCTTGACTAGACTGCAGATAATTAATCACTTACTACTTGATCATGTCTACTCGTGTAAACTATCTGACCGCATGAGACACCGCCGGATGAACTCTACCGTTTTTTTCATAACATCAGCTGCGCTTATTTTGCCTGTCGTCTACAGGTATTCGGCAACGCCACTTATTTGTGTTTTTATCATCTGTTAGTTTTTTATCTTTTCCCAAAATTGCATATGCCTTTATTTTCCAATGACATTGGGACATTAATTTGTCAATTGGTTCTGGACTGGTTGCCCATGAACCTGTGACTTGATCAGGTACGGCTCTTGTCTGAGAGAGTCGTTCCTTTGTACTCTAGGGACTACTGCGTTTATCTGTATGTTCCGGTTCCGTAATCGCTTGAGAATCACACATACCCCGATGATAATCCACTCCACGATCGGCTTTCCTATCAGTCTACTCGGATTCTCCTTACCCCAAAATTCGCACATTTATCAATTTCCTATCCAATCAACGGAGCATTGAACCGACACGCTCTTCAAATACAGTATTGGCCAAATTATTAGAATTTTTTTCAATTAGCAGATTTTTTCATATTTCATCACATATCTCGTAAGAATCAAAGGATATAACTGTAAAATGCTTTATTTACCAAGAATAACATATATCGAATAGCAAATTATCAATGTTAGTATTTCGTAAGTGATCCTTTGACTATTTTCAATGAGTTAACACGCAAAGGTGTGGAGTGAATGAGTTTTTTGCAAAGTTCAGTCATGCTTTCACTGCGAGCCCAGGTCGCTACTATTTGTTCAGTGAGCAGTTGCTTGTTTGTAATAATTTTTTCTTCATCCCTTACTTTAGAATTGCCCATAAATTCTCTATTGGGTTCACCTCAGGGCTATTACCAGGCCATGGTAACACCTCTATACCACAACCCTTAAAAAAACTGGTGACTTCACGCCTCTTGTGACATGGAGCACTGTCATGCATGCAAATGAAGTCTCCTGTCCCTGTAAATCCTTTTCTCTTTGACCATTCACACAGCTGAGGGATCAGTTGGTGCTCCAGTAGTTCTTTCTACTGCTGCTGGTTCATGTTACCCTGGACGATGGAGAGCCGACCAGTTCCATAGATGCTCATAGAGCTCCATATCATGACCTGAGTGGGATGTTTGATTCGTTTAATCATGCAGTCTTCCCTCATCTGTTCGCCAGGTAATCGGCGGACATATAGAGATTGCTGCTCAGAGCACCGGATAATGCACTCATCGCTGAAAACCACCTAAAATGAAACACAGTAAAACGCAGGAAACACAGCAAAAGTGATGTAGGCATAATTTTCCTGGAAAATCCTTATGAAAATAAAACTTCCGCTTCTTACCCGCTCCCAGTCTACTTTGGGTCACTTTTGAATCTGTTTGGCCCATTCCTGTCGGTTTTCGTTCGTTTGTTTGGTCAACTTTTGCTTCTTCAGAGGCCTGCAAGCTCGAAGTTCAGAATCCAAAAAGTCGTCTTCTTACAGTTCTCGAACTAACTGCAACACCATGCTGTTCCAGCATCCCTTGTAGCTGTCTGCTAGATGCTTTGCCATTCTTTAGACATTCCCTTAGTAGAAGTGAGTCGTCTCGAGCTGTTGTTTCTCTTCTGCGACCACATTTACCGGAACGTTCAGGGGACAGGGGTAAATTCTTTTGCAATTTCTTTCCAAGTCAACATACAGACGCTGGGCTGACACGAATGTTGGTTGCAATTTCTGCTCCTTTAACATCTTCCAGAAAAATTGCAATTTGTGCCTGCTTTCGAGGGGTTAGGTCACGCAATTTACCCATACTATGCCAACACCATCTAAAAACTGTCGATCAACAACACAATACGATTGTGTCGTTACTTGAGAAGACATCTTGAAAAATAACAATAAAAGTAATTAAAAATAGCTATAAATTGATCCAAAACCAGATAAATGTAATCCTGAAATGTAGCCTACAGCTGTAAATAACGAAGTATGATAAAAATATAACCGTCCGTTTACATAAATACTGTACACGTCACATCAACCAAGTTGTCATCACTTACAAAAAATCCCACATGCTATGCATTTGCGTGTTAACTTGAAAATTGCCAAAGTATCATTTACGAAATGCAAACCTTGATGATTTTCTATTCGATATATCTTATTCTTGGTAAATATAACCATTTTACAGTTACATCATTTGATTCTTACGAGATGTGTGATGAAAGATGAACAAAGTTGCTGATTGGAAAAAGCTTCCCATAATTTGGCCAGTACTTTAGATGTGTGACCAGGGGCATCGGCTTATGTGCTTTTTCCACCACAACCGCACTTACCTATACTTATTTGACCCCGCACGTCATTAGTCATGAGACGGTGAATTACGTTTTTTAACTCAAAACTGTAGTTTATCTGAGTGTTCTAGCTCATGTCCCCACGATAGCGGAAATCGCATTGACACGACAGAGCAAAGAGGCAAGCGCACATCGATAAAGATACAATGATAACACAACTGCTTTGCTTAAAGTTCCATCATTAACGACTTTTTTGGTAGCTGCGTTATGTGAGCTAGGATGTTGACTTTTCATAGTGACTGACCACTTGCCCCTTCGAAAACGGCAGTCTGCTCTGCTATGAAGGTCTTACGTTCATATTGTAATTTTTTCTATGTATACATATCATCAATTTAAGTGGTCCACATTTGAAACTAACCCAATCAACGTGGACGTTACGGTGTGCCGAACAGTATAGCACAGGTCCGGTTCTGTTACCTAGCAACAATTAGCGGCCTATGACAGTTATCCCTCCACGCCAGCAGTCATTGACGAGCCGTCCGTCCATAGTTCTGGCGCACAATCGCAACGCCTTACAATAGTATTAGCCGCACTACAGCTCTTGCACACAGCGCTTTGGCCAACCCTGTGTCGTTTCTGAGACGCTCGTAACTTCTCGATAACTTAACAACTCGGGACAATACGACCAGTGAACTAAATGGACCAACCCACTGCTTCAATGGGTTATCTACTGATTGTTTATACTTGCGAGTTTACCAGGTCATATCGTTGTGCACTCTAATTCACTGGTACGAGCGCTTGTTCTTGACAGCGTTCCGCTCAAGTTCCTCATCGCCGCTTGTATGGGTGCTGGATCCGGTCCCTAGTGATCACTGCCGTGTGAAGTCCCCATCTGCGTAACAACTACTCGGTACAGCCCCCATGCTAGACGAGTCAGCCGCAATGAGGTTATTTGTATTTCGAACCCCGTTTGGATGGAAAAGATGCAACCTAGTCGCCGCGTAGTTTCTCACATATGCTGGTGCACCGCAGTGTTCTTTCTCATGCTCCCGACCCCATACATCGAGCTAGAGGAGAGCTTCAACAGCATACTTTTTGTCCATGAGCTGTACCACAAACTGTTCTCCAGTTTGACAATGATTGCTTTTCATGAAGGATGGTGAACAACCAAACGGGGGTGACCTTAATCTGTCATATTTGGCGCAGCATCAACTTTCGATATAATTTTCATTGTGGCGGAAACAGTATGTTTTTCATTCACCTTATCGCATCTCGTCCTGGCACACGTTACCCATGTGTAGTTGAGGAGCAAGGGCGTGCTATTTGATGCTTTTCGCTTTGCGATGTTTGACGCTTTCGTACATGAGGACGATTATTACCAGCCACCGATTTGGATGAATTTCCTCCGTGCACCACTTTATAGTGCGGTAGAGGGCAGTTAAGCTGCTCACAAAGGAGCCACCTTGTTTTGTCTTAGCGACAGTCAGTGCCAGATCACATCGATGGTATGGGCTGCAACTTTATCTTCTAGAGCGGATTCGACCAACCCTATGCATGAAAACAAAATGCTCACCCCAGCTTCCAGTTGGATGAATATGTTACTAAACCAGCGGCTGTTTCATTCGTTAATTCTTCTTAGAATATGTATTTTCCTTTGGCCGAGCAACACTTCGGTCCCAAATACTGCTTACCAACTATCATTGAGGAGTGAACTGTTTTTCATCACCGGTCATAGCAACTGACGGAAAGCAACCCTATCCACTGTTCAAGGTCATTTTGCTGGTGAGCAGGCAACTTCGCATACTGCTTCCCTGACATACCGTAGTACCAGTTGCTGCCCTGTCTCCTTGACTCTGATTCTGTGTTCGAGCGATGACCCAGCAGTCTACCTCGCCGAGGCTGTACAGCGAAGCAACGGCGAATCATCGCCCCTATTTGTTGTCTATCAACTGTGGCGTTCTTATCTGCTCGAACGCAATCCACACATTATCCACCGTAATCAAGTGGAGCTGTCGAGCAGTTTGTTTGCTGTACATGTCCAAATCAATAAATAAGCGGGCGTAGCTCATAGCCTTTTCCATCCATTCTGGTGACCGTTTCTTGCACTTACTATACACCTGGTTATCACTCAGGGGCGTCTCTATGACTATTTGAGTTCCTCGTCCTGTTTCTGATCACAAACTAAATGGATACGGTGGGATTATAACGGTTGATGGGCCGGAGGGTTGGGCATATGCCTTGTAACCGGAAGGTCACCAGTTCAAATCTGCATAAGTGCCGGGGACCTCACAGCATCTTTAATCCGCGTTCGACTAATGGTTGTCAGGTGTCAGCAAAATGTCGGTACGGCCTACCGGCCTAGTGCTGATGCCATTCATTATCGTTTTACATGTTTTCTGCCTCCCTGGAGATTCTCTACCGTGTGAGCACCCCGGTTGCTAAAAAAGTCTGACGAAGCAAGTTTGTGCGCATGAATACTTGCATGGAGCACTTTGTAGTGCTGGTACTCCGGACATTTTTTCATTTATTAATGAATTCAGTTACTTTCTTCCTTTCTGCTAGATTTCCTCTTGTTATTCGGGCTCACTGAAGCGAATGATGGCTGAGTACACGATCGATTGGAAGAGCGACCGGTTAATTTTGTGCTTTTTTCCTGCGAAGATCGGATATTGGTGGCTTTCAAGGTTGTATGCTGCTTACTGAGAACAGCTATGCTTCGCTTTTGTTAAGCTCATAGGTAGACCCATGTTTACTCCCCTATGACGAATACACCCATCAGATACACACGTTCCGTGCTGTGCTTAACCTTGATCCGTTCAATACACAGTCAATAAGCCTTATGAATTTGCCAGCTACTTTTCTCCTATCTTCGTTTTCCTCTGCGCCTTCACTCTCGAGTGTGGTATTCTTTTTCCAGTGAATCGTACTTTCTTCTTTCAGCTGCATCTTGCTGATTATCTGTTAGAAAAAGAAAACTGCCATGTTTCGACCGATCCTTCTACTGTCGTAACCATACACGAGTTGTGGATCGGCATATTTTCGCAACTCTCAGGACTCTGTTTGGACCCTCGTCCTGCCGTTCGGAAGTCAGCTTGTCAAACACTGTTCAACATGATCGAATGCCACGGTGCACGCCGATTCACCGCCTCTACCTGGACCACCATGTTTTGGAAGGTAAGATCATTCAGATGAGCATTATGTTCGCCATGTACTTTCCGTTGTTAGGGTACGTTTCCGATTACCTTCAACTTCAGCGATCACAAAGTTCATACACTGGGGTTCGAAGTATTTCGTCTCGGAATTCAATGTCCCCATCCACCATGTCATAGACCAGTCTTAGCAAGTGGTTGTTTTATCAATCCTTACACTTTCCCTTATCATTGGATGATTATCTGTACATGGGAGTCCGTGGTTGGTTAACCCATAAATTAGCTTGCCATCACTAGGCAGCTGTGCTACACCTTGCTTTCTTCTGTTTCACTCACTTTTTTCAATGACATCTTGTACTTTTGATGGTTCACACCATAGAACTTTATCTTATGTAACTTGTCGATCTTCTGTTATGTGTAATGGCTGAGACGGTCTATCACTTGTGTCCCTGGATTTGTTTTCACTCCACGAGTATCTATGAATTGATCATAGGCGGGATGACGCGATCTCTCAACTTGAAAGCCTGACCTCTTCCTGAGTTTTCCAGCCGGTTAAAATCAGAACAGACACTAGATCTCGGAATCACAAAGCAATCCTGTTCGATTTTCGCTATGTTCTCTACCGCTGTCATCACCAAACAATATCGATTACCGTCGTGGCTCCACAGTTCTCTTTACTCCTGTCTGCACCTAATCTTGATGGGCCTTCTGCAGAGCTATGGGCAGACTCTCCGATAATTTGCACCCTTTGCTAGTTCGTTCACCTCTTATCTGCTCCTTCGTCGTCAGCGATGCTTTCCATGACCTGTGAATATTTGTCCCCATTGATCTGTCTCTCCCGAGCCAGTGCGCATCGCCTGGGCCCATGAAACACACTGCGTCCATAGACCGTGTATGGGTTGACTCAGCTTTGCCAATGTTGTCGTAATAAATTGCATCTCAGCAGTTGGCTTCACAAAAGCTGCGTTCCCATTGACCACTTTCACCCTCTTCCTGTCACTCTGCGTGGGCAGCCACGCTGGCGCGGGGTGCCAGAACTTCTGGTCTTTCCATTCATATCCTTAGCACCACCAATTCTCCTCTTGATGTTTTCGCTTGTTTACATCAGTCCTTTCCACACCCTCCCCCAAACTAAATGATGATGTTGTGAATTACTTTTCGACGTTTGTTCGTTATAATACACGGCGGATGTCGAGCAATGGACCCCTTCTAACCAATGTATATATCCAGGGTGTTGAGACGCACCTCCACTTCTGCTTGCTTCACTAACCTGTGAATCTATGTCCATCGATGAGCTGCAATGATTTTGGCTCTATGGTGATGAAACTTATCGTGAACAGACGAGACGACGCGGTAGCTGATCTATGGAAATAGGCATAAGTAGTACGGCGGTACTGCGTACCTCCACAACCACCACAATCGCACGCAGACTAAGGATATTAGAAGACTCGCCCGGTCCCTACGCAGGCTCGAACCTGCGCCCTCGGATTACAAACTAGTTTGTAATCCTTAAGGCTACGGGTCGTACTGTCAATTCTCTTATGAGGTAACCGCATCGTGTGTGTATGGTGCATATTTCGTGTTTCTTTTGGTTTCGCCTGGTTTTGTGACCGGTTGGACGTCTGCGTACCATGGCAATTGCGATTTCACTCATGGTAACACCTTATCGGCCTTTAAGTTGTATGTTCAGTACAAACAAATGCTAATTGCCGCACAATCTTGTATTCTGATGTAATGTATGTTACTATAACTGGAAATCGATCCTACCGTTTACGACAATTTATCAGTGGTAGTATGACGCATTGCGTTCCGTTAAGCATCTTACTGCAGGGATGGATGTTAATTTGCATAAATACCGTAAGAAAAACTTATCCTAGGTCACATGTTATAATCTGGCTTCCGTTTTTACCAATTGATTCCCTATACCTGCATCAGCATACCACGATTCTGCCTGCCCTACCGGACACAGGAACATTCTTTTCGTTCTCATGTAGACCATTCTCTTACACTTACATTTTTTTCATTACCACACTTGAGACGCGTGCTGTTCAGCCAATCGGGATGCGTTCGTCCTTAAACGTGAAACTATGGTCCTGGCTGTTAAACAAATGCCCTGTATTCGTGCGGGTTGCTCGTTGGCGAACTGTCGAATGCCTCGCTCGACTATTCACTAGCTCCGCCAATCATTCATTACCCAACCAGGCGCACCAAGTCAACCAACTTGACCACACGATTCCACACTTCTCTGTATTCCAGTCGGTGGGCGACTTGACCAGCATCACGCCTTCCGCTTTTCATGCGCTAGCGAATATTAAATGTCTGATTGCAACTGATGAACCCTGTTATTCTCACATCGTCTGCTTGTGTGATCATTGTATCTAAACCGGAGTCTTCATCGAACCGTTGATACGCTTGCGCGATCCACTCCCACTCTCTCTATGTTTCACCTACAGCCGCCTAACCATCTCACTGTGGCACCTTGTTCCATTGCTGTGGAATCCATATTGCTATCTTCCGGCTTATTGATCCCCTAATCACTTGTCACTCATAGACTATAGTATTCTTTCCTTGGTTGAAAATGCAGTAATGATTGTGTCTTGCTTTAAGTAGCAGCTTCTGTGAAAATTGGCTGTCGACTTTTGTTTCCATCTCCACAACTACAACAACTCTGCCACCCTGCTACTTTTCTGTTTGGGTAAAGTGGCCTAATATAGCGATATCTTCATCACATCTATCCCACATCTGCTGTTTTGCATTACTTGATTCATACCACGGATTTTCAATTCATTGCAAGTGTTTTTGGCCTCATAAAACGAAGAGTTCATTAAAGAACTAGAGTATCTCACAAGCCAACATTGTTTGTTGCCACTTCGCTAGACGATGGGACCTAACGCCGAGCAATTACATATTTCATTGATGCACATCCGTTTTGTTTTTTCACCAGCCATTTTCTCCGTCACCTCAACCGGCCGTCAATTTCGTCGCCCCTCATCCCTGGGGGACGCTACACAATGTAGCGTGTTTATTGCTTTTTGTCCTTGATCTAAATGGGAAATTAATTGTTTCATAAATCTAACAGCCTGCTTTCCACGCGCAACATATGCGTTTTGGACGAAGGCCGAGTAATCTTGTCATTTTAAATAGTTTACTCCAAATCACTTATTCTTTATTGTCATTATTTTTACTGACTGTTTTACTCGAACTCATTTTTTAATACGTGGGTAGTTTGAAACACTTGAGTGCACTTTCCTGCACTACACATGCTTTCTCATCCTTACTCATTAGACGCCTTTGATTGTTCTGCTAATATGCAAATTTCCTGTGAACGTTTGCATGATTCTGCCTTATATTTTGTTTTCCAGATCCTTTTTCCCTTGGTTACTAATGTACTCGACGTGTTTGTGAGCGCTCCGTGTGATCGCGATGAACAGCAGAACATTCTCTTAATGCATCATAGCCGAGACACTGCTTCAAAACAATGGGCGGAGACTGTAGCACTCACTTTGTCCGGCACGACCCGATTATTCATCTCCAAACAAGACATACTTTTGCCATTGAGTAAGTCGGTTTCAGTGAACGTTTCGTGTGCATTCCCTGCCACAAGCTTATTGTCAACTCACTAGGACGTTTCGTCCCCTGAGTCTAAAAACACCTGATGTACTCACTCGCGCATTCTTCTTCATTAATCGGTTATAACATATCTTCGACTGATATGAGTACTACCTTCATCAAAAGTATGCATCTGATTGCAGTCCGGAAACTGGCCACACTTGGTTTTCGTCTGTGTCCCTGGGCACCTTTACCTATTTTGTGCACTCGAATGCTCCATTCGAGATGTCCCTTCTTAGACGCATCCCTCAGTCATAGCCGCACACATTTGTATTGTTGTCTTTCTTCTTAATTGTTCCGCACCCTAGGATACAGTCCAGTTTAACACATTAACTTATTATCTGCTACTTCGGGTTCATCTCACAACGTCGGTGCTTACTCAGTTAAATGACACAACCTCTTCGAGCAACTTCGCAAGAAGTTTGCGAACTCCTTTCATTCCATTTCACTTCAACACTGTTTTCAGACGATTTTCCACAAATCTGGTCCGCCTTACTACACCAAATTAAACTTCACGCGCTCACAGAAAACGCAGAGATCTCGGTAACGGCGCTGACTTCAATGCAAACTCTCTTAGAATTACAACCTGATGAGCAAGATTGGGACACGATCCTTTGGCCACCAGCCTGGGAGACTTGGTTACAGATTGCCTCACATGCTGTGCACCTACGGGGTATACAGCGGAATCTGGACAATGCGTCCACCTCCTCAGCGGCTACTGTTGATAACGCTGTCGCCAAGGACGATTCCAACTATGTAAGTCCCGCATTATGGTTCCACCTGCATCACTTAAAACGTTAGTTCTTATGTCTATGAACGGCTGATTTATTGACCTTTTACCGTCAAATTTGCACTTGATATTTCCTGCTTCTGTTCAACTAAACGGTTTACGTTTTCGGTCCACATCGAACTGTAATGAATTAGCCAAGGTTACGAGTTGCCGTGTGTGAGGCTCATTAGCTTTGTGGCCGTTTACTTGGGGTGGATACAGTCACATTGCTGGGGAGGAGTGTTTGTCCACAAAGCAACAGTCTCACTGTGATTCCGCCTGTTCCTGTTTCCATTGGTAGAATCTGTTTCTGCTTAGACAGGTGCAGCTTTTGACTCGGTTCACAGAACTGACTCTTCGCATTGTTCGACTAGAAGTGCTGTCCTGTTGTTGCTTTCTAGTATTCGTAATTTTATTCTTGCAACTGAGTTGACACGGAACGCATGGTGCCCTCTCCTTCTCCATATTATCACCAGAGTTGTACAACCAGATTGCTTTGTTTGACCCACTTTCTTTAGGGGCACTTTGGATTCTAAGTAGAAAGCAATCACATCTAGACTCAGTCAGACGGTCATCACACACCCGGAAAAACACTGTACGCCCGCTCATTGTTTTAGGACTCATCAGCATTGCGCATTCCATTTGACTCTTGTGGGGCCTGAACCCGCAACTCAATTGTTGCCAGTCTGTGGTTAAAACCACTGAGCTACGGGGTGCGGTATCTTATCGCTTACTCCGTTCAGTCTCAATTGCCGAGTATGCTTATAGTTTTCAATATGCGCCAGGTATTGTTTCTTCAACTGGTGATTCAGCCGGTTGACTAAAATGCCCATCAGTACCGGTCGACGATTATCCAGCGCTCTTCAGGAAATTGTACAGTCAGTTTCAAGAATGTGTTCTAACTCATACCGCTGCGGATTTTTTGCTTTCGTTTGTGATCGAGTCTCCGATTGCTCTGATTTCGTCTGGAAGATGGCTAAAGACAACTCAGTTTTCTAGTCAACTGCATACTGTTTCCTTCCATGTCACCTGTTCATTTCAACATCTCGTCAACCTAAACGAGATGTTGCCAAATATTAGGTCATACTTCCACCTACGCTGTTCACCTACAGCGCTACATATCAGACGATTCAATGGCCACAGGATATTTACTTTGCTTGATGTCGATAACCTATTCAGCTTAACCTTGAACGGCAACAATTTCCGGGCTATGTAGAGGCTCACCCCAGAGTATGAACACCACGAGTGTCACCAGACGAGAGGAGAGCATGTCTATCCTACACTGACTTGCTGCCGCCTGTCTCAATTCCGACAGCCTCTGGTTAGTAAGGTCTAGAACCGCTAATCTTCAACTGGCCGTAATATCATTATGTGGACAATCTTCGCACGTCACTAAAAATTTTCCAATGGTATATGTGAACGTTTTAAATTAAATATTTACCATTTCACTTTTCGAAGTTCTCTGGTCTGACTTGTTTCTTACTAGCTTGTGAGTTCGATTATTGTGTCAGATGCTCGGAATGAAGCCCTCTCCAAATCACCACTTGACTTGTTCTCGTATGTGCCCGGTTAACTAACCGATCGTTTAAGTCAAGTACCCGTGAATACGACTTTCCCCCTGTTTGACAGCCAGAGAGCATCATCTCTCCACAGTACCCCTATTTCTATTTGTTTCCCTCTTTCACCTCTGACTGGCACCAACAATAGACGGAGACAAGCATATAGATAGGGCAATGAATTATGTCGCCACCGTAACGATGTCACATAAAAATATCAGTGTATGCTGAACGTAAGGATGAATTATTGTAATTGGCATCCTGTGTTCGGTATCCAGAATCTGAGGTGCGACGTGCAGTTGACGGAGGGCGTCGGGTGCGGAATATCAAAGGATATTGACTGCAGACTATTCGTGCTATAGCCTAAGCCTGAGGCAGTATGGATGTCCTGTGTCCGTGGTGTTCGGGGTCACACATGTGTGATAATGAGGCCAATACAAGTAACTTTGCTTTTAGTGTGTATGTTCCTATTTATTGTGCCCTGGTCATCTGTTCTAACTAGGTGCTTCTCTGGACAAATTCTTTAATGTGTCGGATCACATGACAAGGATGATACATGTTATTCTTGCAGCTCACTTTGACTGTCATGTGTTGAGTATACCTGACGTTATGGTTTTGCAATTATGCAAAACAGATTATGACTCATCTGAGTCTCACTGTGTTTGCGTGAAAGCGAGAACAGTGCGGTGGATGCGAAAAAAGGACACTTGCCAGTGTTACATCTATATCATAGAAACCCCAAATGGGAATTAATCTGTCAGATTAAAACCTGGTACTTGCAGTTCACGTTGGTGTTTTTAGCCTCTTAGAAGCTACTGGTCAACAGACAACCCCTCCTCTTTCAGAGCTATTTTATGCTTACCATGTTCTGTGTATTTAAGATACACATACTTTGTCTGCATTGTAATAAATCTTCGACCACTCAGCTCCAGTTTCAGTGGCAATGGCTACTTTTCCAACCTTTTGATGGTGCGGATTCAGAGTTTCAAGGATACGCACCACAATCGTACAGTCAGTGACACTTCTTCAGTCTATTTCTTCAATCTTTCTGTCGTTGTTCTATCCCGAGTAATTTTGCTCATTTTTTCTTATCTCCCTCCCTTTTCTTTGTGTCCTGTTTGCTACCGGCCTCATTTTTTACCATAGCTTTTTCTCCTTATCCTAACGACGCGAATAGTGGCAACTGAATCCACTGATCCTTGGTGCTCGGATCTCCGTTGTTTAACTGAACCGAAAGATTTCGGGTTGTTTTCATTGTTGGTTTTATACTTAGCAGGAAGGCAGAATGCAGCCCATTCCAACAAATCCCTCCCGTGTTGTCACCTATAATAATAATAATACTGCATATATTTCCCGATTGTACGAGAAGCTGTCCCTGGATTGTGGACAGATCATGGGACAATTATCATGCTCATGCATGAGTGAAACATGTAATATGGGGTGCATGATATCAAAATAGTTTGGAATTACGTAACTTTTGTTGTTGCTGAGTTTTTTGCACCATCTTTAATCATTGATTATATATTATTTACTCCATCTTGAAAGAACTCGTGTGGTGATTTACCCGATGGAAACATAGTCATTATCGAGTTCTGCTTTAGGAATTTTCTTAGCTGAATATGGAATGCTTTTGCATTTGTGCAAGGTCTGATTGTAGTTGATAGGCTATTCCACACGGCAGCTTATCTGACGAGGAAGAAGTTGGATCGGATAGCTGTCCAGTTTCTCAGCACACAATGTACAGGTCTTGTTGCGTTTATTCTGAGTGAAGTTATGTTGAATTTGAAGTGTACACAGATTGGAGTATGTCTTTTGGTTTATGAGATTTTGTATCAGCGTCAGGTTATATTTCAGTCGTCGCAACCAAAGGGTCTCGAGCTTAAGCTACTGGCAGCGCTCCTGATAACTCAAGGTGGTTGATTTACTGAACAAGCGCTTAGTGAATGATCTTTGCAGGTCTTCTAAAGGTTTCCTGTCACCCATTCGCATTTTCCCATAGATGAGGCTGCAGTATTCAAGGACAGGAAGTGTAAGTATTTTGAAAAGTTCGAGTCTGGCAGGGGTTGTATAGATTTTATGGCATTTGTTTGCCACAGATCGTTTGGCACGTGCTATTTGATACTCAATTTGCTCTGAGAAATTAAGGTTTGAAGAGTATCGTATGCCTAGATAACAGTTGGATAGTTTCGCACAGATACGTTCATTGTTCAGTTTAACTCTTCAGGGATTGAACCGCCGTGTGACATAATGCATGATTTACTATCTGAGAGACTTAACATCCATGTGTTGCACCATTTCTCAAGTGAATCGAGGCCTTCTTGAACGCGCAGCATTGCGCTATTGAGTTCGTCTCGTCGAAATTTATAAACAATCTTTAAGTCATCGGCGAACAAAACGGTCTGGTATGTTTTATGAACACCGTGATGTCGTTAATATAAAGCAGAAAATGGGAAGGACCGAGTACACTCCCTTGGATGACACCACTAGTGATTGGACGTGGGGAGGAGTTATGATTACCCAGTGACGATCTGGTAACGCCCAGTTAGGTATGATGTCAGCCAACCAAATAGTGGGTCTCTGATTCCAAACAACTCTCTTCTTTTCAATAGCCGCTTGTGGGGCACTCTGTCGAATGCTTTCTGCATAACCAGGAACAGTATTATAACTGCATATTTCGAGTCAATGGCTTCTGTGATATAATCCAGGTAGTGCAGCTGACTCGTTTTACAGGAACGTTTGTCGAGGAACCCATGCTGGGATTTGTCAAGTAGCCCATGACAATGGATAAAGTCCATGATTCCACTTTGAATTAATTTTTCGAGTAATCTAGCGATGGCGGGAGTATGATGGATAGGTCGATAATTGGTGACGTGCTGTGTAGTTCAGCCTCGAAACCACATCAAAACTAATGGTTGGTGTCCAAAAACTCTTGCTTTTGGGTTTGTTTCTATATATATGCATTTTAAAGAGCTGTCAACGAACAATATCCACGGTAACTCTCCGTTGCCATCCATATGGCCAGGATGCTTTGATTAATGCGTGTAATACGAGTGCTCTAGTGGACCGCTTGTCGGAGCTCAACTAACACTTAGGCTGGTGCATGTTGGCGGTTACCCTCCATGTGGATAACACCCAATATTTATGTATTTCACTTGCGATCCGAACGATTGAATTGACCAATATTCACTTCAATGGGGATCGCGGTCCACATTGGGATTACGTGTCGCAACCCATTCATCAAACAAGCGCTTCAAAGTGACCCTTGTACTAAGTCAGCAACCGTCGTAACAAACCTTGCGTTGACTAAGAAAAACTGCAGTTGTGTTGTTTTGTGGTCCGCTGATTTGAACTTGAACGGTATCTTTTTGTCATGCAGTTTAACCATCTATTACGTCACCATTATCTCCCCAGTTTCATGAAATGTTTATACTTTGCGTTCCATTGTCGAGAAAACTTAACATCGAGCTGCGCTGTTTTGGCGAAACGCGTCTCCCTGGTACGAGCGGACTTCCCGAACCGACACTGAACGCCGGTAACCTTATTCTGATGCTTGATTTTACCGCTGTTCAGCACCATGTGATTCAATGGTACCTTTTGCTCACTAATTGTCACACATCTTCCCTATGACACATTTAGCATTATCACAACTTTAACCGTACTACAATATTCCTCCAACCGACTTATACTTATTTTATCGGATTAACTCAAATTCCTGGCAGTTAAAAAAACAGGTGAGCTTCTTCGAACTCGGCGGAAAACGCATTGATCCTTCATGTCGCTTTCTCATATACTACAACAGAGCCATGCTTACAGGTGACTTACGATGTCATTCTTCTTGCCTTGTACGTCACCTATGATTCAAGTAATTGCACCTGCTAGGGTTAGTTGCACCGTAAAATGTTTTTTACTACCCCCTCAACATTGATTCTATCTTGCAGCGCGGGGGCATGTCGTGCTCCCACTGTGCGGCTCCCCGTTGTTTTCAGCACTGTGCCCGGTCCGGTCTTAACATTTTCATGTGCGCTGTTTTATTTCCACAGGCGTCCTGTAGTCATAATTTTAGTCATCTCGTTTCCATTCCAATTTCGACTGCTTTTGCTTGCGATTCTCATTTAGCAGAAATCTAAGCCTGGTTTTGATTCCACCTCATATCACTAGATTTCCGAGTGCTTTTCACTTCGAACACGTCTTATTTGCTTTACTAGTCATCCCAATCAATTGCACAGCGTTTATCGTAACGAGATCTGCTTAGATTCTCTTATGCACCTTCGTACATCATTTTCGATTCTCTTTTTAGCCCTCGGTCACTTTCCTTCCTTCGACCGCGTTCTTGACGTTGCTGTTTGATCTGTTCGCCCCGCTGTTCCATCGCATTCGAGTCCATTTCACCCACTCAGACCTCACTCGTGTAGAAGAAATTATTCGGCTGGGTGTGCTCACCCCCCTTCACGTATCTTGTCTGTATTCTCAAACCCGCACCAACTCACCTCCACTGAATGACGATGGTGCTTTGTCTCCAGCACAGGAATCTCTTCTTCGGTGCCTGGACAATTTGCTTCAGGTAACCTTTATGGCGTATTGTTTAATTCCATATCTTTTTCACTTAAGAACAACCTTAATTTCTCTGGTCTTTCCTAGTGATTATTCTGGTTTTTGTCTCGATATGCTGATCGTTTTCATTGGTATTCTTTTTGAGTGATTATTCCTGAGCTTTTGTTCATCATAGTTGTTGCAATTGCTACGGGACCGGTGTCACAAACTCGCTGTACTGTCTGGAAATCGCCTTTTCAAATATGCTTCAATGCACTGCTTGTATTATCTTGAAAATGTCATGCATTATCATTTCAAGCTATCACCCTTTCGACAGCAAAATAGTTGGCCTCGTTACTTAACTCGATAAAAGTGATTCCACGTCTAGACAGTCATAGGAGCTGCTTGATGGCGCCATAAATATAATTAGTTTTCCTTTGTTTCTTCATTAGTTAATAAGTACTCACCGGAGGAAGACTATAATTAGATGGAGTCTCGCGTAGCCACTGGTCATATTTGGAATAAATTAATGTGCCATTCCTGATCCACTACGCGCTGCCAAGTGTATATATTAACTTACACGTGCCTGTTGCGAGTTTTATAGCGTTTCACCACTCGGACTACTTCTAATTTCTCTCATGATGTCCAGTCTTGATTGCATTCGGCGCCCAGTAGGCCACAGCCTATCGCTATAGCTTTGTGAGACCACCTTTCGTTCCATGGCAGCTTGCCTTTTTTTAGTACATATGATTCGCTGTGATCACTGCTGATATATAAATCGTAGTCTGCACATAGCCAAATAGTACTTTCACTACTTTAAGGTCGAAGTGAATCAGTCCGGAGATTCACTATTTTGCTCCCGGTGAACGCATTCACGTCACTCACATCGCTCTTTACCCATACTTCAGGCTGTTCAGGTTCTGGTTTTTAAAAATGATCTATTTATTCGTCCTTGACGGACTCCGGATCGTTGCTGTTTGGGGCACATATCTAAACTTCCGCTGCTTTTCAATTCGATTTCCGTTCCGACTTTGAGTTAATTCTTGTTGTCACTGCGCTCCCCGCTTACCTTCGAAACTTGTGCACTGATTGATGTTGTAATGAATGTTCTCAACTCAGAGTTCAGTTGCGATGGCTGTTTTCTATATCCGTGGTTTGCCCGAGTCCATGACCAGAGGTATTTACAGTCTTTCGGGATGAGACTGGACCTTAAAATGATGTTATGTTTTGCGTATCCCCGTGATTCATTGATCTACACTGGGTAACGCTTTCCAGCTGCCTTGATAGCCACAGATCAATGGTTTAGAGTCAGGCCAACTCAGTTTAAGCTACATCTTTAAAGATTGGGGAGACATCGATGGCGCTCTTCCCTCACAACGTGGCTTTGGAACACAACAGGTTACGAGTTGTAGGCTCACACCTCGATTGGCGTAGAACACAACTATCTTTGCTTTTGGGACTACCACTCCGTGCATCATAGTTTGCTATCGCCCGCCTCAATCTAGGCTGCCTTCGGTTAAATTGGTGCAAACCCGCAAACTCCCACAGGCGGCTGACCGTGTTCACAGATATACACCTTACTACTGTCGAAAAGCGTACAAGAATCGTCTTATATTTTCGGAGGATACATTTGACATACCTTTAAAAAATGGCAATTGAACTCAACCCTGCAGGAACTAGACTTATTCCGCACTGTCTTGTCGTTTATGCTCTTGAGTCGGAATCTAGAATTAAGATGCATCAAGCAAGACCTCCCTCGCAATGACAGCCGGAGTGCATCATCTGCCGACATAGCGGCATCACCGGTAATCTTTCTTTCTCTTACCTTTCCCTTTCGTTTTCGAATCCTTTTCTTGTGTTTACCAACAAGAGCCAACTACTGATTCTGTCGTTCGCACCATAAACAATGCCTGATCATCTCTCGAAGCTAAGGTGCCATTCCACACCGGATCTTTCAATGTCCACATACTGTCAGATCGACCAACTGACGACGTTCGTTTTGACTTAACAAAACCCCGGAGTTGACGTGTACTATGTCTCCGAAACCCGTGCACAGAATAGCAGTGTCCTAATCCATCTGCGCCCCTATCGGACTTGCGTAACCTGTTCTTCCATACTATATCCATGTAAGCAAACATAAGGTATCATTCGGCTTCCAAGTCCCATCGAAGTCGGGAAACAAAGTCTGAAGGCAGGATGCATTTATGTCATTTCCGCCCACTCTCCCACCGACTAGAGCTCGGAGGTCGTCAAAATGAGTTCTATCGCCAACTCTTCCTTTATTCGATTGACCAAAAATGCGGATAGCATGATCCTTGTGAGGGGCATGAGCACCGAAATCAGTGACCTATCCAAATCAACAAGTTACCTCGGAGGCTGGTTCGACCTTAATGCACATCGTACTGAAGATGGTGACCCATTTCTTCCGCTAGGCACAGGCCAGAACCTCTGTGTCCGTAGCACAGCTTTTCAGCACAAGCGTTCACGCTGTGTGACATGAATGCCATCAAAAGCCAGTCTGCGCTGGACTCAGGTTGATCACATCATCATCATCTGTGGGCGGCACAAGTCAGTGCAAGATTGTCGTTCTATGTGGAGCACTCGTTTCGATTTTGATCACACTGTCATGCGTACCCGTCTGTCGCTTTCCTCCAGCCTCGGAGAAGCGCTTATGTTCGAAGGTGTTTAATATCAGTCAGGAGGCTGATGTGCATATCCAACCTGGATAGACCGGATTCTCAAGTGACCACCTCGTGCGTTTACCATTTTACTTGTACTTGCGGTAACAAGTACGTTGGCAGAACTAAGAGAAGTATGTCGCGATGATTGCAGAGCACGTCCCCCTGGTACCTGGTCGCAAATGGCCCGAAACTACCCATTAGCTCTATTGGAAGCCACGTACTTTATTGACCTGTATGCGAAAACCCACGTGGTGGGTTTAAGGTAATCAACAAACAAATCAGTCCCCGTCTACTTCAGTTCGCTGAGGCCTCGGCGATTCGCCAGCTGAAACCAAGTTTGTGCAAACAAACGAACTTCGTGATCAGCCTCGTCCTACTCTGGTGAGATTAATGTCGTCTTTCCTCTGACTGGGTCACCTGAACTCACCGATTTCCGACCGCTTTAAATTTTCGCCGATAACATTGCAACTTGATCGCCCTTGCTATGTAGTCTGTCCTTTCCACAAATTGTTTGTGAACAGCTGAGGAGAACACACAAAATTACTGCATTCAGTATATCCTGTTAAAATGTGGTTTCTTCTTGCTCTTTCGAAATATCAGTTATCACTGACGATCGAGATAAGCGAACCGAATTCTAATCACAAGGGAATGGTAGTGGAGTTGAATGGTATAGGTAGAAATTCATCGCATCTAGATAGGCAGACAGCCATCACACGCCCGGAAAGGCACTGTACGACCGTTTCATCCTTTTGAAAATCGTCAGCATTGCGCATTCCATCTGACCTCTGTGCGGCTCGAATCCGCAACTCAGCTGTTGCCATTATGTGGCTGAAACCACTGAGCTACAGGAGACGGAAACAGCCGTCGTGACTAAGTTGCCAGATGTGATATTGCGCCTCTCACTATCCCCCGACTTGCACGTTACTGCTAGGGACATCCTTCAATGCGCAATGTAGAGAACACTGGATGGCGCTTGTCCTAACAGCTACAGGCGTCTGAGCAGTGGATGGACACCTGGGTTTCGATTGGTTTCATTGGAGAAAGGAATGCATTTGCGCTGGTATCTCAATTTCAGAGTGTCCGTAAAACACCTTAACGTTGCCTGATTTGAGTGTTTGTGGGTCGGATGGCGAAAGTCTGTGAGATGGAAAAGTTTTGTCTTTGAAAGCACGCGAATACTATTCCGGCTTATTCGACTCACTGATCCAAAAATGTTTCACGTTAGTGAAACGATAATAAAAGACCGAAAAACAGGTTCACTCTTAGCCACGTCGACTAAAATGCTGTGCCGGACACTAGTTTTGTGTCAATGTCTATCTTTGTGGAGTGTACATAAGGAATTCCTTTCTGTTCTGAAATTCTATAGACTACGACTTCCGCAACCGTTCGAAAGTTTGCGGGAAACTCTTCCTTAAGTTTATCACGGCAAGTGGAGTACGTCAGGGCTGCCCCGTTTCTCCATTTTCCTTCAAATAACTCAACTGTATCTCTCCACTTTTCTCGAGGTCGATGTTCTGTTGGATGGACTTATGTCAACACTAGCTTATGTGGATAGGTTAATTCTACCTTGGTTGTACGCACCTGGTATGCAGGCGCTATGGAACAGATTAATGCGCAAGGATTCACACTTCTGTATACGCTTCGCACCTCCAGAGTGCAAAGTGCTGTCATAGGATTCGGCCTACTCACTGTTGACTCTTACTATGGCTGAGCAACCGCTCGAAGTTGCCGATGGTATTGTTTTTCTGGGTAACTGTATCATCTTTCACGGCCATGTTACCGATAAGTTTACTGCACTCATAGTTGGTGAATCCTTTCAAAGCGGCGTCTACTTGGGGATCTGATGAAATGCAAGCATACTGGTTAGGGGAAGGATTTCCAACGCTGGGACGCAGTCAATGTCGCTGTATAGATCAAAGATCTGTCCGCTGCGTGCAGATAATGTTAGGATATTGGGTGTTTCAGACCACAGCTGCTCGCGAACTATTTCTCCTGGTGGAGTAACTAGGTGTGTGATACGAAAGTTCTCCGTATAGTGTTCAGCAGCCGGCCCTCTAGTGCCGCAACGGATCGGCCGTTGAAATCGAATCGCCTTCATTGACGGTTATGCGCTCCGCATGCCTACCAAGGAGTCGACGGCCTTATGCAGATGTCTGCCAAAATTACTACTGCTGATAGTAATAATAATAATAATAATAATAGGTACCCCTCTACAAGTGGCGTGCCTCAAGGCACTGTGCTGGGGCCCACTCTGTTCCTGATCCACACCAACGATCTACCTCAGCTTCTCCGGTCGCCTTGTGCCTTGTTTGCGGACGACATGAAGATTTGGAGAGAAATTGACGCTCCCGATGACTGTGGCCTACTTCAGCAAGACCTCAACCTCCTATCCACATGGTCTGCAGAAGTTCTTCTCCCAGTCAACCCAGCCAAGTCTGTATTTATGAGCCTGGGGAAGAGTGCTGACGGCCGAAACTACACCCTTGACGGCCAACCGCTATATCCCACACCCTCCGTGAAGGACCTAGGTGTCCTCTCACGCTACAATTTGGAGTTCGTTAGACAACACGAACAGTCTATATCCTAACGGACTGCGCATGCTTTGAGCGCTCAAACATAGCTTCGGCACATAGTCTGAATAGGTTGCCACTCGCCTCTTCTCTTCCATCATTAGACCAATGCTAAAGTACGGTTCAGCCGCCTACTTTCCGATTACCCGAGGCGAGGCACAAAAGATCGAACGGGTCCAACACGTTGCTACCAGGCTCATCCCGAGTTTACGTGGTTTGGGGTATGAAGACCGGTGCGAGAAACTAGGTCTCTACACCTTGTCCTACTGTCGGGTGCGAGTCGACCTCATTATGACCTACCGTACTCTACATCTCGGTGACTTCCCAATGCTAAGGCCAATGCTGCACTTACGAAGGCCATGCAACACACGCGGACACAGATACAAACCTGTCGTGCCGGATGTGAAGCATGTTCCCCACCCCTGTGCTTCGAACGGAGAGTGGTAAACATTTGGAACAGTTTACCTGAACATGTGATGGAGGCAACATCTGTGCAACAGTTCAAAACGTTGTTAGATTTATATTTTACCACTATTCGATTCAGAGAACTGTTGCACACTTACGATGACATATCACATTCGTGAGTCCTGAAATATCGTAAGTCAGATATTTTAAACGTTACATGAGGACGACAATGATATTAGCGGTTGACAATTTTTCCGACATTTTTCACCATATTTCGAAAGAGTTGTACAGAATTCATTTCTATTTGCTCTATAATACAGTATTCAGTATATTCTTCTTGATGAGATGAACTGTCTGTAGCGGCACAGATCAATTTGTACAGAAGAATCCATGCTCCTACATGTGTGACATGCATAGGTGTAGTATTGGGATATACGTTTCGTATATTAACATTCTGGTGGATTGGGTGAAATCTCAATATTGTCACTGAGTGAGATGACAGACATCGCTTGAAGAAGCTCACTGGAACACTGGTTCATGTTGCTGCTTATCATCTCCCCGGATGTGTCACATCAATGATTGAACACGTACTGGGACATGATACGGTCGGGAAATCGGTGACGCTTTTGCGTTCACTCAGACTCTCGATTATTCCATCCAACAAATTAGTTTCTTGTTTCTTCCTCTCGAGTTGTTATTGTTATCATCGTCACCTGCAACATGATTTTTCCGGCAACGTGTGTCAAGGTTACCTATCGCATGATCATTGCTGGTAGACTGAAATGTGTTGAGCTGGTATTTACCACCTAGGCATTGTGTTCGTGAGATAAGTTGCTTCACTGCTCGACTCCACCGTGGATGGACATCTGATGTGCTCCCATACGACCACAACTCGAGAATTTCGTCGACGAATCCCATCAGCACATCTGTCTCATTCGTTTGGTTGATAATACCGACACTGTACTCGCTGCATGCGACATGACTGCCCCAGTTGATCGTTCACCGATGGTCGGGCAGCGCCTATGCTATCATGAAGTTTACTTCAACCTCGTCGAAAACTTCCTTCTATTCCTTCCACTGTGTCCTGATCACTACCAACATTGATATCTCCTAGCGTAAGTGTTCATATCGCGTCATCTGACACTCTGAACAAATCAGAGTTTTGAGCCCTCATCGGCCATCTTGTTCTGCAGCAAATAACACATCTCCGCAAAAGTGTTGGTCGATTCAGAGTCCTTGCATAGATCTCGGTGTTGCGTTTTTGCTCACTCGGATCGTACTTGTTCCTTTTATCAACTTCTAAATTATTTGACCCCACCGTCTACAAACCAACATTGTCACTACGGGTTGAACTATTCGCCGTCGTTGGCGGTTGTTGTAAATGTGCTGGATTCCGATTGACTTCATAGCGACTACTTCATAAACCCATCATCCAGACATCTCCAGGAATCCAAATAACTGGGTTTTCGGAAGCTTCTGTTGATTTCATCCAGCAGTTGATTTCAGTGTGTTCAGGACAGTGACGTGGTATTCCGCTATAGCCCTCAAAATTGGTCGGGGGCTTCGCTTTATACCAAATGTCCGTCGCCTGAAAGTGCTGAACAACATTGCAAGCGGCTTAATTTTTTTCAATTGATGCGAAGCACGAATCGACGAAATCCCCCAGTAAACGTAATTTTCGTTTGAAATAATGGGCGTTTGTTTTCTTCCCAACCTCTTGTACCCTATCTGAAAAGTGGTTGTCTTACCTAATTTCTAGGTGATCTGACATATACCTGTCTTTATTGAAGCAGAATAAGGCATTTGGACTCGGTAACCTTCCGTCGTTGCTGCGTGATATTCACGGCCCACTTGCTGTCCATCCAGTTACTCCTTGTAACATCATAAAGTGTGTTAAAATGGTCTCCGAAGCTTGTGTTTCATCGATCACCCTCCGAGCTTCCGAAAGAACCCAGTTTTCTGAAAACTTACGGTGACTTACTGGTATTCGGGAGAGTGGGATCAGTGGAAACCAAACCATATTCACTCTGACGCATAGTGTTTCTCGTACATTTGTATTTTGGGTAGCAGAACTACGTGATATATACGGACTGTCTACAACGGTTTTTTCCTCGGCTTAATGTTTGCGTTCGATTCATTTGACTATCCTCGCCTTTGTCACCGTTCCTTTCTGAAGGACCTTTCACCCAAATTCATTGCTATTCCGAATTCCATTTACTGCGACTGCCGAGGTCATACACTCTAACTGCGTTCACCATGTTAAGTGGAACTGCGGGCGACCTCGTAGAGTATCCGTAGCGCGCGTGCGCTACTGGTGGTGTTGGCACGACAGTGAATCATTGGTACAGCTCACCAACGTACTGCCGTTGCCTTTCTGCCCATAACTGATGCACGGCCTGACCATCAACTTGCGTGCATCATGAATAACCATGTGCATTTCGACTATGGATTGTATATGTATATGTTTCTCGACTGTGTGAGACACATCCGAACTACGTGGTCGCATCATTTTGTACAGAAAGATCTCAAGGGGTAGATGTTTTTTCAAATTATCCAGAACAGTTCCAAGATACGTTTTCGGAGAGTTCGATCAGTAAAAATGTTAGAGTTTGGAAGTAGGATGGAAATGTTTATTGAGAAAAGTTCAAGTGTTTATACGGCTATCCGTGAAACCGTCTCCTGGGGACCTGGCTTTATGCGGGGTGGTCCCTCCAAAGGCTTCATACGCACTTCCACGTCCCATCTGGCTTTGTGATGGTGTGGCATAATAGAAAGTGAGCCATCACCGTATTAGCTCATCTTCAGGGCCGTTGTTATGTATAGTGACTAATAGGCTCGCAGAGGTAAATGAGTTTGCTGTTTTTCATTTTTTTATACGTTTTTAAGCCGTTAAGCCCATTTCAGCTTCTGACACTTTTTTACTCTTCGAATCTGTGAAAATTCGCCACACGTGGATGTATTGACTAATTTGGAAGCTTCATCTCGTCACCTCAGATGAGCGGTCCAGTCGTGGTCAACATTGGAAAAGAATGTGCCGAAATAAACATTTTGATAAATGAGTGGGATATATCCGACGGATTCTGCTTCAGATTGTACATAAAGATTACATAGTAGAATAAAAACAGCTCTCTAGACGATTTTGAGGTAGATCCGACGACTCCAAGCAAGGTGTGCAGAATCTACACCGTCTGCAGATTCTAGACTTTTGGTATCCCTCCTTGGATTGGGGCGCCACGCACAGCTGACTGGAGGCTAGAAGCACTACAAATTTCACCATCTGCCATTATCTTGCTTTCGTTCTCAGCATTGCTTTTGTTTATGTAGTTCCGCAACGCGAGCATCTCCAACCTCGTTCTCATAGTCAACCAACTCACCTCCCTCTTTCCTTTCGGCCCACTTTTATGTGCTGCGCCCGTTGTTAAGTACGATTGGAAGCGACTTTTCTGTCGGTCTCTATTGATTTCAATGTATTAAACCTTTTAAGTGAACGGTGCGATAAGTTCACTCCACTGTCCCCTTCTTACTTTGCCTCTTGTGAGTGCCGCAGTTTGTCTCCCTCTCTGTCTCTGTGCAGAACACCCGGTCTCCCGATAGCCACTTGAGCTGTCATCTTCCGGCTGTGCTGCGTTTGCTACTAACCTTGAGTGCTCTTGCAGTCGAGATTCCCAAATTAATCCAAGGCAACCTGGCCATTAGTGTCGGTACACGCTTGGTAAGTTTGCTCTCTAGCCTGCTCCATTTTATTATGATCTCAACATTCACTCCAGATTTTCCTTAGTTTCTGTTAACAAATTCGAGCGCAAATAGTGGTTTTACCCCAGTGCTCACCATGCCATTTTATAATCATACAGCTACTCATCGTTTCTTTTATCTCGCCAATCGGCCGTCTGGTCACACATTTTCCCATTCCATACGTTGTCGGATCTATTCAGCTTTGTTAGTTTACTTAGAGATTGAAACGATGGATTCCGTCCGTATTTCCGTTGAGGTTAGAGTCAAATTAACCCTAGAATTAATCGCGGACGGCGCCACTGTTTTTTCTGTTATTAGTCACACACTCCTCACAAACACAACATAGTTGGCACACATACTGCATCTCCACTTTGTCTGTCTGGTTCTCTACTCCATAATCACAGCTCATTACGAGCTTACACACTTGGTGATAGTACGGGACGTTGACCATTCTGCGCAGATACTGGTTGTGTATAACTTGATACTTTCATATCTTTAAGATATCCACTCGCAAATAAATAGAATGCTGAATGCACCTGTGTCTAAATTACCTTATAAATTACCTGTATTCCGATGGGTTTGGCCTAAGAACAAGGTCACCTTTACGGTTCAACGGCTTGTACCAACCTGACCGGCGATCAGCGACTTCCCGTTGTCCATCCTGCTTCCCTAGATGATTTGAAGAGTTATGGAAGCTGGTCCTCCGCTTCACCGGAAAGGACTTCTTACAGAACCAACCTGATTGTTTCCCTTGATCTCTGCTCCTAACTGGAGTACACAAAACCATTTTAGACCGTGCCTGATGTCTTTTCTAACCAGCTTGTTCATAATGTTGAGATTTTTCGTGGAGCATGTCTCACCGCTATTCCGGCCATTAGCGCGCTGACATGAACCGGAATACTTTTCGTTTTGCACATTGCCATTTACTCTTACGAACCACATTCCATACGTTGATGACGGCATAACCACGCATCTACACTTGTACGCCATTAAAAAAATTTTGCGATAATTCCTGATTTGATCCGTGTGCTTCGGTTTTTAGTGGGTGATCACCACTATTAAATCAGCCACCGAGTCACCCGTTGCTGGACCTTTATACGTTTCACAGCTCTGTCTTGTAGCTATATGATTGATGATTCGCTCAACATGTCTAATGTACCTACGAAAATTTACTCCTCCTTGTAACTTGAATACACTCGGATTTTTGTCTCCATTATCTCATAGGTCACTGTGGTTCCGCCGAATTACATCTTGTTTGCAGAAAAGTGCCTTCGACTAGCCATTGATGCATATTTGGCGATAACACATTGGAGCACATGTGCCCGCGCTGAACTACTAGAGGACATCATCAAGGTAATTGTAGGACCACAAGTCCATTTATTCCATTTTCATTCACGCTCAGTTGCAAAAACGTTGTTTTTAAATTATAGTGACCACATAAAATTCGACTTTACATCTTCTCTGATACCCGATAGCTGCAGGAGTCTTTTGACCTCTAGATGAATGGTAAACCTTTGTTTTCATAAGTTTTTGTTGGGGTCTCTATCACTCAGCTCATATGGCCTCGGTGCCCTTAGAGAAGCCACGTCTCCGATCAATGCCTCATTCTGTAGCAACTCCAGGGCTTCAAATGCACCTTTCCTTTCTACACTTTTTCTGTTGCTGCATTTCGACACCGCCCGTCCACTCGCTTCGCTCTGGACGCCTCTACGCTGCTGTTTTAACTTACCTGACGCTGCAGGTAGCTCGCGTTCGTTTGGCATATGAGCTACGAATTTTGCTCAGCAGCCCCGCTTTTCCAAGGCTTCTGTACCGTAAACTACGGAACCTCGGAGGATCATCCTTTTTTAGAGCCTTATCAGTTGTCTGCACAATACTTATTACCGTCTGTCTCTGGGCGTCGCACCGCATATTCTTACCTGACACTTGTCCGTAGATTGACCATGTGGTTCCTGCTACATTCTATTCGAACGCGCAGCCCACTATAGAGGTGTATACGCTTCTCTACTCCATCGTTAATTTCTCTTCTTCGTTTAATGTTGGCACCAGCGTTAGCCATGGTTGCTTTATCCCACTATTCCTGTACAACATTACCGATGTTGATGTTCTTCACCGAGCATTAGAAGTGATGTTGAACTCCTGCCCGGCGACATATACATGTACTTAGAATATGTGGATGACATGACTGCTGCGGGACGATTCACAAGATGCCCAAGACATTTTGAGCCGCTTAGCGATAGACGCATCTATGGATGGTCTGCATTTTGCCTCATTCAAATGTGAAACTTTGCTGTGAAATTGGAAAGTACCTGTGTCTGTGCTCATCATTGTAGTTGTCGATCTGAAGCAGGCTTACTGCTTTACTTACTTCAGGAGTTTCATCACTGCTGTTGCTGCTTGTCGGGGACGGAATTTCAAGGTGAATTACTGAAGCTCGCTCTTTATTCACTAAACAGCAGCACTTTTGATGTCGTCGAGATGTCAGCTTTCGACAATCGTTACCTGCAAACAATAGCTCGTGTATGTTGGCGGCACCATGTAAGCAATACTAAAATCAGGGGCCGATTACTGGGAGTGAGTAGGCCCGCCTCCAACACCGTTTACGTCGGCTCCACCACATACTGTGCATGCCAGCCCGTTGCCTTTTTCGTTGCGCAATATTTACACTGGATACGAATGGCAAAAGTGCCTCGGCGGGAAACCGATCCCGTTAGGAAAAAACGTAAATTGTTCGCTCATGTCCAGCATCAGCTTGATCTGTCCGTCTCCCAGGTTGGGAACCTAACGACGCGAACTCCTAGTGGTCAGAACTTTTGTACTTTTTGGCTCTCACAAGAAATCACTTGCGTCGTTGCTGTTCTGTCGTTCCTGTTTTGTGTTACCGTTCTAGTTGAACGAAATTCTCCCCTTCCATTCCCACCATAGTTCTAATGGCATTTTTATTGATTTGTTGACTTGTGAGTAAATATGTATTATAGTTTGTGTTCATGTTACCTATCTTCCCAGCGTACCGAACAGATTTACTATTGGGGATACCGGCATGCTTAACGCATGTGTGGGTGCACAGATGATTTCATGATTTTGTTTGGATCTTAGAGCCTAAGCTTACGAACACCACATATTTATCCTTATCGCCGAGCGTTTTCGTGTTGTCAAGGTCGTCCTAAACTGTGGTGTTGCTGGGAGTTTATGTTGAATCCAATTGACTGCTGCTCAGTACTAGTCGGATGCGCACCAGAGGCTCATTGATCAAGCTAACTTTACCCTGTAATTGATATTTCCTAAGGTGTCTGTCACTGCTCTCCAATTCCATGTCCATCGGGGTTGTTCCTATGCACCAATTTGATGCTACTCTTGCTTGATGTCATCTTACCTTCTGGTTCTACTCTCTATCTCAATAAATGAACTGTCACCTTAACTCTTTGGTTTTCTTCCAGACGCTCCACAAACCCATGTCATTGAAGTACGCTTGTTCATCTCAATCCACTTGGCTACTTGCTAGCCATCTTTTTTGCCAAGTGACTCCAACACTGATTTCTATTTTGACAACTTCAGAGGATCTGAAACCACCGGGTATGTCTTCTACTCCACTCTGTTGTTTGTCAGAACAGTTTGCAGTTCACCTTGTGCATCTACGTTATGTGAATACCCAGTGTGTGTTTGTGCTGTGTAATCAGCGATGCTGCGTTGTGTATACAGCCTAATTGCATCTGTTCACTCTCATCAGCGGGTCAGATCACAACTGCAACTGCTTCTCTGTGGGACATTCGGAAACCGCGTGAACAAGCTTATAGAATTAATACCGACAAGTATTATTTACCACTTTGCACATGTTTGCCATGTAGAACGAACCTTTGTGATCTTCTTACTCACCTTGGTGTGTGTACTGTTGCCACCTAATTGAAAAGTCTAGGGAACTGCGGTCAACGTCGAACAGACGGCATTTCTACTAACAACAGAGGTTGTGTCGGCCCCATAACTATATCCAGCTAGGTGTAACGGGGCAGTTGTGTCCAAGTTATCGCTAATCACTAGAGAATGCGTCACATTTTGTAGGTACGATCACATCGCAATGCGTCCTGTTTGACAGCGGTGGTGAAGGAGTGGTTCCGTTCCGCATAGTCCGAGCACGTTAATCTTGACAATTTGTCACTTGACAGAAATCCCTCTCCGGGAGAAAGGGGAGGGTGGATGTACTCGTGAGCATTTCGTTCACAAAGTTAAAGATTGAGAATAGATATGGCAATCTTCATGCGCCTATATTTTTTGTCGAACCCTGATGACGGCTTACGGTACATCGTGAGAGTCGCAATACAGGAATTTCAGGATACAACTGCGTTTCTCCAACACACCATTCAGGAATAAACCCCGCCACATTAATTTGCGATCGATCGGTTCAATGTTAGTTTTAAACCAGGACGGTTACCACGAGATTCTCCCTTTGTTTATGGTACTGTTCCTTCACAGACATATGCATTTGTGTCCATTACCTGGTTGCGAGGCCATCAGTGCGCTTTCACTAGTCCTACCCGTCCGAGCATCAGTGAGTCTCCTCGAACATTTTGAGTGTAGCCGTTGTGAGACTTCAAGCCTCAAGTATTTTGCCCCGATTCCCTTTGTCACTTTTTTAAGGACTTATTTGTATTCACGAATTATGGCCCAGCCACCGCCCTGTGTACATACGGTACTCGTGTTTCCCACAGTGACACCTTAATTATGTGCATGCTGCAGGATGGCTCCAAATAAGTCAGGGATCCAATTCACATGCCTCTCGTCTTTATTCCTTCGATCTGACACTGGCCGCAACTGTGAGTTATGCAGGCGTACGTCATCCACGATCCCTCTGTATCCCTAAGCTTCGTTTGGCTGTTCGCAGTCACAGCGACAGGTGAATCCGGAAACGGGTGCTATTAACCGTGGTTGTTAAGCTTGTGCTTCTTTCGTTGCTGTTTCCATTGGAATATCACCTTTTTTTCTCTGCCTTGATTTTCTCGACTTTCTTTGGGTATTTTTGATATTTTCTTTATTACAACTAGTGGGAAATTCATAGTTCCGTCCCAATTCTTCTTTTTCATAATTCGACACATAGGGCTGAATTCCCGAGCGCAGTACCGCCCCAGGTCAAAACGAATAGGTAAATTCTCATGACACTTTCGAAGGGAAACATCGCCGCTGTGGTTGGCATATCGATCATACCCGACATCATGTTAATAGGATGTATTTTCCGCTGATTCTGTCCACCCATGTACGATCCCTTCTAGACCTCCGCTCTTATGCAGCGTGAGGAACATAGAACGGCATGCGTCATAAAACTACAAAAAGCTTACTGCATTCTTACGTAGGAGATGAAGCTATTCTTTTCTATAATTATGGTCATAAAAGGCTCTACTTCCTTTCAGTGCCCCGAAATTGCCGGGAAGATGCCGTCGCCCATGTTAGCAAACGGTGGGTTGTTTCGGCAACCTAGGTATCGGTCTTAATATGCTTTTAGTATCCCATAAATTACTATCACCTTTACTAGTAGCTGCATTATCTTCTGTTGTCTATACTGCTTTCCTGTAACTTTTCCTGATATCCTTCAGAAGCGTTGCACCTCCATTATGCGGTCACGCGTCTATTGCCGTCATGGCCAGCTTTTATAGTGCCCTTCTAGGCGATTTTACTGTACGCTGACATCTCAGTGCGTGTGCCAGTATTATTTTCAGGACTTCAACTGATATCGATCCATAGACAGCCACCTAAGGGGATTGCGCCCTTGGGTTCACGGCTCACATTAGCCTCCATCTCATCAGCGCATATCACATCCTTTCGAAAGCAGTCTAAGATATATCATATCACTAATCTTAGCGCTATCCGGGTTGCGGCCAGTAGGTCAGGTCAGGTCAGTTTCCAAGGACAAAAATAGGCTCCCGCCTAACAGGTGTCCTGTTTCTTGTACCGGAAAGCACACCAGCGCCCTCAGTACTTCGACTTCTGAGTTTTCTTCCTTGCCACTGCAAAAGCAATGCAGCAACACAAGGGCAAGGCAAGACAACCTATGTGATCATGGACCTCGCGCTCTATTACAATTGTCAATGCATTTACAATAATTCTGGAAACGGATCCGGCCAATACTTATCCAGACCATTTTTGGAAGCCTGTTACAGTGGCACTTTTAATTAAGGCAGAAGGAAGTTTGTCCCAATTATGAACCACATGATTTGCAAGGAACTTGGCCCTAATCTCCATCCTGCACTTCTGATGCTTAATCTTAAATTCATGCCCCCGTAGGTGGTCGGATGCAGCAGGTTCAAACAACTCAGATGGCTTGATCCCGCTGAGGATCTTCATAACCTTGAAGGTTTCGATCAGGTCACCTTCTTCCCTGCGCCGCACCGTAGAGAACAATCTTAGGCCCCTTAGGCGTTCTTCGTATGATTTCCCGCGCTGGCCCTCGATCATCCTCGTCGCCAGTTTCTTTACCTTTTTATGCATGTCACATTCTTCCAGATACTATAAAACTTTTGAAAGACACACAGCAACACCTGTGTCTTATCCGCAGCGTTTCAGCCGTCCTCCATAATTAAGTTACTGACCCCCTCATAAGGAAGTCTTCCATTGAACATAACTACAGTATATCTTCGGATTTGTTTTCGCCTTCTGGACAAGCCTTAGTTCATAGCGGTATTTAGCATGTCTCTGCAGTTTCACTGCCTAGTTCCGGGATCTTTTGTAAACCCTTCGGTTTCCTGAAACTTTTTCCAAGAATCGCACTTCTTTATCAACCGATCAATTCACCGATGCCACCTTCGGGACTTACTAGGATGCTTACTGCGGCGCAATGGGGAAAATTCGTCCAGTAGTTGAACAAGTCCATCTTTGATTACGCTCCATCGCTGTTCTAAACTGGCTTGCGCTTGTTCAGGAACCCAGTATTTCTGTAGTCCCCTATCCCGTAATTGATTAGTGTTGATGCGGCCGAAGTTTCTCACCAGTCGGATTTAGCCGTTAATCTTTTGGTATTCAGTGAGAATGCAGTGGTCACTGTTACCAATGGGTGCAGCTGCATGAATCTCTGACAAGTGACTATGCTTTGTTATTACCTCTTAGGTTGAAGGCGAGCAGCCAATGCGTTTACGCATCGGGAAGTTGACATGCTGGGCAAAGGCATTCACGTGCACCCATTCCACCAGTACTCCTTCCAAGGTAACTACAGTGCTAGCGGCATGTTCCCAGTCTGCATGCGGAAGGTTCAAGCCACCGATAATCAGAAAGTTGGAAGCAGCTGCTGCTGCGCGTTTTAGTAAGCTACTAAGCTCCTTGTCCTCCACTCGCGTAGAGGCGAGGCTACGGTATACACAGACACTTATCTACAACCGACCCTCCAATCTCAGGAAGCAAAAGACAACTTGTTTATTCGATGCCTTCATGGAGAAGGGAGCCTCCCAATTCCCACGGTGGCTCTTGATAAGCGAAAATCTGCCTCCACCACCTGATTTCCATGTCTATCCAATCTATGCGCAGAGATACCAGTTAGTAAGTCACGGACGGGATAACTTTCACAAAGCCAGATCTCGATGACCGCAATTACGTCAGCAAGCCTACAGCTTACTGTCAACTCTTCCCATTTAGCAGGGTAAGCGCAAACGGCAAAAGGCACGTTGTCTACATTCACCACTTATTAGCGCCAACTTAGCATAGAATTTGAATTGCATGTGTAGCTTTTCACCGACATCTATTAGAACACAATTTTCTGCTCACGTCTGCTCAGTGTGACTTCTGTACTGTGAAATGTTGTTAGCCATTGATTCATCACCAGATCGCATCGTGTGTCGCAACGATACTGCCTTTTGCGTGGGTTTTAAGCAAACCGCCGGTGCCCGTTACCTCCAAAACGATACATGTCAGGGCGATGGTCGCTTACTGATTAATCCAAGCAACGCCGCTGCATACACATGGTGGGTGGCATCCGGTTTTTGACTTGTCTGTCAATGCGGCCTCCAGAGGACAGTCACAGGACGCCTGTGTCTACAGAGGGATCATGGATGGCTTGCGCCGCACCACCCACAGCTCCATCCACACACCGCGTATTCAGTGTAAACCCGAAAGAAAAAGTCCGGAAGGCATGTGGATGGGAGCCACGTTTCATCAACGGAACCGGCACATACTCTATCAACATGCACATTAGCAGCAGCATTCCAATGTTTAACTGGGAAATCATGCGTACCAGACGTACACAAAGCGTAGTCCGCTCCACACTGGATGGAACCACTTTTTAAGCCTAGCACCGCCATGAGAAACATGCACCCCGTCTCCCCAAGCGACTGCCATTCGTCTTCTGCAAACAATATAATCGAGGTAACGGATTTTCGTCTGGTAGGCACATTCACAACAAGCGCAGATGCACCGGGCTTATCAAACAACGAACACGGAATATAAAAGGAACTAAACACGCAGTAGTGACGGTACATGTATTGCAAAATGACAGAACACGGCATTCAAAAAATGTATATTACTTCTGATCTGGTTTAAGGGCGATCTTTGGAAACTTTATGTATGAAGTGGTTTTCTCTCGCCTGATTTGTCGGTTGGCTGTTGATCGGAACTCGTGATCACTCCCCCTCTCCACAGGAAAGAGAAAAAAACCGGTTTCAGACGAGCAGATAAGAAACGGTATATTGGCTAATCACCTTCCAATCCAAAGGTCAAATCGAACTCTTGGGGGACAGTGTATAAAACTCTAGAATGTTTAACTTACGACCAATCAAGCAATGCCGCTCTCGTGGTAATTGATCGGTTCGCCCAATTGGCTACATGTTCGTCCTTTCCATTCAGGAGAGTGACGGCTTATCAGCCATGCTTTGGTTCCATATCGGCGCCTCGGCTACGTGTCTAAAATTTTCCGTCCTGACAACGCGTAAACATTGGATATGTGAAGGATTAACAGAACTGCGTAAATAGAATAAAACTAAGTTCAGTCAAACATAGTGTGATGCGAAATAATCAACAACAAACATATTAAATGCAGCAAATAAACGAAGGCACACGTACAGACCGACTGTGCTGATGATGATTCGCACATGCCATAGCGACCGCATTACTGGTCCGCGTTAGTAAATTGAATCGAATCGGAAGCACTGTACTTATCAAGCGTTCCACTTCGCTTCTTCGATGTTGGACCCCGCGTGGTGGCACTGGTGGCTTACTAAGCCGGCATGGCTGAGGCACTCATGGCTGCATGTGCTAGACTGCGTCGGCGCCTGCCGCTTCCGTATTCTGTTTTTCTTTTCCTCATGCACCTATGCTTTCTCATGCACCTGGACAACCTCCATCTATATGCGCAGGTGATTCGCGCCGATCCAATGCTTTTGATTCCGACACCTAGACTTAACATTAGTTCGCGATACATTCACCCTGCTCATGTCCTGGTAACGTAACTTTGGTCGTCTCACTTGCTGCTTCCCTGCACTAAGTTGTCCACATAACAGCTGTGGCTACTATGCCCCAGACTCCTCAGGTGTCCAAGCAGAAGTACGCATTGCACCGCACACATACCACTGCGGTGCGGCACTTGAAAACGAATCGTCAGCTGTACGCCGTAACGGCGTTTTGCTGTCACGCGACCACTATCAATCGCGCGTGAGCTGAGTATACCGCGAGTACGCCGGCCCCTGCACGGATTCGAACCGGTGACCTTATGATTGCAAGACAGGCGTGCAGACCACTCGGCCACCGGCCGGCGGAGCACTTCCGTGTATACAACTCTGTCGCACCAACCGATACGCAAAATCCATCGCATACAGTTTTGATGAAACCACTCCATATATCTCGCATATTTCCGATAAAGCGTCCACACTTAGTTGCCGCATTGAAGAACGGAGGATACAATCGATTAGTACACATTCAGCTTCGTCTCCACTGTAAGCTATTGATTCTTCCGCACACGGTATTCCAGTTTATCAAATGTAGCGGCCGCCTTCGATACGCGCATGCGCTGCTCACTCGTCATCTGAACGTCCAGAGGTATTACACTCTTAGAGTAGCAAAATTTTGTTACTATCTCTAGCACGTCATCGGTAAACTGGATTTGGGGCAGGTCCACGGACTCCATTCCTAGTACGAGTTGGAAAAGACAAAGTTTTGCCTGTGTTCATACTGAGTCCGAGCTTGCCACTGTCCAAGCGAGAGCCGTCATCATGTGCTGCAGCTCATCCGCGCTGTATGCAAACAATGCACACTTATCTGCAAACGTCAACATGCGGATGGTTGTCTCGCACATTTGAGTTCTCGCCCCGAAATGTTGGGTGTTCAGCAACCGCTTGTCGGTAAATATACGCAATTATTTATTTATTTAACCCAACACCACAATCACAAGCAACATCAAATGTACAGGAAATAATTGCATGAAGGTTACTACTAATCAGGATGGGGTTAAGACAGTCTTGCTTCATACCAGAGGCAACAGCAAAATCACCCGAGGCCTCTCCACTCAGCTGCACTCTCGCCCGCATACCACCGTGCAAACATTCGATTAAACTTACTAACTTTCTCGGGCAATCGAACTTGCCCAACACAAGCCACAATGCATCGCGCTTCACCGTGTCAAATGCCTTGGTGAAGTCAACAAACCGCGAGTATAATGGTAGCTGTCACTCTGGACATTTCTCCCGCAGTTGTCGATCCGCGAACACCATGATGCTGCGCCCCGAACGTAGTCCACATTACACTTCCACCATATTCGGTTCAACGACCTAGTGACGACGCGGTTGAGCAGGATTCGGACGACCACTTTACCTACACAACTCAGCATGTTGATACAGCGATAATCAGTGCAACATTGCTGGCTCCCTTTACCTTTGTACAGTGGCAGCACAAGGGCATCCTTCAGCTCGGCCGATACTTATTCTTCAATCCACGCGCGTTGCATCAATTGGTGCAGCACATGTATCAACGCGGGTTCACCGTGTTTCAACACTTCTGGCGGTATCCCGTCGGCTTCGACACAGCTGAACAAGTTCTATCTGCGTCTCTTGCACTGTTGGTGTGTCGACAAGACATCCATCCTGTGGTTGCAGCCCATACATCAAATCCCAATCAATTTCTGAACGATTGCTCAAGAGACAACCAGTGCGTTCTCCAAATCTGCATTGTCTGCGGTCTGTTTGCAGACAGCCCCTGAAATAAGATTATTGTCCTCAATGGCTACAACCTTTGTCCATACACTGCTGTCAAGGAGTCAACGTTGGCGGCGTTGGGTGTTGCATTCCATCTCCTCCGCCTTCTCCGTCCACCATGCATTATTCATGCGACGGAGCTCTGAAAGCAATAGCCGACGGTATTTTACTTGCTCCACGTTCGCAGCGAATGCTGCACTCTTCTACGAAGCCAATGCGCCAATGGTCGCATTGTTGTGATCAAATTAATTGGGCTGCTTACAGTTTGCGCCCCTGATGGTTTACTCCGCCACAGCCGTTCCTTGTCCGTGGCTGTGGTCGCTGAGTGATGCGATGTAGTCAACGTCGCCAAGGCAGGTAGCCATCGCCTTCTCCATTTCTAACAGCTATCTAACAGCTTCTGCCTATCGAAAAAATGTAAATTTTAGTCGGTTCACGGCAGATATGATATAGTGCATCTACTGAGACAAATGTACAAATTGTGCTCAGTGCCACACTTAGCTCCACGCAGCACACGTGTCATGCGCACTTCACGTATGTCACGCTGGGGTACGATAACCTAGTCGAGTAGAGGAGCGTGACCACTGCGTGCGTGGGCCCTAGTAAGTACATTTCTCGCACTCAGTGAAAACTGTTCGTTATCGTCAGACCATGAGTGGCGCACAGTGAGAGCAGCCGATCGCTGCTCCGATTTGCTGTGTCGTGCCATGAGGACCGATCTTCTGTCCACGCCGCGGCATCTCGCCCTACGCCCCTGTCGCTCCTCGGCACAGATCGTATCATGCATCACAACTAAACGCAAAATTTATCCCTTGTATCAGCAGGCTAACACCTGTTATATATAGATGTAGAAGTTATCCGTAACTCAGACGGATCATGCAGCAGAAAGGTACACAGAAAGCACACATGGACTGGGCAGTACACTAACTTCCACAGCGCAGTACCACTACAGCACAAGCGGAGTTTAATCAGATCTCTCGCCTTCAGGGCGCGCAGTATTTGTACACCGGATACCGTCAACGAAGAACTACAGAGAATCAGCGACGCCCTCGGGGAAAATGGCTATCCGGATAAATTTATCATGAAACATTTGAAGGAACGTAATCGACAGCTTCGGAGAATGACTTCAAAGTCATTTACTCATTACCTGAACACTTCTCCCAAGGATTCCGCAAACAGCTCTTAGCCATCGCCGAGGCTATGTACATTCACCATCTAAAGCCGGAATTATGTGTCCAAAAACGATTTATACGGCCGATATTACTACCTTGGCCAACGGACAACGTTACTTAGTTATTTGGACGTCATCTTACCTACTTAATTACCTTGTACTAATGAGAATTGTGTACATATGTTTATTTAGTTTACTTAGTCTACCATCTCTATCTCTGTCTCAAGTTATCGATTTTGGTCATTCAAACAGTCAAGAAGTCAATCCCAGCCCCAGTTGACGCTATATCCACAATCACTGTTATGTAAAAGTTTGGGTCTGATGAGATTTACCGAAAAGAATTCTTTACCCTGAAATGATTTCTGATATTGATTCATATATATATATATATATATATATATATATATATATATATATATATATATATATATATATATATCCTGAGGCTGATGTTGCATTCTTAATGCTTCTTCACCGCACTTGGGCTAAACCAACTTACACTTAAACTACGTCTTTTTAAGCTGCCTAAATTTCATTCCACTTTATTAGGTTTATTCTGTCTACTTGAATAATCTTCTATTAACTGGCCACGTTACTTACACTAATTCCGCTTGCCTACGGTAATTTTGTTGCGTTTGTAGCAATTTTAACTAACTTGTGGTCATCTTTTCCTTATCGCGGATTCGTTGCTAACCAACTTACTTTATATGCGAGGAGTTATGCCACCGTATCTGTATGCATTATCGGATTTGTGTTATTTCATCTTGTTGTTTCAGGTGATTAGCTGTTGCTTGATATCCCCGATGTGGCTGCGCTTGATGTGCATGTTAACAAGGTGCCTACCTGTCTATTACCCACTACCTCGTCCGTACTAGCTCCAGCAGACAGTTAGTCGTTTCTGGAGGGGACGGGGTGCACGGTCCGTGTGGCCGTGCTAGGCTCGAAGAGTGGTTCCATGCACTCAGTGTAGGACGGATTACGGTCCAGCCACATCCTTGTGTGCGCTTGATTCCCAAACACAGCGTGCTTGTGTAGGAGTGTGGGCCGGCTCCGTTGATGAAACGTGGCTCCATTCCACGTGACTCCCGGTCTTATTCCTTCAGGTTTGCACTGGATATGGGGGGTGTGGTTGGAGCTGTGAGTGGTGCAGCGCAAGCCACCCATGGTCCCTCTGTAGGCACAGGCGTCTTGTGTCTTTCCTAAGGAGTTCACAGTTTTATGGAAACCCGATACTGGATGCCGGCTTCTTAACAATATATATGTATATATATATATATATATATATATATATATATATATATGGGTGAAGCTGTCCGCTTGTTCCATCTGCCTTTTTTTCTTGAGGCGCGGTGAGATCACCAAGTCTCGCGATCGTCATACGGGTTTTGCTTCAATTGTTTGCTGAGGTTTTGGTGGATTGCACCGTTGCTTGAATCAACTTGTATTGCTCGGTGATGGCCAAACCATTCTATTGAGCGAGCAGTGACCTAGTATCTTATCGGGTGCCCATTGATGCAACAGCTTAACTGACCGGAGAAACGCAACGCCTCTTGCAAGAAACTCCATTGATGTTCGTTGCGTACATATTGCGCCCTAACTTCACATCTGACCACATTTAGTCGCGTGTGCTTGTTTTATACATGGTATTATGATCAACACATCAGCTGCTTGTAGTGTACAGATTTTATGTGTTATGTTCAATACCTAACTGCATCGACGCTGTTTTGATCAAACTTGTCAGTTGTTTCAGGTCATGCTCGGCAGTGAACCATGATGCATCGCTGTCCTCCCGTCGACTACCCATGCGATTTCATTCGATCATGATGATACGGCGGATGAAATTACTTGCTGGCTTGATCAGATATAGTTGATTCTGTTCATTGTAAGGGCTTCGTGAACAATGCCATTGTGTTCCACGTTGTGTTTCCATGTTGTCCCTCGTCGCACTGTTCTTCGGAACATGCATCGCATTTCTTCTCTGTGATGGTGGCTGAAACAGGGACGAAGGAATCGCCTGCCGCAGTGTGGTCTATCAGGCGATCCATCTAGTGGGCAGGTGAGTTTTTCAATTCACAGTTGCACATTGCCTGAGACTTGCGAATACAGCGTTTGTGTGCATAGCCGGTGGGTTTTCTTTCTCTTGACGCGGCTGACAGAACCAGGCACACAACATGGTGACAGAGGTGATTCCACTGCCGACGGCTCTAGAGATGATGGAAAGCATGCTACCGGACAACTGGAAAGCGAACTGGATGGAATTCGCAGCGTTGATCCAATTGAATGAATATCCGAAGTCATACCAATTAGCCATGTTCCGATACGCTGTCGGCCCCGAAGCGTGCCGTATACTGGAGGCGTGGAATTGCTGGGACCATGATGGACTGATGGATCTTTCCCAAATAATCGAGAGATTTGCGAACTGTTGTGATGGTCGATTAACCCTGCTCGCCAGTTGCGGACAGTTGGTCAATGCTTGCTCAGTGGGCTGTAAATGTCAACAATCGACGAAGGATTCAACACTAAAATACTCAGACGGCCTTAGCGAACAAGAGTACGTCTCTCTAACGCCGTTGACACAACATCGATCAGCATCATCATAGCCCGATCTATAAACCACTGACCGCATCCTACCCTCGGAAAGCTGCAACGGAATAGTGTGCAGTACAACACACTGTCGCTTCAAAGGGTCGAACGGACCGAGGCTGCAGCCGAAAGGAATAATTGTCATAAAAACTGAAAATAGAATAAAGGAACGATTTATCAATGTCAAGCTGATCAATGAGGATCTTCGCCTGATGATACTGGAAGGTAGAAAATCGCTATCTACTGAGATCGGGACAAGTTCCATTCAGCGTTTCTTCAGTCGGAGGCGAAGAAAGTTAATAACAGTGGCTAACGTTCTAGTACAGCCTAACCTTACTACGACTGTTATTCCTTTAAACTAGAAACTCGCCCGCAACGGACAAGGATATGGCATATGCAACACATAAACTGTGAAAAAAGAAAAAGGAAAAGATGTGATGGTGGTTGAAACAGGGGGGAGGGAATCGCCTGCTGCAGTGTGGTCGATCAGGCGATCGGCCGAATGGGTAGGTGAGTTTTTAAAATTGCAATTAGTTCTACATTACCTGAGACTTGCGAATACAGCGCTTGTATGCATAGCCGGTGTGTTTTCTTTCTCTTGACGCGGCTGACAGAACCAGGCACCCAACAATCTCACTTCATATGGAAGCAAATGTTGGTAGCTCAGGTTGTTCAGTTGGTGGTCTGAGTGTTCGCTGAGCTCGGCAGGTTGACACTAGGAGGTGAGAATCAGAGATCGATTTCGATGGTCATGTGCTTGTCGAACAATCCAAACTCAAACTAGCGGCTACGAGATCGATCACTCACATTCACTGACTCTCCGTACGCGCCACTCTGCTAAATACCCGCGCACTGATGATGTCACCTCGAGTGGTGACGAAACGTTTGCAGTCAATCTGCCAAGCTCAGCGAACACTCAGACCGCCATTCTCACTTTATCTAATACCTCCCATCTACTGCATAAGGGATCTCACCGACCCTATTTTCCTAGCACTTTCAGAGCTAATTCACGTCAAACCATTGGAACTTTAGTTTAAATCAACTCCTCCCTTTAAACTTGCATTTTCTGTCCATGCATTGTTGAACACTACTCACCAATTTCATTCGCTTTAGTTTCGGTGCAGCTCGACCGTTACAACCAACCATCAAAACACAGCAATGTTTGCTCAGATTTGATACCATTTAACCCCATTATCTCTCCTACCTACTCTCCGCTTCAGACGCCCTTGTGCGCTCTCTGTGCGATGAAGTTGCGCAGACGCTGCACGATTCCCTATTTTGCCAGCAGTAAGTTAATGACTGATCAGAGTTTACTTGCCGCTTACCGATCTTGTGCTCTCATGTTATTCTCATTATTTTTGTGTTCCCTCTCCACTATTGGTCCCACTTCCTTCGGATGCCCAATTGTGTTCTCCTTGGGGATTCTAAACGCTTTAGTACATTTCACTTGTTTACTTCTGAATTGACTTTTTTGGGTCATTTTTGTTCCGGTTTTAGACAGTGTAATACTGCCTTGGTGGCTCGCCATTTTATGAATGTTCATCAACCCATATACACTAAGTAAACCCTGCTATATAATACTTTAGAGGACAGTGTCACCTTCGTTTGAGTGCCCTTTCACATCTGGATCATTCAGTCTTAAAAGCTTCCTCAGACGTCATCCCTTTTACTCGGCTACCTAGAGTTGACAGTTGTATTCTCCGGCGTTCATCTTGTTCCCGTCCTTAGAACCCTTGGTTTTGATGGCTATCCTTCAACCATTTTCATGTCGTTTTCGGGGTTCACCATTCATACACAAGTCGTCCGTTTCAAGAAATCCACCTTAATCATTTTCCGTCTGGTGTTCCTCTTCTAAAACGTATCTTATCTCCAATTACAGCAAACCGCCTTCTTCCCTGTCTATTAAGGGGTTCCAGTGCCAGGAAGATCTCGACTGCAAGGTATGTTTCACTCTGATTGATGTGGAAAGATCAGAGAACCTTGTACTAGTTTGTAAACACTCATCGTAAAATCCTCTTTGCAACACAAGGCATTAGTAATTCTCAGACCAGTCCTTAACAGGCTAGCTTTTTTCAGAACGATTCTTGCCAGCTAGGGCTAACCGAGTCTTGACATCTATCTAAATCTTCATACTTCATCCTTATTGACTCCCACTTGTTTTCCTTTGCATCCCACAATTCACCACGTCCTTTGTGCCCCGTGCTGCCAGGATTCCGCAGGATACATTACCACCACCCTACTTGGTTCGGGCTATAGACTCGATATGCATATTTCCCCTCATTTGCTAGCTTGGAATCTACTGACCTGCATGCTGAATACTGTTAGACCATTCCTTATTATTCTGTATCTTTGAATCGCTGCCTGCCTGTTCCATGAATTTGTGCAGCTGCTCGATCCCAAGGTCTGCAGTGCCACTCGACATGATCTCGCCCAATGCACTGAAGAGGCGGACACGCTTCTCGCGCCCCTAACTCGAGGTTGTGTGATATCAATTCATGTCAAAATACGCTTTACACACTGATATGGACGCAATTTCAGTGCTGGTGTGTCCATGGCACCACAAGATTCGCATATTATCTTTAGTGACCTCTCATTTTTGTTTCGTGGATATATCCCGTCCTGCATTTCTTCTGCATTGTCGTCTCCCGAGGCAGCTGCCTGCTGGGACCTATGTTTTTGCTTCGGAGCTCCTTTCACTGTGTTGATGGGCAGTCGAATATCGCATCTCGCTTGCTCCATTGTTTCACGAACGGCCCATATACTATTTTTAGTTTTTGATATCAAGCTTACCTCGTTAATTGCGTTTTCGCATTGCATGTCTACATTCCGCTCATGCACACATCATTCGACATATTTGTCTTAACATATGTTCGCTTTCCCTACGATAGAAAGCGTCCCGTAGCCTCAAGGTAACAAGGTTGTCTTGTAATCTGCCAGCGCGGCTTCGAGCCTACATATCAGCAGAGCGACTCTCTTACTTTCCTTAGCCTACTTGCGACCGGTGGTGGTTTCGCGACAGCGAACCATTGCTACTGCTTACCGGCGTACTTCTAATGCCACCCTCTGTGATCCATGTGGCTGCATACGGCCCTTTCGCAGTTCCCACCTTTTGTTTCCATCGGTACTTTGTGGTTACGAAATACTCGCAAAGTCAACTTTTGTTCTTTGTTTGCTTTCATTTAAATATCAACTATAATCAGAGGATCGAACTGGGTGCAACCATGATCGCCTACTCTATCATGCTTACAACTAGTATTGCCTGTAAGCAAAGTTATTTTGGAATATATATATATATATATATATATATATATATATATATATATATATATATATGGCGGGAGAGCCTATGGTGCGCTGAGGCTGGTGGTGGCTAGATCCTGACAGATGTTCTACCCACTGCTGCTACTGTTGCGCCATAGTCTCATGTCCTGGGCGCCTCCACGTGGCGACCGCTGGGTGGCAGTTACGTTTCGCCCTTCTCCCTGCTAAGATCCAGGACACCAATCCGCATGAGTCGGCTAACTGACCATGTGCTAGACCCGCTGCCTTTCGGGTGTTCATTTAATCGAAGGCTTTGGCTGAGGACCCGAGTCGTTCTCCTGTCAGGATTGGGCGCCCTGGCAGTATCCTAGTCCATCCTCTCCGGAGGTTAGGAAGTGGTCGATGGCCCACTTCCCGTAAAACCTAGCCATGGGAGACAACAGATTTACGGGTTATAAGCTCACAGCTCGATTGGCGTAGAGCACGAGTGCCACGCATTGTCTCTGACGGTGGGAGGACACCTCCGGGTGTTCAATGGTTTGCTACTGCCCGCCTCAAGCCAGGCAGTCCCTGGTCAAGTTGGTGCAAACCCGCCAAAAACCCACCTGCGTCTGGCCGTGGTCGCAGGTGCGTATCCAATTACGGTCGCAAAACATGATAACTGTTCCAGAACCTCAAAGGCTGCGTGTGACGGCCGTCAAGCAGATCCCAATCTGTCTCTGCAATCACATTCCCGAGCTGGATCTGCTCTCCACTGCTTGCGGGTCAGGCTGTTGAGCCAAAGGCTCCGGACGGAGTCCCTCAAGCAAACCTCCAAACCACCCACTGCCTTGTGGGTCAGGCTATTGAGCCAAAGGCTCCGGGTGGAGTCCCCCAAGCAAACCTCCAAACCACCCACTGCCTTGTGGGTCAGGCTATTGAGCCAAAGGCTCCGGGTGGAGTCCCTCAAGCAAACCTCCGAAGGACAACGACCACCTCGCGTGCGATTGCCCACCAATGCAATCGTATGCCTGCGCGCAAAGCACTCAGCATCGGGTGCTGGAACCTGCGCACACTACTGGACCGGAACTCGAGCGAGCGCCCGGAGCGACGCATTGCACTGGTCGCAATGGAGCTGGCGCGCTACCACATCGATATTGCGGCGCTCAGTGAAACTCGGCTCGCTGAGCAAGGTAAGTTACATGAAGCAGGTGCTGGCTACACATTCTACTGGGTGGGGAACGCCGCCTCAGCACCACGTGAACATGGGGTCGGATTTGCAATATCCGACCGCCTGAATGGCCAGCTGGTGGGTGAACCAACGGGCATCAGCACGCGGCTGATGACTGTTCGCCTACGACTCGGAAGAGGTAAGTTTGCTACTTTTATGAGCACGTACGGTCCGACCATGTGTTATCCTGATGACACGCGTGATCAGTTCTACACTGAGCTATCCTCCGTGATACGGTCTGTGCCGAGGAGCGACCGACTATTTTTGCTGGGTGATTTTAACGCGCGCGTTGGGCTTGATGCATCAGCGTGGACAGATGTTATCGGTGCGCATGGCATTGGTTCAGCGAATGCGAACGGTGACAGGCTGCTCTCACTGTGTGCCACTCACGGCCTGACGATCACGAACGCTCGGTTTGCACTGAGTGCGAGTGATATAGCAACTTGGACGCACCCACGGAGTGGTCACGCTCACCTGCTCGACTATGTCATCGTACGTCAGCGTGATATGCGTGAAGTGCGCATGACACGTGTACTGCGTGGAGCTGAGTGTGGCACTGATCACAAATTGGTTCGGACCAAACTGTACATATATTTTCGTAAATCGATGTATTGCACTCCCGCCGTGAATCGGCGTAAATTTAACATTCTCTCCCTCGGTACTGTGGCGAAACGTACTGAGCTGGAGAAGGCGATGGCTGCACGCCTGTGTGGTGATGTGGACTGTATAGCCACAGTGGGCGACCTGTGGCACCACATTCGCGACCACGTGACAGCTGCTGCGGAGGAGACCATCGGGCGCGCAAACTGTAAGCGGCCTGATTGGTTTGATGACAACAATGTGTCGATTGGCGCATTGGTGTCAGAGAAAAATGCAGCATTTGCTGCACATGTTGCAGACCCCAGTGACTTGGGGAAGAGTAGTCAGTTTCGCAAACTTCGACGGCGACTGACCCGAGAGCTCCGTCGCATTAAAAATGCATGGTGGACGGAGAAAGCGAAGCAGATGGAATGCTACGCCGAACGCCGTCAACACAAGGAATTCTTTGACTCCTTGAAGGCGGTGTATGAACCGAGATTGGAGCCGCTGAGGACACTGATCGATGGTAGTTCAGGCGTTACCTGCATCCAGACTGCAGACATAATGCAGGTCTAGCGGAAACACTTTGACTGTCTCTTGAACAACCGTTCAGAGATCGACTGGCCTACATTGAATGGCCTGAAGCAGCACGATGTGAAGATGAGTCTGGCGGATACGCCGACACTGGATGAGACGCAGAGAGCACTTGCTCAGCTGCGAAACGACAAATGTGCCGGAGGTGACGGGATCCCACCTGAAGTATTGAAACACGGCGGACCCGCGTTGTTGACTGCGCTGCACCACTTGGTGCAACGCGTGTGGATTGAGGAGGAGGTGCCTGCTGAGCTGAAGGATGCCCTTGTGCTACCACTGTACAAGGGCAAAGGTAGCAAGCAATGTTGCACGAATTATCGTGGCATCAACTTGCTGAGTTGTGTGGGCAAGGTGATTGCCCGAATCCTGCTCAATCGCCTCGTGAGTCAGGTTGTGGAACTGAACTTGGCGGAAGAGCAGTGTGGATTCCGTTCGGGTCGCAGCACTATAGATATGGTGTTTGCGGCTCGTCAGTTGCAAGAGAAGTGCAGAGAACGACACCAGCCATTGTACTCGCTTTTTGTTGATTTCACCAAGGCATTTGATACGGTGAACCGCGAGGCACTGTGGCTGGTATTGGGTAAGTTTGGTTGCCCGCGTAAGTTTATAAGTTAAATTGAATGTCTGCACAGTGGTATGCGAGCGAGGGTGCAGCTGAGTGGAGAGACCTCTGATGACTTTACAGTTGTCTCTGGTGTGAAGCAAGGCTGTGTGTTAGCTCCTGCCCTGTTTAATATCTATCTTCATGCAATGTTGTCTTGTGCTTTTGATGCGGCTTGTGCTTACGGTGTTCGTGTGGAGCACCGTATTGATGGTGGGTTGCTGAACATCCGTCGTTTCGGTGCGAGACCTCTAGTCTGTGAGACAACTATCCGTACGTTGCTGTTTGCTGACGACCGTGCGTTGTTTTCACACAGCGCGGATCAGTTGCAGCACATGACTAGTGCTCTGGCTTCGACAGCGGCCAAATTCGGGCTCACCATCAACACAAGCAAAACTGTCTGTCTCTTTCAGCCTTCACCGGAGGTGCAATCTTCAATATTGCCGCAAATCAGCATTGGTGCTGAAGTATTGGAAACCACCTCCCGCTTCTGCTACCTTGGGAGTGTGATGTCGACTGATCAGCAGCTACATGTTGAGTTGCGTAATCGCGTGTCGAAGGCGGCAGCGGCATTCGGGGAGCTTGAGTACCGAGTGTGGAACAACCATCAGCTTAGCATTGGCACGAAGCTGATGATGTACAAATCCATGGTACTGTCCGTTCTTCTATACGGGAGTGAAACGTGGACGATGTACCGGCGGGATGTGCGATATCTCGAGCGGTTCCATCAGCAGTGTCTGCGACGAATTTTGCGGATCGGCTGGGGCGACAGAGTTGCAGACACGGAAGTGTTGCGCCGAAGTGGGATGTATGCAGTGGACTGCATACTTTTACTGAGACACCTGAGGTGGCTCGGTCATGTGAGCCGTATGGATTCGACGCGAATACCGAAACAACTTTTATACGGTCAGCTGAGTATAGGGAAGCGGCATGCTGGGAAACCCAAGTTACGTTACCAGGACATGATTAAAGTGAGCCTCACACGTTCTAATCTTGATTGCAGATCATGGGAATCGAAGGCGGTTGATCGGCGTGCATGGCGCGATCTAATCACGAAGGCAGTTGATGAAGTGCGGGAGAAAGCCCTCATGCATGCAGAGAAGAAGCGGCAGTTGCGGAAGCGGCAAGCACCGATGAATTGTACTCCATCGACATCGAGCGCATTGTGCTGTAGAACATGCGGTCGCGAGTGCCTTAGTCAGGCAGGCCTAGTGAGCCATGAGAGAGGTCACTCGGGACCACTGCCGAAGCGACGACGGGTCACGCAGTGAACGTAGGCAGCACCGGCACAGCGTTTGTAGGCACGCTGAATTCGATCTACTAACCGCGTGCTTGCATGCTAAGTCTCTTTATTTCAGGTGGTGGGTTTACAGTTTTTACCTTAATGCTTTTCTTTCTCATATAAATATCTCCCTGTACTCTATTCCATTAACTTGCACACATCGCTTCAGCCAATTGTATTCGATTTCCATAACATTTTTGTGTTCGTGGCATACCGTGAACTATACTTCCTGACCTCGTGCACATAGCTAGGATTTGTTTGTAAACAACTTATTACGTATGCTATTTAATTAAGTTTTATGTCACCGTTTCCTTATGCATTAATCGAGTTTTACTCTTTTTCTTTCTCTCTCTCAAGTGTTTGGCTGTTGCTTAATATCCCCGGTGTGGCTGCGCTTGATGTGCATGTTGACAAGGTGCCTACCTGTCTATTACCCACTACCTCGTCCATACTGGCTCCAGGAGACAGTTGGTCGTTGCTGGAGAGGACAGGGTGCACGGTTCTCGTGGCCGTGCTAGGCTCAAAGAGCGGTTCCATGCAGTCAGTGTGGAGCGGACTACGGTCCAGCCACCACCTGGTGTGCGACTGATTCCCCAAATACAGTGTGCTTGTGTTTGCCTGGGAACGAATGTGAGCCGGCTCCGTTGATGAAACGTGGCTTCCATTCATATGTCTCCCGGTCTTATTCCTACGGGTTTACACTAGATATGGGGTGCGTGGTTGGAGCTGTGGGTGGTGCAGCGCAAGCCATCCATGGTCCCTCTGTAGGCGCAGGCGTCCTGTGGCTGGCCACAGTAACAGGCATATCCGAAACCGGATGCCGCCAACCATATATATATATATATATATATATATATATATATATATATTTCTTTATTTATTTATTTATTAGGTGGGCTGGAACTTCACTAGTTCAGAGTGATTGTTAATCGATCAGCTCATTCCTGGAGTGGCGTATTGCACTACAGTTCTGTGAATACTATGTTAACTTAAGCGTATTGGAGAGACACCGCCCTGCAAATTATTCCTTTATTTTACCTCAGAGGAATACTAGTGACCCTGTAAAGCATTTTTGTTCTACTCGCGTTCTAGTTTCTATTCCCTCTTCTTTTCCCATCAGCTTGTGAACTTAATCAGCGATTGCTTCCTCTCCAGTCCGGTGGAATTACCAGACCACTTCATCGCGCATTTGGTTCGCCTCTTAAGCCTAGGATCTATACAAGCCTCATCCACACTCCACGACGGCACGGTGAAGGAGGCCAATGGATCTGACTTGAATGACGCAAACGGGTCCTCACCGATATGGTGCACTTTAACAAACAATGACCTCCATGATTCCTCACATACCGAAAAACGTCCTAAAGTAATCGGGATGGCTGTCCGACAGACTGATTTCTTCGGATGTGATGATCCACTTGTCGATAGCGCAATGCAATTACATTTGGACTTGGATCGTCTGCGGCAGTACACTTTCCGCGAAAACTTTGCTCGCCTATGTTTCAACAAATTGCTTAGTCACGCGTTCGCTGGTTCTCCACTGAAGTCACCTACTATTGATTTGGCAATGTCTTCCTCGGCTCCAGCCGCCCCCATCAGTGTGAGCCGTGCCGCCATCCAGAGTATATTGCAGCGTTGCCGATCAGTCCTCATTCGATTTTATCAATCGTCACAGCTAACTGGGAAATGTCCGCTTCCAAGGTATCGGTTGGGTTACTTTTGTTCTAGACTGTCATCAGTGCTCGCCTCGTGCTCGACAAGCACCGATCCTTCCTGTTGCTTTTACAGCTGCTTACGTGTATTTTAGGTCTTATTGGAAATGTCTACCCTGAGCGTCTTTTCCTGTGTCTATACTGTCCACTTGAAACCCCACGTTTTCATCATTGGTGCGTTAACTAGGAGTACCGCATGACCATCCAGAGCCGTGCTAAGTGTTAAAGCCAAAAGTTCCTCTCCGTAGCGACATCTGATTCATCCGCTACCACGTCCTAATATAATTGTAGAGTCAATCCCACATTCTGTTCATCGAGATAGATGTCGTACGGAGCTGAACTCGCCTTTTGCTTACGTTTTTGAACGTCCTATCGTGACATTTTATCTACCACAGACTGCTTGACTGAACGTTCGTGCTAGTTTGTTTCATCATCGTGCTTCGCAACCACCCACATTCCTTTTCTTGCAGCGCCTCTTTGGTTACTCGAGTCCCATCCGCACCGTTATATAGAAAGAAGCCGTTTGTTCATATTTTCCTCCCAGCGAATCGTTCCTCCTTTAGCCTGTGTTGTAAACACAGCACAATTATGCTCCGTCTCCCACCATCACTGTTTCGCGTACATTTGTCTCAAACATCATTTCTTTTATCACGCCATAAACTTTCTGATAATTCCTATTTTTCTTTAGCTACCCTCGTCTCTAACCACGCTACACATACTGCTAACGTTTCCAAGGCATATTGTATCTTCCATAAATCACCTTCACTTTTTTATCCGGTCTTCTGACATGGCTACTCTTGCATTTCAACGAGCTTGCTTCCCTCTCGGCATTCTCTTCCTCATACAACTCTGTGGTTCGCACATAACCCCGCGTGACCTCCGCACATCTTATATGGATTTGCAAATCTCACAAGCTACTTCAATGCTACCAAACCTTTCACATCACATTGCCTTCACAATCACTGTTGCAAGCCCAATGACGTCATCTTTTTAACAGATATGATATGTTCACCTATTCCAGCGATACCGTATTTGAACGTTTCACCATTTAACTCAGGCGGTAGCAATAGCACTAACAGTAAATCGGTAATTTCTAAGTGTTTACCATACGACAACCAAGGCCCTAGTATTAAAAAGCAATAACTATGGAAGCGAAATGGGCTCTGACGTGTAAAACTTAAATATCCCATTCTGACATTCAGAGTCAAAGCGTTTACACTTGGTCACCATCGCACAGTCACAAACAGGATAAAGCGATACTAGTGTTGCAACTTCCAGCACATGATCATGTTTCTTTCACAAATGACCCAGCGTCACACACACATTAAAGTGGCCGTCCGACGATGAAAAGACAGCAAACGTACCATTGGTGCCGATCGCGAGCCATGGCCCTGTATCGTTTCGAGCCACGCATAGGGTGAGTCATGTAAATGAGATGAGTCAACAGAACCCAATCCAGTCGACATCGGATTCGGTTCCCGTTGCCACGGCAATCTGTCCTCCTCTAGCTTCATATCTTCCAACATCCGATGGGCGAACGCAGGCACGTACGTATACAAACCAACACAACTTACTCGGCCTTGTTTGTTGACCTAAGAGGAGCCTCACCGTCACCAATTGCTACTTCTGCTTGGCCGTCAGTTTGTAGTCACCAGAAATGCGGATCGAACCATCTGAATTTTGTATCGAAACGATCGGTGCGGCCCAAGATGAGTGGCGAACCGGTGGGATTCTACGGTCCTTTTGAAGGAGTTCCAGCTGCGACTCTACCTTTGGACGGATTGCGAAAAGCAAGTTTCGTGCTTTAAAAAATTTCTTTTGTATAGCTGGCCTGATGTGGAAACGAGCTTTGAAATCACGTAATTTTCCAGACAGATTTGCATCAAAAGCACTAGCAAAAGCTTTCAAATGCGACCCATCTTTTTAACAGTTTGAAGTATTTACGACATGTTTCAGCCAACTTCTTCCAAGTAGCTTTGGGCCGTCGGTGTTAACCTCGATCAGTGAACGAACCAGTTTGTTGATTCCATGAGTTACTATCACATCACACACGCCCAATACATCTAGTATTTCTCCAGTGTAAGAACGTAACGTAGACTGAGCTAGTATCAGAACCAGATCAGGCAATTTTCATCAAGGTGACTGATGCCCCCTATCGAGTAGCCCTCCGGGAAGCAAGAAGGCTGGTCCGCGATCACGAGTTCGTTTAATAAGATTACGCTTGCATATTTCTCGAATATACACACTATTTGCAACAGTCTGCTTCATTGGCTAATCCTTATTATTTGCATTCTGTCGCTGTCTCCATTTCCATTGGTTTACGCTCGCCCTTCACGTTCATTCTGTCTAAAAGTATCCTGACTCTCTTGATGGATTGTACGATGGGCTCGATTGGGCACTCGTCCATCAGGCCGCACGCTTCTTCCCTCGGTCCAATATCACAAATCTCGATTCAAATGTGCATCAATAAGCTCCTCACGAGTATGCGCTTCTTCGCCTGTACTTTTGGAACTTGCTGGCGCCTGATTGGTCACTTGCAAATTCGGCGTGTTTGCTGACTGTGTTTGCAGAGCTCTCTGCGGGCGTGCGCCAACCATTTACTGTTTGGCTGACCAGTCTGCTTCCGATGACATGCTCACTTTCTATCGGGCTGGACTGAACCTGTCTGGTATTCTGCGAGATGCCCAGTGGCATTCAATTGGCCGTCTGCCTATCGGTACCACAACATTTTCAGTCACCAGCATTTCCTGTCCCCACCACACCCCCAATGTCAGTTTCCAAGCGCACTGACTGGCCTGTTTAAATCTACATTATATGTTGGTATCCCCATAACATGGGAAGTGATGGTGTGTGATATTAGATACGACATGGACTCGTCAGCATTTCATGCAGGGCGAGATCTCGAACGTTGGAGGACTGTCGCTTCGCACACACGTGCGAGATGTTCAAACTCACATCATTTGTGACAGGTAGAATGCTTGTGTCTACAATCAACAGCGTTTTCATGCTTTTCACCTCATCGATAGCAAATAAAAAACGTTTTACGGTGGGTGAAGGTGGCGATTTGACCGCCTGAACTGTGTCGGTAGGAGAATCGTTCCGATAGTGAACCAATTGTTGCACCACGCTTTCCCTTTGTCTTACCAGTGAACATGCTGCCTCCTATTTAAGTTTGTTTTCCATCTTCTGAGAGTAGACCCCCTTTGGCTTTATCGCCCCGAATACCAACCAACACACACTGAACAGCCACTGTCTTTTCAAACTTATTGGGAGGAATTTCATTATAACGGCAATCAGGAAGGGACTGTTGTATACCACTGATGAATTCAATAATACCTTCTCCATCTCCCTGTCGTAATTGAGTAAATATCAGGCGTGCAGTAAAGACATGTTGAAGCGGCCACCCAAAGGCAATCGAGTTCATAAAGTCTGCCCGGCAAACATGTGTCTTCGTACAAACGCAACGCATCAAAATGTCTTTGACATTCTGCACCGAGAAGTTGTCTTAGGAGTTTCGACGGGCTTAGTTTCGGTAAGATTGCTATGAGGATTTTTAACTAAAAATAGATCAAGGTACTCTCAGAAGATTTTCTTCCAACGAGTCCAAAGTACTAAAGTTAGTTTGAAAGACATGCTTCCAAAATGGTTCAGGTGGAGTAAGCTGGCTCCTAGAAATTCATTCCAAGTTTGATCTCTGTCGCCAATCTTATAGCTTGGTCCTTGCGAAACTACCGCTCTCAGCATAACCCGGTATTCAGTAGTACGCGAAATTTATTCAGACTAGAATCAAGTACAACGCTTCGCGCAATTAAAAATAGTTCGATCGATGATTATCTTGGCGTTATACGGACACGCCTGACGCCGGTAAGCCCAGGCAGTAGGAAACAGGTGAACAAAGTTCAATCCGTGATTGGCCTAACACTGACCATTAAATCCAGACAACAGGAACTAGGCGAAGTTATTTAACGCAGATGCCAAGCTTAATGAAAGCGTGACAGCCCCGCCTAACCGCAGTTTAGACACTGCTCCTTCACCTGTTTACTCTATTGCTTAGGCCTTGAAACACCCTTGGTCATTCTCGTCTTACTGCATAAAAGTCCAAATAGTAATTTTGCCTGCACACAGCTGATTGCTTTTTTGGTAGATAACGTTCACGTTGTTTCCTTATGCAATACTGTGGTGCGCGCTGAGATGCGTACTGCGATCCTGTGATCAAAATGGGCGACATCGCACTTGAAATAGTGTTTGCCTGACTTTCACCGGTCTCCATTCTACTCTGGCAGGTCATTTCTTACCGTCGTCTCTTCTGCGGTTACCTTGCTATTTCTCTTCTTTCTTTTTTTCCACACACAGAGTGCGGTTGATTGAGATATCTTATGTGTTCAAAGCACTCACAGTGATGCTCACATCGTTACAATCCGCCTTTTCGCGTCGCAACAGTGAGTCAGCTCCGAAAGATTTTTCTTCCTGTATTTGTTGTTCGCACACGATATAAGTTTTCTATACAAGTTTTGAATGCACATACCTCGTAATCTTACAAGCAGCAGCCTCCTCCATGCTGAGCATTAGTCGCATTATGTCACCTCACGACAGGCCTTGATTTCCTAATGCGACCGAGACATTGCTACGGATATTTCGGCTGTTGTACAAACATTATCTTACTTGACCACCTTTGAATGGCGTTGAGTCATCCTCCTCATCAGATTCCTGCTTTGTAGTAATCTGCGTTGCACCCATCTACCTTGTTTCTTATACTTGCTTTACTGCGGTTCGTTTATTCTCCTTCGTGAATGTTGATGTTACCCAACCACGTGGCTGTCGGTTAGGAACATTCGACAATGGGGTAAGACCATAATCTGTGTCAAAGCACACGCTCGTTTTGACTCTGTTAGCATCTTATTTCGCTACCGATTCTGTTGGGGTTTGTCAGAAACCACAGCAAATAATCGCCTCGATTATCTACCGGGAAGATGATTCGGCCCACGTTTAGATAAGGCTACCAGAACACCTTGCATGCTACTACTCTGCAGATGTCGTTCCTAAGCGAATAAGATCTTCACTACCAAGCCTGGCAGAGAAAATTTTGCTTGTAGCACTATCAATCACCAACCCACCGAACACTAGACATGCCGGATGTCAGTGAATTCGCTGTGACACAAAGTGACCTGTGCGGTTTTCCAGGCGCTAACTAGAGCGGAGTCCATGAACCGGTAAGGAAGCTTAGTCTACTTAGGGTATGGAAGAGTTAGGCGTATTGAATTACCTCCCTAGATCCTCTGTACTGATCCGTGCCACTGGACCGAGACAATCGTTGACAACGTTGGCGTACCGATTCACAGTAAACGGGTTCTTGTAACTCGTTCACTAGCTTGCTCTCAGGGACAGTTTAGTTGGGCTACCATCTCTGATCCGCCCCACTGTCCATGTGGCACAAGCTGAACTAGGGCCGATTGGTTTAGAAGTTCCATCTGAAGCTGAAGTCTGAAATATTCCCGCATTTCTCGGCAGTTTCTGCGCTGGTTATCGTGATTTTTAGTGCCCCTTTTATTTCAAACTGTTGGTGGGGTCTTGTGCAAGACAGTTGGTTGCTCGTTCAAACAACGTGAAAGAGCGAATCGATCAGAATGGTAATATTCATCTCGATGCATAATTGATGAAATTCCTTGCCTTCCTTCTCATACCCCATCTCACCGTGTAACTGGGATCGCAGATAACAGGACAGGCGCAAACAACAACGGGTTCAGAGCACCGTTACTCGAACAGTGTGTCCTACCGTAGGTGCGCTTGTTGATTACAAATGCGCGCTCGACTCAGTCATTCACTCCGTTCTGTTCGATATACTTGCCCAACGAGCTGTCTCCATCGGATGGGCGAATATTCGCATACATTTTGTTCCAATACGTCAGCTCTTGTCATGGTCTAGGCTGAATTGTTGGACGTCACCCCTCTACGAAAATTAGTGCTCATCAGTGTGTACTTACCTTTAACATGAGCATTATCGTTGAATGTTCACTTGCCGAGTCTCATGATGCAGCATGGAGTTACTATCCAGACGAAAATTTGTCGCTCTGGATCATGCGTACGATCTCGCCTTGTTGCTTGTTAATCGTGTGGCGGCACGGTTAACCGTAAGCAAATTCACAGAAAAGTTCCATCCGTTGGCATATGCTTTGTATCCTCGAAGTGCACTTGCAAGACCACTAGCCATATAACAGTAATTTTATTGTTGACATCGCAACGCCGGCGCTAGTCACTTTATTCACCCATCTCGGAATCGACATTAGCAACGAGGAGCATATGGATGCTTGAAGTTAGCTCACGTGTCGTTACATAAGCCGGAACTGCTTTCATGAGTTTTCGATACTGAAAAGAGAACTTCCATCTTCTCGAAAATCGTGCCTACCTTACCAATGTGATATAACTCTTTCGATCTGGGGACCTACAACACCTTTACATCTTTGGCCATCGCTGCCTACCAAGTTGTTCTGACCAAACATCCACATACACCACAATTTCAGTTGCATACACCGTTTACTATCCGCGCCTTAAAAGAGCCTTCGGTTAACTGCGTTTATACTAACTCAATTGTGGAAAATCGACATGTTGATGTGCCTTGAAAACTTATCTTTTCCTCTTGAAAGCGTGCAGTTGTTTGTGTTACTGTACCATATCCGGTGCAGATGCAACTCCGCATCGTTTTTCCTTATGTCGTACCTCCTGTTGGTACACCGTTCTACACACTGGCACCCAACTCACACTGTTGCTCGTTTTGTGTCCCCTACCATTCAATGGTGCTTTATCTATATACACCCATATATTATGCCCATTCAAACGTTAAAAGGGTAATTTAAAACAACTTTCTTTTTGATAAATCGCGTCAGTCATATACAGTTTTTGTTTGGGGTTTCTTCGCAGGAGCCTTAACATTAGATAGTCCTCCACATGCCCGAGAAAACACCGGTCGGTCGTTTCGACCTGTTGGGTCTCATCAGTAGTGCACACCCATTGGTTTGAACCGCCAGCCAGACCTTTATGTCACTGAATCATGGGGGACATTGACGAAACGTCATGATTTACAAACTAACTGCGGTATAGTACAAGTTACGAACGTTGCAGAGGACAGAGTTGGACCTGAGAAGCACCTAACACTTAGAGCTTGTTGAGGCAGATACTTGCTATACTCATGAGTAGAGGATTTTTGATGTTAACTGTTGTTTTTGCGCAGCACCTTCCAAGCCTGATAGTCCTCCACATGCCCAACACTTCTCAAGGGTCGTCTGGTGCTTTTCCGGGTATATGGAAGACTATCTGATTTGGAAGCTGCTGCGAAAAATTCTTCCACAGTTTACATCCAAAGTCCTCTACTTATGGGTATATACAGTTATAAAAAACCTACTCTTTGGAAGAGAAGTTATTGCTAACGTTACAGCGATGTGAATGTCAGCCGACCAGACTTTGGCCAGGGTGCGGTTAAACTTTACACGGTTCCTGCTGCAGCCGCTTGATTGCATTTCCTTCTACCACGGTCGATAGGCGCTTTCTGGGTTGTTAAGGCCTACACGTGCGGAACTAACGCAAGCCTGCAAACACAGTAATGGCCCATAGCTGAACTACGCAGGGGCCTTTAAATCGACCGTGCCGTTGTCACTGGACATTTTTTCACAACATCGCTATGGATACATTAGTTTTTTCGGAATATTTCAACATTGATATTTGTCAAACTATTTCCAAGATCCCTCGCGTAATTTTTGAGAAAAGCTCAAAATACTGAGCACGTGAAATTGGACGGTTCCGATTGAAAATCTAGCTTGCGACACCGGCTTTAGATTATTCTGTCCGGAACAGTTTAGTTATTGTTTGTTTACACTACTTGTTTCTTTAAGTGACGCCTCTACACAGTGTTTTTTCATTCGTACAAATTCACAGTTTTGATGATGTAAATATGGCTCATCCGTAGTCGATATTGTGAAGTACTGAAAATCTACCCATCTGGATACATAAGGCTTATCTTGACTTCGCCTGAAGACACCGAGCTGGTAGCACGCAACGTGCATTCTGACAAGAACGCGTACAGAGCACTGATCAAGTGGCTGAGTGGGTAATCTATAGACAGACATACATGCGCACATGTAGCGACAGTCAATGCTGCGTGACTAGCTACTGAGACTCACGCCACAAGGTCTTTTGGACTGTGTTTTGATGTGACACAAACTACTTTAAGACCATTTTTGGTCTGTATCTTATGTCCACTGCTTAGTAGTGTTCCAATATGGAGCCGTGGACATCCTTAGTCCTGCCATGTTATAGTGAAGCGTGGCAGAGTTCTGCAATTTGCTTTGGCAGATGTCCGGTCGTGTGTCCGAGGTACCTTGCACCCCAGGTGCAGGGGAACTGATATGGTTGGCGGCATCCGATTTCGGATTTGCCTGTCACTGTGGCCAGCCACAGGACGCCTGCGCCTACACAGGGACCATGGATGGCTTGCGCTGCACCACCCACAGCTCCAACCACACACCCCATATCCAGTGTAAACCCGAAGGAATAAGACCGGGAGGCATGCGGGTGGGAACCACGTTTCATCCACAGAGCCGGCCCACACTCCTTCACAGGCAAACACAAGCACACTGTATTTGGGAATCAAGCGCACACAAGGCGTTGGCTGGACCGTAGTCCGCTCCACACTGAGTATATGGAACCACTATTCGAGCCTAACACGACCACAAGGACCGTGCACCCTGTCCCCTCCAGCAACGACCAACTGTCTCCTGGAGCCAGTATGGACGAGGTAGTGGGTAATAGACAGGTAGGCACCTTGTCAACATGCACATCAAGCGCAGCCACACCGGGGATATCAAACAACAGCCAAACACTTGAGAGAGAGAAAGAAAAAGAGTAAAACTCGATTAATGCATAAGGAAACGGTGACATAAAACTTAATTAAATAGCATACGTAATAAGTTGTTTACAAACAAATCCTAGCTATGTGCACGAGGTCAGGAAGTATAGTTCACGGTATGCCACGAACACAAAAATGTTATGGAAATCGAATACAATTGACTGAAGCGATGTGTGCAAGTTAATGGAATAGAGTACAGGGAGATATTTATATGAGAAAGAAAAGCATTAAGGCAAAATTGAAAACCCACCACCTGAAATGAAGAGACTTAGCATGCAAGCACGCGGTTAGTAAATCGAATTCAGCGTGCCTACAAACGCTGCGCCGGCTCGCCGTAATTCTCTGCAGGACCCGTCGTCGCTTCTGTAGTGGCCCCAGATAACATAGCTCATGACCCACTAGACATTTATATGAGAAAGAAAGGCGTTAGGACAGAACCGAAAACCCACCACCTGAAATAAAGAGACTTAGCATGCAAGCACGCGGTTAGTAGATCGAATTCAGCGTGCCTACAAACGCTGTGCCGGTGCTGCCTACGTTCACTGCGTGACCCGTCGTCGCTTCGGCAGTGGTCCCGAGTGACCTCTCTCATGGCTCACTAGGCCTGCCTGACTAAGGCACTCGCGACCGCATGTTCTACAGCACAATGCGCTCGATGTCGATGGAGTACAATTCATCGGTGCTTGCCGCTTCCGCAACTGCCGCTTCTTCTCTGCATGCATGAGGGCTTTCTCCCGCACTTCATCAACTGCCTTCGTGATTAGATCGCGCCATGCACGCCGATCAACCGCCTTCGATTCCCATGATCTGCAATCAAGATTAGAACGTGTGAGGCTCACTTTAATCATGTCCTGGTAACGTAACTTGGGTTTCCCAGCATGCCGCTTCCCTATACTCAGCTGACCGTATAAAAGTTGTTTCGGTATTCGCGTCGAATCCATACGGCTCACATGACCGAGCCATCTCAGGTGTCTCAGTAAAAGTATGCAGTCCACTGCATACATCCCACTTCGGCGCAACACTTCCGTGTCTGCAACTCTGTCGCCCCAGCCGATCCGCAAAATTAGTCGCAGACACTGCTGATGGAACCGCTCGAGATATCGCACATCCCGACGGTACATCAGGTGAACGGATATAGCACAAATGATACGGCCTTGACCGGAATAGTCTTTTAAGCGATGTTTGATAAGTGGAACGATTTCGGCCGGGATGCGGGTCCTGGCGGCCGGATATGTCTGGCTCAGTTCAGAAGGTAATTTGTAAGGTACTAGGTAAACGTTCTTTTTCCCAATCTTCCCCATGATTCGGGAACAGCATGAATCCCAGAATGCTTTCACGCGTTTGTAGTTCAAGCTACCTAGAACACAGGCGTCTGTTAAAGCGTATTACGTAACACTGCCCCGCTTCACTATAACCTGGCACGACTAGGAATGTCCCACAGTTCCATTCTGGGACACAGCGGACACCAGATACATACCAAAGACGCTTTTAGCTCATTTTCTGCTAGCGCTTTTCTAAGGACCTCTGAAATGTAATTTAGGCATTGATGCAATTAGGAAAAACTTGGATTGGCCAAAATTATTTCATTATACTAAAGATTAGTGTCTTCTTTAACAATCCAATCAAAAAATCATAACTATTACGCTAGTTTAATACTTCAAATCCTATTTTAAAAAGTGTCATCAAAACAGTACGCCAGCAGGAAATCAGTTGAAGTGGTTTGTGTCGCATCGAAATGCACTCCAAGGGGATCCCGAAAGCGCCTATTGACCATGGTTGCAAGAATTGCAACCAAGCGATTACAACCCGAATTATGTAGGTAGTTTGTCAAACTTTAACCCTGTCATGGCTAAAACCTGGTCAGCCGGTCTCAGACATATTGTTCCATGACAGCGGGTTTAAATTGTCATTGATTGTCACAGCTAGTAAATTCCAATTCCTCCTCGTACCTCCGGTCAGAACATACCCATTAAATCGCTGCAACACTATCAGTAGCCTCTGTTTCGGTGAATGTCTTTCGTAATTCTATATGTCCTATATATATATATATATATATATATATATATATATATATATATATATATATGTCGTTACATTCCCCTCTAATTGTTTGCTTGGATTTTCCGACTAGATCCTCATTTTCTTCACGTGTCACTGTTGCTCTCTTCGATAGTTGATCCCTCCACTTGGAATCATGTGATTGAACTCTACCCTCATATCGTGGACTGTGTTCTTGTCATTGGGGGTAGTCCAATGACCGCAGCACTGCATCGACTTCTGCAGCTCTATGGTGAACTATTACGTTCATCTAGTCTACCAGACGAAGATACGACCCATCCATCCACGCGGATATAAACTTGTGTTTTGACGAGTTTTCTCATGGCTGTGCTACCCTACATAGAAGATTACTGGTAACTTGTTTCTTCGCAACCACCAGTTTCCCTTCCGGTTCGGTTTCGGGACGCGAAAAATTCACTCTGACCGGTCTCTGATGTGATCTGTTTCCCCACCTTTTCTGCTCTTTCCTCCTTCTTTCGAGCTCTCGCATGTTGATTTGCACTGTCAGCACTCACTGTTTCACTGCTAGATTTTTCTAATTGATCCTTTTTAACGTTCCCACCGGTTTTCCATGGCTCTCAGGTGGTCTCTAACCAACTCCTTTTGTCTGTGGTCTGGGTTCTTATCATCATTGTTTTACTTGCACACAACAACAATCGTATTCATTGCTTGATACTGCTTTCCATGCCAGGCATATTCTTACAAATAATGACCTGACCAGTGTGTATGAAGACAAGCAGTTTGGTCGATTCAGTGCCATCCGGTAGACGTTTGTTTTCAGCTTGGCTATCGAGATGAAACAGAGTGTGGCGGGAAATGGTTTGTTTTCCTTGTTTGCACACATACCTCATTTCTCACATGGCCTTAGACAGGAACGTGGGTTGCACTGCTATTGTTACATTATTAATCAGTTCCTTGCTTTGAGGACTCTGACTCATTTGAGTCAGACTCTGACTCAATCGATGCTTGTTTAAGCAGTGCTTGCTTTAATCTCACAGCCGCCAATAACCATTGAATCGATCCTGATCGTGATGTGGTCACAGCCCACCTACATCCTTTGGACGGACACGTATAGTGTTTGTCTGCATGTTCGCTGGTGAGCTTTAGAAGTGGGTCGAGTGCGTCAGTTTCGTGCCAACCGTTGTTCACCTTACTTGGTCAACAGCCTTCATCCTAACAAAACAATTGGTGGGATAATTTCGATTTTAACGGTGTTCACCTCCGAGGCGTTGTCAACCACGTGTAGCGCCTGATCATAACATGCGTTCGGAACTCCGTTTGAACTGACTCAACACACTGAGTAGGGCGTCCATACTTCGATACACATCTTATGTCCCTTGAGTACGTATCCAACTGAATATGTCGCCAAACCTTGGGGTGCTTACTATCACCTAATCCCAAATCCCCAAAAGCATAATCATTAATCGCTACCCGGATGGATTATTACGCTTTGGTACAGTGGCTTTCATTAATTATGCACTAAGTGTAGCTAAATCTTACAAGTCATCTGTTAAGTATGGCCCTTGGCCGACAAACGGAACAGAACGCGCATGTGTAGTATGGGACCGATTTACTAAAAGCATCCTGCGTTACAATGGCTAGAAAAACCGCAAACGCAAACCAATGAACTAAAGAAAGTAAGGTAAGATCTTTCTCAACCAATAATGTGAGGGCCTGTGTTTACGATTCGATACTCAGGTGCGTACGTGACACCCTTCACTTATCTGGTCAAGACTGCAGACTCCGGGATGATACCGATCAATTGGTTTAGACATGCGTTTTAAGCGTCTTACTTGTAGTTGCACCGCATCCGTTTGTGGTTCCTGGTTTTGTGAAGCAGATTCTCCGTCCGTTTTTGGGTCAGTAGCCGTCGCTTTTTGTTCCCGCTCCTGTGGTTCGTTTGAGCGATTTCGGATATGGTCAAAATGGCGACGCACCACACGACCGTCCTGCAACTGTAGCTTCGCTTGGTTACTCGTTGAGGACATGAGTGTAACAGGTTGCCAACTTGTTTCGTGTGGTAGTCTTGTGTACACCGGATCAAAGTCATTAAGACACTTCCTCTGACATCTTCTCATCTACACACATTTTCTCCTACTTTTCCTTCAGAAAAAGTAGGGGCAGTCTCCTCCGTAGTGGCCGACCAAACATTAATTCCGCGGGTGACTTCTCTTTCGACTCATTCGGTGTCGTGCGGTAAGAGAACAGGAGACGACGCGGGCTAGTACGGCGCAGACTAAATGTGCTGTATTCCGTTGTTACTCAAGAACTGTTGAAGCTCTTCACTGGTAAATGGGGTTCCGTTGTCTGTGCATACCGACTCTGGGATAACGAAAATGGCGAATTTGGAGCGCATTTTTGCAACTGTTTTTCGCAGAAATCGCATGTGGAACTGGATGTACTTCTATCCATTTAGAGTGGGCATCAATCAAAAGTAGGCACATCAACCCATTGATAGGGCCAAAGTAGTTCGCGTGTACCCGCTGCCAGGGCCTCTCCGGCCAACATCATGGACGTATCGGTCCGGGAGATTTTTGCCTTTGGTATTTCTGACATTCTTCCTAGTTTTTCAGCAGCCGCTCTATGTCCTGGTCAATGTTCGGCCACCAACAGTAACCACGTGCCAGCTGCTTCATCCTGTTCACGCTGGGGTGTGCGTCATGCAACTCTCAGCGACTGTGAGCCGTAGTTCTTTTGGTGCAACTATGCGCGAACCTCGAAATATTCAGTCGTCGTATAGACTCAGCTCATTACTCCGATAGGCGCATGGTTTCAGTTCGTCTGACGTGCTTGTAGGCCATCCGGTCATCAAGAACCGTTTCACCATCGACAACTCAGGGTCCCGGTCCGTTAGGCGCCGCACCACGTTACTCCGGATGGGTGTCTTTTCAAGGTGTTGCATCAGATTGATAAACTCCATGGGTTCCCTATTCGTTTTGTGCCATGCTGCCGCGGGAGGCGACTAAGTACATCGGCTATAGTATTACTTGGTTCGTTTACATGCTGAAGTTTGTAGCTATAGGCGCTTAAAACGTAGTGCTCACCTTTGCATTTGAGGCGAAGACATCTGTTGGATTCCTTCCTCCTCACCCAGAAGCGAACGAAGTGGTTTATTGTCAGTGTGGATATCAAACTGTCTTCCGCAAACGTACTGATGGAAATGCTTGACACCGAAAATAATCGCTAAGGCCTCTCTGTCCAGTTGGGAGTACTTCCTTTCTGCGTGTTGCGGGGTACGAGAAGCAAAAGCGATTGGACGAAGAGCATCTTCATCCGTCCGGTGGCAAAGTACTGCGCCTACTTCGCGGGGGGAAGCATCACACTGCAGCACTAGAGACCGGCTCGGATCGAAATGCACGAGATACGGGGAGGCGCTGAGCGCCTTTTTGCATCTGTGAAGGTCTTTCTTTGATCCGGACCCCAAGTCCAGGACTTCCACTTGTGTAGCAGTTCGTACAAGGGTGCAAATACTGTTGAGCCGGTAGGTCCGAAGCGACGATAGTGAGAAAACATCCTTAAAAACGATCGGTTTAGCTTCATTCTTGGATTCAGGTGCGACAAGGATGGGCTTTACCTTGTCTTCTAACACGTGTAACCCGTTTTTATCGAGGCGGTAACCAATGTAACGAACGGAATCGGAGAAAAACGTACTCTGTACTTCTTCAGTTTGAGTCCATTCTGTTGTAAACATTCAAGCACAGTGAATAACATCAGCATCTGTACGTCCTGTAATTAGAATGTCGTCAAGATAGGCGCAGGTGAAAGGAATATCTTTGATCAGGTTGTCAATGATCCTTTGGAATAACGCTGGGGCCGAACAATGATTTATGTCGGGTAAAAAGCAGTTGCTTGACAAGTCCCGCAGGATGGTGGGATTGCAACTACAATTATCAAAAGATAGGCGAATTGTCTGTTCGAGCGTTTCTCTAGCAGATACACTGCTAAATAATAGTCGTGTAAGTGAGAATAGAATGCGAACGACGAGACAAAATGGGGACAGTTATAGTTGTACTCTGTGAGAAAAGTAAGAAGTTAAAACGAGAATACTCACTTCTATCCCGCATCCTCAGGTTTATGTAACATGTTAATCCGGTTTGGAAGGATAAGTAATATATTCCAAAGTTGCACAGTTTAGTCAACGAAGTGATGGGGGACATGGGCAAGATCCAATCCTTTGAAACTCTCCAAGATGGGGAAGGAAACAACGAAGTTTGGGAGAAAGTTCCAGCGTTGGCAAACCCGAAGAGAAAAATAATTCCGCCGGCATTCCAGGCGGCCAAACTGTGCACACAATTTCATAGGGTTACCTCTGAGATTGGTGTTATGGCTGAGTTTCAGCAAGTGATGGCATAAGTGATTAGGGTCACTCAATATTTGGTACACTAATATGAGATGACCGCGCAGCTTTCAATAGCGCCCGCTGAAAACCCCCAGTGACTTCAGCCTTTGTCAGTAGGACAGATTTCGTAGGCCCTTGACGTTTTTTGTGGCCCTGCGTTGTGGTTTCTCTAGTACTTCTAAGTCGCGCTTCAACCAAGCTTGCCAAGCTTCGATGGCGTATTCAACGTAAGGGCGCACGTAATAATTGTGCATCATGCGGAAGATGGATGGGTCGAATCTTCCGAATGCTCTCCACAGCAAGCCGACGTGCTGGTTGGCTCTCTTCGCAGCTGCCTCTGACTGCTTTGAACAGTTAAGGTCACTTATAATGAGCACACCAAGGTCGCGTTGTTGGGAAGTCGTTTGCAATGCATGTGATCCAAGCCTGTACACGTAGTCATGCCTATGGCGCAATTGAACAGTGTGACATTTTTCCACATTGAACGGTAAGGTGTTCAGAACTGATCAGGTTGAAATCGCGTTGTGGTCACGCTTGAGCTTTTCGTGGTCGTTCGGTTCTTTGATCGCTCGCCATAACGATATCATCCGCGAAGAATAAGAAATCAGAGGTAATTTCCCTCGTCAGAGGGTTTATAAAAATCAAGAATTGACGGGGCCCGAGCCTTGTGGTACGCCGCACTTCACCTCAATTGCGTCGGACAGAGATTCTCGTACTCTCACTTCCAACCGACGTTCATGCAGGAAGTTGCCTATCCAACGCAGCAGTGGGTCACCAATGCCATAGAGCTGAATTTTATGAAGGAGAATTCGGCGGTCTAAGCGATCGAACGCTTTTGAGCAGTCCAGGTAAATGACATCAACTCCTGCTCCACCAACAACTGCTTCAGTCCAACTACTACGTGTAATCAGCAGGTTTGTAGTGCATGAGCTGTTTCGTCTGAAGCCATCATGATCTGGTGCTATCATCTTGTGATTTTCCAGCTACGGGATGTGTGCATCAGCAATGATGACTCCATAACCTTGGAAAGCACAGGAAGTAGCGTTATAGGACGGTAATTAGTTGGGTCAGTGCGGCTACCTTTCTTATGAGTAGTAGTGATGAATCCTCGCTTCCATATTGCTGGAATATGATTCTTCTCCATACAACTTTGAAAGAATATAGCCAGAGGTTCCGCCAGATCACTGGCTGCTGCCTGTAAAGTCTTCGGTCAAATGTTATCGACACCAGGAGAGCTGTGGATATGCAGGAACAACAGTTTCTTTGACACACTTTCTGCAGGAAAAGTAATTTTGTATAAGGCTGATAGTGGGACAATAGAAACAGGGATAACCGTTGGGCCCGTTACTCTGGAACGTTTGCGAGTACTGGAACCGTAAGAGATCAGCTGCTTCCGTTGCTGATCTCGTGCATCCGTCATTCGTGATCAGTGCTGGCATTTCGTGTTGCACTTTACGAAAGCCATTAACATGCCTGTATAAGAGTTTGCGGTTCGTACGCAATCTCTTCATTAACTCATGCTGATGCGTTACCTTCTCCTCGCGGATCAAACTCGCACAGAAGTTGCGCTGTGCCACATAACCAGTCCAGGTTTCGGAATTCGGGGAGTCCTTGTGAGCTCTCTATGGCAAGTCTCTCAAGGATGTGCGTTTGCATGTTCCGCTCCTCAGAAATGACTTCCTTTGACGATGGAAAGATTTCTGCTCAGAAGCGTGCTTTACCAGTGTGGTAAATGTCCTCGAGAAAGTGTCCCAGGTGATTTCCGGGGGCTTTTCGTTAAGAAGGTCCAAGATACCTCCTTAACAATCGCGGATAATACGTTATAGTGCGTGGCCGTATACACTTTATCCTCTGCTTCTTCAGGATATTCCGCATAACATACTTAGTTAAACAGTAGAGTCACATGGTCACTGCGACCCAGTGGCGTGCTTATAATTATTCCATCTACCATGAGTTGTTCGTTGGTGAGCACAAGATCAAGTATCGACGTCTTGTTAGCAGTTCGAAATCTGGTTTTAGATGTCACATGGTTGTACTGAGGGTAGCTAGAAATTACCTCTTGTAACCAGACTTCGGACTGCATGCTATCGGTCGCCGCCATTTCCAGATCGTGTACATTAAAGTCGCCTGCGATGAGAATGTGACATGTCTTGTTCAAAGCAATCTGAAGAACGTGGTTTAATTACGAGTCCATTTCACACGTAGAGTTTGGTGGACGGTAAATCACAGCTATAAGACATGTGTCTTTGTTCTGCAACCATAGCCAGCACCAAAGCGAATCTGGGGCACGGATCTCTGGGTGGTCAATAACTTCACATCGAAGGTTAGCCTTGTAATACAGAATTACGCCACCACCTCTTCCAGCTCTTTCATTCCGAAACAGTGACATACCAGGTAAATTGACTTCAGTATCTGCTATCTCAAGGCTTAACCAGATCACCCTACTCATAATGAGATCCCGCGGTTGTGACGCTTGGATTTCTCTAAGTTCGGCCAACTTACTAAGAAGACCTTAGGCGTTAGTATACAAACATGATAATTTTTTGATGTTGGAAGTGTGTACGTGGACAACAAATTCGTGTTTAGTTTTAAGCCAACCGTTCGTCAGTCGGCCCCTAATCGCTTTCTGCGTGGGTCATTGGTTCTTGAATTTCAGTCAGGCTGCATGGTAGCATGGAGCATCCCAACTCGAGATGTTCTCTCGTGTGTCTCCCTGTCCCGTCAGGTGTCGCTAATGCCATATTGTCTACAACTCTGCAGGGTTGTGGAGTCAAACATTTTACTGAGGTTGCATCTTCCAATGAAGTGCTAAAAACCAGTGGCCGTGCGCCTGCTATCTTTAGCCTAATCTCGCTAGACAACCTGGAGCGATGCTTCAACCACCTATCCAATAGGACTTCTATCATTTTATCGGAGTGTAGCAAGACTTTCAATATTTTTGGACCACAGCCCTTGTAGTTTGGAGATAAAGGAATTCTCGTTAGTGATTTAGCAATAACGTGGTCCAGAGAGAGTGCATCGCGGATGTAGCGCCACTGCTCTCGGTCATATTTTTACGCTTCGTGCTCAGGAGAGCCCAGCGGTTCAGGAACACTATGAACAAATACGCTTCTTTTGCTTTCGTTCGTAGAAGGGCTGCCATGATTTTCTTTTTCTTTTGACCGTCCTTTCCAAAGAATATCGGGTAGTATGCGTACCTCGCTCGATGAGTTGCAAAAATTAACTGCTGAGAGTAGGACTATCTCTGTCTCCTCTGTTGAATACAAGGTTACTCGAAGAAGTCGGGGTTCGCCGTAGTGCACTGAATTTGGATGACGCGGTACGCGTCGTAGCGCATATGGCTCAGCCCGAATACCAATCATATCGCAGATGGCATGCCACTGGTTGCGATCATCTACCAACTTGCCCTTTATTGTGCCAGGACTGGACTCAGGAACTTTAGTGCACACGACCGTTAACGCACTGTGGTTCTGTTTAGCGAATGTTGCTTTGAGTGTTGTGGCTGTTAACTTGGATTGTTTGGCGAACACTAAAGAACGTTGTGAAAAGGCGTCGCATCGCTCCTGCTTTTTTCAGTAGATGGACGTACGGGTGTCTCTTAAGGCGTTTTTATCGAGGCGATCGATGCATATGTTACCCAACTCTGGACTGTCTGTGTCGCTGTTGTGACCAACTCGTGAGGTATGGCATCTAAGGATGAGTTAATAGCAGTCACGCTTTATGTCTTGCCTACTTAAAGTGTTAGTAGGTGGCGCAGATGCCATCGGGCGGTTAGCAAGTCTGACTTTAGTTTTCGACTTAAAGACAGAGTTCTGAGGGTTTTGCTGTAAAGCAAGATCGGTGTTGTTAGATTCTAATGGCAAAGCCCTGAAGCTCGTCATCTGCTAGACTGTTTCAGCCAGTTTTTCACGAGCGGTATTATGCATTTGACTATTGGGATTGCCCTGCATTTTTGGCAAAACCAGAGCGAATCAGTCAGGTTGATTTGTCTCTTATATTGTAGTTGACTTATACCAGCACAGACGAGGTGGAACGGAAGGCAGCAAATTTCACGAATGATGTCTCGCTTAACTGATCGTACACATTCCTGCTTACCACATTTGCGGTTAGGTGGAATCAATTCCATTGAGGACCGTCGTTGCAAACCAACGCTTCCCTTGTCTGGTCACCTGAGGTAGAGAGCGAGTGACGTTCGCGTTCTTTGTTCCAGTCTCACTCTCGACATCGGTTGCCGCAGGCGAGTGTGCACGACGAGGACACGTACACGGAGTTTGGCTAGCTTATTGATCTACACTGGTTCCTGTAGGACAAAGCTGTTGGAAGTGGCTTGTAGTGGGCGGCTGACAGCGGAATGTGCTGACGATGGGCAAATGCAATTGAAACAACAGATTGAGTCGTAGCTTCGTTAGAAATGATCCTATGTATGTAATTTTAAGACCACAAGGTAGCGCGGAGAATCCTTGATCGATCACAGTATCGCAGCAGTGAAAACTGTTAAAAGTAACGGAGTGGTGCGTCTGGATAGAAGCACGAAGCGTGCTAAAGTAACTTGGGTAGCACAAGTCTTTTTCCGTAGGAAATAATTCCGTAAAAATATGCCCACTGAACACGGGAAGTTATTTCGATTCGAATGAGTGTATGGTGACTGCGCTGGGTGAAGAGGAAGACATAAAACTCTGTGACAGAGGAGAGCACGTTTACTACGCGACCAGTCAGGTGGGTGACGCTGAAGAGCAGACGTTTGTACTGGAATAGGCTCATGTGTGTACTTATCTTAGTGCTTGAGCGAGAGGTCTCATCTTACAATTTGTAAGTACAAGTGACTGAGGTCGATCTGTGTAAACTTTTGTCCGCCTGCCAGCGTAGCATACAGATCCTCTATTCGAGGCAAGGGATACTTATCCAGAATTAAACAACGATTAACAGTTAGTTTATAGTCACCGCAAATACACACAGAACCATCCAGCTTCACGATTGGAACTATTGGAGCTCCCCACTCCCTGTATTGGACTGGATCGATTGTTTCGGCTGGTTGCAATTTCTTTATCTCATCTTCCACCTTTGATCTCAGGGAATAAGGTAGGGTACATGCCCTGAAAAAGCGGGGCTGAGTTCCCGGCCGTAATCTAATAGCCTGATGTCCGTGCAATTTTCCTAATTTCTCATCAAAAACGTCAGAATATTTGTTGAGCACATCCTCCAAGCACTGGTCAATGGACATGAACTTCACTGTGTCTAGTATGGCCGGAAGGCATTTAATCCAGTTGCGCCTGAGTAAGTTCGGACAATCATTCTTTACAACCTACGTCTGTAAGGTCCGCTTCTCCCCATGGTAATTTACATGAACAGTGCATTTTCCCAGGACTGGTATCGACTACCCAGTGTACGTACGCAAACGTGATGTCGCGGCTGTGCAAGCTTTTGGTCGACAAACTCGGGTTAAGTGCCCTAATTTTCCACACCGGCGGCAGATACTCTGTTTATGACGACACTCCTCGGCTGATAAATGCTGACTTCCACATCGGTAACAGGTAGAAGGCAATTCGGGGTAACCTCTTTTCGGTCGACTGCTTGGATTGTATCTGTATGATGTTGCAAGGAAAAAGCTTCTAACTGTTTATGGACATTCTCCAACTGTCGAACAATATTACAGGACTTCTCCCAACTCATCGTCGTCTCATCTTCCGACAGACACCTTTCACGAGCCTGTTCGTTACGGATACCGGATGTCAAGCACTGTAAAGCTATCGTCTCTTCGTAACTGGAATTTCACTATACCGACAGTATACCGACACTCTGGTAGGACTTGCTGAATCCGCGCAATGAAATCATTGACACTTTCTTAAGAATTTTGACGCAAGGTCGAGAAAGAATACCGTGAAATGTATGTTTTCAGTTGTGAACCCCATAACCCGCTGAGGACTTCTAGCGCGCTGTTGGCTGTCTCCTTCTCACCGACATGGAGTGCATCCAAATGTCTTTGGCCTTCATCCCCCAGAAATCGTCACAATACTTTAATTTTGTGGCTTTCTGAGGGAACCGTGTTTGGTTGCAAGACGGGATCGTAGCTCCAAATAATCCGAAAAAAAGTTTGCTTTCAATGGTTCCAGGTAGCCGGTGTTAGTTTCTCAGAAGGAATCTCCCAAAGTAGTGTAGGAAGGTGCAGCATCGCAGTAATTTAACCTCGTCACCAGAATGTTATGGCCCTTAGCCAATAAACGGAACAGAGCGCGCACGTATAGTATGGGACCGATTTAATAAAAGCATCCTACGTTACAGTGGCTCGAAAAGCCGGAAAGCCAAACCGATGAACTAAAGAAAATAAGGTAAGGTCATTCTCAACCAATCATGTGAGGGTCTGAGTTTACGATTCGATACTCAAGTGCATGCGTGACATCATCGAACGTGTAAGGATGGACCGAAAAGCTTAGGTGATAATATTTGGTGTGGTTTCACGCATGCTTAAACTGGTTCGCGTTGCAAAAACCAAGAACTGAAGCATTCACCGCCAAGAAGTCTGATCGGGTGGCAATTTCATTGACGAATCCATCAGAGGTGAGCTGTCCTCAATGCGTAAACTTAACCAAGATGGAAAATATACCGAGTGTGCGCCAAAATGTGCGGAGCACTCGTAATTGAACTAAGCCACCAGGAAAATAATTTACGAGCACAAGTTAAACGTCTTCAACGGTCTCCACCATTATACGTTCATCGTTGTTAGTGCCGCCGTCGATTTCCGAGGCAAAGCATTGGTTTCAAGGAAAAGTGACTTTGGAACACTTTATTTACATGACCTGAGATTATGACAACACTGGTTAAACGCATCACTATAGTGGAGGCAACCGTCTTCAGGTCGCTTGCTGTAGTCTAGAGGCGTATCCAACCATGGCGCCGTGTGTGCACTTACGATAGTGGCGCACCTTTCAGCCTTCCGCAGAATCTGCATTGTTAATCTAAGTCATAATCTCAAACAGTAACCCTAAATGTGCGTGGAAAACTTACAAACTGGTGCTGCTTGGTAGACTAAACTCCCGCTCCCTACAACTTCCGTAGATGCTGTTGTCATGTGGCTTGATTGACTCACAGCGTTGACTACGGCTATAATCCGTGTGCGATCGCAGTAAGCTGAAAATTGCTAAACCAAGCGTCGTACGTGTTCTGATATCTTTTTTTCTTTTTTCGTCTTCCATTGAGATGTGTTTCTCAGTAAGTGCGATGCGCTAGTTGGGTCATCAGATTGTCTGTACCTGTGAACAGATGTGGTGTGGACCCTGTTGGGCGTTAAATGGAGTTGTTCCTTGCGTTGATCGGTTGTGGTTGCAAATGCCGGTTGCTACGACCTATTGTGTTAGTGGAATTTTAACAATTGAACTTAATTAACGGGGTTGCTCTGCAGCATCACCTATTCTTGGTGTCTCAGTGTAGCTCGTAGCTACGAATTGGTCACTCTGTAACCACTTCCATGCAGGACACTGGTCAAAACGCTGGAATGGCGTTCTCGATCAGTAGCGAACAGTTTAACAACCTTTCCTTACGTGCGGTATCTACCTACGATATCTCTTGTAGTAACCGGACTTTTTGCTTGCTCGGTCCTGGTGGGTTGACATTATGTTGTCATCTTCTGGCCAATTGATTTTATCCTCTATCCGCTCCTCCTGATTGTGGATAAGCTAATCGGCCTGGTGCGAATGAACACTCGCATACTCCGAATGTCTGTTCATCTGTCCAAGTCAAATTATGGCGCTGAACAATTTTTTCTCACCCAGGCCACCCGCTGTCGACGAGTGGACACAATTCAATCACAATTAAGCAATGCGAATATTGCTCCCAGTCGAATTCATCAAGCTGCATTTGATCAGTTATTTGGGTAGGTGGAACAGCGCGAGTAATCGCGAATCCCTATGACCAATTGTTCCGCCAGAGTGGGCTCTTCAAATGTCGTCCACACTAGACTATTTTATTGCACTGCCGGCCATTTCGATTCGTCCTGATTGGAAAATGTACAAACATCACGTGGTATTCCGTCACCTTTTGAGGTTGGATCTCGTGACGTTACGAACGCTGACAACCCTTTAACTGCACTCACGGACCACCTCTTCAAGACTGAAACCATAAGCTAGAGGGAGTGAAGCATATCGAAGAAAATTAGGTGGGTTAGTAACATCGGTTGAGATGATCGATGTAAACTTGAATATAGTTTGCTTTGGGCTAAACCTCTGCCAACATTGCCCTCCTTGGCGGCTTCATCTTTGCTTCAATCCTTCAAGCAAGATAACCGAATTTGAGAGTGGACCTCTGCAAGTTGTGTTTGGCTACCGACTCTATGTTCAATAGGTCACAGAGCTCCGCATGGCATTAATCCATTCCCAAATCTCATGATCTCTACCTGAAAATCCCAGGCATTGACGAAGCCAGATCGGGAAATGTAGTTTGGAGAGCAAACAGCACTGCACCCTCTCCACTTTGAATTCAGTCCCAGTGATTGGAATGCTTGGGCTTTAATTCACGCTAGAATTTGGTCTACACTTAAATTTCGTGTCACAGTGCAACCACTGATTAGAGCTTCAGAACCATACAGCGAACTCCTAACCGTTGTTTCAGGTGTTTCTTTCGGAGCTCAATATTTAAGTGATCAAAACCAACCGTCAGCAACTGCACGCGGAATTCTACTCGCAGATCCATCTACCTGTACCTTAAGGGTCCACAGAAGGACGAAGTCGACCATATAACATCGTGAGTAAGACTGAAAGCTTTGGTCCCAGTGATCCGAATAACCAAGATTTATTTCACAATAAATGGAAGACTAACGTGTAGTTGCTTGATGCGACCCAAACACACTTCGGCATTAAATCGCCCAACAGGGACTAAACCTCAACCAGCCCAGTTACCATTCTTATAGCCGGCAGGCGACATGTTTTGACATTACGCTTCACTGCAAAATGGATACCGTCCGGTGTTATCTGCTTTTGGATATTGTGGTTATCATTGCAATAAACTGATGAGATCACCAGTCGATTTGCGCTATCACCACCAGTGAGCGGTTTTTCACGGTTATCGACCAGACACAACTGAGTTAATCTCCAATTGAGAAGTTCCACCCCACAGTTACTCGGCTGCAAACAGTACTTATCGACTGCTCTAACTTATGATTGCATACATTGGTCTGAGGACTTCCTGGTAGGTCACACAGCCCGCATCTAAGAGTCAGCATCCACACAAATGGAGCTGAGCCGTCCCACCACACATCTTGTTGAGTAATCAATTCGGTTAGCTATCCCTTCCTTGGTAATGGAGTCGAGCTAATGCTCACTACTAGAGTAGCCATCAAACACTTCCCAGAGTCTATTCATAGGTGTCCCATTTGTAACGGGTTCCACTTAGACCACTTTTATTCTTCAACCACCTCTGCACTCATGCCGAAGTGATATTCTCCCGTTGTTACAATCGAACCCACTCATTTGCTTACCATAGCAGCATGGAACTCGACGTTCCCACACCATGATAGCCATTTCTCTCTTCAGTATGTACACATTGCTTAGCGTGAAAAGAACTCGTATTGCCATATCAATTTTTCATGTGACTTGTTACGCATAGGCGGTTCAGTTGCTCCCGCTTATACTCTGTCATCCGTAAGTACAACGTTGCACATTTGGATGAAATTCAACAGGTTGCAAATATCGATGGCTCCTTTTTTGACGAGAGTGTGCACCGATACGATTGTTAGGCGATGCTAATCGGCCCATCATACCACTGTCGAGGGGAAATACTTTGGTGGTGTGATTGAGCATGAGTTATGAGTGAACAACGTGATGGACACAGTAATGGTCATGAGTGTTTGGTTTCTTTGGGCATTCTTAAATAATTCGTAACAAATGGTTTGAGCAGCACACTTCCTACTGGTAACGATATGTGGAACAATTTCATTAGGTTCATATATGTAAACATAGCCCATTGAAAAAATACCATGCGAATGAGGACGGAAAGTGGAGAGCACTTCGCAGTTCATTAGTTCAGACTCTCCACGTGCGAGAGCTTCACCTAGGGGAGAGAGAAATAAAAGCGCTGGCACGAGTGATGCGTTTCGGGAACCGAGGTGCAGACCGAAATAACAAAATATTCGTCAAAGCAGCCACCGGGTATTCTTGTGCCATTCTGCCGAACCCCTACTCGGCGTTCTATACGTGTCACGCCACGTACAGGGATTGTACCTTAAAAAGTCACCTTTAATACCAATATGTGTAAACCAAAGGGGCCTGGCTGAGACAAGTCTCTTTGGAAGTACTCAGATTTCTGTACGACTACGTCAGGGCGACCCCTACTACACACACCCAATCTATGACTCGCTTGCCGGTTTTATTCCGTTTCTCATGACAATTCATATTGAAGCGCGGCATGCATTGGGTTTTGTTTCCAGTTAGCCTAAATGTTGGTACCTGGTGTTGGATGTTCGTCTGTTCGCAGAACTGAGCAGTTCAATTACAAGTGTTTCGATTAGCACTTGAATGAATGTAACTAGGATATACATATCAATGAATAGAATTTTCCAAGTGTTCGGAATTACAGCCTGTCCTACACCGACGTTTTGATGGCTCGTGGTAACAGACCTGGATATGTGTAAGTAGAGAAGAATTACGCTTGGGACCCAACTGACTATGTGAACATGGTGTTTTCGGTATGAAGATAATGATTGAAAATAAAGTTGCCCGAAAGGACTTTTTGAATGCTCCGCGGAAATGTCCGTTAGACACTCAGTCATGCCTCCAGTGGAATGCTTTGTGTAACGAAGTCACTCACGTAACACTTGACACCTGAGACCACCCCGCCCACCGGATTTGGCAAACTTGAGATGTAGCAGCATGAATTGCCATCGCTGGTGTCACCGATGCACTCTCCAACAGCAGTGGAATTTAGTGCTCGTAAACCGATAGACACCAGGCGCAACCGTCGTGCCTTAAGTCTTGTGCGCACTAATGTTTCCGAATCCAAATCCAGTACAATGAAAGACAAGCTGATAGACGATCGTAATCAATGGGGTTCCATCGGTATCTGTACTGACTCCACTACATTGAGGTCCATCGCACTTCACCCAAACTCTGCGCATTATAAAGGGTCTCGATTACTTCAGATGCCACTAAATTCCGCGGATGAGATTTAGGCCATTCTATCATCGGCGAATCGACTCCGCAGCACATCAAGTGAAATTCGCATACCACCGAACATACCGTAGAAAGTTCAAAAGATACAAACGGACAAGAGAGAATGAGTTCAGAGAGGTTTGAAAAAAAATCGGTTGGTATAGTAGTTTGCTAACGTTTTGCCCTAGACACAAGAGCTTCGTCAGACCAGGTGAATCCGTGTGCAATTGGAGTGGGATTTTATAGCGAACAGGGGGCGATAACCGCATTATCCAAGACTTGAGTCAAAGTATCCTTGCAGTAACAGTTCGTGATGTCACCTCAGGTGGTTCAATCACATGGGAATAGTCCAGGTGTTCCTTTGTGCGTAATGGCATTGACGGATAAGCCCATAGTGCTGACAATGCGAGCCGGTTTTCACTTTCCAATCTGATCCACGCACCGATGCTCGTCAGGCTGGCCGGCTTAAGATTGCTCGCCACGCCTTAGGGAATTCTATCCCCTCCATTCTGTTCACGCAGTTGTCAGATTTGTCACTTTCCACCGCCTCGGCAATCAACCGCTTTATTGATCGTATACCCCTCCTAATGACTTCTACGTTTTCTAGGTCTATCTGGGGACCCGTGTCTAATGCATGCACAGCCACGGCCGAATCTCTTACTATTGCCTGGTATTCAAACTCGTTTCTTGGTGGTCTTGAGATGCGTGCATGCACCCCGAAACAGTCTTCCAGGTGTTGTTCAGAGTCTGAGAGGCGACCCACTAAGACATCCATGTAACCAGTAACAACCACATTATCGGCGGTTCCTGGTGACGATAGATGTGCTCCTTCATACCCTCCGAAATGCAGTCACTGGGGGCATAAACAGAAGCATTGCAAATGCACGATATCCTCAGACGGTTGTTATTCACCACAATAGCGTTTCGAACTCGAACAGCACACATACGGCTGTTCACTGGCATCCAGCCGAGTAGATTGCATACTGCATGATTGCTGAGGGTGATACGGGTAGCATAATAACCTTGAGGTATTTACTTAGTATTGCCAGAGACGCGGAGAGTGTAGTTGTTGTCAGCAGATTCGGAACCAGGAAGTGGAAGATTCATCACGATGCGGTTATCTTGTATACGTGTTTCGGAGACAGCACACGCCAATACCGTGGGAGTGTATAGTGAGAGTTAGTGCTGCTGTTGGCCGATCTGAAAAAGTGCGTGGACATCAAATGAACCATTGAGAAATGCGAATCTCGGTTTGATAGCTTCAGTTACGAGGTCAGTGACAGTCCCTTGCGCAATAAACGGGGGAGAAGAGAGTGGTACGGGTAGAGGAGAAGTGTCGGCAATCGGGTCGAGAGGGCAGATTATACTATCCTGCTGCTAATTCCGGAAGTGGGTTGTTGGTTGAGATGCCCTACCTCTAGCCTTTCACTCAACTGTCTGACCCACAACGCGGTCATGTATATGGAGGTTCACTTGAGTGGCTCCACCCAGAAGCTTTGGCTCAACAGCTTGACCCACAATGTAGTGGGGAGCTAGTCCAACCGCAGAGCGTGACTGCAGTGTCTCATTGGGATCTGCTTGAGACCTGTCAGATACAGCCTTTGAGGATCTAGGACAATTCATGTGTGACCACAGGCAACCTCATGTGAAAATTAGCTGGTTGACACCTATTCCACCAGGAGTTGCCTGGATTGAAGCGGGAGGTAGCAAAGTATTAAGCACCGCGTGGTGCACTCCCACGATCAGAGACAATGCGTGGCACTCGTGCTCTACGCCAATCCAGCTGTGAGATACTCTAAAACCTGTTGTCTCCCGTGGCTTTTCTAAGGGAAGTGGACGATGAACCTTTACCAACCCTCGCAGAGGATTGTGAGACTGAGTTAATCTGACCCCTAACCATTGACACGTTAGGTATGAGCGGTCCTGATGGCACCTAGAAGGTGTCACCGATCGAAACTCAATAGGTCACGAAGATAGACAATCCATCGCATCAAGATAAAGCAGTTGCGTCGCGATGTGATTTGTTTCTCCGCTATATCGCTGTTGTACTGTGTCGTATCAGTCTGCGACTTGGCTACGCTTACGAGATCAGTTGCAACTTTTGTGACATACTACGATTAATTGATGATAACAACGCTTATTTCCTAAAAGGTCACAGTCTGTTCGACATCTGCACATCTGAAGGATTCCATTCTCATAGGTCGGATGACGACCCGCGTGTAAGATACTCTGTATACGATACCATAACTTATACATCTATAGGTTCGAAACGCAGACCCTACAGTTCTCTATCCTCGAACGTGACCTACGTCAGTGGTTCGGGATGACGGGTTATTCGGAGCAAATGGAAATGGCATTACAAGCTGGGAACCACCACGTAGACCAAGCAATTCAAGCAAGGTGACCAAAACTGAAGCACGATATCACTGATCTGGAGCAGACTCAACCTCGGGTTTCTTAGTGCGTCATTGGAACGCGTAATTTGCCATAGGAAGAGAGGCGGAAACACGGGTATTGCTGATTAGCTGACAATCTGCTCATGATTACATTGTTCTGAGTTAACCAAATTAAGTACGCCGCTATTTACTGCAGTTTGGCAATAACACCTAACTAAGATCGTTCCTTGAAATTGGCAGAATAGTATAACCGCCCCGAGTGTTGCGGAATTCCTTTTTCTCTTTGTGTATGTCTCCCCTGGTAAAACACCACACTCGGCCTGTTTCGCAACAATACAACTTAAGTGCTAGTGCATGGGAACATTGCGTCAGCCAGTTTAACACGTCGCTTGCCGAAGCATCAGCGACTGAGATTTTTCACCCGAGAAACGTGATCCCATTTGTGCGAAGCAGGACACGCAAGTGCATAACGGTGCGAAACTCAGCTTGGCATATCTACGAACTCTCCCCGAGCACCGAGAACTGAATGGCCTACGCGACTCAACGTTACCACTGTACTCATCTTGTTCGCGAGGACTGAATAGCGTACCAGCTGAAGTTGGCAGTGCGTATGGCCTCAAATCACAAGCTTCTGTATCAGCACGTCAACAGTCTACGTAAGGTGAAACGGGTAACTCCTCTTCTTCAAACAGCGGACGGACCCACACGGACACCGAAGGAGACGGCGAATACCCTGCGCCTACAATATGCTGCAAAATTTTAGTGCGATCACTGGTCACATAATCCCATGACAACGGTTGTTTCGCCCCCAAAACTCATTCACCTATCGTTTACAGTACAATGCTGTACTGAACAAGTTGTTGAGTATGCACAAGCACAGCTCTCCTGGAGTTGATAATATACACACGAAATCGCTAGCGGCGCTAGGAGAGAGTTTAGCTGACTCTGGCTCCATTTTTCTAACACCGTTTTGACGAAACATACCTGCCCGACATGTGAAAACACGGGATGCTTACTCCTATTCACTAGGGAGGTAGTTGTTCCAATCCATCCAACTATCGTTCCATAATCTTACTACCGGTTCTTTCAAAGGGCATGGAAGCTATTATTTCTGGTGAGCTAGCGGCCTACTCAGAAGAATTTAACTACCTTGCCCGGGGACAGCATGGCTTCCGACGAAATCGATCATGCACTACAAATCTACTACTAGCACGATACAGCTGAACTGAAGCAGTAGACTCTGGCACAGGAGTTGCTGTAGTCTTTCTCGACTTCTCAAAGACGTTCGACCGGTTAGACAATAACATTTCGATCTACAAACTCCGGACATTTGGTTTTGGCGATCGTCTCCTAGGATGGATCAGAAGCTTTCTTCTGTATCGGGGCTTGGAAGTGCGAGTGCGTGAATCGCTGTTAGATCCCATCCGAGTTGAATGCGGAGTACGGCCAGGATCGGTACTTGGACCGAGATTATTTTTGACGCATATTAACAATATCACACGCCTCTTAAGCTCAAATTGTCTGCTTCATGCTTATAATATCAAGAGGTGGAGGGCCATCAATACACCAAATGCTATCAAAGTACTTTAAGCTGATCTGGAAAGGGTATACGCGTGGTCAATCCAGAATGTACTTCGATTCGATATGGACAAATGTAGTGGGCTGCACCTACGGCTCAATTTGGTGTACGCCTACAAACGGGAACCAGGAGCTTCAAACGTCTTCTGGCTAGAAGGGTCTGGGAGTTTTTGTTCAGCTCGACCTTGGATATTCGAATCAGGCTGAAACGGCGTCAAGATGGGGCATCCAAAACGTGGGCCTCCTGAAGCGTGCATTCAGGCGACACGACTCTTCCATTTGTCTACAAGGTCTTGGCTCATACATACAGCCACATTGGAATACGTACTACAGGTTTGGCAGTCATGGCTGGGGAGATATTTCACCGCTCTGAAGATATCCCAAATCCAGGCAACCAAAAATGTCAAGGGTCTGTATAATTTGTCGTATGAACGAGGGATTCAAATGCCCAGGATCTTCAACGGACAGTGTCGGCGATTGCACGGTGAGTTCATTTTGAACTACCACATTTTGAGAGAACTCAACCACAAGGGCCGCTACTTGCTAGAGCACAGGCCCAACAGCAATTTGAGGGGCCTGCATCTCAAGCTGGCAGAGCAGCACAGTCGTTTGGAATGCCGTCAAAATTTCTTTCTGTGCGCGTTTACAAGACATGGAATGCCCTACCGAAATCTGTCATATGTGCTCCCACGCTGGCAGAGTTCAAACCCAGAGTTGTCCGTGCACTTATTTCACTGCATCATTTTACATGACTCATTACCCATGGAGAAACACAAGTGTCTGCAAGATATTTCACTGGCGGTCACAGCACAGATTTCGATCCTGTATGTGTACATCACGAGGATGCACGATATGTACCGACATCCCATTTGCCGCCATTTCTTATGGATTTATCTTGGATTTAAAGCTTATATTACGTATACCCCAGTGAATTCACCGGTGTAAAGCCAATTTTGCTAACGATTTTTTTCTATTTTGCTATTTCATCATAACCATCCTACGGGACCTGTTAATCATTGGCTATTGTACCCATATAAAACCATTGTTCCACTGTTCCATTGTTGATACGTGCCTTGAACAAGGTAACACGCACTAGCTACAGCCACATTCTCATTTCCGGGGAGTCAATCTACACGATCTGGAGGTATCGGCATCACCCAGTGAACAGTTCAAAGCATGTTTGCATGAACTCATCGCTAATTTTCCGCCACTTGCTGAGACAGCCACAACACGCAGCTCAGGGCTAACTGTTTAAAATTGAAGGAACAGTATAGCCGTCTAGAGTGTCGACTTAATTACTTTTCCCTTCGGGTTTGCCAACCATGGAACTCACTCCCAGACAGTTGTATCCTCCCCTACCTTGGACGTCTACAAAAATGATTAGATATTGCTGTTAGCTCCCAGCACTTTGTTACCTAAACTCTATTGTGGATCACGCCAAGCATACTTTTGTGTATCAAATGGACCCAAGTGCGCAACCATATTTACTTCTCTCACGCCTTATATCAACTAGCACTGCACCCCAGCGTATTTCTGAACGGTTACACTGATGTTATTTATCCAACTAGTCGTCTCGGCAGACGTTCGGTAGATGACCCACCTATATTTGATTTCATCATAATCACCCCACCCATCCTACGGGACGTGTCAAGCACTTGCTTTTATCCCGTGATTAATCATTGTTCACGTCACTATGCCCACTAGATTACGGACAGCAAACAAACCGTCCATATCGGAAGTTATGCTCACGAATGAAGAGCTCATGGTTAACAAGTTATTGATGGAGAGCCCATTAGGTTTCAGCGACCGTGCAATCATAACGTTCAAATTTGTGTGTTTTACAGAGTGTCCATATGAACAGTCGGATCTAACTCATAAAACCACCCGCTACTACGTACTGAAAGAACTCGTCGACGCGTCTGCTTGGGCATCCTCAAACAACAGTCCCCTTGACAACGTTTGGACAGAGTTCGTTGATAGACTCAGCGACATCGTCAACAGAGCATCAGAGACCAAACCCCTTCGTCCCGCAAAAATACCTTCAATTCTAAGAAGCGGGACTTGAAAATGCATGGTGATAATGGATGCAGCATGCCGTGTCTACAGTTACCCCCAATTCAGAGACATGGGACAATTTCCTGACCCATCGCAACCATCACACTGCAGTTGTCCGTGAGGACAAAGTGACTTATCGATAGTGCCTAGCCAAACATTTCATGACAAACAACAAAATGCTGTATAGGCATGTCAACAATCTTGGTAGAGGGAAGCATGGCATCCCTCCACTTTTCACGACAGGCGGTAAAGTACAAAGCGCCGAAGAAGCGGCTAATGCCTTGCGGCTACGATACGCCCCAATTTTCGAACTCGCAGCCACTACTTGTCACACAATATCATGCACATTACCGACTCCACTGTTTACACACGTAATTTTCAACCCATCATTTGTGCTACAGAATTTACTCTCACTGCGGGATCATGGCTCTCCGGGAGCCGACAACATCCACCCGAAAGCACTGAAGGCTGCGGCCACCAAGCTAGCTGAACCATGGCCACAGTTCTTCCAAAGGTGCTTTGATGATGAGCAAGTTCTCACTATGTGGAAGCGTGGCATTATCACCTCCATTTTTAAACTCGGTAGCCGTTCAGAGCCCGCATACTATCGTCCACTGACTGTCCTCCCTGTGCTCGCGAAGGTGATGGAAGCGGTCGTCGCTGGCGCTTTAATGGACTACCTGGAAAGACGTAACACCTTGGCAACGGACCACATGGCTTCCATCAACACCGATCATGCACCACAAACCTACCGATTACACGTGGTAGTGGGACGGAAGTGGCTGATGATAGGGTCGGAGTTGAAGTCAGCTATCTGGACTTCTCCGAAGGTTTCGATCGCCTGGATCACCTCATCCTACTACACCGGCTACAGAGCCACGGAATGGGAGATCCTGTTCTTGATTGGATTGGCAACTTTCTTCACCAAAGGAAGCTTCAAGTGCGCGTTAGGGGATGATCTAACCAGCTTGAGGTTGAATATGGTGTCAAGTGATGGGACCGCGCTTATTCCTGGTGCTTATCCACGACCTACCAAGGGTCATCTCCTCAGATTTCCTGCTTTCGTCTGATGATGTCAAGAGATGACGGGCGATTAATAACAAGCCAGATCACGATCTCCTCCAACATGATCTATGTTGCATTTATGAATGGTCAACGAGGAACCTGCTAAGTGTAAGGTGCTCCATCTGCGTCACCAGCAGGTGAGCGTTTACAAGCTTGGAGGCCACACTTTGCAGACGGCCTCTCAGGAGCGTGACCTGGCTGTACTGGTACAGGAAGGTCTCGGATGCTCAACACAAGCAGAGAAGGTGTCGAGAACCGGCAACCAACCCTTTGGACTTCTTCGCAATGCGTTCGGTCGGTTTGAACGCTCAATCTTCCCCCAAATGATTAATGCCTAAGTGCGACCGCATGTGGAATATGCTATCCAGATGTGACAGCCGCGGCATAAACAGGATCTCGTTGCTCTCGAGACTCCTCAAAGAAAAGCAACCAAATACGTCAGAGCCTCTTTCACCTGCCTTATCAGCTTAGAGTAAAATCTCTAAGAATGTACAGCGGTCGATAATGGCTTTGCGGGGGATCTCCCAATGGTTTACCAGCTTCTGAAGACCCCAAAACACATTTGTCGTTCCCTGCTGGAATTGAACCACAATAGTAACCTAAGAGGTCATCCTTTGAAACTGACAATACAGTATAGCCGACTTGAACGCCGCAGAAATTTCGTTTCTCTTCGCTTGTGCCAACCTTGGAACGCTCTCCCTAATTATGTCGTCTCTGTCCCCAAATTGGCGATATTACAAAAACGAGTTGACGATGCGCTGTCTCGTTTACATTTCCTTTTATGACCTGTTAGCTAGGTGGTTACAAAACGCAATCAAACGGTGTCTTACCAAACTCCCAACCAATGGGCTTATGGATGTATACTTTTAATACGCGAACGTCTCCGCTATTGTACATAAGTCTATAGTGAGTCCAGCAAAACGCTTTTCACTTTATCATGCAATTTACGTTTCGCAATAATTTCAATCTCACGGGACTTGTTAACCATTGCTTTTATACCCGTAATAGACCACTGTTCCATTACACAGGGTAACAAAATTTTGCCAACTTTCTTATGCAAGAGGTCTTTAAGGGGATTCTACATGAACTTTTATGCTGATTTCAAGCATGAAACCCGCTTTTTTTCTGCATGCTCTAGTTTTCAGGCCATTGCATGTTTTATATGATTAGTTATTGTCCCAACCCAAAGTTTGTGTATTCCGGTTCTCAATGCAGTATCTGGGATACGATCTCAACTCCATTCCATGCTCATTTATACTGGGACTTTGTTTCATTACATACAATTGTTCACATGACGTAGTTTTCTAATTCTTCACAACTTCATTATCGCTTCCCATAGTCCTGCCCAATGTGTTATCGGTGCTCTGGAATGTTTCTATCTCCACTCCATTCTCCATTTGAACACTGATGTGTAGACCATGTTGCTACATTGGAACGTCATGAGCACAGCTCATGTTACCTCGCACTGCGGTAGTAACCGCACAATATGGTTATGTTGACTTGGATGGAGGTCGCAAGCTTGGAAACCATTTGGTTCGTGCGGCCTACTGTTCTGTTCTCGCTGCCCATGCAACATTAAACCACTTACAATGTCCTCACTGGAACGTGTAACGCGCGGATTCTCAATGCCAACGGCCCAGGGTAGCCTCCATTTTGGTTGGCCAACTATCCACATTCATTTATTGGCGTATTGAGAAGCCGCTAGTTTGTTCCACGTGTGGAATGATGGCATACTTATTGGCCATTTTGTGTGAATTGAAAGTTATTGATTTGGAGTTGTGCTGGAAGCACAGATTGTTGAGGCGTTGAACATTTGATGTTTCCAATTGTTTGTGAATAATACCGTATTCCAGTGCCAACTTTGTTTCGCAGGTTCTGATAAGGGTGACTTTGCTCAAGGCTTCTGAGCCGCTTAACGCTCACATCAATGATGGCCTCGATGGTCTGCACCTGACTGTGCTTTGCCCTTCGGCGACGATATTCGGAATTTCCACACTTTTAACTCAAATACATTACAGTTTGTGCTGAATACAATGAATGACTCGTGACATTTAGAGCAGACAAGTGCGGTGCATGCACCAGGAGTGAAATCTTCCCCTTGCTTTGCTATCGAGCACTAACGGATGCAGAGCTATAGGCTCTAGCATTCGATATTCCAGCATTTTTGATTTCGCAGATAATATCATTTGATCATATCCGGATCAGGCTGCGCATTGCGGTTGATGCGGCTGATGCCCGAGCTTCCGAAGGTCATGGAAGCGATCAATGCAGACGCATTGAGGGGCCATCTGGAAACCTACAGTATCATCGCGTCGGTGCAGCACTGTTTTCGTTAGCATCGATCATGTACCACGAACCTGCTAATTGCAAGTAAGAACTGGGCTGAAACAATTAATGTGGGAATAAGAACTGATGTCATCTATGTAACTTTGAAAAGGGTTCGATCACTTGGATCATCGTATATTGCCTTACTAGCTTTTTAACTATGACAACGGAGCTCCAGTATTGGGATGTATAAACCAATTTTCCGGCGAACTGTAATTGGATGTTAGAGTCCTAACATCATTCTCCGACCAAATCCGAGTCGAGTGGCGTTTCATGCAAGGTAGCTATCTGGTGCTTCGCGCGTCCCTAATCTTCAGTAACGATTTAGCGAGAGCTAGTATCTCAAGCTTAGTGGCGTAGCAACTGCTTTTGCTGCCTGCAGCGGTGGTAAATTTTTCGTCCTAACAGTGCGGCACATGCGCGTGAAGGCCACCTAATCGGCTCAGGGTTAAGTGCACATTAGTTTTCGATGAAATGAATAATCGGTTGGGACACTGAAGTAAACGTGGTGAAAGTGACCACAATGGGACAAGTAAGGAGATCGCTGAGAAGAACGTTTGCATTGGTGTGCCACATGACGCAAGGTGTGGTTGGTCATACAGAGTAACCTCAACTTAGTTAACCCTCAGCTTGTTCGGGTATTTTGCCCATTATATTAGATATCGTGAAGGATCAAGATATTGGAAGTCCACGAGATTCTCCAGTGCGATCTTGATGAGAACTCGCATGGGTCAGCGCGGAACTCGCTATCGTACAATGTGAACAAGGGCCTATTTGGCCACTTACGTCATCGACATGCCTACGTCGAAGGACTTGAGGCGCACAATTTGAAGACCAACTCTCAAGCGCGTGACCAACGTGTGCTGATACAGGATAACTTCCTTTGTTCCAGACACTCCGGATCCGCCTCAAAAAGAGGTAACCCGCATGTTGGTCTCTTGTGCCGAGCATTCAGGACATTCGATTCATTCATCTCTATGACGCTGAATTCCTATCTGTGTCTCCACGTCAAATGTGCTCTCCAGCCCTGGCTACCTTGGCTACAGCGTAACCTCGCCGCACTCGAAATGTCACAGAATCAAGCAATAAACAATACCAAGGCTTTGGGTCACCTTTCATTGCAGGAACGGCTGCAGAAACTCGGAGTGTTTAGGAGACGCTACCATCGGCTAAGTAGACATTTTATAATTGTATACCAAATGCTGATCGATCCCAATCCCTTGTGAAACTCAGCCCGACCACCAACCTAAGAGGCGATAGCTTAAAATTAAGTCAAAAATCTAGTCGTCTAGATTGTCGACGGGCTTAAATCTCCCACTAAGTCTGCCAATCATGGACCACCTTTCCAAACTAACTTATCTGTGCCTCCACCTCATCCACTTTCAAAAAACGCTTGGATACGGCGCTCAACTCCTCACACTTTGTTATATATACGTGTATACTGGAACAGATTGCTGCTCGGTAACTTTTGTATTTATATTCCACACTGACGCATTCGAATCAGTGCAGATGATTGAACAATCGGATTGTAATTTGCAAACAGTGTAATCTACAGTAACTTTGAATTCGTTTTGCGTGGTGGTATATCATCACCACAACGCTATCACAAATGTGCAACTACCCTGATGGGCATTTTAGTTTAGCCGCATTTGTATTCCTTGAATTTTGAAATTCCCTCCCATACCGACCTACGGGACTTGTTAAGCCAATGCTTTTCTACCTCTCTTAAATTGTTCCATTAACCTTCCGTCCATACTGTGTCAGACGGGGGAACGACGTGAAAATAAATTGTCGTCTATCCTAGAAACAAGTTTCTACAGGCTGCAACTAAGTGCAGTTTACTGTTTGTTTCGCTAGCGCACCGCAGCGTCTGGTCCCTTTGGGCAGTTTTCAAACACGACCTCTCAGAATGTGACCGCTTATAGTTAAAATCAATTTTCTTTCTACTGTCAGAACCAGCGGTGCAACTTATCACTCCGGACGTCTCAATTATGAAACCATGCATTATTGGCACCTGTTTCTGGATCGCACCTTGGTAGTCGCCCATGACAAACGGATAAAGCGAACCAGCGGTACGAAAGCCAGCTAATGTGTTGGCGATATTCGCGTCGCTCAACATATGTCGCAGAAAGCCAGACTCTGTCTATCATTGCGTGCACCAATGGCCAGCTGCGTGCATAAAATTAGGATGCAAAGAGCTTTCGTGCAAAGTAGACATAAGGTGCCGGTTGTGTGTCGGTCGTGCGTTGACCACTCACCTTCACTGGGTTACTAGATAGCGGAAAGATGACTGTTTTCTCTTAGCTTTCGGTAAAAAACATTGGATGCTATGGGCTGTTTAGTATCGTGTCTTAAAAGCTGGTCAGCATGCACTGTCGCTTGATGAAAACACTGGCGCAAATAGCCCTTTGGATAAACTGCAAGGTTGTACTCATTTCCTTTTGTACATTCAAACCCACTACCGTCCTTAGTGAGTCTCAGACATTCGGTACCAACAGCTTCGCTTCGGAGGCAGAACGCAAGCGATTAGAGGACAAGTATGTAGTTTCACACTTCCACTTTGGAAGCAAGAAACTGTCCCAACCGATTGGAGCCACTCCGTCATAGTCCCAATTTTCAAGAGGCTCACGATCGGAATGCGGCAGCCATAGAGGAATCAGTCTGATTTCGAATGCCTCTAAATTGCTTACCTCTGTCATCCTTCACAGACTGACTGGCACTCGTGAAAGCCAGATTCATGAAGAGTAAGCTGGATTTCGTCGAGGTCATGGCTGCACTGACCACATCTTCACCTTGAGTCAGTTGTTGGAGCACCGTCACATTTATTGGCGGCCCACCTTTGTCGTGTTCCTCGAAATCAAAGGTGCATTCGATTCGGTGGATAGACATGCACTTTGGGACTGTTTACTCAGGAAAGGTGTACCTGAGAAATATGTGAATATTATCCGAGCATTATATGTGCGTAGCTCGGGCAGAGTAAGGGCTTACGGCAAATTGCCGTCGCCCTTTACTATCTCCGGCTGTGTGAGACAAGGATGCCCGCTGTCAACTTTCCTCTTCAACTTCGCTGTTGACGAAGTCATGGACATCGCGTTCACGAGACACGACTTAGAAGGTGTGGATCTGCTCCCAGGAGAACGACTTCTTGACTTAGAGTATGCTGATGATATTGCCCTAATCTGTGACAGCTCACAAACGTGTCGGGCGGCACTGGACAGATTAGCACTAGCTGTCCGTTACTTCGGGCTTTGCTTCGCACCCTCGAAGTGCAAAGCGTTCCTCCAAGATTGGTCTGGACCGCCTCCTACGCTGACCGTTGGTGGGGATCAGCTACAAGTCGTTCAAAAATTCAACTACCTGGGAACTTGTATCAGCCCCCGTGGGATTAAGGATGAGATCACGAACCGCATAGCAAAAGCTCGAAGTGCTTTTACTAACCTTTGTCACCTATGGCGGCGGCGCGACATCACTCTTGCGCTGAAGGTTGGAGTGTACAATGCAGCAGTACGTTCGACTCTACTGTACGATTGTGAAACCTGGCCGCCTAAAGCAGCGGACCTGAAGAGTCTAGTTACGTTCGACCACCGGTGCTTTCGTAATTTGGCTCAATCTGGTGGGAACACCGCGTGAGCAACGAGCGTGTTCGACGCCTTGTTTACATCACAGCAAAAGGAAATGAACCACTCAGCACCGTTATTTCACGCACCAGGCTCCGATGGCTCGGCCACGTGTTACGCATGCCAGCCCACCGACTACCGCGACGTGCGTTGTTTGCGCGCCGGGCGTGTGGATGGAAGAAGAGGAGGGGTGGCCAAGCGATGACTTGGTGGAGAGGAATGAAGGCCCTTACTTCTGAGCTGGGCTCGGTTGGAGCGTCTCTGCTCCCTGGTTGGGGTCCGAAAGACGATGAACACGTTTGGTTGGGCACGCTTGCTGATATGGCTAGGAGCCGATCTCAGTGGCGTTCGTGCTGTGAGTTTCTTTGTCCCACCCCATCCCTCTTAGCCTCCCCTCCAACCACGATCTCATTAGTTAGCTTTATATAATTTCGCATAGTAATTTTTTGATTCACAGTAGTCGGCTGGTAGCTTACCGGAACGATGTCCATCAGTTACCGGTAGCTCAGCCGGCTTGTACTAGTTGCATTTTTTTCTCCTTTTTTTCTGTGTATTGCGGCACAGTATCTGAGGTGTTCTCCACTTCTAGCTAACGTGTATGATGATGATGATGACTTTAGCGAAGTTACTTATGGGGCGATTCATTTCGCGGAGCCAATGCAGTCTGGTTGCCGGGATGGAGTAACCCCACTTCGGTAAAGTTGCCGCATTATCGCGTGCCCTAGGAGTAGCGCACTTAATGGCGTGAATCAAACGCCAATCTAAAACAGTACTAAGATATTACTACGGCCTACTAAATAGTACGGCAAAGTAGTGAATTACTTTCTTTCAGAGTGCTTAATGACAGATAGGATCACTATTGTGAACAGTGATAAGTCTTGAATTAGCTTACGGTATAAGCTTTGAGTCTCAGGTAGCAACGTATCAAAGGAGGTGTTCCATGTCTGATTTTAGTGCAACTACCATATGGTTTAGCACTGTGGTATCGAAGGAATCCGAAACACTTTGTCTTTGGTGCCAAACAGATCACGGTGGTATGTTTAAACAGTAGGCCAGATTACGAAATTTTCAGCAAGTAGGTTAATTACGGAAGTATTTGCACCTATTAGCTTATCCAGTAATAAGAATGCATAATTTATGTTTCAGGAGACCCGCCCTTTTCAGAATAATCAGCTTCCATCGTTTAGTTTCATCAGGAAATATACAAGATTGCTCAAATGATTGGTAAAAACAGGAGCCATTTCAGTAGATGTGATTCTCGGGCTGGAAGCCCGCAAGTGTTCTACGTATTCGGGTCACCATATTGTGGCTTAGTCTCACTCGTTGGGTATAGAGTTCTTCACATTTCCTAAATGACTTTTGAAGTGTATTCGAATTTCCCAATTGCAAGGGACATAGAATAATTTGTGTGATCCTGGGAGATACAGATCGCTGAGTACTGACCGATCCAAGTCTCATTTTCTTTGGCCAAGGAATGAACAACACTTATATGGCGATAAAAAGAAGAATATTAAAGCACACTTTAAAAAGAATGGACTACATAACAGTAATAATTGTTATGTATGTTCATTGATTTACGGAGGGAACCACCTCCCTATACCCGCCGTTTCTCGCAGCTGTTCTTCCATCCCGTACCATGGTCGCAGAAGGGAGGCGTTCACCCAGTGATTCGTTCCTCCGCTGTTGATTTGGAAGTTTGCTCCTTTCCGATCGAGTACGGTGTATGGGCCTTTTCAGCTTTCCCTGAACTTGCTCAAGTCAATGTATGGAACTACAGTCGGCAAGATAATGAGGGGCTAGGTGCGAGCCGGCCCACACTGCTTCACAAGCACACACAAGCACACTCTATGTGGGAATCAAGCGCACACAAGGCGGTGGCTGGACCGTAATCCGCCCCACAATGAGTGTATGGAACCACTCTACGAGCCTATCACGGCCACAAGGACCGTGCACCCCGTCCACTCCCACGACGAATAACTGTCTTCTGGAGTCAGTATGGACGAGGTAGTGGGTAAAATAGACAGGTAGTCACCTTGTCAACATGCACATCAAACGCAGCCACACCGGGAATGTCAAAAACAGCTAGTCACTTGAAAGGACATTATTAAATAAACCATATCTGTTAAAGAATACGGCTGTGCCGACATAACTCTTCGCTAAATTAGCATATGAAGTAAGTTGGTTAGCAACGAATCCGCAATAAGTACAAAATGTCCAGAAATTCCTCAAAAATGCCACCAACGCGACAAAGTTATCGAAACTAGTCACAATTAGCGTAATTAACGAGTGTAAGTTGATAGAAGATTATTCAGGTAGGCACTCAGCATCGGGTGCTGGGACGTGCGCACACTACTGGACCGGAACTCCAGCGAGCGCCCGGAGCGACGCACTGAACTCGTCGCGATGGAACTGGCACGCCACCACATCGATATTGCGGCGCTCAGTGATACCCGGCTCGCTGAGCAAGGTAAGTTGCAAGAAGCAGGTGCTGGCTACATATTCTACTGGGTGGGCAACGCCGCCTCAGCACAACGTGAACATGGGTTCGGATTTGCAATATCCGATCGCCTCCAACAGGCATCAGCGCTCGACCGATGACTGTTCGCCTACGACTCGGAAGATGTAAGTTTACCACTTTTAATTAGCACGACCATGTGTTATCCTGATGACACGCGTGATCAATTCTACACTCGGCTGTCGTCCGTGATTCGGTCTGTGCCGAGCACCGGCCGACCATTGATGCTGGGTGATTTCAACGCGCGCGTTGGGCGTGATGCATCAGTGTGGACAGATGTTATCGGTCCGTATGGCATCGGTTCAGCGAATGAGAACGGTGACATGTACGTCAGCGTGATATGCGTGAAGTGCGCATGACACGTGTACTGCGTGGAGCTGAGTGTGGCACTAAGCACAACTTGGTGCGGACCAAACTGTACATAAATTTTCGTAAATCTATGCATTGCACTCCCGCCGTGAATCGGCGTAAATTTAACATTCTCTCCCTCAGTACTGTGGCGAAACGTACTGAGCTGGAGAAGGCGATGGGTGCACGCCTGTATGATGTAGACTGAATAGCCACAGTAGACGACCTGTGGTACCCAATTCGCGACCAGGTGACAGCTGCTGCCGAGGAGACCATCGAACGCGCAAACTGGAAGCGGCCTGATTGGTTTGATGACAACAATGTGACGATTGGCGCATTGGTGTCGGAGAAGAATGCAGCAATTGCTGCAAATGTGGCAGATCCCAGTGACTTGGGGATGAGTAGCCAGTTTCGCAAATTACGACGGCGGCCGACCCGAGAGCTCCGTCACATTAAAAATGTATGGTGGACCGAGAAGGCGAAGCAGATGGAGTGCTACGCCGAACGTCGCCAACACAAGGAATTCTTTGACTCCTTGAAGGCGGTGTATGAACCGAGATTGGAGCCGCTGAGGACGCTGATCGATGGTAGTTCAGGCGCTACCTGCACATAGACTGTAGACGTAATGCAGATCTGGCGCAATCACTTTGACTTTCTCTTGCGCAACCATTCGGCAATTGATTGGACTTGTTTGAACGGGCCGGAAGCAGCACTATGTGAAGACGTGTCTGGCGGACACGCCGAGACTGGATGAGATGCAGAGAGCACTTGCTCAGCTGCGAAACGGCAAATGTGCCGGAGGTGACGGGATCCCACCTGAAGTATTGAAACACGGTGGACCCGCTTTTCTGCCTGCGCTGCACCACTCGGTGCAACGTGTATGGATTGAAGAGGAGGTGCCTCCTGAGCTGAGGTACGCCCTTGTGCTACCACGGTACAAGGGCAAACAGAGCAAGCAATGTTGCACGAATTATCGTGGCATCAACTTGCTGAGTTGTGTGGGCAAGTTGATGGGCCGAATCCTGCTCAACCGCCTCGTCAGTGATGTTGTGGAACCTAACGGGTCGCATGTGCAGTGTGGATTCTGTTCGGGTCGCAACACTATAGATATGGTTTTTGCGGCTCGTAAGTTACAGGAAAATTGCAGAGAACGACACCAGATATTGTACTCGCTTTTCGTTGATATCACAAAGCATTTGATACGGTGAACCGCGAGACATTGTGGCTGGTGTTGGGTAAGTTTAGTTGCCCGAGGAAATTTGTAAGTTTAATTGAATATTTGCACAGTGGTATGCGAGCGAGGGTGCAGCTGAGTGGAGAGACCTCGGATGACTTTGCATTTGTCTCTGGTGTGAAGCAAGGCTGTACTTTAGCTGCTTCCCTGTTTAATATTTATCTTCATGCAACGCTGTCTTGTGCTTTTGATGCGGCTTGTGCTTACGGTGTTCATGTGGAGCACCGTATTGATGGTGGGTTGCTGAACATCCGTCGTTTCGGTGCGAGAACTCTAGTCTGTGAGACAACTATTCATATGCTGCTGTTTGCTGACGACTGTGCGTTGTTTGCACATAGCGGGGATGAGTTGCGCTACATGAGTAATGCTCTGGCTTCGACAGCGACCAAATTCGGGCTCACCATCAACACAAACAAAAAGATTTGTCGCTTTCAGCCTTCACCGGAGGTGCAATCTTCAATATTGCCACGAATCAGTATTGGTGCTGAAGTATTGGATACCACCTCCCGTTTCAGCTACCTTGGGAGTGTGATGTCGACTGATCAGTAGATACACAGTGAGCTTCGTATCCGCGTGTCGAAGGCAGCAGCGGCATTCGGGAAGCTTGAGTACCGAGTGTGGAACAACCATCAGCTTACCATTGGCACGAAGCTGATGGTGTACAAATCCATAGTGCTGTCCGTTCTTCTATACGGCAGTGAAACGTGGACGATGTACCGGCGGGATGTGCGATATCTCGAGCGGTTCTATCAGCAGTGTTTGCGACGGATTTTGTGCATCAGTTGGGGCGACAGAGTTGCAGACACGGAAGTGTTGCGACAAAGTGGGATGTATGCAGTGGACTGCATACTTTTGCTGAGACACCTGAGGTGGCTCGGTCATGTGTGGCGTATGGATTCGACGCGGATATCGAAGCAACTCTTATATGGTCAGCTGCGTGTTGGGAAGTGACATGCTGGGAAACCAAAGTTACGTTACCAGGACATGATTAAAATGAGCGCTCACGTTCCAATCTTGATTGCAGATCATGGGAATCGAAAGCTGTTGATCGGCGTGCATGGCGCGATCTAATCACGAAGGCAGTTGCCGAGGTACAGGAGAAAGCCCTCATGCATGCAGAGAAGAGGCGTCAAGTGCGGAAGCGGCAAGCACCGATGGGTTGTACTCCATCGACATCAAGCGCATGGTGCTGTAACACATGCGGTCGCGAGTGTCTGAGTCAGGTAGGTTTAGTGAGCCATGAGCGAGGCCACTCGGGACCACTACCGAAGCGACGACGCGTCCTGCAGAGAACTTAGGCAGAACCGGTGCAGCGTTTGTAGGTACGCTGCATTCGATTTACTAACCGCGTGCTTACATACTAAGTCTCTTTATTTTAGGTGGTGGGTTTGAAATTTTTATCATTGTGCATTTCTTTCTCATGTAGATGTCTACCAGTACTTTCATCTATAATCTTGCACACGTCGCCTTAGACAATTGTACTTAATTTTGATAACATTTTCTTGTTTGTTTCAATTCCGTAAAATCTACATGCTGACCTCGTGAACTTATCTCGGATTCTTTTGTAAACAACTTATTTCATATGCTCACTAAGTTAAGATTTATGTCACCGTTTCCTTACGCATTATTCGATGTATCTTATTTGTTATCTTTCTCTCAAGTGATTGGCTGTTGCTTGATATCTCCGGTGTAGCTGCGCTGGATGTACTTGTTGACAAGATGCCTACCTGTCTATTTTACCCATTGCATCCTCCATATTGACTGCAGGAGACAATTGGTCGTTTCTGGAGTGGACGGGGCGCACGGACCTTGCGGTCGTGCTAGGCTCCAAGAGTGGTCCCATGCACTCATTGTGGAGCGGACTACGGTCCAGCCACTGCCTTGCGCTTGATTGATTACCAACTAGAGCGTGCTTGTTTTTGCCCGTGAAGTAGTGTGGGTCGGCTCCGTTGATGAAACGTGGCTCCCATCCACATGCCTCCTGGTTTTATTCCTTCGGGCTTACACTGGATATCGAAGGAATAAGACCGGGAGACATGTGGATAGGAGCTGCGTTTCATCAACGGAGCCGACCCACACGCCTTCACAGGCAAACACAAGCACGCCGTATTTGGGGAAACAACCGCACACAAGGCGGTGGCTGGACCGTAATCCGCTCCACACTGAGTGCACGGAACCACTCTTTGAGACTAGCACGGCCACAACGACCGTGCACCCTGTCCACTCCCACGACGAATAACTGTCTCCTGGAGCCAGTATGAACGAGGTAGTGGGTAATAGACAGGTAGGCACCTTGTCAACATGCACATCCAGCGCAGCCACACCGGTTGATATCAAGCAACAGACATTCACTTTAAACGACAAGCTGAAATAAAATAAATCCAATAATGCATACAAATACGGTGGCAAAACTCTTCCCTAAATTACCATATGAATTAAGTTGGTTTGCAACGAATCCGCGATAAGTAAGGAATGTCCACAAGTTACTTAAAAATGCTACAAACGCAACATAATTTCCGAAGATAAGCGCAATTAGCGTAAGCAACGTGGCCAATGAATAGAAGATTATTCAGGTAGGCAGAACAAACCAAATAAATAAATACATAAATAAACTGTATATGGCTCGACGATGCGAGAAGCCGTTCCCAGAAGGGACGGATCAAATAATGGTACAGCAGTTTCATATCATGGTATAATAAATTTAAAAATATGTGAGCACAAAATGAAAATTTATGTAGCGCGAAACGGTCCAAAATATTTACATTCCTCTTGTTCTATCGTCTGACAAGTTTTTAGCAGTCACATGAGAGTTGATCGCACACGAAAAAAAGAGAGAATAAAGTGCTGCGGGCCAACAAAATATAACCACTTGTGCACTTGACCACATGCATTTTCAGGCACCATTAACTCCGTTCTCAAAAGCGTTATCTAAGGACTGTGCTGTTCGAAACATTATTATCACATTTTGAACGGTTAAATGATCTTTTATCGAAAGCTTAAACAAACGTAATGTGCAACAAGTTCTGATAGCTCTTGGAAGTTTGTTCCAAAGCTTTGAGCAGTGTATTAAGAAGAAACGCTCCCTAATTCGCGTATTGAACCTTGGAATCATGACTGTTGTCTCCTTATTTCGTAGCTCGTATCTAGTGTTAACGGCCATATGGACACAGTTAGCATAATTGTGCATGTAATGGTGAATTATTCTGTACAGGAAACACAAGTTCGTCTTCATTATCCGTAGCCAAAGTGGGTCAAGTCCAAGTTTTTCACTGCGCTCTCTGTAGGTCATCTTGGAGGAATATCCGCACAGCTTCTTTGTAAAGCGTCGCTGTACCCTCTCAAGAGCATGCTGGTCAGATTTCCGCAGATTCGACTGTAGTAGTGAACAGTATTCCATGCCAGGTAACACATGTTTTGTAAAGCCATATACAAGATTCTGTGAGTTGAAGTTTATGACAGATATAGCCAATAGTCTTCATGGCTTTCGAAACTTGGAAGTCACAATGTTCCGAGAAGTTGAAGGTAGTGGAATACCGCACACCCATGTCGCGAATCACTTTGCACTGTGATATAAACGTGCCTTGTAATAATAGACTGCCTGGTGGAACTTTGCATTTGTACGACAGAATATTACACTTGTCCACGGAAAAGGACATCTGCCACAGTTTGCACCAGGATTCAAGTGCCGATAGATCTTCCTGAATGTGGCACAAGGCTGCGCGGGTATCTGCACGTTCTTGTGAGTAGACGATTTTAATGTCATCAGCAAACAGAAAAGTAGCACCATGTCTTATTCTATGAAATACATCGTTGACGTAGAGGAGAAAAAGAAGTGGACCAAGTACACTTCCCTGAATTACTCCACTGGTGACTGCTTTCGGTTTAGAGACACGGTCCCCAATACGCGCCACCTGATGTCTGTCAGCTAGGTATGACGACAACCAAGAAAACATTGGTTCTCCAATACCTATTTCCTTCAGCTTGAGGAGTAGTCTTCGATGCGGCACTCTGTCGAATGCTTTTTGCATGTCTAAGAACAGGACAATAACACTGTTGCCTTTGTCTATGGCAGCCGTTGTGTGGTTTAAGAAGTCTGTCTGGCATGTCGCACAAGATCTGCCCTGCAAAAAACCATGTTGTGAATTGTTGATGACGTTTTTCTTATTCAAGAAAATAAGTAATTCATCTTTCACTATCCTTTCCATAATTCTAGATATTACAGGTGTGTGGTTGATGGGGCGATAGTTGTTAGTTTCGTGAACGTTTCCATTCTTATGCCGCGGGATAACAACGGAAGTCTTCCAGTGCTTAGGATATACTGCACTGTTAAAAGAGAGCGTAAAAATGTTGAGCAATAGAAGAGGCAAGTCGCTCCCACCGCTTTTTAACAAACAAGGGGGAATTCCATCAGGTCCTGGGTAAGTCGAGGAAGACAAGCGGGAGACTTGACCGGAGATTTTTGCAATAGTGAATTCCACTGTGCATAAACTTTCAGCAATGTGTGGTGTGACAAGCGCTGGTGTGGCTAGCGGTTCGTCAACCATTAATTCGGCAAAATAGACGCTGAAAGCCTCACAAATTTCACCCGGCGCATCAAGGTATGTGCCATCCGGCATAATGATAAAATTGATGGAATTACTGCGACGCAAACCTCTGGCACGAAACAGTGGGCAGTTCCGTTGTTTTACTCGGGCCATTCAAAGCTTTGTATTCTTCTAATATGAGATTGCGAACATTTAGATGCCCGAGTTCCTCGATGATCTTTGCCTGCTGCAGTATTAGCGCAAAGTCTGCTGTTAATCTGAATTTCCGCCGGATCTTATGAAGCTTGCGTGTGATACCTAACACTTTGCGATCGGGTTTTGTTTTTTTAGGCGGGCACACTTTATAGGCACTAATGAATCAATGCAAAAACCGATGATATCATAGAACACGTCTGCTGCTTTTTGAGGGCATGGAGAGAGGAAGAAATCATCCCAGTTCATCGAACGAACCATATCCTTAAACGTGTTCCAGTTGACGGAGTTGAATAAACGATAATGCAGTGGGTGTGATTCATTGGCCATGCGTAATCTTAAACAGCATTTGACCACCCGATGGTCGCTCCCAGGGATGAAGTTTATCCAGCTTAAAAAGACCTCGTTTAAGTGTAAGTTGGTTTAGCCCAACTGCGGTGAAGAAGCATCAAGAATGCAACATCAGCCTCAGCATGGGGCATATATATATATATATATATATATATATATATATATATATATATTTACTTTTGTCTTATTTTTGTTACACAGTTAGAGCATGTGCAAAAAAATTTTATTCGACTATTGGAAGCACGCCGGTTTTAGAAATGATTGGTGGCCATAAATTTAGTCTGAATTAGATCAAAGCAGCTAATTTATCGTTGTCCCTGGTTAGGTTAAATCGGTTCTTGTGAACCTCTGAGCAAATATTTCGCTACTACCTGATGTACTTATGTCCAGTTTTTTTCCTGCTTTGGCTGGATTTTAACTCGTAATGTCTCCCCGCACCCCAGTGATTCCTACGTTGTTGTCATCCCGTGTCTACATGCCCTGTTCGTGCGCAGTAATGCGCTGTTGTGATTGTACATCTGTGCACACAAAGCTACTAACGGATGAGGTTCAGCTGCGTGTTCCCATGCTTGTTCGTTCGCTCATATGATCAAAATCGCGTGTCTCCTTAACGCGACCTACTCCAGGCAAGCTTTAAGCTAGGTGGATCTGATGGAACTAGCTTACGGACGCAGTCGTTTGCCACAGACAAACGCGTAGGAAGGATCGATCGCGGGTAGCGACCACGTAAATTCTGAACAAGCTGCCGGCCTGTCATTCAATTCGATAAAATCAGTTGCCTAATCAACATTTCCATCTCGTTTTGTTCATTCAGTAAGGGAACACACCCCACTTCTTCTGCTCATCATTTTGTCTGCTCATAGGCATTCGTCAGCACTGCGCGTACCCGAATTAACTTGCTTTCTCATTTTTTCAATCTCCAGCTTGATCGAGGGGCGTTGAAAATTGACTTGGATCAAGTATTGATCAGTAATCTTGTAATTCTGTCCAAGATAACAACAGTAGGATAGTGTGCGAATTCGTTTCCTAGCTGTTTGTTTTTGCTGGGTAGGGTCCTCGTAGCAGTTTATCGTTTTAAGCGACGCAGATTTTCGTGGGATAGAAAAAAACCATTTTATTCTTTGTACGTAGAGTAAACGATGAAAGCCCACATCCGCGTTATAAATCTGGTGGGCCGGTGTGTAACTTGTAATAGCCTGCTTCAAACACGAATTAGAACTGGGCCTCTTGTTCACGGCCATGGGCTGATGGAACACAGTCGCCTCCAGCTCCTCATGCTTGATAGACACGTACAAAGATGTCAAGCCAAGCTCCGATTTCCTCGTTGATTATTCTGCGAGAAAACGGTGATCCTCATAATAATAATAATAATAATAATAATAATAATAATAAGTATATTTATCTTGACGCGAGAAAATATGTCTGTAGCGACGCAGATCAACTTGTACAAAAGTATGCATGCTCTTGCATGGGCATATGCATAGGTTGAGCATGGAGTATGCGCTTCATGTAGTTACGTACTGATGCTCTGGTGGATTAAAGGTAGATACTACTGAGCCGGATATAAGTAGTGTGGTGCAAGCTGACACACCAACAGCGAGCCTTGCCGACTTCCCCAAAGTTGAAGATGACCTCAGGATTACAGTTCCATGTGCACGAGGAGTAAACACAGAGACGAGCACCAGTTGGGAAATACTCTATGGAAATCACTCGGATGAGCGGACGCCTCCAAAGTAACTGTATGGAAATCACGCAGATGAGCGGACGCATCCAATATATGAACGAACACACCTAGTGTAAGCCACTTTATTAGGAGATAATTACCGCATGTCGCGGGTTCTAACAATGCATGGCTGAGATGAAAACCTAGTTTTGGAAACTGGTGTTTAGATGTTTACAGTCCCATTCTGGAATAACTCATGGAGGGATCTATCCCAGGTGAACATGGTGATTGTGGTATTTGGAGCAAGCTAACTGGAGAGTGTGCTTCTAAGTGTTGCCACATTGTCACACGACCTGATGGTTATTGGTAGTTGATTCCACAGAAGGCTTTATCTGAGCAGGAAGAAATTAAAGCGAACGTTCAATCTAGCCTCTGATATATTCAATGTACAATATTTCTTACGAAGCGCTTGTATTGAACTATGTTGTAATTCCAGTGTAGGCATATGGGAACAGGTTTTTTGTGTAGCAGGCTGAAAAACACAAACCAGTTGTGTTTCAATCGTCGAATGCAAACTGGATCGAGCTGCAGTTTGTTGCGACTTTCGAGAACTCGTAGTATTGCTTACCAACCAAATGGTTAATATACAACATCTGTTGGTGCGCCACAGCAATTCTGCCAGTCTTTTTCATATTGTCGTATATTATGTTGTAGTATTCGAGGATGGCGCGTGTGAACAACAACTCTTTCATGGGTTGTATGGATTTTGTTGGGTATATTGAACACAGATTGTCTGACACGTGCTACTTGGTGATGAGCCTGTTCGGAGAAGTTGCAGTTAGATGAGTACCTAATTCCGAGATCACGCGTGGGTAGCTGTGTGGTGGTGTTCATTACTTTGTGTGCTAGATCCCTCGGGGATGGAACAACTGTGACATTATATCTGATTAATTAGCCGAGAGGTTCATCAGCCAAGTGTTGCACCAAGACTCGAATGAATGCAAATCATCTTGAATGAGCAGTAGCATTCCGTGCAATTCGTCACGCCGAAGCATATAGACGATCTTGATATCTCAGGCAAATAGATATGACCGCCCATGGTTTACGGATGTGATGATGTCATTGATGTAGAGCAGAAATAGTGAAGGACACAGCACGATCCCTTGGATAACCCTAATAGTGATGAAGCGTGGAAAAGAGCGAGAGTCATCTAGATGAGTACCTGGTGACGACCACTCAGGTATGAGGATGGCCAACCTAATAATGGGTCCCGGATCCCAAGCTTCTCTAACTTTGTAACAACCGCTTGTAAGGTACTCGGTCGAATGCTTGGTATATATCCGGAAGCAGAATTACTACTGCATAGCCCGAATTGATCGGTTCTGTAATGTCACTCAGGAAATGCCTTTGGCAGATGGTACACGATCGCTTGCTAAGAAAACCATGCTGCGAAGCAGTTATCAAGCACAAAAAATTGACATTCATCACCTCCTTCCTGACTAGTTTGCCAAAAAACCTAGTGATTATTGTAGTGTGGTGCCTTGGTCAGTAGTTGTCAATCTTTAGTTTGGGACCTCCTTTGTGCCATGATAAATGACGTTTTCCTTGATCTGGAAAGTGGATAGATTCCAGCGATAGGGCCAATATTCTCATCACGGATTGTGTCAAATCAGCTCATCCTAGTATAATAGTGGTTGGTGGACCTCCATCAGATCTCAGCTTGGAAGATGACCTGATTTAGTTGATAACTTGGTGGATACCGTTGAACAGGATATCGGCTCTGTTTCAGAGGTTTGTTACTTCAACCTCTGTGTTCACAGGCCGAAGGTTAGCTTCGAAACTCATGCGAGTGTCAAAAAATTACTGAAACTTTCACAGATTACAGCTGGCACGAGGAGTAAGTGGTTCTCATCGTTAACAATTTCAGTAACCAGAGGAGAGTGGTCACTGGTTTTACGATGCAGTATTTTGAACAATGAAAAATGAATTTATACGGGTTAGGAAGCCTTGGTGGGGATGTCAACATAACAATAATGATAATAAGATTAATAAAATAGTTATTACTTTAAATTTGAAAAACAGAACAGCATTTGCTTCGCTGTAGTCCTGCGATCCTCTAAGATTCACAGCACCCACAGTTAACAACAAATAATTCCATGGTAAACTCCAGGTGTAGGATGGAGACGTAGTGTTAAGTAACAAAGTGTAAGTGGATGAGTGCATCATCCAACCGTCTTTTAAATACTGTTAGTGTCGGTGCGGTGACAACCGTTTCCGGGAGAGCATTCCACGGGCGACAGACACGAATGGAAAAGAAATTTCTGCAGCACTCCAGACGACTGTATCGTTCTGCGAGTTTTAATGAATGGCCCCTCAGGTTTGTATTGCTGCTGAGTTGCAGTAAAGGGCGGCACACATGATGTGGGTCTCGCAATATCAAGTATGCCATAATCAGGTCGCCACGTAGCCTGCGATAGATTCCACTGAACAATCCTAGTCGTTGCAGCCTCTACTGGTAGGACCGATTGCGCATTCCAATTACGTTCTTAGATGCCCGGCGTTGTGGCTGCTCCAGTGCATTAAGGTCGTGTTTCAGCCATGGATGCCAGGCTTGAATTGTGTATTCGACAAGGGGGCGAACATACGCACTGAGCTTATGTCGAAATATGGAGCAGTTTATTTGTCCAAACACCCGTCGCAACAGCCCGACGTGTTGGGTTCCAGCGTTCGAAGCCTTTTCGGATTGCCTGGAGCAACCCAAGTCATCTTGAACCAGGACACCCAAGTCACGTTCGAGAGTTAATTGTTGCAGTGCATCCTTTCCGAGTCGGTATGAGTAGCTGCTCTCATATCGGATGTAAAGCACCTTACATTTACTGACGTTGAAATGCAATAAGTTTTGGGTCGACCATTGATACACTCTGAAGCACATGTTGATCGGCGTTCGCATGGCTGCTGCGCCAGATCTTGATACCGTCGGCAAACATTTGGCAGTTTGCAGCGATTCCCTGGGCAAGGTCATTAATAAACACCAAAAACAAACGTGGACCTAGAACTGAGCCTTGCGGCACACCACACTCAACTTGTATGGGGTACGATAAAAAACTGCAATTGCTGACCACTAATTGCCGTTGAAGTAGAAAGTTAGCAATCCAGCTTAAGCATGGGCGCCGCGCCCCCAATGCTGGAGCTTGGAGAGTACTATCCGATAGCCTAGACGATAAAAAGCATTGGAAAAATTCAGGTAGATCACATCACCACGCCTTCTCCAGCGTCAGCCGCCTCGTTCCAACTACTGCGTGAGATTAATAAATTAGTTGTACATGACCGCTGTCGACGGAAACCGTGTTGCTCAGGCGTGATGATGTTACAGTTTACCAGATAGCAGACTAGTGCATCGGCAACTATGGATTCCATGACCATGGAGAGTATAGGAAGAAGGGATACCGAGCGGTAGTTGGAGGGATCAGTTCTGCTTCCACCTTTGTGAATTGGGGTTATTATTCCAAGCTTCCACACAGCGGGAACTTGATTCTGGTCTAAGCGGCGCTGGAAAAACTGAGCTATAGGTCCTGCCAGTTGGTTTGCTGCCGCTCCCAATGCCTCTGGACGAATGTTGTCGACACCCGGCGAGCTGTGTTTACGAAGCGATGTCTGCTTTTGCCATACAGCCTTTGCGGTAAAAGTGATGTGGGCTAGTCCCAGCGAGGGGACGACAAAGGTTGCTATGTCGCTTGGTGGCAAAACGCTCTGAAACATGGGGGTGTATTGCATTCGCAGCGCGTTCACTGCTTCCACCGTTGTTCTTGTTGGGCCATCAGCCGTCTTGAGTGGAGGAAATCCTTGCCTCACCTTTCGTAGGCTATTAACATGCTTGTACAGCAGTTTGTGATTAGCACTGAAGATATTTGAGATGTTCTGCTGATATGTGGCTTTGTCTTCTCTTAACAGCTGAGTGCAGTGGTTGCGTTGGTCTACGTAGTTGTCCCGTTTCTGGTGCTGGAGCTTCGCTGTACACTCGCCATGCTGCGTTGCATACTGTCATCCATTTTCGAGTTCTGCTCCTAACGAACGAAATTAAGTTGCACTTATTGCAAGCTCTTATCTCTGAAGCCTCTGCAATCAGCTGACTGAATTTGTTGACGAGCTCGAGCCAGGCGACTTCCGAGGGTTCTTCTTCGAGGAAAGACCATGTTGTGGCGCTGACTAGCTGGGCGACTCGGTCGTACCTTGTGATGGTTCGCACAGTCTCATTGTTCTCATTCAGATATTCTGCATAGCAGACGAAGTTGAAACTGATGACTGCGTGATCACTGCGACCCAACGGGCAGTCTAAAACCAACGCATCAATCATATGCTCCTCGTTGGTAAGCACAAGATCCAGCACAGATGGCTTGTTACCTGTTCCGAACCAAGTGATCCATGTGATGTGATTGTATAGAGGAAGAGCGTTTGAAAGATCTTGTAGATCGGCTTTTAATTTATATCCGGTCGTGGCAGGGGTTTCTAAACAATGTACGTTAAAAGCACTTATGATGAATATGTGCGTGTACTTTTGTTGTAAACTGCACCTTAAAGCAGCCGCTAGGTGGTAGTCGGTTTCGGGTGTTGAGTTAGGGGGCGGTACACCAAGAAAATAAGGCAAGCGTCCCTGTCTTTTACCTGTAAGCGGCACCAAAGAGAGTCGGGGAACTGCGAGTCTGAATCCTCCACGACTTCGCACTGTAAGTCGTTTCGGTAGTACAGGATTACCCCCTCCTTTTGTGAGCCTGTCGTTCCGGATCAGGGACATGCCCGGTAGCGACACTTCAGCGTCCGTCATTCCGGTGTGCAACCATGTCTAGGTGATATCAATGACATCATACGGGCCGGAAGCTTGGCGGTCTTTCAGTTCAGCCAGTTTGTTAGAAAGTGCCTGAGCATTTGTATACAAGCAGGCCAGTTTCTCGGGCTCTAGGAACTCGCAGAGAGGTGAAGCTGTCAAGCGTGGGAGAATGCTGACCGATGGAAGGTCGGCAGTTACTCGTTTTTTTTGATGGGGCAATGATACCTCGTTTGCAACTTGATTCCGCCAAGGTGCGTCCCAGCCTTCGTTTGGATCTACGTCGGAGTCAATTAAAGTAGCAGTCAAGTTATGCTTTGTACATTCGTCAGTATGCTTGCTGCTTCAGCTGTTTTAATATTTGAGCTGTGCAAAGTGTTTGCGACCTTTAACCGAATTTCGGAAGGAAGATGTTTCCGATTTCTCCGCCATCGATCCAAAACATCCATTGCTTGTTGCTCTGACTGAACCACGAATTTTAGGATTATAGGGTTGCATCCTCTATAATTTGGCGAGAGAGGTATCCTGGTGAGCGGTAGAGCCACAACGTTATCCAAAGAAAGTGTTTCGCGAATGAACCGCAAAACGTTTTCTACGTCGGTGGAGGATTCGAGTGTTACTCGAATAAGTCTGGGTTCACCATAGTGTGGCGAGTTCGGATGACGAATAATTCGTAACAAGATTATGGGCTCGGCTTTGATATTCATCTGCATACACAATGAGTTCCATTGGTCTTGGTCGTCTGATAACTTATCCCGCAATGTGATGGCGGTAGATTCAGGGACATTTGAGCATACAACAGTCCGGGCACTGTTGTTGGATCCCTTTTTCATCGATCTACAATGTGTGGTACTCATTTGTCCTGACTTTTGACAAGTGGTTGTTTGCTGTTTTTATCTCCATTTGCGTTAACGTTGTTTACAATGGCAGAGGACGCAACGGCGGCCTCTCGGTGGACCCTTGCAGCAATCTCTGCATATGTAACCGATGTTCTGGGAGGCTTAGTCTCGACAAGAGATATTTGAGCTACAGGTACCGAGGGTTGGTGTTTGGTTGCTTCATCCTTGTTAATGCTAGATATCAGGTCTAATGGGATTTGCTTAACCAGACGTTTTGAATGGTTCCTGATTTTTGTTGCTGTGAGTACTGTTTGATTCTCGTAGGTACAGTCTGTTTTCGCCCGGCGTTCTACCAAAGTTGGAGAAGACAACGGAGATGGAGACGTGGCTGATTGCGGTTCAGGGGAAGCGGATTGTTCAACATTCCGTTGCTTAGCAGCCGCTACGCGTCTGTGGTGCATACTCGCTTCCATTGAAGTAATCTTATTATTTATCCTCTGCTCTGCTTCTTCGATTAACCGGTCGCATTTCTCAGCTAGGATAAGCAAGCACTTAACGAGTTGAAAGAATATTGCTAGTGGTCCAGACAAACTCATGGCAGCAAGTTTCAACGCCTTCGGGCGAATGCCGTCCGCACCTGGGGAGCTTAACTCGCACAGAGACATCAGCCTCTTCAGTACAGCTGCGGAGGTAAACGATAGGTGACTAAGCCCTGATGGCTGCGTTATCTGCTTAGGCAGGATGCATGATTATTGCACGCTTTGGAAGGTACGACCAAATTGTTGTCCAAGAACGTTGGCCGCCTCTTGTGTGGTTTGGGCTAACCCGCATGCTGTGTGCAGAAGAGGAATACCGCGCTTAATACGGCGCAAATTGTTTACGTGTCTGTATAACAGTTTGGGATTGAAACAAAACTTTTCCACTAAACCTTGTTGGTTCTTCAGTTTATCCTCCCGGATGAGTTTGACACATTGATTCCTTTGTATTGTGTAGACATCCCAGGTATGGTCGTTCGGGGAGGCTATATAGGTGTGCCATGCCAACTCCCTTAATGCCATGCATTTATGTGTCCTGCTCTTTATGAAATACTTCATCCTTTTAGGCCGGCAGAGTTTGGTTTCAGATGTCTTTGCCACGAGCTTGGTAAACATGTTGACGAATTCTCCGCAGGCCACCTCGGGGGTTAATTCAGCTAAGAAGGACCAGCTGGTTGCATCAATGAGTTCGGACAGGTCGTCATAGTTGGTTACGGCACGATATTTCTCGGCGTGCTCTTTAGGATAATCGGCGTGGCACATGTAATGAAGCACTAGCGTCGCATGATCACTGCGGCCCAAAGGAGTATCGGTTATCACTCTCTCGACCGTCAGTTCCCCTGAACCTGGTGGGCGTAGTGACGTGGCCATAAAGCGGGGTCTGAAACCAGATCTTGCAGGTCTGTTTTGAATTGCTCTCCTGGTGTGGCCTGGGATTCTAGAGCATGTAAGTTCAAGTCGCCGGTGAGTAGAAGAATGTGACTGTACTTCCTGTTTAGTTTTCCCAACGCAGCCACCAAGTTACAGTTCATCTCCGGAGTAGACGATGGTGGTCGGTAAACAACAACCAATTGGCCAAGATCATTCCATCTCAGCCGGAAATCACACCAAATGGCGTCAGGTACGTCGGTTTCCACATTCTTTAGGTGTTCGCATTGCCTGTTGTTAGGAAAGTAGAGAGCTACCCTGCCACCTTTGTTGGTTCGATCCTTCCGGACAACGGACATGCTTGTTAGTGCGATTTCAGCATCCGTTATCTCACAGCGCAACCACGTTTCGGTGACAGCGATGAGGTCCCAAGCTGGTGACGCATGTCGAAGTCTTAATTCAGCTAATTTGCTGAGTAGACCTTGGGCATTTGTGAACATGAATGAGAGCTTCACGGAGACCAAAAGTGTGTTAGATTGGCTGGATGAAGCAAGTGAGTTTACGCCGACCAATAAAGGGTCGGCAACTAATCGTTTTTTTGGATGGATTGCATACTCTCGAGAAGTATTAGATAAATAAGCAGGTATCAGATGCCCCGGATCCCGGTGTTCACTCGTGCTTTGCTGTGTCCCTCCGGATATTATGGCTACTCTTGAAATCGTCTCCGAGTCGGGTTCTGCAGTTGGCGTTCTCATTAAGAGTTGTGATCCACTAAGTTGTCATTAGAAGGTGCTGCTGTTCCCGCTGCTTTCAGACGAACTTCTGTTAGCAATCTGCAACGGAATTTAGTTCAGTTCTTTAGTAGAGATTGTGTCGTTAGTTCTGACTGTAACACAAGTTTTAACAGGCTGGGACCGCACCCCTTATAGTTTGGTGATATGGAGCTCCTTGTCAACGAGGTGACCAGAACATTTTCGAGAGAAAGAGCCCCCGGTTGTAGTGGCATTGCTGGCGATTGTGCACCTGAGCATCGTCGGAAGAGGAGTCAATAAGCTCAGGAACACCGTGAGCAATCACTGTTGTCTTATCTTGACTTTTTCTATACTCTTTGTTAGCGGAATCCACTGAACGTTCTTTCCACGGGATTTCGGGTAGTATGCGCACTCCACTTGAGTCGTTGCGGAGATGATTCGTAGACAGCAGAAAGGTCTCAGTCTCGTCCGTCGAGTTTAGTGCTACCCGAAGTAACTGGGGTTCGCCGTAGTGCAACGCGTTTGTGTGGCGCGACATTCTTTTTAATGTCGTGGGATTAGCATGGACACCGATCGATGTACAGATGGAATCCCACAGATTTCCATCGTCCTTCAACTTACTCTTAATTGTATTGGATTTGGATTCGGATACATTTGTGCATGCAAGGTTTAGGGCACCATGATTGCGCCTTGTGGTTACTGGTTTTGGATTTGGAGACTTAGTATCCGGTGTTTTTGGTGAATTTGTGAACGGCACTGATGTGTGCCATCCATGCTTCGACACTATAGTTTTCTCTAGTCCGGGCACAAAGGTTACCGGTGCTCTTTCCGGTGATTGCTTGGCGGCAACCGATGCGTACGTTGCCGGGTTGTTCACCATTGCTGGTTGACTGTAGCTTACGGTCTCGTGTGTAGCGAACAGACAACTAGGTGCGGCACACAGTACAGAAGTTGAGGCAGGCGCGCTGCAGGCAATGTTTTTTATTTATTGGAGAGATAGAGAATGGAGTTGATACTGCTGGAGGCTAAGTCATTGGTTGGGACGCCTGGCTCGCTTCTTCGGCCTGACTAGGGAATTCGGGGTGTTATTTTCACTCACAAGTGCAGGTCCGTTTCCTCCCATGGGTGTAACTCTGGCGCTCACTCGTTGCTCAAGCGCTTCCGTTAGTAAGGTTGGGACACACTTTGACCACATTAAGTTGCAAAAGGGGTACTATTATCCCATCGAAAAAGAGCAACTACCGACCTTCCATCGGTCGGCATTCTCCCACGCTTGATCCCTTCAACCCTCTGTGGGCTCCTCGAAACAGAGAAAGTGGCCTGCTTGTTTATGAATGCTCAGGATCTTCTCAATAAACTAGCCGAACTGAAAGATCGCCAAGCTTCCGGGTTATATGATATCATTGGTATCACCGAGACGTGGTTGCACACCGGAATGACGGACGCTGAAGTGTCGCTACCGGGCATGTCGCTGATCCGGAACGACAGGCTCACAAAAGGAGGGGTAATCCTGTACTACCGAAACGACTTACAGTGCGAAGTCGTGGAGGATTCAGACTCGCAGTTCCCCGACTCTCTTTGGTGCCGCTTACAGGTAAAAGACAGGGACGCTTGCCTTATTTTCTTGGTGTACCGCCCCCTAACTCAACACCCGAAACCGACTACCACCTAGCGGCTGCTTTAAGGTGCAGTTTACAACAAAAGTACACTCACATATTCATCATAAGTGCTTTTAACGTACATTGTTTAGAAACCCCTGCCACGACCGGATATAAATTAAAAGCCGATCTACAAGATCTTTCAAACGCTCTTCCTCTATACAATCACATCACATTGATCACTTGGTTCGGAACAGGTAACAAGCCATCTGTGCTGGATCTTGTGCTTACCAACGAGGAGCATATGATTGATGCGTTGGTTTTAGACTGCCCGTTGGGTCGCAGTGATCACGCAGTCATCAGTTTCAACTTCGTCTGCTATGCAGAATATCTGAATGAGAACAATGAGACTGTGCGAACCATCACAAGGTACGACCGAGTCGCCCAGCTAGTCAGCGCCACAACATGGTCTTTCCTCGAAGAAGAACCCTCGGAAGTCGCCTGGCTCGAGCTCGTCAACAAATTCAGTCAGCTGATTGCAGAGGCTTCAGAGATAAGAGCTTGCAATAAGTGCAAATTAATTTCGTTCGTTAGGAGCAGAACTCGAAAATGGATGACAGTATGCAACGCAGCATGGCGAGTGTACAGAGAAGCTCCAGCACCAGAAACGGGACAACTACGTAGACCAACGCAACCACTGCACTCAGCTGTTAAGAGAAGACAAAGCCACATATCAGCAGAACATCTCAAATATCTTCAGTGCTAATCACAAACTGCTGTACAAGCATGTTAATAGCCTACGAAAGGTGAGGCAAGGATTTCCTCCACTCAAGACGGCTGATGGCCCAACAAGAACAACGGTGGAAGCAGTGAACGCGCTGCGAATGCAATATGCCCCCACGTTTCAGAGCGTTTTGCCACCAAGCGACATAGCAACCTTTGTCGTCCCCTCGCTGGGACTAGCCCACATCACTTTTACCGCAAAGGCTGTATGGCAAAAGCAGACATCGCTTCGTAAACACAGCTCGCCGGGTGTCGACAACATTTGTCCAGAGGCATTGGGAGCAGCAGCAAACCAACTGGCAGGACCTATAGCTCAGTTTTTCCAGCGCCGCTTAGACCAGAATCAAGTTCCCGCTGTGTGGAAGCTTGGAATAATAACCCCAATTCACAAAGGTGGAAGCAGAACTGATCCCTCCAACTACCGCTCGGTATCCCTTCTTCCTATACTCTCCATGGTCATGGAATCCATAGTTGCCGATGCACTAGTGTGCTATCTGGTAAACTGTAACATCATCACGCCTGAGCAACACGGTTTCCGTCGACAGCGGTCATGTACAACTAATTTATTAATCTCACGCAGTAGTTGGAACGAGGCGGCTGACGCTGGAGAAGGCGTGGTGATGTGATCTACCTGAATTTTTCCAATGCTTTTTATCGTCTAGGCTATCGGATAGTACTCTCCAAGCTCCAGCATTAGGGGCGCGGCGCCCATGCTTAAGCTGGATTGCTAACTTTCTACTTCAACGGCAATTAGTGGTCAGCAATTGCAGTTTTTTATCGTACCCCTTACAAGTTGAGTGTGGTGTGCCGCAAGGCTCAGTTCTAGGTCCACGTTTGTTTTTGGTGTTTATTAATGACCTTGCCCAGGGAATCGCTGCAAACTGCCAAATGTTTGCCGACGGTATCAAGATCTGGCGCAGCAGCCATGCGAACGCCGATCAACATGTGCTTCAGAGTGTATCAATGGTCGACCCAAAACTTATTGCATTTCAACGTCAGTAAATGTAAGGTGCTTTACATCCGATATGAGAGCAGCTACTCATACCGACTCGGAAAGGATGCACTGCAACAATTAACTCTCGAACGTGACTTGGGTGTCCTGGTTCAAGATGACTTGGGTTGCTCCAGGCAATCCGAAAAGGCTTCGAACGCTGGAACCCAACACGTCGGGCTGTTGCGACGGGTGTTTGGACAAATAAACTGCTCCATATTTCGACATAAGCTCAGTGCGTATGTTCGCCCCCTTGTCGAATACACAATTCAAGCCTGGCATCCATGGCTGAAACACGACCTTAATGCACTGGAGCAGCCACAACGCCGGGCATCTAAGAACGTAATTGGAATGCGCAATCGGTCCTACCAGTAGAGGCTGCAACGACTAGGATTGTTCAGTGGAATCTATCGCAGGCTACGTGGCGACCTGATTATGGCATACTTGATATTGCGAGACCCACATAATGTGTGCCGCCCTTTACTGCAACTCAGCAGCAATACAAACCTGAGGGGCCATTCATTAAAACTCGCAGAACGATACAGTCGTCTGGAGTGCCGCAGAAATTTCTTTTCCATTCGTGTCTGTCGCCCGTGGAATGCTCTCCCGGAAACGGTTGTCACCGCACCAACACTAACAGTATTTAAAAGACGGTTGGATGATGCACTCATCCACTTACACTTTGTTACTTAACACTACGTCTCCATCCTACACCTGGAGTTTACCATGGAATTATTTGTTGTTAACTGTGGGTACTGTGAATCTTAGAGGATCGCAGGACTACAGCGAAGCAAATGCTGTTCTGTTTTTCAAATTTAAAGTAATAACTATTTTATTAATCTTATTATCATTATTGTTATGTTGATATCCCCACCAACTATCCAACGATTCTTGTAAAGCAACGCATCTTAACCCGTATGAATTCATTGTTCATTGAACGACGTCTGAACGGGATGCCCACCCCCACGATGTAAAGCACGTAATCATCAAGCCAATCTACAAATGTGACAGTCGGTCTGAACCAGCAAATTATCGTCCGACAACACTAATTCCTGTGATCTCTAATGTCACGGAGTCCATTGTAGCTGAAGCTTTGATGGGGTAGCCGGTGAACAACAAAATTATCGTTCCGGAGCAACACGGATTTGGCCAAAATCGCTCCTGTACCACTAACCTGTTGATTGATCGTGCAAGTTCGACGGAATCTGTGGACGCTGGTGTAGGAGTCGACGCGGCCTACTTGGATTTCTCAAAGTCATTCGACCGTATAGACCATCGCATTCTCCTCCACAAACTCCAGAAATATGGAATCGGCGATTCTGTTCTGGGCTGGATAGGAGACTTTCTCGTTCAACGCCACTCAAATGTGAGGGTTAGAAGCAACCTATCAGAATCCATCGAATTTCAGTGCGGCGTACCTCAAGGCTCGGTATTTGGAACCCGCCTGTTCCTGGTTTTCGTAAATGATCTCGCGAGCGTGCTATCTTCTAATTGTTTGCCATTTGCTGATAACCTAAAGGCATGGCGTACTATAGCTGCAGTGGAGGATCACACAGTGTTATAGGAGGATCTGGACAAAGCGTACACATGGTCCATCGAGAACATGCTGCATTTCAACGTCACCAAGTGCAAAGTCCTCAGCATACGGCACAAGAGTATGCAAAAGTACCGCTTAGGGCCACAAATTCTACAACGGGATTCTCACGAGTGCGATGTCGGCGTGATAGTTCAAGATGACCTCGGTTGTTTGAGACAGACTGAAAATGCAGCTAAGAAATCAAACCAATTCCTCGGCCTTCTTCCCAGAGCCTTCTGGAAGTTTGACCCTTCACTCTTTCCAAAAATGCTTAGTGCGTACGTGAGGCCTCTCCCGGAATACGTTATTCATGCGTGGCAACGCTGGATCAAGCACCATCTCACCGTGCTCGATATTGCACAACGTAGGGCAACGAAGAGCATCAGAGGTTTGACCAGCCTCCCCTACCCACTCAGGCTGAAGACCCTCAAAATATACAGTGGACGTTATCGGCGTCTAAGGAGCGATCTCAATGGTGTACCAGATCCTGAGAGACCGCAACCACCCATGCCATTCCGTTCTAATACTCAGTCAAAACACCTCGCTAAGAGGTCACCAGTTTAAGTAAGTCACGCAGTACGGCCGCCTGGAATGTCGGCGAAACTATTTCTCCCTTCGAGTGTCACAGCCTTGGAACGCCCTCCTGGAACATGCAATTAGTGCACCCACCCTATCCCTTTTCAAAAAACGCCTTGCCGATACTTTTACATTTACACTGCGTGCTATAGCTCATGACCACCAGATGCTGGCACTAAGGCACAACAGACAGGGGATAGTGCCATAACCCTATTCGAGAATGAGTCACACCAAACGCCTTGCACGAAATTTGATAGACGCTACTAATATCGAAACTGGATTTCAGTATCCTGTCGGTCCAAGATAGTTGCACACGAGTAAGCGTTGTCCTTGCTATTTTTTATTTTTTTCTCACCTATTATGTGATCAATGTCCACACTCCTTATTGCTTGGTGTGCGTACATTCTCATTTTAAACGCCCTTCATACGACGGTGCAGTTAAATCTGTAATCGTCCGAACTGATGACTCCATTATCCCTTCGCTATCTTTTTTCCACGCTAAACACCCTACGGGACATGTCAAGCACCTGCTTTTTACCCTTTATAAATCATTATTCGTTGTTCAACCTTCGCTTAGACCTACGTCAAAGGCAATTAAAGTAGCAGTCAAGTTACGCTTCTGTACATTCGTCGGCATACTTGCTGCTTCAGGTGTTTGTAAAGCTTCTGCAACCTTTAACCGAAATTCAGAAGGAAGATGCTTCCGATTTCTCCGCCATCGATCTAAAACATCCATTGGTTGTTGCTCTGACTGAACCACAAGTTTTAGAATTCTGGGGTTGCATGCTCTATAATTTGGAGAGAGATATCCTGGTGAGCGATAGCGCTACAATATTATCCGAAAAAGTGTTGCACGACTAAACCGGCACTGTTCTAAATCGTGCTTTCCGGTCTCTTGAGCATCTTTAGAAGGATGTTCTGTCACGCCATGTATGAAGATTGTGTTTAGGCGGTCTTGGTTATTGTGCCCCTATTCGGTGTTGTTTTTGATTGTCACGCGTTCCAAGGGACATCAGGATAAATGCGTATCCCACATGATCCGTGTTTTAGCGCGCTTGCGAAGAGCAAAACGTTTTCTGCGCCGGTGGAGGATTCGAGTGTTACTCGAATAAGTCTGGGTTCTCCATATTGTGGCGAATTCGAATGACGAATAATTCGTAACAAGTTTATGGGCTTGGCTTTGACACTCATATGCATGCCCAATGATTTCCATTGGCCTTGGTCGTCCGGTAACTTATCCCGCAATGTGATGGCGGTAGATTTGGGACATTTGAACATATAACAGCCCGGGCACTATTGTTGTATCCCTTTTTCATTGATCTACCAAATACGGTACTCGTTTGTCTTGACATGCTGACAAGTGTCGATTGTTTTCTGTTTGTCTCTCTGTTCGCGTTAACCGTGTTTATAACAGAAGAGGTCACAACGGCTGCCTCGCGTTGAACCTTTGCAGCAATTTCTGTATATGTACCCGATCTTCCGGGGGGCTTTGTCTCGACAAGAGATATTTGAGCTACAGGTACCGAGGGTTGGTGTTCGGCTGCTTCATCCTTATTAATGCTAGATGCTAGGTCCAGTGAAATTTTTTTAACCAAACTTTTCGAGTGGTGCCTGAATTTTGTTGCTGTGAGTACTGTTTGATTCTCGTAGGTACAGTGTGTTCGTCCGGCGTTCTACCAAAGTTGGAGAAGACAACGGAGATGGGGACGTTGCTAATTGCATTTCAGGGGGAGCGGATTGTGCAGCATTTCTTTGCTTAGAAGCCACTATGCTTCCGTGGTGCACACTCGCTTCCATTGAAGTAATCTTATCGTTTATCCTCTGCTCGGCTTATGCGGTTAAGCGATCGCACTTCTGAGCTAGGATAAGCAAACACATAACGAGTGGGATGGTGGAGCCCGCAGTACAGAACCAAAGTGCATTTTTGGAGTTATTTCACTCTTGTACCTGTTGTTGAGACAAATTTGCGCATTTCGTATGATACCATGCCGAACAGTGCGAGAAAGCCAGACCTATTGTAACTACTCCATGACATTCTCCTAACCCGCAATTGCCTTTCGGTTGGAGCCTTGTCGGTTTCACATTTCTGCCATTCAACGTGATATCATTACCTGACCCAGTGGGTTGGTTAGCGTTCGGTACTTTTGCGGCTTTGAGAGCGGCGCATATCGGTCAGGCCATACATTCTTCATATACTTTCGCCTTGTTAACTATGTAAGTTTAACTGGCGTTAAATTGGTGCATTTATAAAGTGAAAAGTGAGTGGTATTTCTGTGTCATATGGTTACTTTTATGGTTTTCCGACTGATTGAGCGTTCTATGACATCTTTGGAGATATGAGTAATACGGTCACGTTGTGGAGCAAGGTGGGCTATAACCTGCTGGTGTTGATTATAAAACTACTCCAGAGCAGTGTCCCTACAAGGAGAGAGGAATAACACATCCCAGTCAGAGAAACGGATTAACTACTGTAAGTATTAAGATCAGAAAACAGTTCAGGGTTAATATATCTTTTCGGTAAAATCTCATCAGACCCAAACTTTTACATGACACGGATTATGTGGGGTAAGCGTCAAATCGGGCTGGGATTGATTTCGAAGGTGTTTGAAAGGTCAAGATCGATGACTAAAGGTGGCTACGGGTTGTAGGAAAAGTCCGTGTCATGTAAAAGTTTGGGTCTGATGAGATTTTACCGAAAAGATATCTTAACCCTGAACCGTTTTCTGGTCTTGATTCTTTTGATTACAATGGGAATATTTGCTGTGTTGAAAATCAGCATTGCGCGTGATTCGCTGTAAGTATTCCCAGTTTATCTTATTGTTTGCACATCGCTGTGTAGAAGCATGGTTAGCGATCATTTTGATGTAGAATGAGTCGGATCGTTTTATCGTCGCTGCCAGGTAGACGGTTTAAGATCTCGGTCTGTGCGTTGGGTTTCTCCGATGGGGCTATTTAGTCCAATGCATTAGTCGATATTGCGTCCAGTCCACTGATCTAATGGAAGAAAAAAAACTTGTGTGTAAGCATAACAATGGGTGGAATGATCAGTGTTTTATTGGTAAGTTGAAATCACCGACGATTTTGTCTGTGTGGTAATCCAGGCGCTACGTTAAATGCAGATGTGATGTTGGTTTTACTCATGTTAGACGGATTCGATGGGTAGTAGACACACGCGAGTATTATGTAAGGGAAGGGACATACAACTGATAGTCAAATGGATTCAGGGACATTATCCATTTGTGTAGTCTATACCTTCAGCTGTAGCTGCACTGTGTATGTATGCGATACACCCGGCGGCTCTTATTGGTGCAACGAACTTTTCGAAACAGGTGTAGGTTTAAAATCATCAGAGTAGTCAAGTTTCTCAGAGGAACACCATGCTTCAGTGACGAGGATCACTTGTGGGTCACTGAACATTGTAAATGTGCCTACAAAATGAAGTTTGTTGATTATGGATCTGGAATTACACAGAATTATTGAAAATATACTATGTATTAGGGAATTGCCGCTGTCTGTTGCATGATCACTTGAGTGTTTAGGTTCGAGCATACGACATAGTAAGTAAGAGCGAGAGTGGTTCGCCCGAGTTAGCCATTAGAACGTTTGTTGTTAGGGACAGCGTGTCACGTTGGCATGCTGAGAAGGGAATCTGGTCGGTTTGATCCCTCTGTGTGTTCGCAGTTGCGTAACACCTACGTGCGGCCTCACGTGGAATACGCAAACCAGGCGTGGAAGCCCTGGCACAAGCAAGAGTTCACAGCACTCGAGACTCCACAGCGACGAGCCACGAAGCACGTCAAAGGGTTATTCCAGCTTCCATATCAACTTAGGCTGAGGACCCTAAAATTATACAGTGTCCCAGACCGGCACCTACTTGGCGATTTAATAATAGCCTACCAGATTTTGAGGACACCAAGTACGTCTGCCGCCGCCTACCACAACTCATTCAAAACACCACTCTGAGGGGCCATCAGCTCGATTTGGCCAGGCAATAAAGTCGGCTAGGATGTCGACGGAACTTTTACTCTCTTCGTGTGTGTCAGCCATGGAACGCCCTCCCAAATTACGTTGTTTCGCCCTCACTTTACCTGTGTTTAAAAAACGCCGTGACGTTGTCCTAAACCAAATACACTACGAGACATAGCCTGTATGTCTCGACAGACGATATAATGTGACGAAAAATGCACAACCACAAGTAACCTACACAACTGGGGTTGGCCTTTTCAGTGTGCCTCTATGTTAACACTGTGGTGAGTAAAAAAACGAGCTTTTTACCACTTTGTTTTCTATTCGCCATGTTGTAGTTCTCTTTTTGAACATCCTACAGGACTTGCTATGCATCCGATTTTTGCTCGTAATGTACCCTTGTTTATTGTTCCATAGAATGCCGAGATAACTTGGGACACGAAGAAAACCAAGGCGTCATGCTTAGGCTGCCGTTGACTTGGTACTGGACTACCACTGTTATTTGGACAAACTAAAGGCAGAGTGGAATCAAAATGCTGACTTCCGACGGATTTATGTGAGATGAGAATGGGAGCAACTTTATTCCCATCACCGCTAAAATTGGGTTGTTGGAAGAAGCCGCGTGCGAAGTTGCAAGAATATGAAGCGGAGCAGGGGGTAGCATTGTCCCGTTGGCCAATGTCCTTCCGTTATCTGTACGCTTCCGGTGGTTGTTGTGGACTGTGGGATGATAACTAGGCGTAGTCGAGACACTTAGAATTGGTCTTATTCCACAGGGATGGTAGTTTTCCCTGGTGATTGTAGGGGGCTGGTCGATAGGGAACTTTGCGCGCAACCGAGTATTTCATAGCCATACGCATTCTGAGGTCCCTGATCCTTGGATTGGTTAAATCGTCCGTGGGCGGCACTGAGCTTTGGATTACTTCAGGTTGCTTAACCTTTGACGAGCGTGGCTCGTTGAAAACTGATTGTGATATAGTTAATGAGTTGGCATCGCACCACCGTTTACAGCACTTGGACTTTTCATTAGTCCTTATACACGATGAGCTTAATTTAATGGGATTGCTGTTCTCAGGAATAGGGGACCTACTTTATCCGTTGATTGCTCTGAAGGGGTTTCAGTTAAGCAAGGAAGGATGAGTTCGGAGCCAGTTAACACTGCTGATAAATTATGGAAGACTAAATCAACGCATTTGGTATCCACGTTTGACCCACTCATCTGTAGGACATTTGACTGAGGTTTTTCGATAGATCTAATTATTTGTTCCGGTGTTTGCGGCACAGTGCCCATTTTGGACCTCTGTATTGGTGTCCTCTCTGGTTTAACCAAATGCCATTAAACTGGATATGCAGGCCTAGGACGGGCTCACAAGGGAGGAATCGCTGCGCGGTTTCATTGCTTAAATATTTGTATAGGATTAAACAACAACGCTTCGGTATCCTCTTTTTTTGAGCATTGGCATTTGCAACCGACGTCAGACATGTCACAACCTTACAGCATCGTTAGTTTTACATTATCTAGTCCCAATCTGTCCGGAACATAAAAAACCATCACATGTTTTGCTTTACAAATTAGTTGTGCACTTCGAAGTCAACAGAGACAATTAACTGCCCCGCTTTTCTCATTAGAACAGGAGCAATTTTTTCCAATGGGTTACTGATGGGATCAAGACGATCTTTGAGGGATTTCAAGAGTGTCAGCGTTTGTTTCATCTCATTAGGTTGTGATTCCAAAGAGAGCGATTTTTCTGTGCTGATGGTTCTTGAACGATATTTTATTGTACGGGTTTTAGTGTACGCATTTAGTCCGCACAACTGCGAATTGGTTACTACGATTTCCACGTGCGCTGGCTGTGTGTTATTACTTCCACTATGTGTTTGAGCTAAGCCTATTTCAATTCCGACTACTCCGAACTAATTCGATCTCGATTATCTCTTACAATACCACAATTGGCGTCACGGACAAATTTTTCCCTTCGATCTGTGCAATATAGGTAATCTAAATATTCTTTCCAGCTGTCGTGATATCGAGGGTTACATTGGACGTTTTGAGAGCTGGTACATCACATGAAAAGCTTTGCAGGAGAAGAAGAAATCGGGCTCATTTCCTTCCTGTCTGATGCAGTAGGAAGGTCTTAAGTCCACAGTCTTGTGCGCAAATGGGATCAAGAAATAACTGTTGGTCTCAATGGAACTTTCGAAATTAGACTTGCAAAATACGAACGCGGAATAAAAGACTTTGATCCTCTAACTACAAAAACAAGCTGCACGCTGCAGCTTTGGTGGCAAGTTGCAGAAACAGCTTCGTGACTGATCGCTCGAATACAATTGCCGAAGTTTTAGTAAAAGTTACTTCTTATGATTGAGTCTACGTTTCAGTCGGTTTGAAACGTTTGTGAACAGTACCAAGATGTGAAAGCAGCAGTGAGGGGAAAAACCTCCACTTTTGTACAACGCCAACAACAAACTGAAGCCCAACTACGGGAAACCGCAAGAATTTAAAATGCATGCTGCATCCAATGGGAGCAGTAACGAACGCCATCTTTTTGGTAGAAGACACTGAACAAGTGTAAGTCATGTGGAAATAAGCATTCGCGATGATGTGCCATCCATGTGGTTAAATAGGTCATCTTTAGTCCGTATGTCATAGTTCGAAGACTTGTTTAGTTCAATTAGCGACAGATGAACAAACGTTATCATCTGAATTTCGTTCAATAGCACTCGTTACAGGTGTTGTGACAGTTCTTCTCACATGACACATAGATTCCTTGTCAATGATGAACCTCAGGACTTATTTATTATTGACACCGATAGTATTGAGTCGTTTATTCCGAGCTCGTATTTTGAAAGCCTAACTCCGAAAATTCTATTGAGACCTACAGCTATTTCTGTTACAGGAATAACTGGTCATTCACTTTCTATTCTTGGATCATGTGAATCATTTCTGTCAGAGAACACTTCAAGTCCAGTCAAGTGGGTATTTTTGTAATTGATACTGGCTTTCCATCATACGCCTCAAATCTATAAAAATTGAACATTTCGCCATCACTATTTTCTGATTCACTTCATTCCAAATTTCGCTAGCTTGTTGTGCAATTTTCGAAAGCCTCATGTGGTATGCGCATCAAGCCCATTACTTTTGACATCCAAGGCACTTCAGTGCTCAGTAAAAAACGAACAATTCCTTCCGGGATCCGGGAGCCATTGAGAACGTTACTTAGTGACACGATTGATAAACTTCTTATTACATCGGTCCAAACTTCAGTTTGGACTACTCCAATAGTCACTCCGCTCAAGGGGGACGGTGAAACGTCAAGGATTTTTGACGACTATCGCGCTACATTAAATAGGTGCTTATCACAAACATATTACACCACTGCAGAACCTGAGGATGAATTTCGGCATTTGAGGGAATCTAAGTGTTTTTCCAAGCTGGATTTGAAGTATGCTTAGTTACAAATACCTGGCGAACAATCGAGCGCTCTTACAACTATAAACACGTCATTCAGGTTATTTCCATTCAACTTTTTACCGTTTGCTTTCACTGTAGCACCGTCAATTTTACAAGACTTTATGACCTCCGTCACTGAGAATCTATTTATCGCAGTGTACCAGGACGACGTTATTGTTCCGCTGCCTCAAACGTGTTTCATGACGAGAGGGTTTGCGCACTTTTGGAAAGGTTTTGTGCGTTTAACAGCCCTAAATCCTTCACAACGCATCTTCGGTACATCAATATTTTCTTATCTTGGCTATATCGTCGATGGAAGTGGTTTTCATCCGGATGCTGCTCGTTTCTCTCAGTCATCTAACGCAAATACTCCCAGAAGCTTCAAAAGGCTTTGTTATTTAATAGGTTCTTTGCAATGCTACTCAACATTTATTCATAATTTTGTGCCAAAATCACAGCCTCTATTCGAATTACAGTCCGCAAAACTTTGTTTGGACCAACATTCATGGAAATTCGCTACGTACTACAGATGCGGTTTTACGACCTTTTTCGCCAGAATTATCATCAACTGTCATTAATGATGCCTCACCTATTGGTACAAGAGCAGTCATCCTGTGCTGTGTGTATAGGAGCCTTAGTTCGATGGAAGGCTGATACGATCAAACTGTGAAAATCTCCCGCGGTCTCGCGTCTTCACAAATAAGTGTTTGGAATACATTTTACTAGTATAACCTATAACGAAGGTTTGTCGCTTATTTGCCATCCACAGAAATCTTTGGCTAAATCGTCTGCTGCAATGGTGCAGTGCTAGAGCCTTACGCTCGCCTCATATGCCTATGACATCCAACACCGTAGTGCTAAACACGTTTCACATGAGGATTGGTTGTTACTGCTAGGTACGTCTAATGCAGGGGTGTCCAAATTCTGGCCAGCGCGCCAAATGTGGCCCGCATTAATATTCCAATAAGCGTGTGGTCTCATCATGAAATAATAAATTCAGCCTTGGTTTTTTTTGTACCGAAGGCATTAAATAGAGTACGAAGGACATCATGAATACAAATTCAACGAAATCAGATGCCGGCAAAAATCACTGCACCGGGTTCTTGCATGATTGGAAAATTTATCTGGAACTTGCTAACGGTTGGAATTTTGAATGTGCTTTCTGATCATTCAAATGATCGCTCATCGTGCTTGCGAGGACCGCTCGTACACCAAACTGTCCTCAAAAGACCCAGATATTATGATCACCCTCATATTCTCCTCGCATGTACTTATCATTAGTAACTGATCAATTCTCGGTGCGCTCACACCCATGTCCAGTGGTTCACCTTCATTCCCTCACTGACGAGATTCGGCCTCATTTAGTTTCGTCACTTCGGTAACGGACGCCCCATGCACTAGGCATGATGTCGCTATCCTCATGGTGTCGTAACATGGCTACCACTAGCTGAATGAATCTCAAGTCATCAAACTGTCCAACCTGTTTACTTGTATGTGTGCCACTTGTTGACAGCACTCTGTGATCGGACCATCAGATATTGGCCAGTGTTCCTGCTAATGCTTTCACACGTCCATCGTGTCTTGACTTGTCCTCCGGCCTTGCGGCTTGAGGTGCAATTTCGTTCCTGTTGTGCGACTGTAATTTGTCGACGGATATATAGCGGGAGCCAAGTGAGATTTGTCCAACTTTGCCTGACGGTATACATTTTAATAGTACTGTAGTTACTGCGATCCAACGTTTTATTTTGGGATCACTGGATTCGCGTCATACAATAATCAATGAGGAAGTATTATTTAGTTTTGACCAGCTAGGAAGAGTCAATCTAGTGCTTTCTCTAGAGGAGGCTTAATTGAATGAGAAAATAAAAAAGATGGGTTTGTTGAATTATATATATATATATATATATATATATCACAAAATAAAGCTAGCCCGCTCTGAGAACGAGATTTTTGTTTTATAGGTTATCTCAGTCTCTAAGTGGTCAATGTACCATAATTTACTTTAAGCTAATTCCTAAGACACAACGGTTTCATCTTACTGATCACTTGAATACACAAAAAGCAAAATTTTTTACGCCACTCTCACAGCTTCTAAGATAAACGGGTTTGAGCAAACTCAGTAACTGCCAAGAAAATTGGAAACTGGAGTATTATTTCACTGAACGACTGAACAAGTGTGTGTGCTTGATGTGTTTGGAGAGTGTGGATGTTTTCAAGGAATTCAACATCAAGAGTCACTACCAACCGGACGATGCTACGACAAGTTTACTGCGAATGAACGAACTGAACAAATGAAACAACTGCAAGCTGCAATATGCTCACAGCAAAGCTTGTTGGCAAGTTTCGGTAAGTGGAATGAAAATGCTACAAAGGCAAGTCACGAGGTGGCAAGACTACTAGTGAGACTGCAACCCATTTACTGAAGGCGAATTTGCCGAGGCCTGTGTGCTGAAAATGGTGGAATATATCTGTTCTGAGAGGAAGCAAAAGTTTGCCAATGTTTGCCTGGCACGCAACACTGTGGTTCGGAGAATTGAAGACATTTCCTCCCATAATCAGAGACAACAAAATAAGGGGCAAAAGGAATATAATTTGACTTTTTTCGATAGTCTGTGATGAACACACTGATACATCTGAAATTTCCCAGTTTCTCGTATTTCTGAAAGGAGTTAAAGATTATATGCTTGTGAGTGAGTAATTACTTGAGTCTTAAAGACCAAACAAGGATAATAGATTTGGTTGATTCTGTTTCTTTTGCAATCAATGCCGTTAAACTATCATGGAATATATCTGGACTGATTACTGATGGTGCTGCAGCCGTAACTGTCAAGCACAGTGGATTAGCACCACTTGTTTGTAACAAACTCAGCGCAGACGGGGACAAAGTGATCAACTCGACTGCATCGCACAACACCAAGTGTGTGATCATGTTATGAAGACAGTGATAAAAGCTATCAACTATCTTCACTCCAAAACCCTGTTTCATCGTCACTTTCAGCAGTTTCTACTGGACGTCCATAGAGAATACAATGATGTTGTGTATCACAATGATGCAATATGGCTCAATCGGGCGAATGCATTTCATCGCTTCTGCTATCCTAGAAAAGAAAATGGACAGTTCATAGAAAATAAGGGACAATCTATGGCAGAAGCATCTCATCCTGTTTGGTTAGCTTCCTTTGGATTTTTGGTTGATATTACACGGCACCTGAACATGTTGAACACTGACCTTCAAGGTCAAAAAGCAGTAGTGGTAAGCCAATTGTATGCATACATCAAAGCCTTTAGGAATAAACTTCGACTTTTCCAAAAGCAACTCTCTCGAACGCAGCCTAATACTATCATTATAGGAAAGCGTGACAAGTATTCCAGGAAGCAACATCAATACACAAATGCAGAACTGCGTCGCAGATATTGTATCCCTGGCTGATGCGTTCCAAATGCGCTTCCAGGACTTTGAAACCATTGAAAAGGAGATCAGGCTTGCTGATTTTCGGGTTTTGGAGCACCTGCCGTGTGTCTTGGATTGCGACACGTAACCACAACCGTGGCCTCGGTTGACTTTGAAGTCACCCTCTGCCAATCGGGCTTCCTTCTTCGCCTTTCTCTGCGGACGCTGACAATGCACCAGGGCACCTGCGATTGGAGCTCATTGAATTGCAAATTGACGTTAAATGTTGCAGTCGGCACCAACAGCTCTCTCTCCTGGATTTTTACCGCCAGCTGGATAAAGGCAGATTCCAAGAAATTCGGACATTTGCTAAGAAAATGCTCAGCTTGTTTGACTCGACATATTTGTGTGAGCAGGCATTCTCAATTTTGAATTTTAACAAGAATCGTGTGAGGACGAGGCTAAGTGATTCTCACCTACGTGATATCTTGCGTATCAAAACCAGTCATCGAGCCTGACCCGACCAGTATACTGCAGTCAACAACTCAGTTTCATCCTTCACATTAAAAACTTGCAATATACATTTACGACATGTCATTTGTTGTTACTTTCTTAACGTCAGACTGAATGTAGCCCACCATATCTTTAGCTCACCAAATATGGTCTGCCTTGAAAACAGTTTGGAAATCCCAAGTCTAATGGAAGGGAGAGTTCAGTGTCTTGACGCGGCCGTTTCTGGTAGACAATTCCCAGCTGATTCGAGATACGCGCAACTATTATCATGCCGTTCTGTCATCAATCCGTAAAGAAACGCAGGCCAGAAGAGACGTTTTCCGCATTTCTACTGGCTTCGTGATGAATTTTCTTTTACAGCCGATGGAATTCTGTGTGTTAAAGCTCGCATTGTTGTGCCTCCTACACTGCGATCCGCTGTGTTACAGGCGTTGCATTCTGGTCACCTAAACGTGGAAATAATGAAGTCTTTGGCTCGACTGACATGTTGATGGCGAGAATTAGATGCAAATATACTCCCCACAGCAAAGAATTGCGTCAGCTGCTCAAAAAATGCATTCTAGGCTATCCAACCGAACGCCGTGTCCCATGACATGTGAGGAGTGACAATGAGTTCATGGAGACTACTGTGGTCCATTTCTGGACAAATATTTTGCTATAATCATACCTGTTTCCTTTTTGCGATGGCCAGAGGTGCATTTCATTGCTTTCGCATTATCAGATTTTACCATCACGTCTCTTAGTAAGACTTTTAGTCGTGAAGAAGTACCGGATGTTTCGGTCACAGACAATGGAACTCACTTCAGTGCTAAAAATGTTAACGATTGACTTCGAGGAGTGGGTTGCTTCCATCTTTATTCTGCGCAAAAGCATCCACAGTCCAATGGTGTCGCTGAGAATTTTGTGAGAATGTTGAAAGTGCGATTACTTCGCTCAGTCAAACAACGTTTGCTGAACTTGACAAAGGAGTTCCCAACTTCCTTACACAGCACAGAAACGCATTACATTCGACTACCGGAGACAGCCCTGCTAAGTTATGCAAGGGGCATATTCTTAGGATAACATGCGCTCGGAGCCTGCCGAAGTTGTTTGCTACCGTGTAAGTGATCTCCGATCATCCCGTGGAATAATCCTCAGTCATCTCGGTTCCCGGATATGTCGAATGCTTGATCTATCTGATGGGTCTGTACACAGTAAACACTGTGGTCCGTTTTTGTTACTTGCTTACCAGCCCTGAAATTTTGAGTGCACCTAACACGTCTTTGTCTGAGTCCATTCCAGAAAAGCACGATACGTACGTAGAAGTGCTGGAGTGACCGCCGGAGAAAGCACGAAGATCTGAACGGCTGAAGAACAAAGAACGCCGTAACAACAGCAGCCCATGACTTCATCTAGACTGTGGCTGATGTGGTGATTGTTCTTGAATAATGTTTTATTATGTTCGTTTTTATATACCCTGTTAGTTAGTGCGATTTCGAATTGGTTAATCCGATTTCCACCTGCGCTCACTGTGCGTCATTAGTTCTACTCTGGGTTTGAGCTAAGCCTATTTCAATTCTGACTAGTCCGAACTAGGTCGATTCCGATTTCGATTATACCTTAAAATGGGGGTATTGTTTACAGAGAAACAGAATCGGTTTTCCTTTGGGGCCTCGTATTTTATTCGCTTTACTGGTGCCGTGGAAAGTACACTACGCTCAGCTTGCCGAATGCGGCGAGACTTCGGTGGAGTGATCGCGATCTGACGGTATCAGTGTTAAGTCGCATACACCAAGGTAAGTTAACGCAAAGAAAATCAACCCTTGTGATTTCCTGCGGCCAGATGTTGTTAGGTCGGTTAGATTCCACAGTTACGTTTCTCGATGCTAGCGGCTGGCATCAATTTAACGAATGTGTCAATATGCGGACCTGAGGTCAGGTCACGTAGTTGAACCCTGCACAGTGGGACAGTTTTCTACACACACGAACACCCACGTGTACACATGCGCGTATGTCGGGCAACTGGTCCTCCGAACTCGCCGGGCGAGCTGACGTTAGATGTGCCGCACGCACGAAGCGGAAATGGACGATGTGTCCATCGGTTTCCAATCAATTAGAGGTGCGACAAGCCGCAAAGCTTGGTGAATTGCGGGGTTGGACTGACAGCGGTAAACTGGTGGCTGCCGCGTATGATACAGCGACTAAACACGTTATTGGATGAGCGCGAGTTTATGCTTTTCTCATAGCCTGGAAAAACTCCCTCGAGTGAAAGTACAAAATCCAACGGGAACTCGAAGATGAAGCAGATTCGCTCTTGAATTCCTATAACAACTCCGCCAAATTAACGAGAGTGATTAGGATGTTGAATCGTTAGGAATAATCCAGCAATATGTTATCCACTCTGTGGAGCTGACAAATCCGAGTGAAAGGAGTGTAGGTTTAGTGATGAGCGGTCAGATCAACGACATCATCATCATTATACATGTTAGCTAGAGGTGTAAAACACCTCAGCTATCGTGCCGCGATACATAAAGAAAAAGGAAAATAAATACAACAGTTGCATGCCAGCTGAGCTACCAGCAACGGATGGGCATCGTTCCGGAAAGCTACCAGCCGGCTACTAGGCAACAAAAAATTAATTGTAAAATTATATTATGCTACGAACTGAGATCGTGGTTGGAGGGAAGGCTAAGAGGGATGGGGTGGGACAAAGAAACTCACAGCAGGAACGCCACTGAGGTCGGCTCCTAGCCATGTCAGCAAGTGTATCCAGCCAAACGTGTTCATTGTCGTTTGGACCCATATCAGGGAACCGTGATGCTCCAACCGAGGCCAGCTTCGAAGTGGCAGCCTTCACTCCTCTAGACCAAGTCATCGCTTGGCCACCCCTCCTCTTCTTCCATCCACACCCCCGGCGCACAAACAACGTACGTTGCGGAAGTCGGTGGACTGACATACGTAATATGTGGCCGAACCATAAGAGCCTGGTGCGTGAAATCTTGGTGCTGAGCGGTTCGATTCCTTTTCCTGTGCCATTAACAAGGCGTCGAACACGCCCGTTGCTCACGCGGTGTTCCCACCAGATGGGAGCCAAACTGCGAACGAGCCGATGGTCGAACATTACCATCCTCCTTATGTCCACTGATCTAAGGGGTCAGGTTTCGCAACCGTTCGGTAAGGTCGAAGGCACCGCTGCGTTGTACACTCTACTCTTAAGAGAGGGAGTGATGTCGCGCCGCCGGCATAGGTGGCGAAGGCTAGCAAAAGCATTTCGAGCTTTTGCTATACGGTTCGTGATCTCATCTTCGACCGCAAGGGTGCTGATACAACTTCCTAGGTAGTTGGATTCCTGAACGACTTCTAGCTGATCCCCACCTAGGCTCAGCGCAGGAGGCGATCCCTGTCAATCTTGGAGGAAAGCTTTGCACTCCGCTGGTGCAACGCAAAGCCTGAAGCGGCTGACAGCCAGTGCTAATCTGTCCAGTGTGGCTTGGCACATCTGGGAGCTGTCGCAGATGAGGGCAATATTGTCTGCATACCCGAGTCCAGGTGTTCTTCTCCTGGGAGTAGCTCCATACTTTCTAAGTCGTATCCTGTGAACGAGATTTCCATGACTTCGTCAATAACGAAGTTAAAGAGTGAAGGTGACAATGGACGACCTTGTCCCAAATCGCTGGAGATATTGAAGGGCGGTGACAGTTTGCCGTAAGCCCTCACACTGCCCGTGCTACACGCGTATAACGCTCGGATAATATCTACATATTTCTGAGGCATTATTTTCCTGCGTAGACAGTCCCGAAGGGCACGTCGATCAACCGAGTCGAAGGCACGTTTACTGTCGTGGAACGCGACTACGATGTGCTGCTCAAATGTATGACAGTGCTCCAACAACTGACGCAGGGTGAAGATGTGGTCGATGCAGCCACGACCCAGACGAAACCCGGCTTACTCCTCGCGAATCCGGCTTTCACTAGCGCCAGTCAGCCTGTGAAGGATTACAGAGGAGTAATTTAGAGGCGATGGGGATCAGGTTGATTCCTCTATGATTGCCGCATTCCCAACGCGAGCCTCCTTTGAAGAGCGGGACTATAACGGAGCGGCTCAAATCTGGTGACCGGGCAAGTCAGTCCTTTGGACCTCTGCGACCGATCCATCGGTGACCGAACCCCTTAAGATAAAGCTACACCGTTTGTGCCTAATGCGCAATTGCGCCATATTGAATCGATAACGGCTGAAGCGAAGTACCGAATTAGCCAACAATAATCGGTGGTAAAACAGCTCTATATTGTATGTCCGACATAATTTGTCAGCCACAGTTTCCTTCCCATTGGAGAACCATGATAGTAAAAGGAATGGCGGTAATCATACATTAGTTATTTGCAAACACGAAGTTAACATCATATGGGCAACGGAAGTAAGTGACCCTGCCTTGAAAGAAGCACATAACGCAGCCTATTGAGCTTCTACGGTTTCGTCTACCGCCGTCAAGTCTATAGTAAACATCAACAGAGACGCCTGCAGCATAATGTGCCAGAAAAGTTAGCACAGGGATAACGGGCTTGTGGTGCACTGTATACGTGAGAATCCACTTGTGTGTGCCGTGGTCCTACGATTTGTCATTCATTCTTCCGAACCAATGAGCTTCGCGCTTCGCGCTTTTTGTAATACGTGATTCTCAGTATCCTCGTGGATTAGATATTACCTAGAAACGTAGCTTCTCAGTTCCTGCTAATAGAATATTGCCTCCTCAGTGAATATGTTGTAATGAACGCTCATGGTCCCGCCCGAAACAAATTGGTCAGTGTAACCACACTTGTTTCCTGCAACGGTGATCAATACTGCGACGGGAGAATAGTCTATGCGGCAGCGAGTAGTCTTTAGGCGGCATAGCTTTTCAAGACTCCTCAAAACGTCACATTTCACATTTGCAAGGCCTACTTGGAAGGAATGCCTATTTTACTAAGGTAGGTTGTTGGAAGGTAACTTTCAGTCTACAAGAGCTTTGCCAATAACCCTTTTGTCATTAGCTGGGATAACACTAACCATCTATTGCACACTCCTTGCTCAGGCCAGTTAAACTTGCCGAAGAGTCACCACGATTCTACCGCAGTAGCCGGGTTTTGAGGCACTGCTGTTTCCATTTTGCACATCTGTCTCCATTCCAACCAGCCCTGCCCAGCGTATGCATCGGTCGGGGAACTTGCCTTGTGGCGTGCCGTAGGTTGACTCTAACTCAACCATTCGCACATGATCCAGCGTTTTCACGATGGACGACACTGGCACGCACACATGTACCCAAATGCATGCATACGGTCGTTCTACACTCATGTGACCGGGTGAGACGTTTTATAAATAAATAGATAAATAGTTTATTCTCGTCATTGCGAGGCACACCGTCAAGGGCTTGATCATGGTAATGCAGACATGTATGATCGGCAATCGCACCAACTAATATATTTTGACAAATAGCATACGAATGTATGTGTCTGATAACATGTAAAAGTATGTTTATGTCTGTATTTGGAAGTAGCCATTTTGTGTGAGTAGGTAAATGTGACTTCGTGTGTATTTTTGTTCGTCGGGTTCGCCACCAAAGGGGGAAACCAATGGAACGTTTCGAATCGGATGACGTTCGTGATATGTGAATTATGCTCCGGCAAATGGAAGAGGCAGTGACTTTTTTTAGTGGCGAGTCACATCCGCCACGTCGCAGTGTTGTTAAACGGATATCTGTGGTTTTTATAGGGAGAACGCTTGCCAGGCGAAATCCCACCACATCCTGGAACACTGCCGCTGAACCATTTGCTGGAACGGGATTTACCCGAACCACCCAGCTGGCACCACGGGGAGGTTGTTCGGCTAGCCATCTACTATTGGATAGTTGGCAATTTAGTTCGCTCTACCTCACACCCGAAGGAAGGACCCATTGTCACGCATTAACAGAGTAGGGTGACCAAAAAATTAGGACAGGCTGTACAAGTGCATGGTCGGTGTCCACACATGTGCTCCAAATCGAAGGACAGTTCTAGTCGCAGCCTATCCAGCGTTAACTACTTGCAATGTGATCGATTTGCGTCCAAGGATGTTTCGAGGCTGGTGGGCGCCATGTAATCTTTCGGTGGGTGTTGTGTCGGAAGTTACTGCTCACAACAAATAAGCGGGCATCTTCACACATATGAACTAACCGCTCACCGTTTTCATGACAGGAGCATACACAGTGTTGACCGCCCAGATGCAGTTCATCAGTGGATAACTTTCCAACTTGAGCGTTTAGATCCCCCGCCAGCACAACAGTGTCCGTGTTTCTTCTGTGTCGAATGAGGTCGGTCACTTGGCGGTAGATGTCGTTTTTTACTGAATCATTGCTCAAGTTTGCGTGCGCGTAGACAGCGATGATGGATTGACACCTATTATTCCCGCGCGACTTCGAAGCTTTGAACGAGCCAGTCAATCGGACTGCACACATCCGGCTACTAATTGGGATCCAATCAACCAAAGCAGCTTCAACTCGGGGACTCAGGGCAATACCAACACCAGCTTGGCCGGTGTTCGAAGCTGCGTCGTCACCGGATAGGCGCAATGAGATAGTGCTGCTGGTGTCACCTGAAGGGGATCGCAGAGTGAGCACAGAGTCCGAGTCTTGCAGACGGGTCTCTGATAAGCAGCAGATATCGATCGAGAGGGTCTCCAATGTTCGAGCAAGTGCTGCCTGTTGACCGATCTGTAGCAATGTGCGTACATTGAGGCATCCCAAACTTAAGGATGGTCGAGGGTTCCAAGTGGAAAATGATGAACTGGGCTTGGCCACTTGTTTGTACATAGGCTTGTCGACAGGACAGGAATGACGTTCCGCGTTCATATGTGAGTTAAATGTAGGAGATAAATGCCTACCAAAGCATGTTGGAGGAGGGCCAAAAATAGGGGGGTTGAAAACTGGTGAGATACAATTGAATTTGGTACAGGACCATAAGGGTGAAAAAGCGTAAGAGTGGGAATAAGAAGACGGGAAGGCTTGAGCAGTGGCATCCAAAACCCGATGCACCCTGCTCAGTGCAGCAGATAGGACGCCTATTATTATCCTCTGCGACGGCCAGTGCCTCAGGAAACTGTTTTAAGAAAAATTCTTTGTACAGAGTGGGCAGAATACTGTCAGGTTGCCCAGGCCTAGACGGGAGAAAGATTAGGGTTTTCAATCAAAGCTTTTGGTTCAAAAACCTGACCGCAAGGCAGCGGGTTTGGCGGTGGGATACAAGGAGTCCGTTTTCAGGGATAAGGAGCCACCTTATTCCAACCCCAACCTGGAGGGCCAGGAGGCTGGATCTGTCTGGCTTCTAACCATTGACCAATCTGGTATGAGTGGCTCTGAAGGTGCAAAAGCACCACCCAGCACAGCTCAGTGGGTCTCTGAGGCACGCAAACCATTGCACCACGGTAGGGTTCACCCTTATTGCGATGTGAGCAGTAAGATAGTGAGGAATAATTCGCAAAATAGTCGCGAGCTGTTATTCGGTCTGTTCCACATCTAGTCAAGCCAGTCGTAGAATTGGTAACCTCATGGAAATGTATTCTGCCATTCTGAAACAATTATTTGATACTGCTGCCGATCAAGAATAATACTATGGTAGTCAATAACAGTTTATTTATCCAGTTCCAGTCTACCGTTACCACACGTTTAGATGCTTATGCTACTTCCACGTTCGTCATGAACACTACTACGTATACTACATGTTGAAGGACTACAGTTTTCTGGCTTTATCAGCATGCAGCAATTAAGGGATACCATGAGATCTAATTGAGCTCAGATTCAGCGAGCACTCTGGTGAAAACTGTAAGATACTAGTTCAGCCAGTAACCGAGGCAACTGTTTTGACAATGGTTTCAAATGCTAATGAGCAATGCTCAAAAGGGGTATGTTGTTGAACGCGGTTTTTCTGCCCTGTTTAAACTCCATCCTGTCTTAATTTATGCCAAAGGCAAACAGAAAATTGGCTCTCAGTTGCGAAACGCCCAGTCAACGTATCGCGAACCACAGCAAGCGATGGGGATATAGGCAGCTATCACTAAACACTAGCTGTCACCCTCAGCGGGATTGAGAGTGAAAATACCAATTATGCATCCGTTCCATCCTTTCGTTTAGGGCATTTCACGATACACTGCGTTTAATGCGAAATTTGGCGGTATAAATGGTTTCACGGTGTTGTATGTCAAGTTGTCAGTGTGGTGTTCTACCAGAGCAGGAATACAGATGAAATGATGTCATCCGACTAGGGAAATTGGTGAGCACCTATTGTTAGAACAAAGCTGCTCATCCTTAGGTTGCTATTCAACTATCCTGTAGGCGCGCTTCTTAAGTGCTGGATTCAGAAATAATGCTCCATCGTTCTTGTATGCCACAAAGAAGTAAAAGCGTGTATTCCAATTGATGTATTTTGATGCTACCACAACCCAATAACAGAAGAACAAAAGGAGATCTGCGAAGGAAGACTGTGTGGTGTTGATAGGCCTTACTGTACAGTTGTTCAAAACTATTGTGTTGATTGTGTGCCGGCTTTACCTTTTGAATGATGGTCAATATATTGGCAAAACTGTCAACTGACCAAGAGTGATGCCTTGCCAATGCTTGTGTGACAAAATATGTGTGTGGTAAGTATAAACCTATTCGAAATAGGCGCCAACAGTAGTACAAAAACTAGATTCGCTTCATTGGCAGAACGGTTGAAGAGTGAAAGAAAAACGTCCGTTCAAGCACGCATTTCTATTGATGGCGTAACATGGACGTGCACCTCTGGTTCCTGCATCACTTGCTTGTTTGGTTGTGGGGTGTAAGATAACTCACGAACGTGCGTCACCCCAACACTATCAACCAATGTGTACATTTTCTTCACATCCTGCGCCATTTTTTACTTCAATGCGGCTAGTGTACGTTTACGTAACACATCGGTTCAGGAAAATGGCACACAAGTGAGCGTTGTCATTTCCATTTTTATACTTTTCTCATGGAGTACATCAACTATGACTGTTCCCCACATTACTTTGTATGCACACATTTGATTCCAATTGCTACCGATCGTTATGTATTGGTGCATTTAAACCGATAGATACTTGAGAGGACAATTCACACCTCCTTGATTTTTGTAGTTTTCACTTGAGCCATCACATGAGACTCCTTAAGCCCGGTGATCAACAGGTGATTTCATGATAATGAGCCAATTTCCGTTTCTTGCAAATAATCTGTCGCCAGCTAACCATCTCATTGTTGAAGAAAATACCGTTAGCCATCAAATACAACAGCGATGGTTTAATTAGCCGCCAAATAAATAAAAAGATACACAGTTTATTCTCGATAGAACGAAAGATGACAAGACAGGTATGATAAAATCGTGGTAGGGGCTAGCGTATTTTTTGTACCGAAAATGTGGGCCCAGGTAAATTACCATTGGGTGTGACGTAAAGTGTTGCACAGCACTCTTCATTAGGTGTGGTGTCTGGTGCCTCATTCTTCAGCTCTGAACTCTTCACTGCCCACCCTGATCTGGTAGCTGGGTGTATATGGGCAATAAGAGTGCTTAAACACGTTCGTCTGTTTGAATCCAATTTCAACATCTGAATTCCCCTACCAACCCCAGAGTTTGGGCAAACGGGCGACTGGATATTTTCGTGGAATACTCATCGCGCCGCCGCTCACACACGCATGCTCATTTGAATTCGCTTGCAGACATTGCCTACCGCACCGATGACTGCATCAGCTTGCCTTACAGACAATCTTCGCAGTAACCGACGCTATTGTAAATAATACTGCTCATTAAGGCAGTGTAACTGTCCTCCAAAATTAGGTTACTAATGCTATTTGTTACGCTCCCAGCTGCGGACCTGAGCTGGTTACACTCAGTTGCTGCGTACGAGCTCAGTAAATGAGCCTAACTCCCTAAAGTGAGTGTTGATCGGACCGGAGTGGTTTAAAAAAAGGAGAAGCTAAAGGAGTAAGTTCTGAGCTTAACTAAACCCAATACCCTTAAGGCTTCAATCAGCTTGACATGGAGTAAAGACGTCAAGCTCATTTAGTAGCCATGGTTTGTGTGCCGTAGTGTCTAAAAGAAGCGAACAACAAGTTGCTGTACTATTTTTCCACACACAAAAATGCTTGTGGTATACTAGTGAATTCGCAATATTTTTCCGGAATGACGGCGGTATTATCGATTAGGTTGCGAGCATGATTACGAGCAGCCTATTACTAATTGTTCATGGCTTTCAAGCTTAGCCAAGAAGTCAATTTGAGTAACCCATCGCCGATGGTGCGCCGTGCAAACCGGGAGTTGTTACCCCACAGACGTGCTTGTTAAACACTGCGATACCTGACAAACCGTACGCACTCGCAACATGACCTGAGCAAACATTGCTTCTTAGTACTAAATCATAATGGTTACCAATTGATGCAGTTCGGAATTTGTATTGCCTTTTAGACAGGCTATATTCTTCCTCCTGTCGTCCTGTGCCAAAATGTCGATTTCAGTCAATGAGCAAATCAGTGTTTTGGGTCACAGTTTAGGCTACCGGGCTCATGATAAGTGGATGTAAAGTGTTGAAACAGGCTGCGATAGAAAAGAAAGAAAATCCCCTTACCGGCAACAATTATACCACTAGGACGCTCTCAGTGTGGAGGACTAATGTTCCAAAGAAAGTAAAAGCTCATAAACATCCATTTGCGTGTGTCGGCTATCTAGGCAGCTTGGGATGCGCAAACTGAACTTGTAACTGTTTCAGTCATGGTGATGTGAATATCAACTTTCCACTTGAGGGTGGAACTTTATGAGTACCAGATTGGTAGAGAAACAGAAAATTGGCCTTAGGAAATTTGCTTGCAGATCACCAACCTGGCAAAGGTTTTTGTAAAACCACTCGAGTCAAAAGTCAAAATAAAAAATAAATCGCCAGCTGTATGACGTAGCGGCACTTCGCTGCCACGCGACCACCACAAGTCGCGCGTGGGCTTTGTATATCGCGAGGGCGCCTACCCCTACGCGGCTTCGAACCGGTGACCTTATGGCTGTAATCCAGGCGCGGAGACCATTCGGCTGGTGGTCGAATGTAACCAGGAGCACCTTGATATGTTCATCAGTTCGCCGAGATGAGCAATTATATTTCAGACGTTTAGTCACTATTCGTGGTGACATATTTAGTGCTTAGTTGAGGTGGTAGCTATAGTAGTAATAGTAGTAGCAGTAGTAATAATAATTTATAGCAGGGGCTGCACTTCTCATAAATCCGGGAAGCATCTATAGGACAGCCATGCATCCCGGTCTGAGACCAGATGTGCATCTTATAGCACTATAAAGCGGTTGCCAAAATTTTGCGAAAAGTGTTTCCGATGGTCTATCAGGGACAGTAGATTGCCCTGGGGGCAGTCGACGTCTTCTGGAAATGGTTACACAAAAGTGAAATCCTGCTCACCTGTAGCATATAGTAAACGTTATCCTCACTAGTTTAAACGTTAAGGATAAGTCTAGGCCTTCCCATCTTCATATTCCCCTCTTACGCTTTTGCATCCTTAGCGTACCGCTCCAACTTCACTTTTATCCCCCAGGTTTTCAACTCTTCGATTCTTGGCCCTCCCCCATGTTGCTTCACTAGTCGATTATCCTCTAGTTTCAACACACACAATCGCAGGGCATCGCTCTAGTCCAGTCGACAAGTCTATATTAAACCAACCGGACAACACCAGTTCATCCGTTTCCCTTTGGAATCCTCTACCTTCCGTGCTTCAACGTGCGCACTTTGCTACAGCTCGACCAACAGGCAGAACTTTCTCCAACACTAGAGACCCTATTGAGCGCTATTTGCTGTTTATCTAAACCCGACTGCAAGATTCGACCTCCTTGCTTAAACTGCAATCTCCCACATGCCACACTGGCGACATATTCCCATTGCGCCTGTTCGGAGGTTGCGCAGCCTCAAGTACTGGTCAAGCTGGCGTCGGCATTGATTTGAGTCCCACGGCTAAAACTGCTCTGATCGATTGGATCCCAGTCAACAGTCGGATGTGGACCGTTACATCGGCTGACTTCTTCCAGGCTTCGAAGTCGCGCGAGAACAAACCGTGCCTATTTTTCTTTTACGGCTTGTGGCCCCACAAACTGCAGCACTGATTTGATGAAAGATGATTTCCACCACCAACTTAAAGATCTCCTTCGTTACAGAACACAAACGGATAATCTGATGCTTGCTAGTGATCTAAACGCCCAAGTCGAAAAATAGTCCTCTGATGAACTTTATCTGGGCTGCCAACATGGTGTAGGCTCCTGTAATGAAAACGACGAGCGGTTGCGACACCTGTGTGATGATGCTCGTCTCTTTCTCGTGATCACTAACTTTTGACACAGTACCTGTAGAAGAGTGACTTGTAGCTCACCAGCCTCGTTCCAGCCATCAGTTCAAATGGACTACCTCGCAATTAGTTACCGCTGGAGAGGCTGTGTCCAAAAATGTCGCTCGATTTGTAACAAGAGCGTGGACTCCGATCGCACTTTTGTGTGTCGACCTTCTAGTGCGTTTCTGCGTACATTCGCAACGTCGCTTAGACCGCGCAGACATCAGCCGACTGACGAAGCCAGGTGTACTTAATGCATATCAAAGTACGCTGACATCCGGGCTGAGTAAGCGCCCACTGAACACCGTCGAAGATCACTGGTTGCATATTCGTCAAACGTTACTATCAGCAGACGTATCTTCAGGTGGCAAATCAAATTGCCAACCTAGGCATTGGGACTCTACAAATTCCCTGAAACTTATGGATGCTCGCCGACGTATTCCGGCTGGAAGCGAACACAATGTGACTTGCAAAAACCACAGGGCAAAACTAGGTGCTAACCTGAGGAAAGGCCGTGAAACCTGGTGGTCACATCTCGCGTCGGAAATCGAAACAGCCGCTGCCGTTGGTAATCATCATTAGTTATTCCGTCATAAGTTATTCCGTCATAAGTTATTCCGTCTGATATGTGAAAAAGGCATCAGGAGACCTGGTGTTAACGACATCATACGCAACGCATCATCACTATATGCAGCAGGAAATCGCGCAACACTCTGGTGCTGCTTTAAATCACATTAGTCTCTAAACCGAAAGCAGTCACCAGTGGAGTAATTCAGGGAAGTGTACTTGGTCCACTTCTTTTTCTCCTCTACGTCATCGATGTATTTTATAGAATAAGACATGGTGCTACTTTTCTGTTTGCTGATGACATTAAAATCGTCTACTCACAAGAACGTGCAGATACCCGCGCAGCCTTGTGCCACAATCAGGAAAATCTATCGGCACTTGAATCCTGGTGCAAACTGTGGCAGATGTCCTTTTCCGTGGACAAGTGTAATATTCTGTCGTACAAATGCAAAGTTCCACCAGGCAGTCTATTATTACAAGGCACGTTTATATCACAGTGCAAAGTGATTCGCGACTTGGTGTGCGGCATTCCACTACCTTCAACTTTTCGGAACATTGTGACTTCCAAGTTTCGAAAGCCATGAAGACTATTGGCTATATCTGTCATAAATTTCAACTCACAGAATCTTGTATCTGGCTTTACAAAACATATGTGTTACCTGGCATGGAATACTGTTCACTACTACAGTCGAGTCTGCGGAAATCTGACCAGCATGCTCTTGAGAGGGTACAGCGACGCTTTACAAAGAAGCTGTGCGGATATTCCTCCAAGATGACCTACAGAGAGCGCAGTGAAAAACTTGGACTTGACCCACTTTGGCTGCAGATAATGAAGATGAACTTGTGTTTCCTGTAGAATAATTCACCATTACATGCACAATTATGCTAACTGTGTCCATATGGCCGTTAACACTAGATACGAGCTACGAAATAAGGAGACAACAGTCATGATTCCAAGGTTCAATACACAAATTAGGGAGCGTTTCTTCTTAACACATTGCTCAAAGCTTTGAAACAAACTTCCAAGAGCTATCAGAACTTGTTGCACATTCCGTTTGTTTAAGCTTTCGATAAAAGATCATTTAACCGTTCAAAATGTGATAATAATGTCTCGAACAGCACAGTCCTTAGATAACGCTTTTGAGAACGGAGTTAATGGTGCCTGAAAATGCATGTGGTCAAGTGCACAAGTGGTTATATTTTGTTGGCCCGCAGCACTTTATTCTCTCTTTTTTTCGTGTGCGATTAACTCTCATGTGACTGCTAAAAACTTGTCAGCCGATAGAGCAAGAGGAATGTAAATATTTTGGACCGCTTCGCGCTACACAAATTTTCATTTTGAGCGATGTTAGCTGCAGTTACACAGAGAAAACTCTACTTGCTGCTACCAACCGGTAATCATTAATCTGCATTGTCTCTCCGAGTTCGGGACTACGAGTCTAACAACGAAATAGGAATACTTGAGCAACACGTATGAAGGATGATATATACCAGTTTGCGTATGGACCCCAGCGCTCTCTATTGGATGCAGCGCCGTATTTGGTTCATTTTATAGCGTCTGCAATAGACCAAAAATGTAAATGTTTAGATCTTCTCTTCTTTGCTTGGTCGAATGCCTTTGGGAGCTTGTATAGGTCAATGTGGCTGAACCTGTTATCGGAAAACAAAATTTACCCATGTGTGAGCAATCTGTTACGCGACTATTTTTTGGATCGTACTCACTTCCCCAAGTTAAAGGTTAAGAATTCTCCCGTTCTGTGTGCCGACTGTTGTATTTGGCAGAGAGCGATCGTATCACATTTTTTCATTCCTATATGTTGTACGTCTCCCTATACATACCACTTTAATAGGATGCAAATACGCTGCCAATGTATTGGGATATAAGGCCCTCGCTATAAAGAATTCCTTGTCACTTCAGCGTGGGTTGGAAGATCTGGTGGAGTGATCTTCAGACTGATCGCTCACAAATAATGCATCTGCATGCAGTGGTGTAATGTTTTCTTTTCTTTGTAGCGGTAAGTTGCAGTCCTTCATAGATAACATCCCAACCATTTATGTGAACAAAATTCCCATACCCAGATCTTCAGCTGCCAACTACCTGGGCGTCTTTTTGCCCCAGAACCTTTCTTGGTCCACGCATGCCTGTGAAACCCTCCATAAAGTCAGAAAACTTGTTTTTTTTATGCCCTCAGACCCAAGGTGCTTTCAATACCCTGTAGTTTAATATTCAAGTTAACGACATATTGCATCTTTCCCCGCTGGTTACACTGCTCCCCTGGCATTTTTCATGGGCTGCTTCAAGAAGACTACATCTTGCTGGTACGCCAGTCAAGTCCAGTCAAGTCAACAATGCGCTTTATGCGCCCATGAAGAGTGAATATTCAGTTATAACACAAGCACTAAATGCACAAAGAAAACCAAAAAAATGGTAACAAATGAATATGGTCCGCCACCAATTTGAAAAGGTGGCAGTGGTTATATCATCGATGCAGTCTGTCAGTAAGGTCTTGTTTGACTACATCTTGATCTCGTAGAAAACGTAAAAATAGGGGAAGAGTGACAAACCATAAGTCCATGTGCGGGCATAAATGGCTTTGTACGTTTGTCTGGTCGAAGAACTCGAAATGCTTTCCGACATTGCACGATGTAGAGGGTGACTGGCATCAGTGAGAATCTTGGAAATCAGTATTTCGCAAGGTCGAGCATGGTTGGACACAATGATGTCAGTAAACACTATCACTGAAGTTCCACTGTACCGGGCAAGATGCTTCGGTGACTTGTTCATATGTCCATATGTTCATAAATGATGGAGTAACTTCAAACCATTGGGAAGAGCTGACTATCTAGGGCGCTGTAGCTGTGTCCCAAGCTGAACTCAACGCCAAAAAGATCCCCGTACGAAATCAATCCAATAATGTAGAAAACCTACACCCACTCACCGGATCCAAGGAAAGCTTTAAGCCTGTGATGAACACGGTAGAAACTAAAAAGATCTACCAATATACATTATACAAACCATATATCAAGCGACATCCTGAGCCGAGAAAAACCAGCAACGAATGTCTTTTGGATACTCCTCGTTATAATTCCCTTCCATACCACAAAACATGCTTAGTGATGATAGAATAAACTATGTCACGAAGCCAAGATCACCTCCCATCCCATCTCATATGTGTGCAGCCCTTCCCAACATCCTACACTATAACCCACTTTTAGTACAGGAGGAAATGGAGCCGCGGCCGTTCCCACTGCTTACATTCCCGACAGAAGTCAACCCCCTGTTCCCACCGTTCCTGCAATTTTTGCAGATTACTCGGCTAGCCAACTTCCACGCAATCGTAAATTAGACTTGCTATGTCCACCACCTCCATGTGCACAGCAATATCGACAATCACAAATGACAAATTACCAAGATTACCACGCCTGTTAAGACTAAACCCGACCCAAGGACTCCCACTCATATCTCATGTTTACATAATGCCTGACTACAACCATGCGTATAACAATGAACCGCAACACGATGACCCTACACCTAATAGTCCGTTTTCTCTAATTTTAGTTAATGCTGGGTCTATTAATCACAAATTGTACTTCCTAGGCATGCTTGCGCATATCAACAACCCACAAGCAATCCTCGTCACTGAAACGTGGTGGTCCCCCGATACATTGGACTCCAACGCAATAATTCCTAATTATCAGCTCTTCCGAAAAGATCGTGGCATAGGCAAAGGAGATGGATACATGAGATACCTACACTGTAAATTTGAAGCAGAAGTACATGATCATCCACAGCTAACGAATGTTCTCGAATCTCTTTGGTGGTCCGTCTCAGGAACTGGTTCTCACATTTTAATCAGTTGTGTTTACAACCCGCCAGTTGCGTCAACTGCGAATGTTACCATCATCAGTTCAGCTTTCAAGTTTACTGCTGAGAAGCTGCCACACAGACAGAAGATAATTGCTGGTGATTTTAACCTACCAAAGATTAACTGGTCCTCTCAACCATCCTCGTTTACACATACAGCTTTCCTTTCCTCTCTCCGAATTGATGACATTTAATGAATTCTGCTAAACCGTCTTCCTATCTGGATTCCGATGGCATCCCACCTCCTGTCAGAAAACTGGGAGGGCCTGACATGCCATTACTATTGTTAAACATGTTTACCCTTTCGTTGGAATCAAGCTACTTTCCAGATAAGTGGATAACATTGCTTATCATCCCCCGTCACAAGGGTGGCTTCAAACAAGTAATTAACAAGTGCCGGCCAATATCAACACACCCCTGTAGTAGTAGCCAGAACATTAGAGAAACTGCTTAAGAATGATGTGATGAAATTCACCAATTCGCTGAAACGAATAGACGGGTCACAGCATAGTTTCCTGGACAAACAATCGTGCATAACCTGTCAATTACATTATCTAAACCATGTTTCGGATTCTATTGACTCAGGATACGCAATCATACTTCCGTTCCTAGACATGGAAAAGGCAGTCGCTCGAGTGCGTCACAAACGGCTGCTAAAAAAGATTGCTTCCTTTGGAAATCAGGATCCACTCCTAGGCTGGCTATTGTCATGCCTGAGCGGCCGTTCTCAGGTAGTTACCATAGCCGATCACCACTCTTCACCACGTCCAACCACTAGTGATGCTATTCAAGGGAGTGTACTTGGTCTGTTACTGTTCTTGCTCTACGTCAATGACATCAGTGCTGTTATCGGTCATGGCATGCCTTCTCCATTTGCAGATGACATAAATATAGTCTACAAATTCCGACGAGCTGAACTTCAAGATACACTACTGCACATACAGGAAGACCTCCACTCCCTTGAGAAATTCTGTGACACCAGGAGGATGAAGTTCTGGGCGAAAAAATCTAGCATAATGTATAGCGATTGTTCAATACCCGAGGGATCAATTATAAGCAACGGTGAACACCTTTGTGTACAGCTGTCTACCCGCGACTTCGGAACCGGGTATTCTTGCACCTACAACTTTTCTGAACAAGTGGAATACCAGCTGACTAGGGCCGGAAAATCAGTAGCTAATATATTACATATGATCCACATAACCCGGGCCAGAGCAGAACTCTTCAAAATCTTCACTCGCCCCATCTTGGAATACTGTGGTATCATTTGTGACAGCATAAGGAAATCTGACAGAGTATCTCTGGAAAGCATACAAAGATGATTTACAAAACGTCGGCTAGGCAAAACATCCACTAAAAACTTTCGAGAGCGCTGCCAACAATTCCAGCTTAACGTGCTTTGGCTACGAAGATTGCGACATAACCTGATGGTTCTGTATGATATGATTCATCAACACGTCCACTGCTCTTTGTCCTCCCTAGAACTACAACATAATCCTACAAGGGAGATATTCAATAAGGGGTTTATCTTGAGTGTACGCAGATGCAGGGTATATCTGCGGTCTAACATTTTTCTTATCAGATATGCTGTCATGTGAAATAGAACCCCAGTCACAATCAGATTGTGTGAGAGCGCAACGGTCCTTAGCGTTAAGCTCACCAATGACCTAGATTTGAACACGATTATGACACTTTTCTTTGGAGAGAGATAACTTGATGATTTGTACCAAGACGGGTCAGATAAAATCTAATGAGTAAAGAAGGTTTCATCCTGTATGATATGTCCCTAGTGCTGTTACCATGCACTATTCTAACTAGTTCACATTGTGTAGAAGCAGACCTGTGAGTTAATACAAACCCTTGAAACAGCAAAAGCAACAAAAATCACATGTTTACCATTCATGCATGAGCATGACATATGCTGTAAAATATGACCTGTACCAAATATGGCCACAGTTTCTCACTCAATTAGAAATATACCTATTATTATTATTATTATTAATCGCTTTTAATTGCCCGTTTAAGAGTCCGGGAAATTTCACAGGTGAGCATTAGGTTCAATGCTGTATTACGCAAGTGGTGACAAACCGTAAAATCAAGTGATGAGGCACGGATGAAGACCTAAGTCGGGAGACGTAGAATGTTAGTCTCCTGAATTTAGTAAATGTTTCATTCATGAGATGGGATCAGGTGAGATTCCGACTTAGTGTAAGCCCTAGATATTTCACTACTGTGCAGGAGTACAGGCTGACACTGTGTTGTAACGCTGCCCTTTGCTTCTGCCTCTCTGCGCTACCAACCAGCCGGGGAAAACAAAACGCTGAGCCTGCTAGACCGAAGTATATTAGGCACAAAACATGGCTACTTTTATAGGTCACATGCGCTTACCTCGCCTCTATCACTGAGGTGAGTCACACCGCTTGTCTGAACATATTCGACTCTGGTAGCGGCCATCTCTCTCTGACTGTAGGTAGGATCACGTCCGCAACATAGCAATCCGTGCGGCTACGACGGTCTGATTTCGTCAGCTTTCGGTTTGACCATGACAACGAGCCTGTCAGCCGCTCACGTGATCTGGCCGATCTCGCCCCGCTAGTGTGCACCATCGTAGGCAGCTATTTCGCCTCCGTAACACCTCCTCCTCCGAAATGAACCTGCTTCCCCACCATGCGTACTTGCGTCAATTCACCTTCCTTTGTTTTGACAGAAATCAGTTGCCTTGGTGGTTTTCTTCTCCTTCTGGCCGCTCTTCGATATATGTTGTCTGCGGGCCCTTGTGCTCTCCCGTGGTTCGGTCTCCGCTGATCTGCGTGCCTGATCCACTTCTTGTTTCCAACCGTTAGTTCGTAATTGACTCCACCATTTCTGCGTATCACCCTTCCTCTTGACCACCTCTTCGGTCCTCGGAACTCTCGCGCGTACCCCCTGTCACCAATTCTGTAATGACACACCCTGTCTGTCCGACTTTCCCCCGTATGACAACTGCAATGCTTTTCTTTCCTGATTAGCACAACGTGTTTTGATCTGGATACTGGTTTAGTGGCTGGCTTGAGGTTCAGGGCAGCACTGGTGATTCTGCAGCATTCTGGACCAGGTTGGAGCATTGCTTCGTGGCGTCTATGCACCTGTGTAATCTGACTGCCCTTGATTTCCGTCGTCGCACCCTTAAGTCTGATGGGCACATCTGATTCTGAAGTGGCAGTGTGGCAGAAGTTTTGCTCCTCAATAGCTTCTGAATTTCCGACCACATTTGCAGCAAGAGCCAATTTGAGCAACTTCTGACATTCTGAAACAATTTCTTGCGATGTCAACTTCACTTCCAGTTCCCATTCTACTTGAATGTTTAATTTTATGATAGCACTGCCATCAACTGCCTCTATGACTTTTCGAACTGCGTCTGCTGCTCCTGCAAAAGTGACTGCAATTGTTCAAAGCTGACTGCCATTTTGGGTTCGATTGAACTCTCCTCCGTAACACACTGTTACTACGACGATGCGGATGTGTTTGAGGAGTTGCTGAAAACCATTTTTCTTGGACTGTGAGAAAAGAACATCCGTACACTTTGGTGCATTGAGTGAAGGACAGCGAGATTTGGACCATGAAGGGAGGTTGTCCACGAAGCATTGCAAGTTGACCGATGAATCTGTGGTGTGATAGTGTATACAAATATCACGTCATCCGCTTTGTTCAGCAGGATGACTTCTTTAGGAGTGGAAATGGAGTTAATCTAGGTGGAAAATGGAAATGGGGACGAAATAGCTCCTTGAAGAACATCTGAATTTGTGGTGAATGAGGGAGAGTTTTTCTCCCAAATCTGGTAAACTGTATACCATTGGCAAAGTAGTCTTTAAGGAAAAGTACTAATGAAGATTGTACTCTGAAAACGAGCAGATCGTGTAACAGCAGCTCGCGGTTCACACAACCGAAAGTGTTGTTGTAATCTAGGAAGCAGGTCCGCGTGGGCATGTTTTTACTATCGAGTGATGAAATGACAGTGCACAAGTCAGACATGTGCATCCAAAGTGGATCGCGAACAATGGAACAATGGTTTTAGACGGGAAAAATAGCTAACGCTTAGTTGGTCTTGTACGAAGGTTATGGTGAAACTTCAAAATATAAAAATATTGTTAGCAAAAATGGGTTTATACCGGTGAACTCACTGAGGCACACTTAGTATCTATGCTGGATCTTGTGCTTACCAACGAGGAGCATATGGTTGAGGTGTTGGTTTTAGACTGCCCATTGGGTCGCAGTGATCACGCAGTCATCAGTTACAACTTCATCTACTATACGGAATATCAGAATGATAACGATGAGACGGCGCGAAGAACCACAAGCCACGATCGATTAATCCAGCTCTTCACCGCCACAACTTGGCTTGAGTTCGTCAACAAATTCAGTCAGCTGATTACAGAGGCTTCAGAGATAAGAGTTTGCAAAAAGTGTACAACAGTTTCTTTCGTTAGGATCAAAACTCGAAAATGGATGACAAAACGCAACGCAGCATGGTGAGTGTACAGAGAAGCTCCAACGCCAGAAACTTGGGACAACTACGTAGACCAACGTAACCACTGCACTCAGCTGTTAAGAGAAGACAAAGCCGCCTATCAGCAGAACATCTCCAAAATCTTCAGTGCTAATCACCAAATGCTGTACAAGCAAGTCAGTAGCCTGAGAAAAGTGAGGCAAGGAATTCCCCCCACTCAGGACGGCTGATGGTCCAACAAGAACGTCTGTGAAGGCAGTGAACGCGCTGTGAATGCAACATGCCCCCATGTTTCAGAGCGTCTTGCCACCAAGCGACATAGCAACCTTTGTCGTCCCCTCGCTGGGACTAGCTCACATCACTTTTACCGCAAAGGCTGTATTGCAAAAGCAGACGTCTCTGCGCAAACACAGCTCGCCGGGTGTCGACAACATTCGTCCAGAGGCAGAATATCTAGCTCAGTTTTTCCAGCGCTGCTTAGACCAGAATCAAGTTCCCGCTATGTGGAAGCTTGGAATAACAACGTCGATTCACAAAGGTGGCAGCAGAACTGATCCCTCCAACTACCGTCCAGTATCCCTTCCTCCTATACTCTCCAAAGTCATGGAATCCATAGTTGCTAATGCACTGGTGTGCTATCTGGAAAGCTGTAACATCATCACGCCTGAGCAACACGGTTCCCGTCGAAAGTGGTCATGTACAACGAATTGACTAATCGCACGCAGTAGTTGGACCGAGGCGGTTGACGCTGGAGAAGGCGTGGTGATGTGATCTACCTGGATTTTGCCAAGGCTTTTTATCGTCTAGACCATCGGATAGTACTCTCCAAGCTCCAGCATTATGGGATCGGCAACCATTTTTAAGCTGGATTGCTAACTTTCTACTTCAACGGCAATTAGTGGTCAGCATTTGCAGTTCTTTATCGGACCCCATGCAATCATCATCATCATCATCATCATTATCATCATCATCATCATCAGCATCATCATCATCATCATCATCATCATCATCATCATCATCATCATCAACAACAACAACAACAGCAGTACATCAGCCATTTGAACTGATGCTTCGCTGCCATACAACCATAAGGACCTATGAAATAACGAATAAGAAGAGGGAGGGAAGGGGACCTACCTGAAAACCTTAATGCCCTAAGCAAACATTCATGGTCAAAGCGCTTACACCTTGTGTAGACAACATACCGTCACAAACAACTGGCTGTCGTGCAAACATTAGGCGACATCGGCGAGACAGCTTCCTTTCGGCTTTCACTGCCACGCGTCATAATCAGCCATTACCCTGCCGATAACTCAGCACCAAGCACACTTTAAACAGGCAATCCGATTAGGAGACGGCAGCAGGCGCGCCACTGGTGTCGACTGCGAGCCATGTCCTGTAAAGTCTCGAGCCAAGCACAAGGCGACTCACGTGGACTCCATCCCGGAAATCGAGACGGACGAGCGGCACCCAGTATGGTCGTCAGTGACTTCATTTCCCGCTGCCAACTAAACTTCTGTCCAACTCGAGTCTTGCGCCACTTTACACTTGGTAGACTGGACAAGGTCCACCTAGGTAAGCGTTGACCAGGCATACGTAGCACGTGCACGAGCCAACGCAACTTATTCAGTGCTATCTGTTGTTCTAGGGAGCTAGCATGAGTATCACTACCTAGTACTCGCCTACGCACATAATCGCTTCGGACACGCTGGTGCCATCCGACACCAACAATGCTCCGCAGACAACGATGATCAAAGACTTGAAGACGCCTCAGATCTTCAGACCGAAAGGACCAGATCTCAGACCCATAGAGGAGAACGGCCCTCACTGTGGCCTTCTATACACGGCCTTTCAGAAGAAGGGAAACTCCCTTCTGTTGCCAAAAATGCCGCAGGTTCAAGAAGTTAGCAGTGTACAACGGGTCACACCATAGCAGTCCAGTTGTTTTGGTGCGGTTGGTCTATTAAGTGAACCCGATCCAACCTATCGGTATTCCGTTCTGTGTCGGCATCTTTATTAGTTACCATGGTTGCGTTGGCCCACTGCACACCAAAGCATACGATTATAAACCGTTAGAACATACCGTTTAATGGAGCTCAGCTTCGCCATAGCAACCCAGTCGTGCTATCATCCTTGTGCATTAAAAACTTGCATACCTTTACAATTGTTAAGCACGTTCACTAGCGATGCTCATCTGCCAGGTAGATTAACACACAGCACCTTTGTACACACTGTCACTAACTTGGTGTATACCAAGGGACTTTTGTCCGTCCTTTTCGTTCTACTTCTCCGACTTACGGAATCTGTGCTGTATATATTTGACAAAAAATCCGATGCCTCTGTGTTATGCAGTTGTCAAATGGTGTATCAAACTCTCTCAAGCTAGGGGTTTTAATGTCTCTGCCCGTGAACTATATGCAGAGGGGTTGCACTACGCCGAACTTTCACTTGGGCGCAGAAACATACACGCTCAGTTGCACTGATACATCCCTTGCATCCGCTTAGTGTGATGCTGGTGCGAGAGAAGGTACCACGCTACCATGCTAACAAGGCACGATAAAGTTAAGGTCATTGTCCACAAAGATGTAATGGATTATCTGCGGACATTCAACAACGAAATCAAATGTCCAATCCTGTATTATTACAATCCCGCATGTTGTCAACGTTGTATGAGCCTTCCCATGTTGAGGCTGATGTCGCATTCATGATGCTTCTTCACCGCAGTTGAGTTAACCCAACTTACACTTACACTAGGTCTTTTTACTGTGGATAAAATTCATTACATGTGATTTGGTTTGTTCTGCGTACTTGATAATCTTCTCCCAACTTACACACGTCGCTCATGCAAATTGTGGTAAACTTGCGTAATTTTATCGCGTGGTATGTTTTAAATAACTTTCGGACATTTTGTACTTATCGCGTATTGACATTTAACCACTATTTTCCATATGCTAATTTAGCGAGTATTTATGTCGTCATATGCGTTTACTTTATTCTATATCGGCATTTCGAATGATTGGCTGTTGTTTGACATCCCAGTTGTGGCTGTGCTTGATGTGCATGTTGGCAAGGTGCCTACCTGTCTATTACCCACTACCTCGTCCATCTGGCTCCAGGAGACAGTTGGTCGTTGCTGGAGGGGACCGGGTGCACTGTCCTTGTGGTCGTGCTAGGCTCGAAGAGTGGTTCCATGCACTCAGTGTGGAGCGGACTACGGTCCAGCCACCGCCTTGTGTGTGCTTGATTCCCCAAATACAGTGTGCTTGTGTTTGCCTGTGAAGGAGTGTGGACCGGCTCCGTTGATGAAACGTGGCTCCCATCCGCATGCCTCCCGGTCTTATTCCTTCGGGTTTACACTGGATATGGGATGTGTGGATGGAGCTGTGGGTGGTGCAGCGCAAGCCATCCATGGGCCCTCTGTAGGCGCAGGCGTTCTGTGGCTGGCCACAGTGACAGGTAAATCCGAAACCGGATACCGCCAACCATGAGCCTTCCACTCTTAATTGGCCACTGTTAAATTTCGTTCACTTACTATGTACCTCCGATCTTGTCGGAACAAGCCAGCCTTTCATGTCTGCTCATGCACTCAGTTCGCATTTCAACTTTAAGCTGTAATCAGTGGTTGAGACCGGCCTGGCTGGTAAGGCTGCGTAGAGCGACTTCTCCGCGAAGTCACTGAATGTTGCCTCGGCGTAAGGTCACGTGAATGTCTGTGGGTCGGTACTTTTAACCTAACGCGAGTATAGTGGAAATGATTGATAACAGACGTGCGCATTAGTAAGGCATATGACGGCAACCAGAATTACCTGCAGAAATGATCAAGTGTACACATGACTGAAAACACAAAAATGTGTGTGTGTGTGTGTGTGTGCGTGTGTGTGTGCGTGTGCGTGTGTGTGGGTGTGTGTGTGTGACATGATTCATTCCCGTGTCTGACATGGGAAGCCAGAGTAGCATACACGTCGCTTTTCCGTGCTTCCCGATCACGCGAAATGCAATGCAACGAGTGTCCGGACACTCCTGTTATCATGAGTTTACGGTGTCGGTGTCTCCGCGCAGAAAGTCGCTTGGCTGACAGCTGGACAGGACAAGCTGAATGTCCCCAAATTAGTTTCTGTACACCCAACGGGTATGCTATAGATTAGCTGTGCCAATTTTGCGAATTATGTTTAAGGTTACCCATTCCATGAGGTTACTTTGCTGAATACAACTTCCAGACTGACATGCGGATTTATCTATGGTTTCGTTGTTGAATGTCCGCAGATAATCCATTACATCTTTGTGGACAATGACCTTAACTTTATCGTGCCTTGTTAGCATGGTAGCGTGGTACCTTCTCTCGCACCAGCATCACACTAAGCGGATGCAAGGGATGTATCAGTGCAACTGAGCGTGTATGTTTCTGCGCCCAAGTGAAAGTTCGGCGTAGTGCAACCCCTCTGCATATAGTTCACGGGCAGAGACATTAAAACCCCTAGCTTGAGAGAGTTTGATACACCATTTGACAACTGCATAACACAGAGGCATCGGATTTTTTGTCAAATATATACAGCACAGATTCCGTAAGTCGGAGAAGTAGAACGAAAAGGACGGACAAAAGTCCCTTGGTATACACCAAGTTAGTGACAGTGTGTACAAAGGTGCTGTGTGTTAATCTACCTGGCAGATGAGCATCGCTAGTGAACGTGCTTAACAATTGTAAAGGTATGCAAGTTTTTAATGCACAAGGATGATAGCACGACTGGGTTGCTATGGCGAAGCTGAGCTCCATTAAACGGTATGTTCTAACGGTTTATAATCGTATGCTTTGGTGTGCAGTGGGCCAACGCAACCATGGTAACTAATAAAGATGCCGACACAGAACGGAATACCGATAGGTTGGATCGGGTTCACTTAATAGACCAACCGCATCAAAACAACTGGACTGCGATGGTGTAACCTGTTGTACACTGTTGTACACTGCATCCATTGAGTTCTGATGCTATGATTAGTGTGAGCGATTGCACAGGCTCAAAATCTTATATCATTCCCCTCATTCCAAAAGCACTTGCTGTTACTGAATAAATAAACAAATGAACTTTCTGCGCTGCAAAGCAAGGCACGCCTGTTCCTGTATGATAGGAGGTACATCGTAAATGACCGAAATTTTACAGCGGACAGTTACGAGTAGAGGGCTCATACAATGTTGACAATATGCGGGATTGTAATACTACAGGATTGGACATTTGAGTCAGATCATCGTGAAATATAGGTTCTCATATGAGAAGTTTAATTGGGAAAGGAGCACGCTTGTCGTTATCAGACGCACAAAATAGCCTTTACGCAGATAATATACTGCAGGTAACAGCGGGTATCACTGAGAGAATAAGCCGAATGTCAAGATGTCGTATCTGATGCCATTTTTAGTCATACGTTATCACTTTCATATGGTATTTAACGTTGTAGTTAAAAAGAGTTTACTTCAGTGAAAGGGTTCATCACGCTCTCCTAAGTGCAGTCGTGATGCTCGTTATCGTGAACTGCGTGTACATGTATTGACCTGGTTTATGAAATCATGCACTGTCAAAATGTTCTGTGCTAATCGCATACAGGTCAAAATAACAACGCAAATGTGGTTACACCTAGAGCTTTACAGTCTATGATAAAACTATAACGATGTCTGGCATATTGTGCAACACTCTGAAATTGCGACAATTTTTAACATGGTACCATTGCAATCGGGTTGTTCAGCTTAATGCACCTGAGCGACTTACATATGGACTTCTCTATGGTTTGCGCGTTCATCTCGCGCGGATAATCGTTTTATACATGAGAACAATGGTCTCACATTAATCTGGCCTTATTAGTCTGATATCCCTGTATCTTCTCTCGTACAACGTCATGGGACGATAGTCAACAAGTTCACTAACCGCATGCGATACATCACACAAGGCTGATGCAATGGATATAGCAGTGTTATGTAGGTTGCGCGTTTCTGGGCCGGCATTACAGTTCGGTGTCATGAAAAATTTGCACGCAGCTTAAATGTTCCCTCCTACACGACAAATTGCTCGGTGGAAGAACAAGTTGCTGGTGCTGTTCCTGTCTAGGAAAAAAGCACAGCTGATTGTGAGTGCGTGATTTCACTACCACCTTCATCAAATCTGACGTCTTTCACGCGCAGGAGCATCAAAACTGTCATACACACATACATGAAACATCAATATGAGGCTCCGTAATTCGTCGCACCCATAACATCAGTAGAACTAATTACATGCATTGCACAACTACTTAAGCTATCGCACCACACTGCCGTTGAGTTTACTTGCTTAGCCGAATGACTGGAAGTTGCCATAACCTCTCAGTATACACCTCTGTCTTTTGGCTTTCATACTTCTCATAACCTAGTTTATAATTATTATTACATAAAGTGATTTTTCTCCACTGTGTTCTGCAAAGACGTAGAAGATTAGGAAACATACACCCACGGTCTCAGTCGTTTGGCTCATATATTGTCCACACGACTGTTGGCTATAATCATTATACGTGGTGAATTTTCGCCTATGCGTTTTGCAAAGATGTGGTCAATTGCGAATAATTACCTTCGCTGCCTGCGGTGCCCGTCTATTTTGGTCACTGATATTTTTCACAACCACTGCTTACATGTTTTCCAACTGCATTCCAGTCCGCCGCATCTTCTGTTCCTCCATGTAACCACCTATACTACCATACCATTGCATCTGCTATTCTCCTTCGAAGGTTTATCTCACTGTTGTTATAAGTACACAACCAAGGTCCGTTTAGTCGTGCTTACATTGTCATTCATTACTATCGGACGTCATTGTTCCAATTTTTATTGGTGTCCCTTGACGGAGACAGCAGTTTCGCTGGTGAACATCATACGCCGGCTTCAATCGTTATTACGGCTCTAATTTCCGTATCATTCTGCGGTTGTCATACTATCCGTCTCCACTCGTAGGTAGCTGGGGTATGCACTGTTCACGAGGTGCATGAGGACAACACCAGTACATTTATCTCGTCTTGGTATTGTGCTTCTTCCTAAACAATTTCGGGTAGTAAGGTTGTGCGACTGACATTTCGTTAACAAGCTCGGACATCAACTATCCACCTCCTAGTTAACCGCTGCCTACTTACCTGCACTGACAAACAATCGCCTATTCCAACGATTACTAACATCGGTCGCCCGCATTCGACTGGCACAGTTGCCATGCTGTATTGTAAAATATGATGACAGCAGCACTGATTTTTAATCGTTGTACCTACAACATGTAACCCGATCAATTTCCAAAAGGTGGGATTATGTGGCTGTCATTTGTAAATGGCCACGGGTACAAAGAGAGCAGTCTGTTCGGAAAATGGTTACGCTTGTTGTTGTCACCCAACAGCATGCAGCCGATGCTAAGCGCCATTAACCGTAGGCTGCCTAACGACATTCGCTGCAAGGTAGTGCTATACGTTCGCACGCTGTAACGATGGAATACACTAGTTCGCACTGTTACCCTTTTGAACATAAGCGAGCAACTTCTTCGGATGTAAAGAGGCTGTATGTGCGGTTGTAACATGTTCACACTGAGCATGTGTAATAATGAACGCGACACCCTTCACCCATGGATAAGTACACACAGTGGTAGCCACAATGTGTATTATGTGCGGGCATTGCACAAGACGATAGTATGGCGAAACGTACAGGTTCATGATAAGCGTTCTAGTCGTTTTACAAAGCACACCGGAGTTTTTGTCCTCACACTTTCTTTCATCCCATTCGTGGATACCATGGAAGGAAAGATAACTCATATGTGGCTTATTAGCTAGCATTATTCACGCATATGAAACCACCAGAGACATGTTGGCCCAATTAACAACTGGTTACACCACCGCACCACGTTGGGGAGGGGTTAGCTTTATGCGGTGGACGTAAATAGGAGAAGAAATTACATCCGCGTTCATTGTTACATGGCAATGAAGTTATTAGTAAAGTGGCGGATATTTAACGATATCATTAGCGCACATGCAGCTAAGCAGAACAGGAAAACACGTTGACATGTCGAGTCTGCAAAACGTCAGGTCAGGTCAAAATCCGTGGACGATACAGGCTTCCGCCTAACGAGCGTCCAGCATCTTGTACCGGTAAGCGAACCAGAGCCCCGGCACTTCGACTTTTGATCGCCTCTCCTTGCCCCTGCAAAAAGAAATGAAGCAAAAGCGAGAGCAATCTTTGCTTTTACAAGGATCAACATCGGATATCAATGCGAATAAATTGGATAGGATTATATTAATTCCGGAAAAATACGCGGCCAGCACCTGTCTAGGCCTGCTTTGAAGGCAACCACAGTCTCACAATCCATTAGTTCCGAAGGCAACTTATTCCAGTTGCGCACTACACGATTCGAGAAGAATTTAGCCCTGACGTTCAGTCTAGCCCTCTGCTGTTTGAGCTTCAAGCGATGTCCACGCAAGCGTTCAGAACCAGCCAGCTCAAATAAATCAGAGGGCACGATGGCACTGAGGCCCTTCATGATCTTAAATGTTTCTATCAGATCGCCTATCAGTCTACGCCGTGCAAGGGAAAACAACCCCAGGCTCTTTAGGCGATCTTCATACGGCTTCCCCCGTTGACCTTCAACCATCCTGGCTGCTAGTCTTTGAATCTTCTCCAGGCAAAGAACATCACCACGGAGATAGGGCTACCAAGCTTGAACACAATACTCTAAGTGTGGCCTAACCACTGCTTTGTATAGTGGCAAGAACACTTCTGGCTTGGTATTACACAGAGCCCTCCTGAGGCGAAACAATTCTCGTCGCGCTTTGTTGGCGGCATATCGACATTGCATCGAAGGCTTGAAGCTGCTCGTCATGATGACTCCTAAATCGCATGCCTGGGTAGTGCATTGTAAGGGGAAGGGCCCAAAGGAAGTCTGAACTGCAAGTACGTCTCTACTAGTGGTCAGAATTTAGCACTTGCTTGCATACAAGGACAAGTCCCATTGCTTCGACCAGTTTACCACACTGATGATATTCTTGGCCAGTGTTGCACGGTTGCCCCTGCTGACTAGCTTCAAGTCATCCGCAAATATATAACAGGGGTCTTCAATAAGAGGAGCCAAGTCGTTTATAAACATAAGAAACAAAAGTGGACCTAGCACCGATCCTTGGGGTACTCCACTGTAGGCCACGCCCACACTAGAACTCACATCACCGATTCTAACTCGAAACGTTCTCCCACATAAGAATTCGGACACCAAAGACAGAAGTCTAGGATGTACTCCGAACCATGCTAGTTTTTCAAGTAAAAGTGCCGTTTCCCCAATAGCGCGCACCCGCCGTTTCCTGCAGGGTTCGAACCCGTAACCTTACACTTGCGAGTCAGTGACCCATGCCACTGAGCTATGGACGACACCACCAACTCACTACACAGTGGCATTCAAATATCTGTTAGCAGCAAAAGCACCAGAAAACAGTTATTATGGGGGCTGCAGAAGACAGATTCGATGATACCAACGTGTACAATACGGGCATTGAACCCAGTGTATTGATCGCCCCTCGTTTTCTTCCCGGTCTTGTAAGCCGCATTCTTAGCGTATCTCTTCATCGACCACCAAATCTTGCAAACTTGGATGGTTGGATTGTTCGCCAGCTGTTGCGTACCGGTGTTCATGCCTTGCGTCGTAAACAGCAGTCGTCGGCTGTGCACCAGCTAGAATCCCTGGTATAGTGCTTTCTTCATCCTAGCTTGCAGTTGCCACATTCCATTCGTCGCTAAAGACCGCGTTATCGGTAGCCGAAGTGACAATCCCCTCCGGCAATGCCGATAGATGGGGAGCTGCAGCGTCCAAGTTCAGAAATGTGAACTCCGGAAGCTGGTTGTAATCGGCAATGTTTGTGTCCGTAGTCAGGTGCACTGGAGAGGAAAGGTGAACGGAGGCATTCTTGCGGGCCGGCTTGTTGGACAAAACTACGTTACCAGGCCGCATACAAAGCGAAATGCGCTGGTTGCAGTCGCTGAAAAGTGCAGTAGGTCGTTCAACGCCATATCCTAAATGGCGCTCGGTTCTTGTTCTTCCGACTACTCACTCGGCTAACGGCGCGGTTGAAAAGGCAAATGCCCCGTTATTCGTTTTCATCCACCGTGGCTGGCCGGCATTTCGTCGACATCCACGCTGTTAAGCTGTATGAACTGCAGCAGTTGTCTGCAGGGAAGTCCAGAGCCGACGTTAGTTTTGCATGTGCATGTACGGCTATTGTGGTTCACCGTCTCCAGTCGACGATCTTTGAAAACAGTTGCATGCTCACCGCTGCTGCGAACCACAACCGGATACGCTGAACTCAAGTCAGACGCCATTACGAAAATGGCGTATAGCCTCAATCGGCGGCACAAGCGGCCAAACTCCGGATGACCGACAATACGGAGGTTGCGACGGGATACATCCGATATCGCATTTTGTAGGTTCCATAGCAAATACCTCGCGCTCATCCGTGACACTCGTATGGCTTCCCACAATCCAATTCGCCCATTCAGTAGTTCCATCTTTAAGCAGCGATGCATGGTCCCCACCATATTCGTGTCGTGTATGCCGTATGTTGCAGCACCAGGCATCCTGCTGTTGGCCCATCTGCAGGCGTTGGGAAGAATGAAGGAACTGTTATAGTGGAAGAAAAGTTGATCATTAAAACGAATGAGTTCCGAATTGGCTAAATTTTTCCAAAAATGGAATGTGTACATCGCGAGGAACAAACGTCTTAATGAAGTGGATTGCGGAGAACGTTTGGTTACGTTTCTAATTATATGAATGCGACATAAGAAATGATGTGCGGAAGGAAAGACATGATGTATAGCGTTCGCAACGGACAGTGCACCACCGGACATGATGCCCTTGACTACAGAAGTACCACCTACAAAGTCCATAAACGTGAGGAGGAAGGTTCTGACGTCAGTCTCCGTCTCCCGCCAGAGAAAAGCAATGGCAACCGGCAGACTTTTTCGACAGTCATCCACTATAAGCTGTTGGTATAAAAAATCTCTGTGAGTTAGTGGGGAAGGTGCTAGCAATAAGCAAAATGTCGGGAAACCGGGAGTACTGTTCCAGCATCTCGGGTGTGGAGTATACGAATTAGATGATCTGATTTGCTCTTTTCGCGCAAACACCGGGCTCGCCCTCGCTGGTTAAACTGTGATTCCATGTCCAGTATATATCCTGAAACAGTGCATTTTAAGCTACCCAATCAAAAAACACGTTACCTGGATTGTTGCGGCTCAATAGGTGCCTTGCTCGAAGGTTGCTGACGTCCGCGTTCCTCAGGTCTTTTCCGAATTCTGATCGGACGTAGAATCGGATATCAAAACATCGGCTTTGGCATGCAAGCATTGGCCTGATTACCTTCAGCTTTTCTGAATCCAACGGACGGTTTCTACTGAACCACTTTAATGCTTCGTCTCCCAGAAGCTCGTGGTTATGCACCATGTGGAACCTGGTTATTCTGAACGAAGTCCCCAGCCTAAAAACATTGAAATACCTCCCGCAATGTGTGTGATCCAATAGTCTTCCTCTTTTGTCTTCGTTAGGATGGCGGACAAAACTTTCCGGTGGCACAGCTACGTTATCAGTGTCTTCTCACTGGAAGCATCCGCTTTCGAGGTTCGAACACTGTAGTATGACCCGGAGATTCTCTCGAACCGCTTGATGTAGTGCACCAGTTCATGGGCGTTGCTATACAGGCGGCTGCTCATACACTTAGCAAACTGACTGGCAAAGCTAACCGTGTGTCTCTCAGGGGTGGCAGGACAACTGGCGGTCTCAACGAGCGTATGGGTAACAACGGAATTTGAAGCCATATTGAGGTTGTCGCATCCAGAATACATCCATGTTATACACCATCCCTCAGCCAATGAAACCGCTGGAGAAACGGATTACTTATAACTTGCTACTTATAAGGTTGAAAAGCACGGTAAGGAGACGAAAGCTGGTGGATGCATGCATTTCGTATTGTCTCCTCAGTACCATTAACAATAACCGGTATGTAACTCTATACTTAAATACGTGTGTGACCGAATAAGCATGAGGTGCAAACTGAGGAGCATACTCAACGACGCGGGCAAATTTGAGCGACTTAATAAGATGGAGAACCTAGTCGACGTTGAAACTGGCATAGCTGTCCATCTTGAAATGCTTCTCCTTCACAGTGTGATTGATAGTGAATCCTATAATTGTTTTTAAGCCAAGTGGCAACACTAGTCCGCAGCTATACGGGTCACCGAAGACGCACAAGAGTGGAGTATTACTTAGGCCCATACTATCAATGGTAAATGCGCCCTTGCATAAATTGGTTCGCTAATTAGTGAAGATACTTTCGATTCTGCGACAACTGTCCAATCCATATAGGCTTAAATATTCTTTTTAACTTATCAATGACTTAGATGACATCAACCTCTCCCATAAGATCATGTGTTCCCTGGATGTGGAATCTCTATTCACCAACGTCTCACTACAACAAACTTTTGGTTACATATGTGATCTATCTTAGCAATCTATTTATTTTTTTTTACCAATTCCAGTCGTAGTTCTATGGGAATCCTTACGTCTGTGTACAGCAATTGTTGGCTTCCACTTTCAGAAATGCTCATATCGTCAAATCGGTGGTGTGGCAATGGATAGCCCACTAGCTCTGTACTTGCCGATTTCTTCTTGCTGATGATAGAAAGAGGTATATCCGCAGAAATAGCCTAGTTGCCATACTATAAGCGTTTGGGTGCATGACATATTGGCCTTTTGTTCATCGGAGCAGCAGATTGTCCAGTTTGCGCAGCAACTCAACTATGCACATACCAACTTGCGGGTCACCTGCGAAGTGGAACAGAAGAACTGTCTGCCATTCTTAGACATCCTCATCAGTCGCAGGGATAACTGGCTCATTAAAAAGTCTGTCTGTAGAAAAGCAACCTGCTCCGGTCAATACCTGCACTTCACCAGCTTCACACCAGTGCGGTACAAGTGGACTCTTGTGAAAACTTTAGTTAGTCGTGCTAGACGAATTTGCTCGACTGATTGTCTAGTCGACGAACTAGGGTTAATTGCAACAACACTCATTGCAAATGGTTATCCCCTTAGATTTATAGAGAAACACGGCCAACAGCAAAGCCCGAAAGACTTGGTGCATACAGCAGCCAAGAAAAAGATCTATATGGAGTTGCCTTTCAAGGGTAACATTACTGTATTGGAACTCACGAAACGTTTAATTTCTGTTACACAGAGAAGTTACTGTGCTGCTCAGGTTGTAGTCAACAATAGAATCTGTAACTTGCCGGTGGCTCCAACGTAGGATGCTCAACCGATAGGGGCCAACTCACACTGCATATACAAATTCGTGTGCGATTGCGGAGACAGTTACATAGACAGAACCAATCGGTCTTTGACTTCCCGAATAAAGGAACATGTGCCAAGGTGGGTTCAACGTGAAATTGACCAGCATCCCTGTCCCACTGAAGTCCAGTGCTTGCGCAAGCCGCTAGCTTCCTCAATAGGTGAACCCCTACTGACTACGCGTCACCGGATAGAGCTTGGATCAGCGTTCACACTTGTATTACGTTACCCTAATCCCCGCTTCATCAGTTTCGCTGAGACCGTTGCGATAAGCCGGCCCTGTGTGTTCAAAAGCAATTATTTATCATATGAGGTCCATCGCAGCCAGTTTCCAAATCAGATAGTGTCCACATGCCCGGAAAAGCACTATCAGCTTAAGACTGCGGTGGACATAGGGGTGGAACTTCCGTCATTCATTTTGCACCTCATGCTTATTCTGTTATACGCATATTTAAGTATAGAGTTGCATACCGGTTATTCTGAATGGTACTGGTTTGGCGTGTCTCGACGAATTCGAGAATAAACTTCTATTTATTTATTTATAAATGAATATATCTACCAGCTTTTGTCTTACCGTGCTCTCCAAGTTTCTGTAGGGAGCTAACTTCTTTAAATTACTCACATGTTTGTTAGTAGTTTGCATTCAATATGATGGAATCGTTATCACGTCTGCCGTTTGCTTCTACGAACAACACACCAAAAAGGTTGTGACGATATTGATTATTCAGTATTTGTTTCAATTGACGTGGTACTTTGTGTGCGCAATATCTCATGTTCATATTAAAAGTTGGACGAAGTAGAGGGTCTCAGTGACCTTGGACCTTGATGAAACCAAATAGCTGTCGGCGTAATTTTGAAAAACTGATCTCAACCGCATGCCAACTCTAAGATCTATAGAACGAGCCTCCAACCGCAACTGTCGACTGCTAAGTAAAGAACCCATCCGAGCTTTTGTGTTCCCATTCACCTTGTTTACATCTCATAGCGAATCACGAACAGACTATCCAGAAGCTTAGACCTACTCTGCCAGTAGTTGAGGCAACAAACATGTCGACCTTGCAAATATAGTCAAATCAGCGCGCTGGCGACAGATATGCAATCACAATGTTGACCAGGGAGACATCAACTGATCGACGTAGTGGTTTGTTGCAAGGAAATGCTGCTTCCTCTTCCACACCCCGACTGACAGTAGTATTTGGCTTTCCTACAAGCCAGGAAAATGTACGAATAGGAATCGCTTCAGCAAATTTCCTTCTAAGTGTTCCAAGCTCACAGTAATCCAGTTGAAGATAAACAATAGTAAACCAGATTCTCGGTGCTTCTGTGCATTACATATGGTCATCCATCTGGTAAAGGTTGTAGAAGGACCATTACAAAAACGGAAGATCAGCAGCAATGACTGTAAAAATGAGAACACCAAAACTGATTCGTTTGGAGACGGCGTGAGCGTAAGCAAACCCCCAGACCTTCCAAGCAGGCTCCGCTGCAAAATGATGCAAAATACAGGGCAGCGCGTTAAAAATGAGTCACCTTTGCCTTCAGATATTGGTGTCACCAGTGGCCCAAATACGCGCAAACCAAACATCGCCAATCTAGTTGGACAAAGGACGGCTAGGGCCAGTGCACTTACCAAACTGTTCCAAAATTTCAGAAGGAAGTAGACGCTGCAGTGGTTGGAGCATGGTTGCTGTCAAAGTCAAGTAAGAACTTGGACCTAACGTAAATAAAGAAGGCGAAGCTGTACTAACACAGCCTTTACCGGTTGTATGCAGACCAGCTGTGTGGTTGAACTCAAGCCGAACTACATATAGTGTATCACCGGTAATCTACACCAACGTACCAGAACCGACGACAAATAGCTTAAAAGAAGAACAAATCGGTGACTTGAACCGGGGGAATTCTATATGTGACATCATAGGCGTTTTAGTTAATTCCGCCAAATTGACACGGATCACCCTTTACCCAAACTCAGAACACTACGGTGAACCGTAAACTCTTCGAGTTTTATTGACTTCCCCCGGTAAAGCAGAAGCTGTTTTGTTATTGATAGCTGGCCTCCAGGATGAGTCCTGTTCCATCCGCTTCTTCCCGGATATTCCGTGGAGCGAGCGTAAACACACGAAGCACAACTTGGAAGAATACCGAAAGGAATTCGTAGCCGGAACCATCCTTGTACAAGTTTTTCTGAGGCTAGAGGTCATGATGAGCGCAAAGCGACCACTCACAACCAGAAACAGTGGCGCTACATTCGACAGCCCTTGTCCCTGGAAAGCACCATAACGCAATTGATCTCGAGGCTACTCAGATATCCAAATTATAAGAGATGTAGCTGAGGGTTGTTTGACAAGTACCAAACAAGTGTGTTAGGGTGCTAGTGTGCAGGTCGCAGAAGCTCTTCTTCCGAGCTAAGGATCAAAGCATCATCCCCTAAACAAACACACGATAGCGGCAATTCAGTTGGACAAATTCCCGACAACAGTTCGCATATCATGACTCAGTTAGCCAACCAAACTTGTGAGCACACCCCACATGTTACATGTAGAGTGGGGTGCATGGACAATTCACAATGAACGATGACTTTATACGGGTTAAGAAGCAATGCTTTACATGTCCTGCTGGGTGGTTTTGCAGGGTTCTCGAAACATAAAATTGCGGTGGGTTGTTTATGTTTAAAAGAGGGACTTATCTTCCGTTTCGCTGTAGTCCTACGACCCGTGTAGTTTCGCCGCACAAACATGTAACTGCAAATAAATCCAAAGTACATTGCAGGAGGGGGATGGAGATGCAGTACTAGGTAACAAAGTGTAGGTGAGTAAGTGAGTCATCCAAACGTCTTTTAAATATGCTAGTGATGATGCATAAATGACGGGTTCTGGAAGCGTACTCCATGAATGACACAAACCGTTGGAAAAGAAGTTCCTGCAGCAATCCAGGCGGCTGTCCTGTTCGGCCAGTTTTAGGGAGTGATCTCTCAAATTGGCAGTACTGCAGAGTTGCACTAAACAGCGGCACACATGATGTGGATCGTGCAGAATTAAGTACACCATTATTAAGTCACATCGTAAGCAGTGGTAACCTCCGCTGAATACCCATAATCGTTCCAGCCTCTTTTTGTATGGAATATAGCGCATTCCGGCAAGGTAATTTGATGCTCAACGTTGGGGCTGCTCCAATTCACTAAGATCGTGTTTTAGTCATGGTTGCCAGGCTTGAATTACATGTTCGACGTAAGGACGAATATACGCACAAGGCATCTGCCGGAAAAAAGAGCGATCTGTTTGTCCGAAAGTCCGTCGTAACAGGCCCACATGTTGGTTACAAGTTTTGGAGCCTTTAGCGGATTGCCTGGAACAACCCAGATCCTCCTGAACCGGTACGCCCAAATCACCTTCCGTGGTAGCTCGCTGCGGCACATGTTTTCCGAGCCTGTAACAGTGGTTACTCTGGTGCAGTATGGAGAGCACCTTGCGTTTATTCACATTGAATTGCAGTGAATTTTTGATGGACCACTAATGTACCTTGTCTAGATCAGTGTGAGGCAGTTGTTGGTCAGTATTCCCCTGAAGCTTGCACCAAATCTTGACGTCATCGGCAAACAACAGGAAGTTAGATGTAATTGCCTGTGTGAGGTCATTGATATATACCAAATACAATCGGGGACCTAGCACCGAGCCTTGAGGCACACCATATTCAACTTGTATGGGGTCAGAGAACGAGCTCCGAACTCTGAGCACCAATTGTAGCGGAAAGAGATAGTTTTTGACCCAGCTTAGAAGAAGGTCACCGATCCCATAACGCTGTAGCTTGGAAAGGAGTATCCGATGATCTAGACGTTCGAATTCGTTCGAGAAATCCAGCTAGGTCACATCAACATCCATTCCAGCGTCAGCTGACTGCGTACTGACGGGACCCCTGACGTAAATAAGTTCGTCAAAGACCCACCAAAAAAACCATTACTGGCCGACTATTCACTGCTCTTCACAACATTACACCCGAAACACAAATCACTTGATTCACTGCTGAGAACAGAGAAACTTTCTTGCATCTACACTAACGCACAAAATCTCTTGAACAAGCTCGCCGAACTGCTTCTTCGTCAAGCATTAGATACCCGGGACCTCACACTCATAACTGTAACTTGGTTGCACTTGGATATTAGCGATGGCGAAGTCGCGATACATGGTATGTCTCTTCTTCCAAACGATGGTCACAGCAAGAGCGGTGGGGTACATTTATACAACGTTAGTGACCTGCAATGCGAACGGGTGACGATCCAGGGACGCGGATTATGGACTCACTCGGGTGCTGTCTGCAACTAAGACGCAACGACACTTGCCTTGTGGCGGTTTTTATCCTCCCTTCATGTTCACCTCATAGATGGACTCCCGCCTGACATTAGTTTCGGGGAGGGTCCTTCGACGATGATACAACGATGTTCCCATCTCCGGTACCTACAATGTCCATGATCTGTAAGTTCCGTCACCCCCAACGAGCTATTCAATGCTGACCTGCAAGAGCATATTGCAAGCATTCCTCTCTGTAACCATGTCAGTTCGCCCACCAGATTAAGAGCCGGAAATAAAACCACATGTGCTTGATGTAGTGCTCATGAACGACGAGCTAATGATCAAGAAACTAAAGATTGAGAGCTATCTGGGGCGGAGTGACCACGTACCAATACTTTACGACTATTGTGTTGCGCGGAATATTCACAAGAATAGTATGACTTTTTTCGAACAAGCACTCACTACGACATACTAATATCACTAGTTGGAGATGCCATTTCGGAGTTTCCGGTCGTCTGTTCCATTGATACTGCATGGACGGAGTTTGCTAGTAAGTTCAGTGATCTGATTAAATCTGCCTCGGCATAGGCTTATCGTTCTGCAAGCGTAAAACTCCTTCATTCATGGCGTTAAGAGACGCCGCTTAGCATGTGTACAGGGTGAACCTTAATCCGGACAATTGGAGCAGCTTCGTAGTGCATCGTAATCGCTGTACCACACTTGTCAGTGAAAACAAATTAGCACACCAGCAGAGCCTAACAGAAAGGTTTTGTCCTACCAGCAAATTTCCGTAAACATGTGAACAGCCTCTGGAATGTGAAGCGTGGTGTTCCATCACTTGCCGCAACAAATGGATGTGCTAAAACTGCTGAAGATGCAGCCGTTCTACGACTGTAATATACTTCATTATTTTGACGCGCCACATACCTGTCCCATTATCCCAGACGTCAATATTCACACAAGTCACTGTTATTTCAGCGACGGTTTTGCGGAACCTGATATGGCTAGGCATCCCTAGCTCTCCGATGTTAACAACATTCGCCCAAAAGCATTTCCGATGGCAACTGTGAGGAGAGCTGAGATATTTGCTCGATCTTTCCAAAGATGCCTGGATGAACAGCAGGTCCCCAGCATGTGGAAGCATGGCATCAATATCCAGATCATTAAGAGTGGTAGCCGTTCGGAGACTGCCAACCATCGTCAAGTGTTTATTCTCCCAGTGGTCTTTAATGTGATGGAATCGATCCTAGTTGAGGCACTCACGGATTATCTCAAAAGGTCCAAAGTCATATTGTAGCGAGAACGACGGTAGGGGCGCACAGGCTTTATTGCCCACGCACAACAGGTTCACAGGCTAGCAAGCATGTGCGCACGTATAGATGACAGTGCCCGACCACCATGTACCACCCCTTGGTCTTTCGCTCGGCCTAACATTCATGCCCCGGCTTCAAACGGTCAGTGAAGTCGTTGCTCAACGATTTGCCATCGTATCTTCGCTTCTGCACGTCAGATTCGGACCGGGCTGGATTCGTTCTAATGCTCTTGACTTGCGTAATCGGGGTTGTGTAGCTCCATTCGTGATTATTCCTGGAGGCTTGGCCAAACGCATATCTTTCCGGAAATTCGAGCTGTTCACCAATACGCCCACCTTTCTTTTCGGTCTGGGCCTGACATCGCTGGTCGTTCGTTGTCCATTTCCGGTTTATTCCGTAGGCCTCCAGCTGCTTTGTCGAGTTCCGTCCCCGGTGTCCTCCTTACTTTTCCTCTACCTTGGTTTTCTCAACTTTTCCCTTCTACCAGGGATCATTGCCTTCCGTGCCACAAAACCCGCCCACTCACGAAGAGCTGGTTCCCTTGTATACCATGATCGTAAGAGAGCTGTATTCACCCAGCGTTTCGCCATCCAATCGTCATTTCTGATACGCAATCTTTTCTTGTCGATTATTGTAGGCCGACCTTTCCGCCCTTGGTTAAACGTCCTTGCGACAGGTCCTCTATGTACCGGCGGATCAGTATTGCTCAGTCTTATCTTGTCTCCAAGGTTGAATGGTCTCCATTTGTGGGTCGAATATCGAGCACCATAGTTCCGTTTATTCCGTAATTGTCCCGCATTTGTTCCCTTTCTGGCGGTTTTTTGTAGTCCCCGGTGCTGCGTTGCTGTTTTTTCACACCCGCGATCCATCGCCAACCCCGTCTCGAGTGGAATTCTCGGCTTTCTCCCAAACTGCAATTCGAAGAGCAAAAGCATGATGCTTGAATGCATGCTGGTTCGACAAGCGAGTAGTACTTCGGATAATGCCTCTTCCCATGCCAACTTTGTGCAGTTCCTCCATGTATTCATTGTCCGTTTAAACCGTTCTGTCATTCCAATGGTTTGATGATGATACAGTGAAGTGCGCCGTCTCTAAATGTTCTGTTTTCTACGAAAAGTCAAAAGCATGAACCGAAGTAAAACAATCGCTCTGGTAAACAAACTATCGTAAGCTGAAAATTGTCTAACTACCTACCTCAAGGAGAAGGAAGAACCAACAGGGAATCAGAGGAATATGCACATATATGTGTACGTCTGGGGTTGTGTGCACGTCTGTCTAAACTAGCCATTACGCATGCTGACCGAATACACAACATTGCCTCTCCGTTTAATCATGTAATGCGTCGAAACAATATCGATTCGTTGGTCAAGATGCTCGGCCCGTCCTGCGGAGCTGCGTGCTTTGCGTATTTTTGTCAGCGAAGTTTGGTGGCGCATGCTTCCTTCGTCTGATACTTATGAATAATCTCCGTGCGTTGACTGTGCGGCCATCTTCCAGACGGGAAGTGCCTGGTCCAAAAGCGCGCTTTACCCTTATCGGATCTGATAACGTGGGCTGTCCTTTTGATGCAGCGTTTACCTTCACACGCACGAATGTTCCGGACTGGAGCGGAGTAGTAAGCTTCCGGTAAATGGTCTGATATCGATGGCGACGATCTAACTCCTCGGAATTATCAGTTACACGAATCAGAAGTGCGACATTTAACTTCGTCTGAAAGGCACGCCCAAGCTTGAGTTCAGCTTGAGTTTTGTCTGTGGCTCGCTAGTGTGCGGTTCGGTAAGAAAATAATGCTTGTAGAATTGCATCCTCCCAATCTGTACCAGATAAGCGAATGGTTTGGATACTCTCTTTCAAGGATCGATTGAACTGCTCTACTTTGCCGTTTGCCGCTGGATTATACGAAGTTGTACGTGTGTCGAATAGTGTGAAGTTGAAGGAACGAAAAACTTGTGGCTTGTAAACTGCGGGCCTCTGGTAGTCCGAAACGGGAGAACATGTATTTCAGTCATGGAATAATGCTGGCAGTAATCACCTCTCCACACAAATGGACTTCCAGCCATTTAGCATAAAAGCAGGTCGCCACCAAACAGCTTTTTAATGCTGAGGCGCTGAGCTTAATGGACCCATGACGTCAAGAGCTATCTTGGCCCATGGTCACATAGGATAATCAATGGGTTGTATAGGGGAGGAAACTGGCCTTGAACTCTTGTCGACCGTCTGCGGCCTACGCGCTAATCTGATGAAAAATGGGTTCTATCACTAAATAAAGAAGCTCCTTCGTCACAGGAAATGTACGGATACTGTGCTCCTAGCTGGCAATCTGAATGTCCAAATTGGAAATCTGTCCACTTATGAGCTTCAGCTGAGCTGCCAACACAGTGTAGTCTCCCGTAATGATAACGGTGAGGGGTTGCTGCACCTATATAAAGATGCTCGTCAGTTTCACGCGAACACTAAGTTCCGACACAACACCCGCGGAAGGGTGACATGAAGCCCACCTGCATCGCAGCAGCCATGGAAGCAAACCGACCACATCGCGAGCATTTACCACTGGAGAGTCTGTGTGCAAAAGTGTCGCTCAATTTGAATCACGAGCGTGAACTCTGACCACGCACCCGCTTGTGCCGATCTTACAGTTCGCTTCGGTAAGCGCATGCGACATCGCTGTGAGTGCATGGACACATGCCAATAGGCGAAGCCAGGTGTCCTGAAAGTACGCTGCCATCCGGGCTGAGTGAACACTCTCTGAATACAGTAAAGGGCCCCTGGTCGCATATCCACCAGACGTTATTAGCAGTTGGCATGGTTTGATGTGACAAATCAAGTTGGATCTCTACGCAGTCTCTGGAAATTTCGGATGCTCGCCGACACATTCCGGCTGGGAACGAACACAACGAGACTGGCAAAGAAATCAAATCGAAACTGCGTGCTAGCTTGAAGAGAGACTGCGAAGCGTGGTGTTCTCATCGTGCATCGGAGACGGAAATGGTCGCTGCCCTGGTAACCACCGGAAGTTATTCTACGATATGTGAAAAGAGCAGAAGGGGACCTGGTGTTTGTGGGACCATACGTGATGAGGGTGGCCGGTCGATCTATAGTTTGTCAAAACGCTTAAGGCCTTGGGACGAACGCTGAAAAGCAGCTTAATCATCCAGTTACCGGCTTCTCCTTCGGCCGTCGATCGTCTTTCACTCTGAGCCGTCCCCACTAATCCGTCTTCACGAGCAGAAATCGAACATGAGACCAGACAGTTGAAAGTAAATTAGGACTCATGAGCGGATAGAATGCCTTCAGCTCTCTTCAAATTCTGGGGACCCGCTCTAGTAGATGATCTGCAAAACTTACTTGTGAATCTGTGGAAGAAGGAAACGGTTTTACCAGACTGGGGTCACTGCAGAATAGGCCCTATTTTCAAACGGGATCAGTTAGATGTCTTCGAGAAATTCAAGTATCTAGTCAACTATATCAGCTCCAATGGAACGGAAGAGGAGATCACAAACCACATATCAAAAGCTCGAGGCAATTTTTGCCAATCTCCGCCATCTGTGGCGCCGGCACGATATCACTGTCGCTCTGAAGCGCATAGTTTATAATGCAGCCGTTCGTTCAACCCTACTGTATGGTTGTGAAAACTGGCCTATCAAGTCGAGAGGCATAAAGAGGCTACTGACGTTCGAATATCGCTTTCGCAACTTAGCACATGTCTGGTGGGAGCATCGCGTGAGCATTGAACGTGATCGGCGTCACGTATTTGGTGCAGGAAGGGCAAAGGAACCGCTCAGCACTATTACCTCACGCAACAGGCTCCGGTGGCTGGCTGGGCCACGTGTTGCGCACGCCAGCCCAGCGACTCAGGCGACATGCTGTGTTTGCGCGCCGGGGGTGCAGTTGGAAGAGGAGGTTGGGAGGCCAAACGGTGACTTGGTCGATAGGAATGAAAGCCCTCACTTCACAGTAGGGGGTCGGTTGATGTGTCCCGACTGCCTGACCAGGGTCCGAAGGAAGATGAGCAAGTTTGGTTTGATGCACTAGTTAACATAGCAAGGAGCCGATCTCAATGGCATATGTGTTGTGAGTTTCGTTTTCCCTCCCTATCCCGCTTAGTTTCCCCCTCCAAACCTCAATCTCCCACTTGACGCAGTATATTCTACTAAGTAGGATATTTAGGAAGTTGCTATTCTAGCAGCTTCAAATTCTCCGAACAAGTCCTACATCAAGTAGCGAAATCGAAGCCATTAACGAGCTTCATTACCAGGTCATTTTCACTACCTCAAATACGGTTTAAATTATTCAAACTCATTGTGCAACCCAGACTAGAGAAGTGCACCATCATGGTTGGCGGTATCCGATTTCGGATTCCGCTGTCACTGTGGCCAGCCACGGGACGCCTGCGCCTACAAAGGGACCATGGATGGCTTGCGATGCATCACCCACAGCTCTATCTACACATCCAATATCCAGTGTAAACCCGAACGAATAAGACCGGGAGGCATGTGGATGGGAACCACGTTTCATCAAGGAAGCCGGCCCACACTCCTTCACAGACAAACACAAGCACGCTGTATTTGGGGAATCAAACGCACACAAGGCGGTGGCTGGACCGTAGTCCGCTCCACACTGAGTACATGGAACCGCTCTTTGAGCCTAGCACAAAAACAAGGACCGTGCACCCCATCCCCTCCAGCAACGACCAACTGTCTCCTGGAGCCAGATGGAGGAGGTAGTGGGTAAAAGACAGGTAGGCACCTTGTCAACATGAATCATCATACATAGCCACTTCCGTAAAACATATAGAAGTGCTTTGGGAAATGTCCGTCGTTCCTTTACCAAAATGCTCTTAAGACATTCATCACCACTCCTATGAGGAGGTAGTTCTCACCTCCAGTTCGATCCGTTCTAGCTTCGATGGCCGAGAATCCATCACCTTCTATACAACATGATATACTCGCAAGTTTGCTCCAGCAGTACGACCGTCGCATTACATAATGACAACCTATTCCAATTGTAACCGGGAATGTCTAATATTCTTACAGAGAACCAAGAAAAGTATCCGCTTAAAGTTCTTCTTAATGTGGTACGCCCATTATTGTAATAAGCTTCCATTGCAACGAAGGACCTGCGACAGCCTGTCCATGTTTACAACTAATTTAGGAACTCTTCTTTCCATGCCGAATGTGCTGCAAATTTTCGACCTTCAACAATCCGCGAGCACGCGCATGGAATCGGGCCCGAACAATATGACCTTATTAACTGTCAACTAATGTTACTTATTGCATACGCAACAAAACATGGTATAACTCTTCAATATTGAATGGAGTTTATACACGAAATAATAACGAAACTCGCTGTACAAATGATCGTTTCAGAAAAGGGAACGTATCCCGCTGGTCGGAAAATATATCCAGCCTATCGCCGGTTCTTTTGGTATTCAATAATTTTCAGCATCCTCTTATTCTCGTTTGTCCCGTCTTTATATATTGCGGCACAATAGTCAAAGTGCGTTTCTCACCCTCAGCCTATGTGTAATGATGATGATGATGACACTAGTCAAGCAGCAACGCTTTCACGCGTGAGCCAGTCGCTTGGCCGCGGGACCTTCAAATTTGGCCTTGCTTTGTAATTTCTGTCCACCGGATTTATCAACACACACGTTCATATTCATTATTTTTAACCCTTTGTTTTAGCTTAGCAGTTTTTCATTGCGCGTATCGCGCCATGATTACTTATGCTCGTGACAGTTTACAGTGTTTGCGTCTTTTCACAAACGAGAGAACAGCACTTTTTCCTGGTTCGTCTGTGTGTAACAAATGGAAATGAAGCAAAAGAAAACGAAATAGTTCCACAAGAAAGCATCGTGCAGGATGGCGGGTTCCTCTTCGTAGGTAAAAGCTCGGCCGTATGAACATATCTATTTTGATTAGTGCCAACATCCGTTCGCTTGTGATCAAATTAGAACAGCTTAAAGTTATAACAAGCCGTCGCGAATACCCAACTTGGTGTCATTATGCTACAAGAAATCTGGCTGCACGATGACATGGAAGATACATTGACGGCACCTGACGGATTTACGGTGCACAGCGTTGACCCATCCCCCCATGTAAACAAAGGCATCATGGCGGTGGCGTTATCACATAAATATCGTGTTCATGGTGTTAGTCGACAAAAATTATTTTTCGTCATTACGCACAGCGTATTAGCTGTTTACTTGTGAAATGTAGGCCACTATACTTGATTGGCTATCGCTCGAGTCTATTAGCCAACATTTATATTTCTCTCAGCTGCCCTATAGTTGATGCTGAAAAATTTTATGACGGTTTTACAACTACCGTCATTGAACATCTAGATTTTCCCCTGTGTTTTTGTTGGTGACTTCAATAGATTCGACATTAGTTTTATTACCAGTCTTGGACTGAAGAACATCGTACAATCTGCTACAAAGCTAAAAGCAACCTTAGAATTAGTGTTCATCAAGGACTTTTAACCTTCTCGGTTTGTACCAAGGCAGTGCTTGGGAGCTCAGATAATGCCACCATAAAGTTCTCTCTCTCATAATCTACGGAAAAACGAGCTACAAAAATGTTATTCGCTGCAAAAATCACAAGTTAACGCAAAGACAATGTCTTCCCGAAACATTGAGCTACTACGCGAAACTGTTGCCTCTGCAGAGTTCGACAGATTTTACAAGTCTGATGTATCGAAGTACTGTGATCATTTAACCATCTACTTGATATATTGTCCTATGAAAACCATTTTCATTTGCGCAGATAGGTGTACATTTCCATGCCTTATAATACTGCGAACTCAAAGAAAAAGATTACAAATGCGAAGATCCCGCTTCAGTAAAGTCCTTATCGGCTGATATAAAAAATGAAATGGGCCGCCTCAACCATATTTATGTCCAAACTATACTTGGAAAGAATAATTGCCGAGAAATATGAAAAATGATGAAGAACCTGAGTGGAGTCGTCAGAAGTGTCTCATACGCTGCTCACGATATGAAGGAATTAAACCGCAACTTCTGTGGTCATATAAATGATTCAGCAGTGTACTTACCGGTGTAACTCTCTTCACAAACTTCACCACCTATCGACATTGTAATAGATCACAAAGAACTAACACGAATGAAGTCGTTTAAAGCGTCTGGGTCAGATGGACTATCTCTTACAGTCCTCAAGGAATGTGATAATGTCTTAGCACAGCCTTTTTCTGAACTCCACACCATGTACCTACACTAGCACAAGATAGCCGACTGCTGGCAAAGCGCCCGCATTACATCTGTGACAAAAGAAGGAACCTGTAAGTCTCGGCCAATTGCTTTTACGTCTGTGGGTTTGAAGACATTAGAACAAATCACACTTGATAGAATGCGTGTTCAAACCCAGTCGAACGATCCTTTTCATACCGGCTAGCGCAGTTCAAGAGCTACTTTGGATGCAATAGCCTGTCGTGTACACTCCATGCTTTCATCACTCGAGGGAAAAACAAACACACGCGGATTTGCCTCTTAGATTACAGCAATGCATTCGGTTAGGTAAATCGAGAACTTCTGTGCACGATTTGCTAGTTTTCGGAGTTCGACCCTCATTAGTTTCTTTTCTTACAGACTATTTTGCCTATCCGACGCAGTTTACCAAGGGTGGGGGGGAAAAGATTTTCTTCAATTACCACAAATTCAGATGTTCCTCAGGGAGCTATTTGGTCCCCATTCCAATCTTCTACCTACCTTAACTCCATTTCCACTCATAAATAAGCCATCCTGTTGAAGTATGTGGATAAGGTTAACTTTGGTGTACACAATCACACCACTGATTCCCCGGCTAACTTGCAATGCTTCGTGAGCAACCTCACTTCCTGGTCCAAATTTCGCTGTCTTTCGCTGAACTCATCAAAGTGTAATGTTCTCTTCTCGCTAGCCAAGCAAACCTGTTATAAACAGCTCCTGACGCATATCCCGCATCTTAGTAATGACAGTGACAGTCTAAACTCCTGTACAGCAGGGAAATATCGGAGTTACACAAAGCCGGGATCTCACGTGGTCGCATCACGTGAATGAAACATGCACTAAAGTTAGGAGACTAAGGTTCTACGTCTCCCGACGTCGGTAATCGACCGCGCCTCGTTATGTAATTCTACGGTTTGGCACCGCTTGCATACTACCGCGCTGGACGTATTGCTCGCTGAGAGTTTCGGGACTCTTAACTGGGCAATTGGAAGCAAGCAACAGACCGCTAAAGCATCTTGCGTAATCCATCGGACTTTCCATCCTAGTGTTTATTAAGATCGAACATCGGGTGAGCAACGAGCTTGTTCAATGCCTTGTTTACGGCACGCGAAAAGGAAATGAACTACTCAGCACCGTTATTTCCCGTACCAGACTCCGAGGGTTCGGCCACCTGTTACGCATACCAGCTCACCGACTCCTGCCACGTGCATGGTTTGCGCGCCGGGGGTGTGGATGGAAGAAGAGGTGAGGTGGCCAAGCGAGGATTTGGTCGAGAGGGTCCCGAAACACGAAGCACCGCAAGATTGATTGGTGTAGATAGATCAACTGATTCCTCTGACCAGGCGAGCTATCAGTCTTCACTGACATATGCACTCAGTTGCAATCCACCGCAAGGCGTGGAGCAACACTGGACTTGTATACGGAAGGCAATGACCATTTCCGGACAGTCAAGCTGCGGCCTAAGTCGACGCCACCTAAAGGCCTAGATCTCTTCTCGTTCTCTGGTGCTGTTCGAACGACGCAAGTATATCCCGGCGGAATCAGATGGCAACGAGCGGCGCCGTTCTACCAATCAGCTGCTCAAGCAAAGCCTAGGCAAGGTTCGCAAGATCTGGTGGTTTGAGCATGTTTAGAGATGGAGACCGCCGTCCTCTCTGGCAACACACGCAGGCTTTTCCAACTGATTCGGTCCACTGGCCTCAGGAAGCCTGGTATCAGTGAGGTCAGTTGTGAGGTGGATGAGTCCCCGATCACCAACCAACAGAGGCGTATGGGCCGCTGGGCCGAGCACTTTCACTCGCAGTTCAACTGGTCTCCACCATCCATCAGTACATGCAGTACACCTTGTTGTCCACCCTGGCTAGTCACACTGAATCAACCCAACGAAGCGGAATTCTGCCTCGAGTTTTGACACTTGAAGCAGTTCAAGGCTGCCGGCTCAGACGGATTTCCTCCGGAGCTCTTCAAGTACGGCGGTGTGGCGATCCATAAGCAGCTGACCACGCTATTCGCAAAAATCTGGCATGAAGAGAAAGTGCCTCCCTCTTGGAGCGAATCAGTTATTGTCAAAATTTCCAAGTAGGGGGCTCGCACTTCATGTGTAAATCATCGCGGGAACAGTCTTAGTTCGGTTGATTCCAAGCTATTGGCTTCCATACTGCTTCGCAGACTATTCACAGTACGTGAATCTTACTACCGTGAAGAACAAACTGGTTTCCGTCCAGGCCGCGGATGCGTGGATCAAATCTTTACCCTCCGGCAGCTCCTCGAACATTGCCACGTTTATCACAGGCCCACTATCGTTGCATTCCTAGACCTACATGCCGCTTTCGACCCCGTTGATCTACCTGCTTTATGGCGTTGCTTGCTAAAGAACGGGGTGCCAGAGAAATATACCGCCATCTTACGAGCACTTAACCTTCATACCTCTGGCAGAGTGAGGGTCTACGGTATGCTCTCCTCCTTACTCGTCAATAACGGTGTATGATAGGGCTGCCCTATGTCCCCATTCCTCTTCAGCTTCGCCATCGAGGAGGTTTTGTCGAATGCTCTAAAAGCTTTCCAAGATTTTGGTCTTGAGTTTCTACCGGGTGATCGCGCGACCGACTTAGATTATGCCGATGGTATCGTCTTCCTTGGTGACGATCCTCAGGGTATGCAACTCATTCTGGATCGTTTGGCGGTTGAAGCATCTAAGTATGGCATGAGCTTCGCCCCATCACAGGGTAAAGTACTGCTCAAGGATTGGCTTTCACCTGCTCCCATGTTCAATCTCGAAGGTGTACAACTTGAACAGGTAGACAGTTTCGTCAACCTTGGAAACTGTGTTTCTGCTGACGGCACTATCTGCAAAGAAGTTTTCGCCCCGCTAAAGCTCGGTCAGCATTTGTCAATCTGAGGCACTTGTGGCGTCGTCGCGACGTCTCATTCACACTAAAGGGCCGCGTTTACAGTGCATCAGTTCGCTCAGTATTGTTGTATGGGAGCTAGTCCTGGCCGATTCGCGTGGAAGACATGAGTCGTCTTTCTGCCTTCGATAACGGTTGCTTAAGGAGGATCGCTCGTGTTTGGTGGCAACATCGCGTTAATAGTAATGACGTCCGACGTCGCATCTTGGGGAATGCGAGTATTCCCTTCAACAAACTGGTTTTGCTGCTTCAGTTGAGATGGCTCGGTCACGTCCTACGCATGGCACCTGAGGGTCTACCGCGTCGCGCTCTATTCGCTCGTCAAGGACCTGGTTGGAGGAGACCGCGTGGTGGTCAGCCTTCTACATCGCGACAGCACATGAAATCACTGATGTCGTGTCTAGCCGCTGTTGGATCCGTACGTCTTCCAGGGTGGGGACCCAAAGATGAGGAGTGTCAATGGTTTAACACTCTTAAAGATATGACCCGCAACCGGAATCAGTGGAAGAATTGTGTACAGTATTGTACTGATGAACATATTTAATACTTCTAACGTTGAAATGACAAAAAAGAGAAAAATCAGAGTATGAAAAATAACTAAACATATTTTTTTCGACTTTTGGTCAAACTGTTCTTTTCTTCCTGCGGCATATTAGCTGAAGTGTGTTGTTCACCTTCAACTACTATGCCACGATGATTATGACGCGATGACTCTTCCCTATCCGCTGATCTCCATGGTTTTCTATTGGCTCCATGTCTAGTTGCTAGACTGCTGAGATTATTATTATTACTACTACTACTATTACTACTACTACTACTACTGCTTCTACTACTACTACTACTACTACTACTACTACTACTACTACTACTAAACGTTTTAGCTGGTTCCAACCCACACGGAATATCGGAAATCCACCTCCGGAACTATTCCAATCCCCCGTCCTAAATTTCCATAAGGAAAACACAGATTTTACCGTGCTTCTGCGCTACTTTTCTATCTGACTCCAATGAACATGTCCATTATTCTAGCAACTATGGGACAATTACGCACTAGTTTTCAAACCATGTATTTGGCGAATACTTACCTCCCTCGTTTGATGTATATACGCTCATTTTGTTTCCGTGGCTCTGACAACTATTTGATCACGCCTGTACTTGTGTGTCTCCTTCAGTCAAAAATGACTTGTTTATTTATCATACCTATTGTACCCACCTGATCATCCGGCTAGAATAAAACATTTATTTATTATTTATAATGTGTACAAAGAGATATTTTGAATGCCTTGCCAACTCGCTTTGGAAGCCGTGTTTCGCAACACCAGGTGTACGTTTTACTTTCGTAGTTGACTATTCCATGCCACTTTCCTGAACTATCCGGCATTTTCTTTCGTGTTTGTCTCTTTTTTTCTTTATTTTACATGTTGCCACTGTGCACTACAAATTTCCTGTAATGCATGTGTGTCCACTGAGCATTCTCATTTGCTGAGTTCTATTTGTTTTCTTCATTGGCTTTTGTCAAGTAGTTTTCTGCAGTCCTAGCTGTCCACGAAAGTTTCAGTTATTCTCAGAAACTAGCTTTATGTTGCCTCCAACTGTGTTTCTGTACTTACAAATGTTAACGTTGTAGCCCCCAGCAGATAGTACAAGTATGCTTATTGCACATGCCGTATCTTACAATCTCATGGCCAAGCAAGAATTAATTTAGTGCCACTAATCTTTCGTACTACCTACGTGTCGAATGATTTTATTTAATACCCTAACTATAACAGTTATAAATTCAAACAATACTATTATTACATCAAATATCAACAGCTTACAACGCTAGCTCAGAAATGAGCTTCTCGACATAGATGAACTGTTTGTAGTAAATCGTGGAATACCTGCCATTTAAATTTTCCACATCACTTCAAAACCCCACTCTAACTATGTGTTTACTTTGCCGGAACACTCAAATGAAAACAGGCAGCCAAATAAACTGAAAAAGCACTTGAAACTTGTTCATAAGGATGAAAGCGGGAAGTCCGTGAATTTGTTCACAGAGCTGTGGGATAGTTACGAAAACAGGCCACTTCTAAAAACAACTATTTCAGATAGAGCAAAAATCATGGCGAATGAAATTACGGCGTCCTGTAAAATCAGCAAGTCGATTGCCAAAAATTGCAGTTCACCTAATGTTGGAGAAAATATTAGCTTGCCTTAAGTACTAATATTACTGTCTGACCTAATGAATATTAATCCACACGAAGCAGTACAAGCCATTTCGCTCAGCAACTGTACTGTATACAGGCGAATAGATGAGATGACTCAGGACACAGAAAGTACATTAGTTGCTTTAGATCAGACAACAAAATTCTTGTTACAATTACGTGAATCTACTTTACCTGATAACGACGCTGTTCTCGTCGCCTATGTCCGGTTCCTTAATGATAATGGATTAGTGGAGGTGATGCTTTTTGCCAAGAGGATGAAAACTCATAAAAGATCCAGTCTATATTTGTAGTCAGTAGCTATCTGCATGGAAACTCCAACCCATTGCATAACCTAGTTGCATGTGCAATAATTGGTGCTATCACAACGATCAGAAGATAGAAAGGATTTATCGAACATCTGAAAAATGTCCTCACTTCTGTCCATACAGTTCACTGTGATTCATCGAGAGCACTTAGTCGCTAAGGATTTTGGATGGCGCTTAGAAGATTCACCTCCAACTGTTATAATAGTAGTCAACAGTATTAAATCGCACCCTCTTCAAGATCATCTATTCCAGTATTTATCTGAGGAGGACAATGAAAATTTCTATATTTCACTGTTGCATACGGAAATTAGATGTTGCTCCAAGGACAATGGTCCTCGCCGTTTTCGTTGCTTTTAGGCACCATCAACACATTCCTTTCTGGAACCGATCATGAGAAAACTGACGGGTTTTATCTGGCTGATGATTTCGGAAAACTCAACTTATTAAATAAAACTGTTCAAGGCAGGTTGTACATTCATATTTCAGATAAAGAAGGCATTAGCACTTTTCTTAAATAACTGGATGCGTATGCTCAAAATAGCGTCGTGATTTTTCACAGTTCCAATTCTCGTTACAATCACGGATGAGCTGAAGGACGAAGACGATTGTTTATGCCAATCATTTATCACAACTCCGAAAAGAAACGAAGGGTAAGTTTCATGATTTGTTTCAAGCAATATAAAAGATATTTTGGGATAAAGACTGATGCTCCTAACAGTTATTCCAGACTGTGGGAAATAGCTGAAATAAATTTCAATGCTTTTCCACTTACGTACTCGGTTGAATGTGAATTCAGCAGGTTGCTTTCTATGGGAAAAATAGAAATAGGTTAATCATCACAGCAAGAGGATATCTTCAACTCACGCTGCCAAGTCTGGAGCAGGACATGAGCAACCTTGCTTAAGGACATCGGGCTCAGGGTTCGCATTAATATCTCGATAAACATACCTACACAGTTAGTACATCTGACTCATGACGTGTCTTACTGTTAAATGCCCGCAACAATTCAATAGAATATTCAATATTATTGATAACTTTTGTATAATTAGACATATTGCCTGATTTTGCCACACTACGAATGTTATCTTGAGGCTGTGAAAGTTAAAATGATGAGGTTTATAGAGAAAGAGCACTGATACCAACATTAAACATCTATGCATCCTAACATAAGATACCAATAAGACCACTGGAGATCACAGATTTACGTCTGTTAGGCGTTGTGGATTGCTGAAATTGTGGTGACCAAGGCTGGGGAGCCATGGGAAATGAAAAGGTTTAAAAGGGGGCCACAGCCGAATAAAGGCTGATAATTCCTGGTCTAGGCTACTCTGCGAAAGGGAACCACGCTTGGAAGGGTTTGTCCGTTCCGACTAAGACAGTCGTAACCAACTAGGAGGTTTATAATACCTATGTTGGCCTGGATCAAAACACCTAGATACTTCTGCTGGAAAATGTTTGAAGCTCCTGGTTGCCCAGGTTATAGCAGCACGTCAGCTGGTACCGTAAGTGCAGCACTCTGCTTATATGCTGATAACGCAACCTCGCGAATAACCTAACTGTGTAGTGTATGTTTGACACCATGTGCTGAACAGTTAAACCATGCAATGTATTCGCCGTGTCTATATCACTTGTTATACTTCCTCTTATTTTCTTCATTTGGTACAATTTCCTGTGTGTACAACACCTTGCTCGTTTTATAAATAGAATGAGATGGACGGTAGTTGCACACCGAGCTGTGTGGGATAAATGTTGCCAGTGAGCTAGTGAATGGACAACCGGACAGTTGAGTGAATGACACATAGCTGATTCCTGAAAACGGTAAATGAAATGTAGCTTTTTCGAGTGGCAAAACTAACGACCGGATCGCTAACACACGACACTCAAGTACCCGTTGGAGTGAGTGATTGCTCGTACTTATACTACCGTCCGTCGCACTTGGACAACACAACCAGATGCTGTTGGACAAAGTGCGCCTGAATTTTCAACGCAGGGTTTAAATGCTCGTCTGAAACTACAGTGAGTTTCAGTTGGTGAACCGGAAGTTAGCATGTTGCGTTAGAATTTCAAGTAAATACGACTGAACAAAGTCGTCTACTAGGTGAACCGGAAAGTGAGTGGGAAAGTGCAGATCACAGAAAAGAAGCATCGTAGTGAAACTGGGGTTCTGTGAATAAAAAGGTGAAGTATAATGCAGTAACCAGTCAACCTGTTATTGCGTATAATATGGCAAAATAGAAAGGACGACTTGTCAAGCACTACTGCAAGCCAATGAGCTTCGCACTTTGTGGAATACATTAATCTCAGTATCCTCGTGGATTAGATATTACCTAGAAAAGCAACATCGCAATTCCATGCTAATGGAATATTGCCTCCTCAGTGAATATGTTGGAATGAACGCTCAAACGTGTAACGGGAGAATTGTCTATGCGGCAGTGAGTAGTCTTTAGGCGGCATGGCTTTTCAAGGTTTCTTTCTCAATACGTCACATTTCATATTTGCAAGGCCTAATTGTAAGGTATGCTTGTTTTGCTAATGTAGGTTGTTGGAAGGTAACTTTCAGTGTACAAGAGCGTTGCAAGTAACCCTTTTGTCATTAACTGGAATAGCACTAAGCACCTATTGCACACTCCTTGCTCATGCCAGTTCCGCCTGTGGAAGCACCACCACAATTCTACCGCAGCAGCCCGGTAGTGAGACACTGTTGTTTTGATTTTGCATACCTCTCTCCGTTCCAACCATCCGTACACACCGTACGTATCGATCGACGAACTTGCCCTTTGGCGAGACGTAGTTGACTTCAACTCAACCATCCGCGCCCATCCAGCGTTTTCACCATGGACGAGACTGGCAAGTTCACCTGTATTCAGGTGTATTTGCCTATGGCCATCACTCCGGTCGTTCACACTTCTGTGACCGGGTGAGAAACATTTTGTGATCAATCAACACCCACTATTGGACAGTTATCAATTTAGTGCGCTTTCCTCGCACCCGAAGGCGTGACTCCTGGTCCCCGAATAACGGAGTAAAAAGCGACGAGATTTTTGGACTACATTTGGGTAGCGAGTTCCTTAGCGATTTTATCGCATTATACACTATTGAACAACTGAAAACTTTCACGCACCATGGGCATCCAGTAAAGCCCGTTCATATGTTTACGTGTCACACCATCACACAAGTGTGGAACTAGCCTGTAACCTATCCACAGCGAGGTTACCAGTGTGCGGCACGTGCGCACTCACAAGTTGAATCGAAGCGCCACATTCACCAAGCCCAGACTTAGCAATATTGTGTCCCGTGAGTAGGCAGCACCCTAAAACGCGTCGCGGTCTACACGCTTTTATCGTCCCCGGGGACCACTGGCCAAAATACCACACCAACGGATGCTTAATCGATAGTCATTTGCTTTTCATGTGGGGGCCAGTGATAGGTGATTAATTCGATCAGTGCTAGGGTGCACAGAAACACTGTACCCACAGCAAATCTCACATAAACAGGTAAGTGCATAATCACGTACAGGAACCCCGACCACCAAGCATATGTGATTTCAAATAGACAGCGCTAAGCATATGTCGTATCAAGTGTGTTTGATGCGAATGTCTTCTACCTTGCTTGGAACTAGCTTCCGTATAGTCAGTCACTGGTAACTTTGTGTTAAACGGAAGGTTAGGTACACTCCAGAATGCGAACGATCTGCGCGTACTCAGGATGACGAAGGTGGGCCTGAGTTTCACGACTATCTGTACCCTATGTCCTATGCTTGTCTGATATGCTAGTGCCTGGCTTGTAACTGGCCACTCAACGGACAGTACGCATTTAGGGTTGTGCAATCCCGTAGGATGCAATTAGGTTTTGCTAAGAGCGATTTGGAGTGATCAGTGTTAGAACATGATATCCTTAAGGAGGAACCCCATCATGTTGAGTACGCCGTTGATTGAAAAAAGGTATAAACTATACTACCAATGGGTATTGGTGAGTATGAAGTACATCATTTAGTCCAATTGAAAAATCGCCACAAATACGTACTGTGCCACTGGTCTTCTTAACTACCACAATAGGAGTAGCCCAGGTTGAATAATTTAACTTGGTCAACATGTCCAGTTGTTCCAAGAGATCAAGTACTGCATCAACAAGTGGGACGGCTAGGTTGCGCACTGGTCTTTTAGGACGGAATACTGGCTTTGATTCGGGTGCGACATACAAAGTAGCTCGAACTTTTGTGCACAGTCCAAGTTCTGGCTGGAAAACACTAGCAGACTTTTCTCGTAAGCTTGACAAGATGTCAATTTTCATTTTTGTGTCAACAGTTGCGACATAACTTGGACACACTTCGCATGCTCTGAGTTTGTGAGTCACAAATTGAACTGATTGGAACATCCCATAATTGCAACTCGTCTATCCATTTAATGCGTAATAAATTTAGTTCATTCCCGCTGCAACGTGACATGTTCCTCCGCATTTATTTGGTTTCGAAACGGGGAACTCACAGTTTACTTGTCTCCAAAAGGCGATTGACTTGCCAGAAAGCGTTCCGAGCAATACGTTTTGAAATACCATACCGGTTCTCCAATGCTTTTCCAAGTCGAGTATGAAATTATTGTTATGGAAGAAGCAGAGTCGTTTTTTAAGGTGACTACTAAATTGTTAATTAATACCGAACTAAATTTTCGATCATGCCTTCCACGAGGACTATATGTAATGGACACCAGATTTGACTGCCTTCTGAATCGGGTTGATTGGTGCTGATTGAACAAACGGACACAGTGTCCCTCCTTGTGACCTAATGTGACACAATTTTGACATTTATAGAATCAAAATTCACATAAGCGTGCAAAGTGCCAGGCACCACAATTCCAGCATGGTGTTGGGGGTCGCTGAAACCAACTTCTTTACTTTGGAAATCTGTTATGTTCTGCGTTTAAGTTGGTAATTTTCTCAACAAAAGTTATATCTGATAACAGTTGTTTGACTGTAACATTTGGGAATCGCGCTTTAAGTTCATCATTCTGAGACATTCCGTGGTTAAATCGTGAAAGGAAATGTCACAACTAGAATCCAGTTTTGATAGTAATTTAATTCTGATATCGGAATTAGCAGGTGATGTAAAGCCAGATATAAAAAGCAATGCTTTGAATTGATCGGCTGAGATTCTATTATATTGGAACATTTCACCTTCCCTGTTCACTCTACCTGCATATGTCACAATGTCTTCATCTTCTGTTATGGTAAGCTTTAAACAATTATAACGAAGATTAAATATAGATGTCCGGTCTCCAAAAATTATGGTAAACTTATCCACCTTTGCTTGCAAACTATAATCTCTTTGGTGTTTTGGTAGAATGTAATTGCAATATCTTATGTGTTCAGAACATCTAAAGTTTTAACATCAACAGCCGTACTTTTGCTGATTAATCCACTTCTGAAGCGTCGACAATAAAATGTCTTCATATCTCTTGTACTAAGCTAAAAGGTATTGTCATTGTCTGGATCGTAACTGAATTCTTGAATTCTATTGGCCAGTGCAACTTTAAGTTGAGTAACACTTATGCCCTCTGGAACCTCTGATTTGTGTAGTGGAAAACTGCGTGCGGGAACTTCAAATAATTTCTGCTGTTGATCCAACTGACGTTGCGGATTTTGTAACCTTTGCATGATGACAGTTTGAGCAACCATCTCTGTCGCCAGACTGTTATAACTCCCGCTTAGTAGTAAGAAGACAGAATTGACACGGATTGAAAACTTTTCTTTGCACAACTGCCTTTACAACCAACTGTCAGGAAAAGCCGGCCAACACACTTGCGCGAAAACAATCTATTCCCATGTGCTGTGTGGTTGGCTGCAAGTTTCAAGCTAACATACAAACACACTCGTTGGAAACCGACCGATTTTCACGTGCAGTTCGTGTGGTTGAAATACGTGATTTCTCTAACACATATCTAAATTCAACGGACACGATGGCGGGCACCCGACTGAACTCTATACCCATCAATGTCAAGCTGCACGGGAACGGTCCCTCCAAATGTGACAGAACTGAATCTCTCCAGAATGACCGTGTCGATGAGGTGTGCTCGGAGACTGCCCTTGTTGGATTTCAATGGTGCGCATAACAGGATGTGTAGCTCCATCTTCCTGCGATCATCAATTGTTTTATCGGTTATAACACTGATAGAAGTATCACGGAACATCTCTATCAATATCTGATTATATTTCCCAAAGAGTTGGGGCATTTTCAGCTGTAGCACGTCAGATCCGGCAATGTTTCCACCAGTTTGTACTTGTTTATGAAGAAATTCCCTCAACTGGGAAATGTCGGCCTTCTCAAGAGGAATATTCGCAGACACCGTAGCAACTAGACACTCAGATACCACTGTGTCGCGGGCTTCCTTGGCAGCATTCGCAATGACGATGGAACTAACGATGCTTGCTTGTCGAGCTTTCTTCTGAGCTGCTTCACTCTTGGCAACTAGTTTAGCTGCTTGCTTCTCCTTGTAAGTTTCTTCTGAAGATGATTATGGCTGCGGATTTGGTCAACCACGGATGCTTTTCGAAATGGATCCACAGTCACTTCACACGATGAACAACGCAGTGGTCTTTTACCCGTGTTATTGACGTAGTATTCTCCAGGAAATTCCTGCACTCTGTCCAGGGCAGTTTTTCCTCCGCTATGCTGTTTACACTTCTTAGATGACACCTGAAAAAGATAGAATCTGTTGATTACAGTAAGCAACAGATACGCTTGGTTTTCGAGTGATTGCTCAAACCAAAAAGAAGCCGAGGCTGCACTACGGAATTATTCAAAGGATGAAGAAAATTCACTAATGGCCAAATTCAACAGTAACTGCTCAGTACTGGCACAACAATATCTTCACGAAATACTCAAAAAGGGCACAAATCACCGTTCTCAAAACTATACTGATAGATGCGACAAGTTCAGTCTTTCAGGGAAGTAACGCGGCCGCTTATATTGCGCTGCCGACTCCTATGCAACGATGTGGTCGTTGTTCAACGTCTAAGAGGCGACAGTGCACCAAGTTCATCGGTGACCGTAATGGGGTGTGTGTGCCAGCCAGGCGTGTGCAAACAGATATCGAATAGATTTAACGTACATGTGGACAAGGGGTATTTGCATAATGAGTAGAACGGGTGCACAGCGTGAGTAGACAAATGGGACAGATTTGTTTACTGGTGAGATGCATGGGTGCCACGTGGATCTGGCGAAAAGTAGACCTGGATAGCAGATGCTTGACAGATGGCAGTGATGATATCCTAGAGGAATGTTCCAACCGCCAACTGGATACTTTGGCATTCCTTCCGATTACAAATATATTGATTACAATGAAAAGGAATTCGAAATGGCTACCTTTAAGAATTTCTCATTTTTTACGCGATTTCGCGAGATATTTTATTTTCCGCCACAGTTGGCAAATTCTGTGCTTTTTCTGGGTTTTGGGGAATCGCGGAATATTCGGGTTTGTAAGTGTAGTGTGTGCTGTTCTGCCACTGGCGTCAATTTACACGCTAATATTCAGACTACAAGGTAGGAAAATCACTAACCTACACAGGCGCTAAGCGGAGCACCTTCCTCTTCAATTTAACCACGCTACACAGCTCACTGTGACACCTACATTCTCCACAAATAGCACTTGGCCTGTCCCCACAGATCCTCCTACCGAAGCAGAGAGTCAAGCCGCAGTATAATATTTTGAGCGTCATAAAGCTTCTAGCTCCAGCAGCCTACCCAAGGTTCTATTCAAAGATGGCGGGAATGTACTTGTCAGCGAAATCTTATCGCTTTTCTCGAAAGTTGGGACTGATACAGAAGTCCTACTTCCATGGGAAGAATCGATCATTGTCCTGATTCGCAAGAAAGACTCCCTTGAAGACTGCGCCAATTACCGCGGAATATCGTTGGTCTCTATCGCTTCCGAGATCATCGTGTCCGTCCTACTTCCCAGCTTTTCAGCAACTATAGAGGGCTTTTACTGACAGGAACAAGCCGGTTTTTGTCCAGGCTGAGTTTGTATCAACCAACTTTTTACATTATGCCAACTTCTCGAACTTGATCACGTCGACCGACTGCCAACCATCGTGGTGTTTTTGGACATCCGAGCGGAGTTTAACTCAGTAGATAGATTTACTTTGCGGAACCTTTTATTAGAAAATGGTGCAACGGACAATTTGTAATCATTCTGAAGGGATTTAGGAGCAACACCTTGGGCAATATCAAGGTTTACTACAGGCTTTCCTCTACGCTTGCTTTCACCCGCTGCGTCCGCCAAGGTTGCCCTATTTCACCTGTTCTCTTCAATTTTTCTTCACTGAACATGTGATCAAATGGGCATTGGAAGGCGTCCAAAACCGCGGTATTAAGCTCCTCCCAGGTGACAGAGTTGCAGACTTCGACTACGCCGGTGTTATCGCTTCGCTTGGGGAGGATCCACAAGTAGCCATGAGCGCTTTCGACCGCTTAGCAATGGAGGCGTCTAATTATGGTCTGTATATTACCTAAGCCAAATGTGAAACACTAATCTAGGCTTAGAATGTGTCTGTACCTGCCCTCACCATCGCTGGTGACGTCCGTGACAAGTCAATTGCTTACCTTATATAAGGAGTTGCATCAAACCTGGCGGCAGTGCTGGGGATGAGGTAGCACAACGGATCACAAAACCCGCATTCCTTTCAGCAAGCTGAGATATCGATGGTGCCTCCACGATGTCAGTACTCAAGCTAAAGAACAGGGTGTACAATGCCTCTGTCCACACGGTCATCTTGTACGGCTTTGAGACGACCTATTCGCTCGGAATACATAAAAAGGTGGTTAGAACATGACAATGGTTGACTGCGAAGGATTGCTGGTGGGCGGTGACACCATCATGTAAACAACACGGAAACCCGAGATCGAGTGTCTAAAGCGGATTGTCCCCGCCTCCAAATGTTGGTCTCCGACTCTGCATACATTGGCTCGGTTACGTTCGCCTTCCACGTCGAGCGTTATTCATTCTTCCCGGAAAAGATTGGAAGAATTGCCCCAGTGGACAACCAGTGACGTGGAATAGGAGAAAGAAGAAAACAACCTCAAAAATTAAATCAGACGGACTGGTCCGTTTTTCAACCTTGAGACTACGCGACACTGACTATTACTAAGTGCAAATGTTGGATGTTGTAGCTCGCAACAAACACCGGTGCACCAAATGCCGTGTTGCAAAACCATAAATTAATTAATATCGAATCGAATGGTTCATGTAACCCAAAAAACAGTTTTCGTTTGCTGTCGTACAGTTCAAGCTGTGATCACAACTACCATTTTATGGTAACCACCTCTCTAAGGCAACTGCGACCACATTTATGTAGTCGTCAGGTGTTCTAGCACATGTGAAAGGCTTTGGAGTATTGGCAACTCGGGAGACTGGTTCAGTTGTTGTGGAGTTCTCCGAGATGGGCAACTTGATTGCAATCAAGTTGCTATCAAGCTTCCCAGCTCGGAGAACTCCACAACAACTGAACATCTGAAAGACAATTACCAATAACCATGTTGGCTAAGATTTCGTCTTCAGCTGCCAAGAAAACCTGTCGCCATATCGCACAGATGCTTTAGATTCCGTCTGGAAGTGTCATAATTGACAGCTCGTCCTGCTTATGTTGTCTGGGTAACAAGGCTAGACACCGGCAGTGCAGTGGTACATAACCTATGTGTGTGTGTGTGTGTGTGTGTGTGTGTGATTTGTTCACAAAAGTGCCCTTTATGGGTAGTTCCCGTTGTCTAGCCATGCGAGTATCCGGCCTGTATAAACTTATCATCATCATTATCATCCTCATTGCACCAACGATGCGAAGCCTAAACTAAGTACGTCATAGGAAACCTAAACTAGAAACAACGAACCAATAAACCTGGACTTAAAGTACGGTCTGGGCAGCAGAATAAAACGAATTATCCTGTAAGCGTTATTCTTTAAGGCAAATTAAATACAGTACATGACTTACGAATGGGTTTTGCAAGCGTAGTGCAAGAGGGCAGAAATTGTTAAGCGCGTGGCAGCGTGCGGGAACTTGTGCAGTGTCACAGCAACAGAATAAGAATGGACAAACTTGAAACCTGAAGGATGTGTCAGTGATCAAGAGTGAAAGGAAACAAGGTCCAATATGTCGACCGATTGTATCACACAGAGTGAAAGCAATGTAAAATGGGCAGCATAATTCGGGAGTAAATAATCCAGGTTGAGGAATACATCAAAGTTCCTTTTGGACTTTACACTCCCCGGTGGTTTCGTATTCTGGATGATAGCTTCCACTTCATCCTTCTCTTCTGGTGGGCATGACTGTCTGAAGTCTCTTCTCAATACATCTTTGCTTGCCCTCACCAGTGCTTGTCGGACTAATTGGTCTTTGCTCTTGATAGCTTCCTTCACGACACCCTTAGGTCATATACCTCTTGATGTACGTAAATCACAAACTGAAACTAAGTCGCCCTGCCTAAGATCTCGGATTTCAATTAACCATTTCTGCCTATTCTGCAGTGTCGGTAGATATACTCTGATCCACCTACGCCAAAACATATCGGACACATGTTTTACCTGTCTCCACCTTCTGCTCATTTTGATTGGCAAGGTGATCGGTGGGTATTCAGGCGACTGATCATTTGTAATGGTTACAAGTGCTGAAGCAATAGAGCATCACGCGAATCCGAGGAGTCGGGTACCGCTACCAAAGGCTTGTCATTCAATATTCTTTCGATCTCGGTGAGTGTCGTTACAAGTACCTCTTCGGCCACAAGCTCGCGGTCGAGCATGTTGTGTAATCATTCCTGAGTCGACCGAATCAATCGTTCCCAAAGACCTTTACGATGGCTAGCACATGGAGGATTGAAGTTTCAGTCAACCTCCTTAACCAACATAGACTTCGTGATCTTCGTCTGATCCAGCTGCTTTAGAAGATTGTACAATTTTGCTTCAACTCCGTGGAAATTCTGTTCATTATCGCTGCATATTACAGTCGGCCAGCCGCGTCTACCTGAAAATATTGAAAACGCACGCAAGAACGAATCAGTATCCATAGAATGGGAAAAGTCTATGTGAACTGCCCGTGTAGTCAAGCAACTGAACAGACAGCCATATCTCTTCATGTGCACGGCCACGTTTCACTATCAGCGGTCAAAAATAGTCGATCCCCACCACACTGAACGCTGATTGGTGGGTCAGACATTGGTCTGTTATAACTGGTGCCATCAGCTGATTCAGTGGCTTTACATGATTAACACGGCATTTGACACATTTAAAAAGCACGCGCCTTATGGATGAGACTCCACCTACGATCCAGTAGCGCCAATGAAGATCGTACCAAGTGTGCTACGCACCAGAGTGTCCATTGATGTGATGGTAGTGCAGTATAAGTGGGCGCGTGACAAAGTGGCGGCCGGGAAGTAAAACCGCATGCCTCGCGTCGTACGGTACCAAGAGTTGATCCAGCCCTTCGCCCAGCCGAAGTATCCCATTAATGAGGAAGGGCTTGAGTCGTCTTAATCTGCAATACCTCAGTCTTACATTTCGAACTGTTATGTCGGGTTCATTGTACGCAAAGAGACGCATCTCTTCCGCAAAACTTCTGACTGCACCAACCTAACTATCTGCAGCGTAGCTTGTCGAACTTCAACACTTTCTATCTCAGCTGGTTGGTCAGGTGCAGCGCGCCTCAGATACTTGGCGAAGGAATAAGATTTGAATCACAAGAAGGTAACGAAATATTTGCGTAGGGATATTCATGTGGAGCAAGCCCTAAATATATTAATTCAATGTTCCTCTAAAATGACCTAGAAAACACAACCAAACTGGGGTCGTAACCATTCAGGCGGTAATTCACCCAGATTCTCGGGATGCATAGACCATGACGAATGGGGCTGAATGAGAAATTGTGACCCATGTAACCAATGGTTTATTTCCTTATTGAGCGGCGTCGCGTGTCCACGTGAGGCTATATCAGCCGGGTTCTGCTTCAAATTTACGTAGTGCAACTGACTGTGATAAGAGTAGTGTTGTCTAATGGTAATTCGGTTGACAACGTACGTCGGGAAACGCCCAGTAACACTTCGAAGAAGCTTCAGAACTACCGTCGAGTCTGTCCAGAATGTTGTGCTATAATGGAGTGCCATCTCCTCTCTGACTTCCGCTGACATGCGCACGCTCAGTACGGCAGCAGTGAGCTCCAACCTTGGTATCGACACGGTCCTAATGTGGCTGACACGTTATTTACTAATAATCAGAAAATTACTAACATTGCCTTCATCAATCTCACAACGCAAATATAGGGCAGCACAGTAACCAGCCTCAGATGCATCCGAAAAACAATGCAATTGCATAGAAGATACATTGCAGTCGAATAAATTAATACAACGTTCAACGGACAAGCTGTTTAGACCATTTGCGTTTGCTAACCATTTGTTCCTAGCTTGCTGATCCTCTGCGGGGAAACGTTCATCCCAATCCAGCTGCCTTTTTACGAAACTCTGTACCAGTACCTTTGCAGGAAGCAGCACAGGAGCAATGAGGCCGAGAGGATCATAGACTGAAGCTACAAACGAGAGGATGGCTCTTCGGGACAGTGTTTTATTAAAACTTATCAGCTTAAAAGTTACGAGGTCCTGGGTGACGTTCCAGTTTAAACCAAAGGCATTTGTAACGCAATCGCCCGGGAACCTTCGGTTCGCTGTCAGATAAATGCGCGATAACCTCCTTTTGATTGTTGATTCATTTCGTCAAATGAAATCCTCCGTCGGACAAAATACGGGTAAGGTGTATAATGAGTTCAGTTGCTTGGTGAACATAATTTACACTAAATAAACAATCGTCGACATAAAAACAGTACTCTGCTACTTATTTAACTTATGTTTGGGATTCACTATAACTGTTAACAATAGCTTGTCGTAACGCAAAGTAAGCACAGCTTGGTGACGAAGTAGCGCCAAATGGATGTACAGTCATGCGATATTCAATAGGGGGTGAACAAAGATAGCCGTTCTTCCACCACAAGAACCTCAAACAATTCCGATCGTTAATAAAAACCTGGACCTGATGAAACATCGCTTCAATATAAGACGCAAAGGCGATTGGTTGAAACCTGAACCGCAAAAGTGTCACCCCTGGACTGTTTGCCATATCGGCACTAGCCAGAAGTTGTTGATTGAGGGAAGTTCCGCGGTATGAAGCTTGATAACCGAAGACCACTCACACTTTGCCGGCTTTACATGGATACGATACCGAGTGGTGGGGTATGTACCAGGTTTCCCCTTTAATCTGCTGTTTCTGTAGTGGAGCGAGTTCAGCATATCCTCTAAATATATACTTTTCCACTGCCTTGGTGTATACTCAGCTCAGTGCTGCACACTTCGACAAATGTTTCTTCAACATGACAAGCTTCATCAGTGCGAATTGCCTGTTATCTAGCAAGCGAAGTCTCCCGGCTCGCCATGGTAACGCAATATCTTAGTGGGCGTCAACTTTTCTTTTAGAAGCTTTCATTAGTCTTAACGCGCATCCGTCGTTCACAGACATGGCTAATCGTGGACTATCTAGTCCATCAAATTCTCTTTCATATCTTGGCTCTAGTAGTTGATGATGGTCAGTGGTATCGCAACAAAGCGAATTGATCCTCCGTGTTCGATCAACTATCAGTGATGTGGATGGATCCCTCATAATCTCGTGCTGTTCGTTCGGTCCCGGTACGATCCAGCCCAATAGGGTTTTGACAGCATACGGATCAACAGGATCCTCGCGCTTCTGATCGAATGCCCAGTGTAGGTATGGGTTATCGCTACCAATCAAAAGTTCAACCCTTCCTTCCAGCTGCGATAACCGTAGATCGGAGAGGTGAGACCATGCGTAGAAATTGTGATTCATGTTTCCCGTTTCAAGTTTCTCAGGGGGAGCACTGACCTAATTGAAACCCATTGTACCGCCTCATCACCAGCAATAGATTGAACGGGTACACCAACCAACTGGGACTCCACTTGGCATCGGCCAGCGAAGGTGCTACTGTTAAGTGTCGTCATGGATCCTTGAACTCCGATAACTTGTAGTAATGCTGAATCAATCAGTGAAATATCTGATCCATTATCTATTATGGCTAATGTTCGAATGGTGCCAGCAGGACCAGAAACAAACACAGGCAACAAATCAAGCGATACAACTGAGCGTTCGAGGTGACTAAAAGCAAAACTGGATCCTTCAGTGTTCGGAGTTGCTCCAATCAGCGTGGTAGCGGGCGCTGCAAAAGCTTAAAATTGTTTGTCCCACAACATATTCGTGATCGGCAACTTGGTAGGCCAGGATTCGACTTGAGATAGTCGATAAGCGAGACAGAATTCGATACGTTCGTGGTGGTTGATCTTTCGGAAATCGTCGCACTGATCTAAATAGTGACGTCGTTCACAAGAAAAACCTATGGGGAAATTTCGTTCTGATGAAACCGTAGTGTTTAGGCAAGCGGCATATCCCTCTATATGCCTATATATGCCTATATATGCATATGCCTCTATCGGTGCTGCTCGGTAGTCCGCAGGAATATGCGTCAAAGGACAAGTAAGTATCGACAAGTAAGCACCGAAATCTGTCAAAGCAATGAAGTTCAGTTCTCCTTTGGTGCGGATAACTCTGGCGGCATGCTCGGCACAGTTGCATTGCAGATGATTGGGCAACCTCCTGATGATAGAGCTGATTGTTCTCCACGCATTCAAATCGGATTCATACCTCAATTGTTTCAACGTCAAGTAGCATGAGCGCAGCTCCACAGCTAAACGAGAAAGAGCTGCGAAACCATTGGGCCTGATGTTAGGGCCATTAGTTAGAGCTAGCTAGCCGAACAACCTTCACGTGGTGCTAGCTGGGTGGTTCGGGTTAATCCCGTTCCAGCGAATAATTCGGCGACAATGTACCAGGAAATGGTGGGTTTTCGCCTAGCAAGCGTTCTCCCTATAAAAACCACAAAGATCCGTTTAACAATACTGCGACGTGGCGGATGTGACTCGCCACTAAATAAAGTCACCGCCTCTTCCCCTTCCGGAGGATCTGCCCCACTTCACGAACGTCATCCAGTTCGAAGAGTTCCTTTCCTCTCTGCATACGATGGAGAACGCAGCAAATAAACTCACGAATTCAGTCTCACTTCAAAAGTTCAGTCACCATGCTCAGTAATACTACACCTCCATATATATATACAGACACACAAATGCAGTAGGTTACTTCTTAACTTGCAATATTTTTATACAACTACCGACAACACCTGTTTGTACTAGCATGATCATGTCTTCGCAGGCGTGCCCCGCACTGCTGGGAATAAAGCATTTATTTATTTATAAGTATCCAAGGTAAAACCATGACTAAAACTGTGATGGTGACTATCAAAGTTGACCGTATCAGCAGGTGCAAGTCCATTGTGATGAAAATCAATGGCAAAGAATCCAACCTGTAGTTACATACGGTGTCAGACATTACATTGAACTCTTGGCGCACATGGGGCGACCGCCGCTTGTCCACACCAGCCACACAGCACAGAACGCATCCGGGCGTGCCATGAAATTGCTTGGAAAGCTGTCCTATCAGATTAGTTTCAATGATCAACGCGTTCACACAAGTGGCTTTGTGACAGATTAGCCAGGATTGAATCTACTGACACTCGATTGGATGAACGAGTTGAAGTTGCTAGTTCAGTCAGTCAACATCATTTGCCAGTAATGACAAGTCAAGGAAATTACTTTTGACAGCCTTAACCCCGGAAAGGAGGAAAACATAACGGACAAACGAGAGAAGAGCAGGCAAGCAGATTCCGTACATCTGAGATTGGTGACTTGATTTACTCACGAAACATCCTAGCCCCGAAAGATTGGTCAAGTGGAACGGTGATCAGAAAGACAAATAAGATTATCTACGAGATTATGATCAGTAATAAAAAGTGGATTAGACACGTGAATCACTTGCAACCATATCACGGTAACACTCAACGACCGTAGGAACCGGCAACCTTACAATGGCAAATGCTGCTAGCTACGTTTGGTCTGGAAAATGGAAACGATGGCTCAAGTAAAACACACAGCCGAATGGACAGGCCAAACAAGACTTACCATTCAAGCAAACCCGAACACGGGCATGGCTAAAATGGCTACAGATCGATCCAAAGGAAAAAAGCTATGATCAAAAGCAAGTGCGTAAAACACATGGTAGCAATCACCTCAAAAGGGAGGTATTAGGCGGCCAAGAGGAGTGAATACCCATGCTCGGCGTTACTGCACTGGGCCGGGCAGACAGTTGTGATCAGACGGCCAACAACGGAACGCAAGTGTGACATGAGTGGCCGGCAAACTAGTGTGGGCGTCGGCCATTTGAGCGCCGATCGTGTGAACGAGGTTGTACGAAATATGGAACAGCTGCGATGTGAGTGGCTGGTGAATCTGAAGTGGGCGTCGACTGAATGTACCGGAGCCGTACTCCGGCACGAGCAAATAGTCAAATATGGTAACCGAAGCAAAAGGAAATGCGTTCACATTGGTTGAGGCCAGGACGCCGAGGAGTTCGAGGCTCCCTTAATTAGCAGTTTACTTGATCTCTTAGTAGAATCATTCCGTTTCACAGAATACACTCTGTTTCCCCGAGTCTGACTTCTGTCTTCACGGATGGATTGGACACCAGGCATAACGGGTCGTAGGCAGCAGTACCGCAGGTGGGCACCCGAACAACAACTGAACAAACACGTGGAACGCAAACAGCGAGCTGTTCATGAGACAAACGGCAACCAAATGCGCACCAGGTACGTGTACTCCAACAACGTTGCGTATATGAATTGCTAGCAAATACCTTCCAAATAGCAATGCGCTTCTGGGAGACACCATGCTCAATGGCTTAGTGATCATGGCGATAGCCGCCAAACACTATGCGCCGAGTTCCACTCCTAGCTCGGCTATCTCTACCTGATGAGTCTAAACAAAGACGAAACCGTCGGTCGTGGAGTGCAGGGATAGGAGAGAGCCACACCGAAACCTTCCATGTTCAAGATTACATTCTCAAGCTTCAGCTTCAAGTTTCATTTTGTGCATTTGGAGATAAGCTTGGGCACCTGAGCGACCGCCTAATTGCTGGCATAAATAATCACCATTTATATTGTCATTTCCTATCACCTCCAATACCGACATAATAAAATGAAGCATGTATGTTAACAATATCAGGATGTTTCTGAGATCACAAAACCCAGACAAATGTTGTTAACCAGACTTCAGGCTGAACCGAGAAAACAGTGGCGATCTAATTCGTCTAAACCTCATGACACTACTCATCCTCAAACACCGAAGAATGCAGGCAATGTAGTGTGATCAAGTCGACAAAAAGATTGGGCGATGTGTTTCGAGTGGAACGCTGCATTCTTGATACACATGACCACATCGGAATTCTAAATGCCATTAGTGTAGAAAAATCGGAAATATCCACAGTGTTTGCCGTCAATACAAACGTTGTAATATGGTGAAGCAAGCTGAAGATGCTTTTGAGAATTTGCCAAACTTCCATTCGTCAATACTAGCTTTAGATACATTTGGTCATTTATTCAATAGCTTGAAAAAAGCCCATAGTATGATCAGAAGTCAGGGTAAGCGAACATATGTTTTCGATAATTCATCTTCAGGCTTATACAATTATATACAAATCAAAATGTTCAGACACACACTTATTCAATATCTTACAAATCGGAAATGGTACGTCACACCGCTTTATAGTTGATCCCGGTCGCGTGGAGTCACTCATTTCTAAAACGAGTCTCTATCATCTGTACGGTGATATTCAGCATGATAGTGATGGATGTAGATCCATCACTATTAAAGGTATTACTGGTCATACCTTTCCGGTAATAGGGGGTTGCATTTTACCGGTGTTAGATAAGCATTTTAATCCGGTCAATTGTGAATTTGTTGTTCGTCAAGTACAAAGTTCGCGATGGACCACGCCTATTGCCACACCGTTAAAGCTGGATGGACAAACATCCAGAGTTTGCGGTGACTACCCCGTTACCCTTAATACGAAGTTAATGCAGCGTGGTTGTGCCACGGGAGAATGTGATACTATTCTTTCTCATTTGCATGAATCCAAAATTTTTATCGTAGACTTAAAAGATGCATATCTGCAGGTAATACATTCACTTATGATTCTAATGAATTGACCACCATGAATACACCTTTGGGGTCGTACAAGTACCGATTGCTACTCTTCGGTCAGTGTGTATCACCAGCTGTATTCCAACATTTGATGAACTCTATGGTAAACGGTCCGCAGTGTTGAGATTTATCAAGAAGTGCTTGTGCATGCTGCTGATAAGCACACTCATAATTATCGGCCAGTTGCACTTTCAATTCGTTTCAAGGATGCTAATGTGAATATCAACCCAAAGAAGTGCTTGACTGGTGTCCAAGAAATTAAGTACTTTGGTTATCGTGTTACATCTGAAGGATTCAAACCAGATTCTGATCGGATAAAGCCATTGGTTGATGCGAAATCCCCTATCAATATTCATGAGCTTTAATCGTTGATGGGTCTTACAGTATTATTCAAAACTTATTCATAATTTTGCGTCCACTGCTGACCCTTTACTCACTTTGTTGAACGACATGAGTGGTATTGGGCTAGACATGCACGAGCATGTTCTTTGGAAGCTTTTGAAAATGCTTACTTCTAGTTATGTTCTTCGGCTTTTTTCTCTAAAGTTACCAACCGGTATAGGCGCTTTGTTAGAGCAGGATGGGCACCCTGTTCTGTGTATGTTTCGTCGACTCAGTAATGCAAAAAGGGGTATGCACAGACTTATCGGGAAGCTTTGTCTGTATACTGGTCAGTCGTCAGACCATAAGCATTTGTTTGGACTCAGATTTACTAAAGTGACAGACCGTGAGGCACCAAAGTTCTTTCATAACCTTGCCAGCTCCAGTAAAATATTCGGCGATTATGATTCAAAGGTGGAGGTTGCCCCTTAGTGCGTACAATTATGTGGTTGAACACAAAGTTCATCGTTCACATCGAGCACTTACGGCGAAATGCAACGGAATACGAAACCGATTCCGAAGATGAGTTGTCTACTCACCTAGCCGCTTCCAATCTCTTGTTCGGCCCTTATCAAAAAGACGAGAAAGTACTACGGGTCATTGATTTGTGCTGTCAGACGGAGATGTTCTCTTTCACTAAAGCGAAAATTTCCAATTTTATGCACGTCGTGAAGAGTTGTGTGTTGCGCCTGAAGCATCAATGTGTGTGATCGTGTCGTCATTCCGTCAACGTTGAAGTCAGCTATTCTGACGGATCCACCTTCTGGCCATCTCGGTGTTGAAAAGAGGAAATCCTTAGCTCGATATTTGTGCTGGTGGTTTGAAGTAAATGCAGATATTCGACGAGCTGCTTCTGACTGCCCGGAATGAAAGCACAATATTCTACACCAGCCATCCAAGTGGACACCAGATCAGACTGGCGAGCCCTGGCAAAGGGTACACATGGATTATCGTGAACTATTTCTGCGAAAGCGCTATTCCTTTGTGGTAGTGTACTCCCGTTCGAAGCGGTCGGAGGTATTAATGATTGACAAACCAAACCCTGATTTTACCATCTGTCTTGAGAAAAGCGTTTAGTCAGGAAGGAGTCTTGTTAGCTGCTGTGACACTGGTTCACACTTTTATGCTTCCGTTGTCACCCATTGGCTGCAGTCTTGGGTGTCGTCACTATTTTACTGCTTCACGACATCCATACTCTAATGGTTTAGCTGAGAACTTTTCTGAAAGTTTAAAACGATCTGTTGCTTCCTTTGCTCCTAAATCGTTTAATGAACTGGATCGCTGTGTTGATAACTTCCTTCGTCAGTACCGTAACTGTATGCATTCCACCACTGCAGATAGACCCGCTAAATTGTGTAGATCCAGACCATTGAAGTCGAACATGTTGGGTTTGGGAACCGCTGAAGTAGATTATTTCGGAAGCAATGATTTATCTCCTTCATCCAGCATCATTGTTAACAACATTGGAAGACGTATGGCCAAAATTTTGAATCTCGAAGACTACTCTGTACACAACCGACATGTTGATCAAGTACGATACAAGGATCATGGTCAGTCGACAGTTTATTCTGTGCGCACTGAGAATGCTAACAATAATCCAGTCCCAGATTCTCGTGACAGTTCTGAGCAAGGTCATCCTTCAAAAAGATCCACCACATTGCAGCAGAAAACCGGGCCAACTTACAGAAACTTAATGTTGAATGCAAGCTGCGGAGAACGTGATGATTGCACATATAATACCCAGTAATGGAGTATTGTTATCCTTTTTCACCAATTGACTTCGAAGATAAACCCGCGAAACTCGAATTCCAAGTCGGAGGCTGCAGCAACATTTTGGTACCAGGGGAATACGCTGTCACCAGAACTGAAGAGGACCAATAAGCTATGCACCAACGTATCGAAGGTATATGCGGCTTTCGGCAAGCGGGAGCATAGGGTATGGAGGAACTACCAGTTGACTTTGAAATCAAGCTGACGATATACCAAACAACGATGTTGTCGGTTCTCCTTAATGGTAGCGAAACGGACGCAGTATAAAAAAGACACTCGGTATGTGGATGCTATAACGCCGTCTTGCCTCTGCTCTCTGCCTAGTGCTCTGTCTAACCCAGTCAGGGGAAAAGACAAAACTTGCCAAACCGGACAGAGAATGGTTATATTCATAGGTCACACGTCCTCGCCCGACTGCAAGTTGCTAAGCAGACTGACGTTTACCTGTCTACTCGTGTCCACAGGTACTCGCGGTCTCTAATATTTGGCCTAGCCCCGTTCACGGTTGCTACCTTGCAATCTGTGTCATGATGACGAACAGATTTCGTCAGCAACTGATTTTGTCAAATCCAGCGTGACCTGCTTCGCGTCTTAAAACCGTGTTGCGGCCGCCTAACAGTGGAGCAATTTAAGCAGCAGCAATGCCTGTGTTGGATTCAGCGTATCCGATAGCTTGACCGAATTGCTGACAGGGAACTGCTTCTCTACAGCGTCATGTACGAGATGGATTGTGTCCTGTTGCTGCGACACTTGAGGTGACTAGGACATGTACGCCGTATGGCTACGACTAGAATACCGACACATGTTATACGGCTAACCGCGTGCAAGGAAGAGGAACGTGAGATCTAATTTACAATACTAGGACATGAGCAAGGGGAGTTCATTATGAACTAACACCGAACCAAGGTGTTGGGAAGCAATGGCAGTGGATCGCTGCCAATGGCACGATCACATCATGAATGCTTTTGCCCAGGATTATGAGAAAACGGTCACCACAGAAAGAGAAACGCCGGTTGCGCAAGCGTCAGGTGCCAACGGAGCCTGATTCTTCAACATCGTGGATCTGGTGTTGTGACACATGCGGTCAAGTGTGCCGCAGCCGGGCCGGTTTAGTAAGCCATCAACGTGGTCACGGCTAGGTTAAACGGGTAATTGTCCGCTTAGTAAGTTCGCTGCTCCCGATTCTATTTACTAACACGTGTCCTGCATTACCACTGCAGTTGGTCTATACAATGTCTGTTCCAGTTGCATGTTTGAGAACATTTTCTGGTTGATATGCCCGGTCTGGGTGCGCCTGATGTGAATGTTTGCAAGGTGTCAACCTGTGTAAACCGCAATTTCGATTACTTGCTTCAGTAGACTGTAACCGTTGCTGGAAGAGACGAGATTCAGTTTTCGTAACCATTTTAGGTTCAAAGAATGGTGCCATCTAGCGTGCAACGGCCCAGCCACCGCCTTGTGTACGTCTAGTATGCATGTTTCCCTACATAGATAGACAGGAATGCTGCTGTTGTGCATGTTGAAGTAGTGTGGGCCGGTCTCGAATCAGCCGTGGCTTCCATCTACGTTTCCCAGGTTTAGCCCATCGGGCTTACCCTGGATATTGGGTCAGTGCAGAGAGCTGTGCTATGAGAACCGTGAGCCCACCCCCCAGAAATTATTCAGTCTCCTGGAGTCATTAATCCCGATGGGGGGTGTTGTACAGGTAGGCACCTTGTCAACATCCACATCAAGCGCAGCCACACTGGGGAGATCAAACAACCAACACAAAGTTGTAAGGGAAAACATGCGAAATTGACATGGGATATGCAGCAGAACAATGGAACAAAGCAAATCCCACGCATATATACATATATATGATCACATATATAATATACGTGGTAGGCGGCATTCGTTTCCCGGTGAACTTATCACTGCGACCGCGAGCAATCACGGGACACTTGTGCCTACAAAATAGCGGTGGGTGTACTGGGTTGTGCAACCCACAGTTTCATCCACATAAGCCGTTGCGACAGTCTGTTGACTCGCCTCGATTGCTCTAACCGACTGCACTCGCCGAAAGTAACCACGCTCACATTCAAGTTGACAAGAGCCGAAGTCAAACAACAGAACCGAGGAAGCAGCGAGCAAACGATGGAGCAACTACATGGGAGACGGCACAACGCCCGGTGCAAAGTAAAAGCGTAAGGTGCCTATTATGGGACTGGGACTATGCAGAACGCATAGTTTTCGGAGCATCGAACCAACAGTGCATCAAACTTCGGATTAATGGAAGTGAAAGTAAGCTGTTTGGTTCCTTCTGCAAACGATGTGTGATGGTGGCTGAAAGCTGAGGCGGACGGACTCGCCTGCCTCAGTGCGGTCGAGCAGGCGATCGGCGAGTGAGTTTAAAACCTACAGCTAGTTGTACTTTGCCTCATACTTTAAAATAGAGCGTTTGTGTGCAGAGTCGGTGCGAATTCTTTCTGTAGACGCGGCTGGGTGAACCAGGCACCAAACATGGTGACAGAGGTGCTGACCTACCAAACCTCGCTTGCATTTGATGCACAAACGTTGGTTTCACTGCCGCATCCTTTACAAATGACAGAAAGCATATTACCGGATTGCTGGAGGGCGTGGAAAGCGAGATGGATGACTTTCGCTACGCTGATCGTGTTAGATGAATATCCGAGATCATATCAAATAGTGATGTTCAGGTACTGCATCGGCGAAGATGCGAGAGGAATATTAGAAGCCTGGAACTTCTGTGATCATGACGAAGAACCGGATCTTTCAGAAATAATCGAGTGGTTTGGTGATTATTGTGAGGGCCGATCAAACTTTTTCGCTCGCTGCTGCCGATTTGCCAACGTCAGCTGATTTAATAGTGAAAATCGGCAAGAAAAGCAAGAGATTTCAATAAATAACAGATGGGGTCGCGAAGAGCTTGATAGGATTATTGCGACACCGTCAATCCAAGAACGATCAGTACCATTAAAATTCGATTCAACAACCACCGTGAGTACATTGTTCGAGACACACTGCGCCGGAGTGCAAATCAGTGCAAGACGGAGTTATCACAAAGGGTGGAACAAATTGATAGTACATCCGAAAGGAAAGGCTGTGGCGAAGGTTTGCAAGAAGACAACGAATCGACTTAACAGAGTAAGAAAGGCGCATGCGGATCCTTATGTAATGCTACTTAGAAAAATACCCTTAGGGAATTCGGCAATAATCCGTTACAGCTTCTATTCAAGCGCAAAGCAAACCGAAAGCTCGCTCGCAGTGAAAGAGGCTACTGCAACCGCAACACACGAACTAGGAAAAAAGGAAGGATGTGATAGTGGCTGAAAGTTGAGGTGGAGGGACTCGTCTGCCTTAGTGCGGTCGGTCAGGCAATCAATCGAGTGGGTTTAAAACCTACAGCTAATTGTACTTTGCCTCATACTTTAAAATATAGCGTTTGGGTGCAGAATCGGTGCGAGTTCTTTCTGTAGACGCGGCTGGGGGAACCAGGCACAAAATCCGATGCACTTGTCCTCACAAGAATAGAGAGAATAGCATGGAACAGAGATCAGTTTCCACATGTTGTTTGGGTAAACACTCCCTGAGGTAATAAGACTTGATTTTTAATTTGGACACTGAAAATAAGTGCCCAAATTGACCGCCTTCAATATTTCAAACAGAAGATGAAGCTCAGAAACCTTTTTGGTGTTCGGATGCCCTAGCTTACGCAGGCAAGTATCACAAGTGTTCTTCTGCACAGGACATTAGAAGGGACTCCATTGTGTATCCGATCCATCTAGCTCGTATGTCAGCAGCAGTTCAGAATGCGGCCCAGTGTATAAATGACTAGCAATCCAGTTACAGGAATGATGAATCGGGAAGAGTGAGCACTGTGTGGGTGCATAGGATAGGAAAGTACCCCAAACCGATAAAACATATTGAGCTGAACTGCACTATCTGTGTTTGGTGGTGAAGAGTTCAATCAGAGCTCAGAGTAGTCTGTCGTTCCGCGGTTACCATGTGACCGGACGCGAACATGCGCACAAAAGTTAACGTTAAGAACACTCGAGTAGGGGGTGTTTTCTAAACTAGGGAATATCATCGGCACGAATCCCGGGAAGTTGATTTGGAGGCTGCGCTCGGTGCACGGCTGAGCAATGCAGTTGCCATCACCAGTAAGACGACATTGTGGGTAAATAATGATTACCGGATTTCAACTCCGACGGCGGGATTCTGCTCTAGAACTCCCACCGCAAGTGAGTGGAGAGAAGATTTAACACAGCGTTCCCTAAATATCTGTCTGAGGTCAGGCATATGATCACGAAAGGTTTACAAGAGTTTGTGCACACTTCTTGATCATGGAATGTGATACACATGCTATCACAATCAGCTGAGTGCGTTTGGGTGATGTTTCACCGCACTGCCCTGGATGTATTGGCTTGACGTGAGTAGTAGCGAACTAACAACAGTAGTGTTCTCCCACACGGCTTGGGCAACCGGGTAGTATTTCGCCCTCTGACGAAACCGTGGACATGGTTGTGTTGTGTTGTGTTTTTCTTTTACTATTTCTGTACCTTGTTTTGTGTTCCATGGTTTCCGATGGTGCAATGTCTATTCATAGACTGTTGCAATATATATATATATTATATATATATTATATATAT